>CAMZMU010000076.1:18108888-18814136 GCA_947311845.1 Poa pratensis | reverse complement strand
TCATTAGTGTGGTATCTGCATGTCCATCAGCATTGCCTCATAAGTGGCAGGCAGTTGTGTATCTTGGCCCAAGGCTTCTTTCCTTCTTGGTTCTGGCTCCAAGGTGGGCCATTGATCTTCGGCCTTTGGCTGCTACCAGCATTTGGTTGCTCTTGATCTAGCTGCTACCATGTTTGATCCGTACCGAAGATCCGGCCGATCTTCCCTTCTCTTATGTCCGAAGTTCTGGCCATCATTTGGACCGAACTGCCCGGGTCTGCTATTACCCAGGTTTCGTCGACTCGGTTCAACCGTGTTGAGCAGAGGCTGCATTGGATCTCCAAGTGCATAACTGTCTGCAATCGAATAGTCTCGGCCAAAGTGGCCGGCATCTCCCTTTGTAACCTTTGCCACAACATGGAGCCATGTCGGCATCCCTGGGCAACCACGAAATGGCCTGCGCCTCCACAACTCCTTCGCAGGAATTGCGTACTGTACTCCACCGAGTCAAGTAGTCTCGGTCAGTTTCATTTTGCCTTTGCACGCACATAGCCAACATGCTGTGGGCGATTCGGCCTCTTGTATGTGCTAGAGAAGTTACTCACAAAGGCTTCCTCAAAATCCAGCCAGCAATTGACACTGCCCTCACTCAAATTGTTCAGCCAAATTCGGGCTGGTCCTTCCACATCTGAGGTATGTACCTCACCGCCCATCGGCGGTTTCCTCCGGCTACATTTACTGCCGAGAGATAATCCGACCCAGTCCTCTGGCTTGGAGTTACCATCATAGGTCTTCGAACCTCGGGGCAACTGGAAGTGCGGCACTGACGGTTCCCCCATGATTCGGGGCCCGAAGCATTTAGGTCCAGGTGGGCCCTGCTCTTCCAGTATCTCGGACCAATGGAGCCTGTCCAACTTGATGCGTGCATCACCCGGCGCCAACATGCGCGGTCCCAATCTGTCTCCTAGTGCATTGTCATACTCTGATATCCGGCTCTCTCCAGAGCCGAATTGCCATCATCATAGCGGTTGTTCCTCTGGTCAACCCTTGTGGTTCCTGAACATGCGCAGCCCTGGGTGTTGCTGAGCATGGTTTGATTCGGATACCGAGGTGGTTGACCCCGGCCAGCTGGATTGGGATTCCCCTGACCCGGATTTCCCTGAGCCGGGTTACTCCTAGCCGGCCTGCACCGTTCTGCCCGGCCATCTGCTCTTTAGCATAGTCCGGGTTGTAGGTCTGATCTGCTTGTTCCTTCCCGAGTTTACACTCGGGTTACGATCTCTACTCGCATGCGGCGAGGAAGCTTGCCCTTGGACCTCTGACTACCGGCCTTAGCCGAGTGCACAATCTGGGAACCCCCAGCCATGGTGTTGCCTTTCAAATATGCCTCATTCTGTCGGTTGGCCATTGCCACCAACTCATTCACTCTTGCTTGTTGCTTCTGGTAAGCTTCGCCGGTTAATCCGGCTAGCTCAGCCCTTGCTGCCTCTGCAGCTCTAAGGGTCTTGGCTGGGGAGCTATAATTCGGCTTCGCCGTTACCCGAGTCGCGCTTGACGCGGATCTACCGTCCCTAGCCATCTCTACATTGAGGCCTTTGCCTCTCTTTCGCACATCAGCCATGCGAGCAGCATCAAGGCCATGAGCCTTGTTATACTCACGCATCGATCTATCGAACTCTTCCTAGTCTTGGCCATCTCCATGGCCTCAGCATGCAGGTCCTTGCGCTGCTGCTCCAGCTCTTCCTCGGTCAAGGCTACACCCGTACCAGGAACTATGGGAACAGCCAGCCTTTCGATCACCTTATCCAGAGGAAGAGGCTGGACTCGGACGGGCCGCCCTGCTCGTGGGTCACCCTCTCCAGAGGTGGCCTGGCCGTCCTAACTGACTTCTCCGGAGTCTCGGCATCATCCTCCAGACCAGCTCCAGTCGCAGTCCGGTCATCATGACCTCTGCGCAGCTCTCGGGGCGAAGTGATACGCCGACCGCGAGGCACAGAGAGCAGGAGGATCTTCTGCCTCCAGCACCCGCGCGGGGTACTTGCGGACGAGCTCGGTGGCGACGTAGGTGTGGAGGGAGCCGAAGGCGATGAGGCAGCCGTTGACCGGGAGAGGCCTGCCGCCGAAGCAACCTGCGTTGTCGCTGACGAAGTGCATGTCGCCGAGCTTGCACACCAACCCGCTGAGCACACGCTCGCCGGAGGTGGTGATGGAACCCGTCCGGATGAAGACTCCAGCCAGCGCCGCTGCTGGCCCCACGGTGGGCGCCAACTGTCGTGGTGGTGTCACGGCAGATGCCATGGGTATGGCTAAGTGTGGGGCCGTAAGGACGCTGGAGGTATCCGGGGAGGGCTTGCACGCTGAGAAGCGCGCATGGACGAACATCAACCAAGAACACAAGAACACACACGCGATTTACCCAGGTTCGGGGCCCTCGTGAGGAGGTAACACCCCTACTCCTGCCTGCCTCTCGATGTATATGGGTGAAGCACAAGCACAAGTACAAGATCTGCTCCTTGAGCTGTATTGCTAACTATGAACAGTGGTACGAGGTAGAAGATGAAGCTAAACACAAAGGGGGCAAGTGAGCTCTTTTTCTTCGTCCCTCACGCAGGAGGAGGTACAGGGGTACTTATAGCGATCTTGGTGACAACGGCTCTCTCCTCCACGGTGGCTTCACATGCTCCTGCAGAGATCCCGGGATTCCTGCAGGAGACCGCGCCTCCGGGATCTCCGGGTCGTCTCTGCCATGACAGGACTCCTCCTGTCTTGTCCCAGCATATCCGGGCTGTCCCATCCCGGGATGTCGGTCTGTCAGCTCCGGGTTCCCCGGCCAGGCGTGCTCCTCTGCCAGGCCAGAAGACAAAAGCCATTGACTTCTTAACCGAGGTAAGCTTTCTTCTCTTCCTTAACCCGGCATGGATATGCCAGATTCTCCTCGTCTCTTTCTGCACATAAGAAAGAACAAGATCGAACCGACATTGGTACGTCGGTTAAGATGACCCGGCCTAAGTGACCCGGTGGCCATGAGCCGGTTTGCAGTCACGCCAAGTCTCGTCCCTCCGGGTCTTGGTTGACCCGGTTTGACCAAGACCCGGTCTACTTTTTATAGCTCTTTATACCACAACTTACCCTACCCGGGGGTAGCCCCCGACAAAATAAAAACAATGGGTTGCCTCCCATAAACGCTTTTCTTTAACGCCTTTTAGCTAGGCACAAAGCATGCATCAAGTATTACCAAGTGAAGAAGCATCCAAAGAGAGGTCGGAAGTTTTCTCAACAATGCATTGTATCTTATCTATGTAGGTTTCGGAATGCCCCCTTTCAATACCTTCAGGCTCATCATATTCATCGAATGGGTTTTCAGGAACAATCCAATCAAAATTCTTTTCTTGCTTCCTGCATTTCTATAAGCTTAAAAGGTATTGGTATCTTAACTTCCCCTCACAATTGGTTTCTTTAGTGTACTTAAGCCTCTCTTTTTCAAGTTTTTCAAGTGTATTAACAACGTCAATACAATACCCAAGCATCCTATATTGAATAAAAACTTTTCTAGCTTCCCTAGCAACATCACCAAATTCTTTAAGTAAGGTTTCTAAAACAAAATCTTTCTTTTCACCTTCTTCCATATCATGAAGTTTTAGAAACATGTGCTGCATTATAGGACTAAGATTGACAAACCGAGCCTCCAACATGTGAACTAGAGAAGCTGTAGCAGTTTCATAATTCGGGGCAAGTTCTACCAAGGATCTATCTTCAAAATCTTTAAGCCTACTAATGTGACTAAAGAATTCCTCAATGTTATCTCTTCCAATGATAGACCCACTCCACAGATATGTCTTTTAAAGTATACTTAGGGAGAAGCATGATGAAATAACAAAAACTAAACGGAAAATAAACTAGATGCAAGTAACTAATTTTTTTGTGTTTTTGATAATTAAAAGCAAACAAGATAAAATAAAATAAACTAAGCAAGACAAAAACAAAGTAAAAAGATTGGAAGCGTGAAACTCCCCTTGCAGAACCTGCTGTCTCCCCGGCAACGGCGCCAGAAAAAGAGCTGTTGCAGGGAGAGTGCAGAGCTTCCTGAAATACTTCTACTCCCCGGCAACGGCGCCATAAAAAGTCTTGCTGACGTGAAGCACACGTTCGTTGGGAGACCCAAGAGGAAGGTATGATGTAGTCCAGCAGTAAGTTTTCCCTCAGTATGAAACCAAGGTTTATCGAACCAGTAGGAGCAGTAGCACTTCAGAAGGTTGTTGGTGGCGCCGTTACTCGATCACCAACGTGGAATCTGCACATAACACAATCAAACTACTTTGCCCAACGAAACAGTGAGGTTGTCAATCTCACGGCTTGCTGAAAACAAAGGATTAAACGTATGGTGTGGAAAACAATATTAAATTGCAGAAAGTGAAAGAGAACAATTGTTTGCAGTTTGTGGTTTAATCAATGTAAAAGAATGGACCGGGGTCCACAGTTCACTAGAGGTGTCTCTCCATAAAAGATAACTAACATGCTGGGTGAACAAATTACAGCTGGGCAATTGACAAAATATTAAGCGCATGACAATGCATATATATGACATGATGATTACTATGATATTTAATTGGGCATTACGAAAATACATAGACCGTTATCCAACAGCGTCTATGACTAATAATCCACCGCCAGGTTGTCATCCGAGTTCCCCGTTGGTATTAAGTTGCAAGCAACGGATAATTGCATTAAGTAATGTGCGTAATGTAAACAAATACATATGACCGTGTACATAGCATTGTTAGGTTACCCCTAGTAGCAACAGCACATCCACAACCTTAGGCGTTGCTGTCACTCGCCCAGATTACTGGAGACTGAACCCACTATCTAGCATAAATACTCCCTCTTGGAGTTACAAGCATCTACTTGGCCAAAGCATCTACTAGTAACGGAAGGCATGCAAGATCATAAATAACATATAAGATAGATTGATAATCAACTTGACATAGTATTCAATATTCATCGGATTCCAGCAAACACAACATGTAGCATTACAATAAGATGATCTTGATCATGTTAGGCAGCTCACAAGATCTAAACATGATGGCACAAAGTGGAGAGACAACCATCTAGCTACTGCTATGGACCCGTAGTCCAAGGATGAACTACTCACGCATCACTCCGGAGGCAGGCATGGTGATGTAGAGCCCTCCGGTGATGATTCCCTCTCTGGCAGGGTGCCGGGAAGAGGTTCTGGACCTCCCGAGCTAGGGTTGACGACGGCGGCGCCTCTGGAACTTTTCGTGGATAATGGCTCGAGTCTTTAGGGTTTTCGCATCGGGGGGAATAAGTAGGCGAAAGGACGGCGGCTGGAGAGCCCCGAGGGGCCCACACGTGGCCAGGGCGCGCCAGGGGGGACCCGCGCCCTGGGTGGTGTGGGGCCCTCCTGGCTCCTCTTCGTTGCTCCTTTGGACTTCATGTGTATTCTGATAAAATAGGTGCCTCCGTGAAATTTCGTCCAATTCCGAGAATATTTCCTGACTAGCTTTTCTGAAATACAAAAACAACAGAAAACAGGAACTGGCACTGTGGCATCTTGTCAATAGGTTAGTCCCAAAAAATGTATAAAAGTGACATAAAGTGGATGCAAAACATGAAACAATTGGTATAATATCAGCATGGAACATAAAAAATTATAGATACGTTTGAGACGTATCATTCACCAGGTGATATTTCTTTCTATCTTCATTCTCATTCCAAACCATTCTTTTCCTGCAAATATCCCATTTCTTCAAAACTCCTTTTGGAGGTTTTAAGAAGGATAGCATGTATAGCGGTATACTTGACAGACAGGCATTTACCAGGGTCAGCCTGTCACCCGCCGACAACAATCTCCCCTTCCATTCAGCGAGCTTCTTAACAAATTTCTCATCAACGGTCCCCACAGGGACCTAGCTAATCTCTTCTCATCAATAGGCATCCCTAAATATTTCATGGGTAATGCCGCCGTGGGGCAAGTGAAAATCTCACTGTAACTGTCAGCTCTGTCAACCGCTGCCCCTAAGCAATATACTTCGCTTTTGTGGAAATTTATCTTAAGGCCAGAGATCTGTTCAAATGCTGCCAAGATAAACTTCACATTTCTTGCATTTTCCAACGTATCTTCAAGGAGGAGGATCGTGTCATCTGCATACTGTAGTATAGCCAGACCACCATCCACAGATCAGGCACCAAACCTCTGATGATCCCCTGTTCCAAAGCTTTCTTGATCATCATAGCTAAGCCATCTCCAACTATATCAAACAATAATGGAGATAATGGATCTCCTTGTCTGACCCCCGCATATGTGGTAAAGTAAGGACCAATTTTGTCATTCACTCTGATAGCCACTCTACCTCCTCTCACTAACTTCATCACCCAATCTGAAAAAACAGACCCAAAACCTTTAGCCTGCATCATCTAGTACAGAAAAGCCCAGTTGACCTTATCATAGGCTTTCTCAAAATCTATTTTGAAAAGCACTCCCGATAGCTTCTTATGATGAATCTCATGAATGGTTTCATGTAACAATACAATGCCTTCCATAATAAACATGTCTTTGATAAAAGCTGTATGGGTATCTGAGATTATTTTGTGAATCACCCTTCCTAATCTGTTTGCCAAAATTTTCGTTAGTATTTTATAACTAACATTCAGCAAGCAGACAGACCTGTACTGCTGGATAACTGTAGCATCGGGTACATTAGGTATTAGAGTAATGACTCCATGATTGAGTCTCTCTAACTTCAAAGTCCCATTGTGAAAAGCTCCAAAAGCTCCTTCATTAATACTAAACCCTAATTAATCCAATTATGTGCATGCAGCATGCCACCAGACGACTCCATTAATACTAAACCCTAATTAATCCAATTATATGCATGCAGCGTGCCACCAGACGATTAGACCGCCGCGTACACGGTTTTCTCTACGAGAATATCCGTTTTGCTAACAATGTGTGTTACTTTATTCGACGGTCGCTGGTTGAGGCTGTGAACAATTTTTATCTTGTTTGCTACCTCTTTACGTGTGTGTTTTGTTGTACGGACCAACGTATTATACCACTATTATGTTTTGACAAATATTCGCATTCCTATTGATCTGTCACATATCCATTTTTAGTGATTTCTGCTCCGTATTCGTTTTGGTGTTTTCGATTCCAGCGAGACAAGCGAAAACGAAAATGATAAAGCATATTTGCGTCTGTTGCCATTCTGTTTTCATCCAAAGTTTGGACTGTGTCAGGGTTCATGAAGTTTTCCATTTGATTTTGTCACGGTCGTCTGAACCTTCAACACAAAATGGTTGCTTTCCCGGAGGCCATAGACTCGGCAGGGAGGTCACCGGGCGGCAGCCCCAAATGATGTAGATTTGCATCACTTCTGGTGTATTTTAGTGTGTGATTTAATTTTTTGGGGGGCAAAATATGACAGCCGTTGGAGGGATTTTCCCGGCAAACCCTATTTGAAGACTAGGTCGGCGGTTACCACATGCCGCACACCCCACCGTCTCGTCATGGGCTAGGCCCAACTTCGACCGCGTGGTCAACTAGCGCGCCTCCGCACCCCCTTCGCCTTATGAGCCGGCCCAGTAAGTGTACCTGCTTCTTTTTTTCGTTTTTTGGCTGTTTCTTTTTTCTTTCTTCTTTTTCGTTTTTTCCTATTTCTTTTTCGTTTTTCCTTTTCTTGCTTGTTTCTTTTTTATTTCTTCTTTTCATTTTCTTTTTAGATATTCTTTCTTATTTTTGAAAATGTTCAAATTTTAATATGTTCATATTTGAAAATTGTTCACGTATAAAAATCGTTTAAAAATAATTTATGTCCATAAATTTTTCAGTTCACTTTCTAAAAAATCGTTCAAACATAATTTTCGTTCGTAGATTTTTTCTGTTCACTTTTTCAAATCGTTCAAAAAAGATTTCGTTCATCAGCCTTTTCTGTTCACTTTTCAAAATCGTTCAAAAAGGGTTTCCGTTCAACGCTATTTTCTGTTCATTTTTTAAAATCATTCAAAATTAGTTTTCAGTCACCGGCCTTTTTTGTTCACATTTAAAATCATTCAAAAATAATTTCCGTTCGTAGACTTTTTCTGTTCAAATATAATTTCCGTCCATAGACTTTTTTCTGATCACTTTTTGTAAAATCGTTCAAAAAAGATTTCGTTCAACGCTATTTTCTGTTCATTTTTTAAAATCTTTCAAAATTAGTTTTCGTTCACCGGCCTTCTCTATTCACATTTAAAATCGTTCAAAAATAATTTCCATTCATAGACTTTTTCTGTTCAAATATAATTTCTGTCCATAGACTTTTTTCTGATCACTTTTTGTAATTCTTTCAAAAAAGATTTCGTTCATCGGCCTTTTCTGTTCACTTTTAAAATCGTTGAAAAATAGTTTCCATTCACTATACTTTTCTGTTCACTTTTAAAAACGTTCAAACATAATTTCCGTTCATAGACTTTTTTCTGTTCACTTTTAAAAAATTGCTCAAAAATAATTTTCGTTCATCGAATTTTCAGTTCACTTTTTAAAAAAATTAGTTTTCGTTCACCGGCCTTTTCCGTTCACATTTAAAATCGTTCAAAAATAATTTCCGTTCACTGTCATTTTCTGTTCAATTTTAAAATCGGAATCATTTTCAAAAATCAGAATCATTTTCTAAAAGGAACCATTTTCAATAAAGAGGAACAGTTTTTTAAAAAATGAACCATTTTCATCAAATCGTAACAATTTTATCAAATCAGAATTATTTTGAAAAATCAGAACCATTTCAAAAATCGGAACCATTTTTAAAATTGGTGTTCATTCCCTGGTTTCTTAGTCTACTCAGTTTTCCCCACGCTCTGTTTTTTTCTCATTCGTGAAGGATTCTGGGGGCTTTTTTAGGGGCTTTTTTGAGCATTCGTGAAGAGGTTTTTTTCGAGCCTGGGGAAAACTGAGCAAATGTTTCACGAATGGGGAAAACTGAGTACAACTAAAAATCAGGGGCATGAAAATAGAAATCCTTTTTTTAATGGTTCCGATTAAAAAATAAAACTAAACTAAATAATCAGAAAAGAAAGAAATGAAACAATGAAACAGAAAACAAAAAAAGAAACGGAAAAAGAAATAAGAACCGTAAACCCCAAACTGGTAACAATACAATGGAGAATAATGATTATTGAACATAAACACGAGCCTAGCCCAGCGGCTAGCGCCCTGACCGTCCCCGGTTCGAATCTCCTTTTGACCTATTTTCTTCTCTTTTCTCCAGTGAGAAGCACTAATGGGCTGGCCCAAATTAGCGCAGGAGGGTATGGGGAGGGATCTTTCCTCCGCACAGGTCGTGAAATAGGGGCTCCCGATTTCCCCTCCAAATAAAACAGTAATGCCCTATAATTGGGCTTCTATTGGAGATGCTCTTAGATTTCGGCTGAATTATTCATGTGGACCGAATCAAAAAAATTACGGTTTCCAAATGTTTCCTTTAATAGGCCTCCTGAGACCCCCTAAAAAAAAGGCCTCCTGAGGCGTCCAAGTGGGTACCTCCTATTTGCAGATTATTGCGACGCTGGGCTAGATTTCATCCCTCGGTTTCTGTTTCTCTTGTCCTGGTGGGCTGGAGGCTTTCTTCCATGTGAGGTTTAGGGGGCTTAGGACACAAGTACTAATCAGAGTCATGAAGAGATTTCTTGGCTTTCCTTACTTTTTTCCTATTCACAATTTATGATCTTGTACCTTTTTTTCACAACCTGTTTCTTTTTTCTTTTTAAAGATTTTATGTTTTTACCCTATTGTTTTATTTTCACTTTATTTTTATTTTTAAGGTTTTCAACTTTATTTTTTTCCTTCTCCACTCCAGCATGAACCTTTCTTGAAATACATGGATATTTAATTTTCCATTCCCTTCTTTTATTTTCTTTTGATTCTTTTCATTTCTCCTTTCCATCCTTTTTTATGGATATATGGTTTTTTGTGAGACGAGAACATATAAAAAATGTTTATCAATCTAAAAAATATTTTATGCTTTATAAAAAACGCTCACGGTTTGTGAAAATAACCATGGTGCATAAAAAATGTCACAAGTTCGAAAAAGGTTGTTCGCTGATTAAAATTGCTCACAGGTTCAAAAAATGTCCACGCTTTCGAAAAAATATGATTAGATTCAAATGTGTTGTTGATTTCGAAAACTATTCATAGGAGTTCAAAAATTGTTCACGGTTCCCCTTTAACTTTTAATTTGCATTCGCTTTCGTCAGTACATGAACATTTTTTAGAAGCGTGAATATATTAAAATATATATAGATCTAAAAAAATATGCTTGTGTTTAGAAAAAAGTCCGGTCCCAGATTCAAAAAAATGTTAATGGTGGAAAAAAAAGGGTATGTTCACATATTCAAGAAAATGTTCACATATTTGCAAAAAATGTTCGCATGTGACAAAAAAGTACGATCACGAATTCAAAATTGTTTACGGATTCGAGAAAAATTGATGGGAGTTCGAAAAATATTCACATGCTTGACAAAAGCTATGTATGCAATTCAAGAAAATTTATAGGTTTGCAAAAATGATTTTGGGAGTTCTAGTAATGTTCACAAGTTAAAAAAACTAATTTCACGGGTTCAAAAAGTGTTCACTGTTAAAAAGATTTTTCTGTTATTAGGCTGACTTTATGAAATAAATAGATAACTGACATAATTTTTAGACTGACTAAAAGATCTTATACCTTTAAAATATTCGCTATGAAAGGAGGCAGTTTGGGAATTTTTTGCATTGAAAAATATACATGCACTTGTTCACTTAGGCGTTACACTCTACACACAGGAGCGATAGTGAAAACTTCATGGAAACCATTCTTAGGAGTTTCAAAAATTATAATAACAATACATTTATGTTGGGACGGTGATGTTTTATAACGTGCAAATTTGCATGTTTCAACTCATATTCATTTCACAGTTATGTAAAAGACAAACTCAGGGATGGATAGTAACATTTATTGTTTGCTACTTTTATCATTGCTCAATTTTGGGTTTTTATAGCTCGTAGACAATTTTGAGTTTCAACTTAAACTTTTGTGTGTCTATAAAAATCTACCTTCTCAAAGTAATGCATTTTTTGAGACTTTTTTAGAACTTATAAATTTACATAGTTTTCATTGAATGTTAGTTTTCATCGGATATTTTGGCGGAACAATAACTACATTTTTTTAGGAGAAAAAACTACATCAACGGCGTACAGCAAGGAGCCCTGTGAAAGAGAAGAACGCGGGCGGAAAAAAATACTTACAAATGGATCAATTCTAACGAAACAATTGCAAACAATCATCGGAACATAAATGGGCCGAGCCCACTCTGCAATTTTGCCGCTAAAGGCCATTAATAGGGGATGTCAAAAATACGTTGGTGCACATGGGTATTCGCACAGGTTGTACCAAATAATGGCTTTCGTTGCACCCTGAGTTGAAGATTTGCCTAAAAAACACTATATACGTGCTATATTTGTCATAGATTTGTCTTTTTACCCTGAAGTCATTGAGAATAATTTCCCAGCCAAACATGTATATATGAGTACAATACTTGATCATATTTGATCCTTAAAAAGTTTCAGAATTTCTTTTAACTACTAAAAAAATTTGCCCACACATCTCGGTGTGCGCTAATATCCCAGAGCAATTAGTCCGGGCCCCACCTATCCATGTGTATCGAAAATCAATACGAACCAATTTTGAGCCTAGGTTTTGATATGCTGAGCTATATTTACCGAAATCCTTATAAATCTATTTGAATGGAACTCCCTTTTGTTATTTATTTTTTATTGTTTGACCACCTGCATTTTTTGTGTGCGGAAACTTTGACTGTCAGCTTCAACTTCGATGCTAACTCGTCGGCGGTGGAGTACGTCGCATTGTCTTGTCGATGATGAAGCCCATCGTTCGTTCCATACGCCGGTACCATACATCCACGACTGTCTACTGACCGTAAAACTGCCACCAAAACAAAACAGTTGATCTGAATTCCGGTATCACCACCAGCAGCAGCAGCGTGTCGCTTGCTCTCCGTAGCTTTGATTTACAACATACAAAATTCGTACGCGCGTACATGAAAGGCATCGACTGATGCTGTGCCATGCTTGCCGGCAGGAATACATCGAGAACAACAACAGCAGCAGCAAAAGAAAAGCAAACCAAAACAGTGTGTGTATCTGGGTCTCGTATCAACATGAACACCACCATCTTTCAGTACAAGCCAATCGAGAATAAGCATGACCTTAGACAGCAAACTCGCACATACACATATGTAGGTGCAGGATATCGATCTGGTCCTACCAGTAGTAGTGATCTTGGCCGTAAAGCAGGCCCGTTTGATCATACATGCTCTGGAACGGCGGCGGCATGGCGCCCGCGGCGGTCATGTACTCCGGCGTCGACGCGGCCATCGCGGTCGGCGGAAAAGCCTGGGCGCCCGTAGCGGCTGTACTGCCCCCCGCCGTCGGAGAGGCGCGTCCGAAGGAGGAGGAGTAGGAGGAGGACGATGAGGACGAGTAGTAGCCCGGGGCGTCGTGGTCGGCCACGTTGGAGTCGCGGCCGGTGAGCTCCTGCACGACGGCGCGGAACTCCTCGGCGCTGGCGGTGAGCTTCATGGGGCTGGAGATGTACACCACCTTGATCCCCTTCTCTCCTACTCCCTTCCTCTTCCCGCTGCTCTTGCCGTGGTGGTGCACCGGTGGCTTGGAGACGCCGTTGTGCTGCCCGTGGTGCACGCTCAGCTTGTCCATCTCAACAATCGAGATCGATGTGCTCCCGTGTGCACCGTCGATCGAATGCACCAGCAATCGGCGGAGTCTTGATGCTGTGATGAAGCGGACTGATCAATCAGTGAATCAATCAACTGGCCCGATCGAGCTGTGTTGAGGTTGAGATGAGGAGGTGAGTGGGGCTTTGCCTGCCGGAGCCTTATATAGGCTTGTGCCGCCGCAAGATTACAAGGTCAGAGTGGTGATTTTTGTTTCAAGAAGATATTGCTGCGCTTCTGTGGCTGTAGATTGGCCCCCTGCAGGTTCCGGGAATCTGCCAAATACAAATAATTCGAATTGAGGCACATGGGGCTTTGATCAGCATAATTGGGTGCCACACCGGCCGGTATCTCCACAGCATGCACGGTCATAGGGCGTGACGGTTTCCCCTTTTGAGTATTATTATCGTACTCTCGTCGTTGCTTGTGAAAGTTGGTGACTTGATTGGACGACCAACCGGCGCAGGGTAATTTTGAGATAGGGAGAGCCAGTGAAGCTTCCTGGAAAATAGGGGCGCGGGAGATAGCGACTGACATCGACGTGTACATTTTGTTACTTTCTTCCATCTCCATCGGCGCCGCCCAATTGGCCCCAAAGGTACAATTGGTCCGGACACAAAAAACGTCCATAGCGGCGCCCCAAATGTGTTCGGGCCGAACCGATTTGTGTCCGACACCCCGAAAGGGCCCTCAAGTTGGCGGCCCTTTCAAAAGTGTCGGACACTGTCGGACACGCCTTTCGATAGGGGTGGCCCGCTCGTCATAGACACGGGCTGTCCAGAGGCCGTTTAATGGCGAGGCGACGAGAAGGCGCGGCGCCTGCCATTCCCCTGTCGGGCACCGAGCAGCGCCGTCCACGAGTTGATGTCGCTACGGCTCCCCCCGGCGGCGCCCTGCACACGCGTCGCGACATCAATTCGTGCCAGGCGAACGTGTGCTCGCCGTTAATGTGCGCCACCCAACCCCGCTCCTCCGGCCGCCTTTAAAACGCGGCGGGACGGGCTCTCCTCTCCACACAGTCAGTTCCTCTCCCCTCTCCCAACTCCCTCCCGCCGCAAGGCAGATCCACCGCGCAGCATGGTGGTAGCCGCGAGACGCCGGAGGAACACGAGCTTTGCCATCACCGCGACTTCTCTCGGCGGAACGTGCGCGTCGCTGCAACGAGCGCCGCGACCAGCAACGCCGCGAGCAACTGGAGGAATGTCGCCGCAACGAGGAGAAGCATATGGCCAAGGCGTGGCCACGCGAGATGTGATGCGAGGATGCAGCCAACGCGCCTCCATATGTGCTGTCGGTGGAATACGCGCGGCTGTGCAGCCGCCACAACATCTTGTTGGAGGACGACGTCACCCGATACCGGAGGGCTGGGTGACGAACGCCGTCAACGTGTCGGTGGCGCCGCGGCTCAGCGGGCAGGAGCGCGTCGACTACATCATCCAGAAGTGGAGTGAGATGCCATACGAGCAGAAGGTCGACCCCAAGTACTCCATCTCGGCGCCGTACTGGCACGCCACGGTGGACGCGGAGTACGAGGCGCGCCACGGCAGCGTCTTCATTCCTACCGGCATGCGGGAGCCACCGCCGGAGTGGTTCGCTTCGGACGAAGAGCGAGCCTGCTTTGGCGACGGGGACGACGAGTTGCCCGGTCTCCCATTACCACCGGCGGTGGGAATAGCAGATCAAACTTCCCGACAGCGTCACCGGCACCGGAGAAGGGGGCGCAGGATGCAGGAGAGGCTTCCCTCCGCCGCGGCATGCAACGAGGGTAGATCAAACCCCACCACACGTGCCGGCGGCGAAACCAGAAGTCTCAGCCGAGACTATGCAAGTTCCTCAAGTCCGCAGCCGGCGACAGCGACGGACAAGTGAGGCATGCAAGTTTCTTGATGCTGCCGGCGCTCGGATAGCCATCTTCTTCACCGGCGTGTAGTGGTTGGCAAGGCGCCGACATAGGCCTCCTTCTCTCACCGTAGTGAGGACGGCAGCGCCGGAATAGGCCTCCATCACTCGGCGTAGGATTAGTTTAGTTTGTTAAATCTCGTTTAGCTTTTGAAACGTAAGTTTCTTAAATTTCTTTTAAGTTTGTGATACGTCTCAAACGTATCTATAATTTTTGATGTTCCATGCTGATATTATATCAATTGCTACATGTTTTGGCTACACTTTATATCATTTTTATCATTTTCTGGGACTAACCTATTAACAAGATGCCACAGTGCCAGTTCCCTGTTTTCTGCTGTTTTTGGTTTCAGAAAATCTATTAAGGAAATATTCTCGGAATTGGACGAAACAAAAGACATCGTCAATAATATCACGAGGAGATCACGGAGTCCAGAGGGGAGTCGGAGCAGATCCACCAGGGGGCCACGCCACACTAGGGCGCGGCCCAGGGTGGGACCGCGCCCTCCTATGGCGTGGTGGCCCCCCTCGGCCACCGACGTCGCCTCTTCGCCTATATATTCTCCGCGACGCTAAAACCCTATGACGGTGGATCATATTCCACGAAAAGTTCCGTCGCGGCCGTCATCGTCAATCTCAGATCGGAGGAGTTCTGAAGCTCTTCCCGGCACCCTGCCGGAGGGGAGATCATCACCGGAGGGCTCTACATCACCATGCCTGCCTCCGGAGTGATGCGTGAGTAGTCCACCCCTGGACTACGGGTCCATAGCAGTAGCTAGATGGTTGTCTCTCTACTTTGTGCCTCCATGTTTAGATCTTGTGAGCTGCCTAACATGATCAAGATCATCTTATTGTAATACTAGATGTTGTGTTTGCTGGGATCCGATGAATATTGATACCATGTTTATTCAAATTGTTTATCTATGTGCTCTTGATCTTGCATGTTCTCCGTTGCTAGTAGATGCTTTGGCCAAGTAGATGCTTGTGACTCCAAGAGGGGGTATTTATGCTCGATAGTGGGTTCAGTCTCTAGATATCTGGATCAGTGACAGAAAGGTCTAAGATGGTAGATGTGCTGATGCTACTAGGGATAAAACATTGGTGCAGTGTCCAAGGACACTTGTATTGATTACATTACACACTTTACTTCATGCAATAATCTGTTGTTAGCAACTTAATACTGAATGGGATGCGGATGCTACCTTGAAGGTGGATTATTTAGGCATAGATGCTGTTGGAATAACGGTGTATGTACTTTGTTGTAATGCCCAACTAGATTTCATAGTAGACATCTTGGCATGTATTGCATTGTTAACCCCTCTCTATTTGTCAATTGCCCAGCTGTAATTTGTTTACCCAACATGCTAGTTATCTGTTCTGAGAGAGACACCACTAGTGAACTGTGGACCCTGATCCAATTTCCTCATACTGTTGACACAACCTGCCGCAATCATCTGTTTCCTGTTACTTTCTGTTTTTCCCGCTGTTTTCCACACCATACGTTTAACTCTTTGTTTCTGCAAGACCGGAGAGATTGACAACCTCTCTGTTTCGTGTTGGGCAAAGTTCTGGTTTGTGTCTGTGCAGATTCCACGTTGGTGCAAATACTCTCCCGTCAACCAGGCACCAGCTGTTTTCTGGCGCCGTTGCAGGGGGAGTCAACATCAACAACCTTCCGATAGATCGTCAAGTCCTACTAGATTGATAACCTTGGGTAGATTTCTCAAGGGAAAACTTTTGCTGTCTATATCATAACCTTCCTCTTGGGGTTCACCAACACGTAGTCATCAGTTTGCGCCGAGTCATGACTCAAATTTCATTCAAATCCTTTGTAATATGTAATAAAATATGAATAAATTTTTTATCTTTTTAAATTATTTGCATTCGGCTCTATTTGGGGCGGTGCGACGCTGTGAGGTACACCCCGTTGTGCCGGACATGCGCTCGGCACTCCAATTGAGTCTCAATTAGGGTGTGCCAGACACATATTTGGAAGGTGCCGCTGGAGATAATCTTACTTTACACGCGTGCCTACATGTCGCCTTGCAAACCCAACAGAACCTCCGCACTCTCTTACAGTTGCAGTCCACGTATGGCACCACGGAGAACAAAATTTCGGTGGTTGACACCGTACGTGGCGATCGACATCGATCGAGATGTCTCTCTGTTTCCCTTTGTGTGTCCTTGTATTCTTGTACTCCGTATGTGAAACCCAAACGCACGTGCACCCGAGGCACGAATTTTCCCGCCAAGCAACCGTGCGTGGGCGAAGGTGCGCATGCTTTCAGATGAAGGGGATATACGTGTTGATCACTGCGATACACTGTCAGTTTTAATCCATCCAAGGCTATTCTAACTTCTAGACCATGCCACCTAATCACGTGCGTACTACTATGACTTATCGCAAGAAAAGCTCTGAGCGGCTCGAAATTGACACATTTTTAAGCTTGACTCGAGGTCAACTGGAAAATAAATGAGCAGAGTATGAACTTCTTGTATAGCTTGATTAGAAAATGAGTTGATCTTGAGCCAATACTGCCCGCTCGATTTAGCTTGACAGCTCGAAAAGAATCTAGTTATGGATAATACTTGTGCTATATATTGAAAGAAAATAGGATAATTTATATATGATGAAGATAGCATTCATAGCTTCTACGGTCGATATGATTTAATTATGCATATCTATCAGTTTAATTGATTCATTCTATATTTTTAATGGGACTTTTCTCTTTCATATGCAAGGAATATTGAAATTTTTATTATTTTACTAGGCTCAAAAGTAGCTCGAGATCGACTCGAGATTGTTACAAACTGAGCGTGAGCCAAATTTTACAGCTCAACGTTTAACTCGACACGGTCTGAGCTCGCTCCAATTTTACTATGAGCCAAGCTGAGACTAATCTAACTCGACTCGTTCGCATCTCTATCTGCACCAAACGTTTCCACCTATATACGGGAGTGAATTCCAGTTTTTACACATACTTTGCTTTTTTAATGATATTTACTACGTTTAACATATTTTTATACGTACATCTTGCTTAGAGAAAATTTGTGAGCATTCTCACTCGTGGTCAGGTACACATGGCATGCGACATAAGCGATTTTCCACCTGTAGTTATTATTTAGGTTACGGGTTTTTATTGATTCGGCCACTCCCTGACCCGACCGGTCCATGAAAAAGCTGGCATCAATTGCCCCCCTAGGGTTATGGAAACTGCGGTAAAAACAATCATCCTATGTGTTACTCGACACATGTTTCATCGTCTCGTGATCAAAACTAACAAATAGTTTTCATGGTTTCAAAAATAGATTGGTGGGACGTTTTGAGGGTGTGGCTTAATCATGCTGTTTTATTGTGATCCAAATTCATATAAAGATAAATACTAACTTCTGACGAGCGGAGCGAGGCCCGTCGCCGGGAGGCTTGGGCCGAGTGGAGCAGATCGTTACCGAGTCGGACTGTTACCGACTTAGGGTTCTATATATACCTCTTGTATGCCGCCGGTTTGGATAAGTCGTAAGTCGTAAATCCCGTCGTTTGTAACCATACCCGAGCATAGTTAAAAAATTATGGCTGCCGTCCGTGGTTCTTTCTCTTCCTCCTTGGAAGGATTTTCCACCCTAAAATCTTGTGTCCCCGTGTGTTGACCTTGCTTTCATTTATCGTTTATTTGCTTATCGTTTATAACAAATCAACTAATGAAGACGAGCACATGTACTCTTTTTTGTGTGTGCGGAAGTTTGTACGCGTGAAGGTGATGAGCCTGAGAAAAAACCGGGTGACTGTCAGAGAGTCAGCTATTCGACAGGTCCGGTCACAGGAACAAACCGAGAGGATGAAGAATGAAAAGTTGTCATGATTTTAAAACGTGAACTTTCCAGCCGGACCCACTAGCAGGAATGCTCTAAGTTTCATAAAGGGTAAAAATCGACACAACCTTTTCTAATTGAGGGATATTAGGATAAGAACTTGCTGGATAGGGGTAATTAGTGTCCAAAACGTCAAAGTAGAAGGTAAAACTGGAATCCTTGTACATACATGCGGGGACCTGATCAGATTGAGGTTATGGCTATGAAATTCAAACTCAATCAAGTTATACTCACTCCATCTAGCGGGGCGAAAGCCTATTTCTTCAAATTCAAACTCGATCAAGTTATACTCACTCCATCTCATAATATAAAATGTTACTGTTATAACCAATATATTTCTATTGGTTGATGTTATAGCATCGGACGGATGGAACTACTAGTATTTTTTTTGCGGGTAAAAGTAATTTTTAGTATTTTTATGCAAAAGTAATGAACTAGCAGATGGAGTAATACGTTACGGCTTGGATTCGATAAGCCTAGCTATTCAATCAGTGACTCGTGCGCGATCTACCTACCTGTTGGAAAGTATCCATGGATCCAATCGAAGAATGGCGATCTGAGTTAACTAATTGTTCTCTGGTCCAAGATTGTGTCTCCGTGTACTAATGGAAACCTTACGTGGCCAGGATTATATTTTTTTGCGAAACACAGTACACGCAGACGCTCACATACACATGCACACAATCGCCCCTATGAACGCACACACGTACACCCTACCCCTATGAGCACCTCCGAAAGACTGAGCCGGCGGTCGGGTCTTAAGATTGACGAAGTCACCACAGGCGTCTCGCTGTCGACGGGAACGTCGCCTCCCACTGAAGAATATTCCGCCTAAATGAGAAAACATTAATGTCAAATCTAGGATTTGAACTCTGATGAGCTGGGGCTGGGGTACAACCACCCTTCTAACCATCTTGGCACAGTCAAGTTCTCGTGGCCAAGATTACTAGAAATCGTCCGCTGGCCTGGCGCGAGGTTCGTTCTTCCTGCCGCATACGATATGACGCGCAGTCAAAGCTCGAGGAGGTCGTCTTCTACTTCGAATGGAGAACATGATACGGATCGAACTCGCATACCGATCGATGACTCACGGGATAGATTTTTCAGTCGAAACACAGGCGTACGTACGCCTTGCGCAACCGGTGACGCCATTGTGATCCTGTCATTTCGCAAAGAGTGATCAGCACCAGGGAGAATCCCAGGGAAGGAGATAGGCACGGCCGGGAAGAAGACATGAAGTAGTTAAAGAGGTCGCAAGCGACAACATTTAGAGACGCGACTGGATATGCAGAGAGAATAACCACCAGCCATGCGTCGGAATAATGTGGACTTCATCGACAGAAAGGGTAAGTTTGAGGCGACATCGAGCCGGTCCGGCCCCGGTGAAGTTTCCACGCTGCATCCGTTCTCCAACATTTTGTCCACGCTTAGTCAAGGTGCGCCTTACGTTACTGTCACTCGATCGCCATCGTGATGTCCAGGAAGACAGTACCCGTGTGCACATGTATCCTTGTCCTAATTAGAAGTAGTGCAGCGCCTAATTGGAAGTAATGCGGAAGCTTGGCGTGGAGAGATAGATGAAAGGCCCTGACCAGTTGTTAATTAAGGATCAAATGTCATTTCAAAAAAAATTAAGGGTCAAAGGACATGACGTGACGTTTTAACTTTGATATGGATCGAAAAGATATGCGACACAACAGTCTAGTAGCTAGTGCAGTCAGAGAGAGATTTGAATAATTAGTAATAGCAATACCCTTAACCAATTTTCCTTTGAAGAAGTGTACATAATATATATGGTTATATCGTTTGGAACACGAGATTTTTTACAGGAATAACATGGAAACCACAGTGTTTCCTGCATGACCGTAAAAAAATCCCATGCGTGGGTTCCAAACACCAATATCCTACTACGAAATACCTGTAGTCTCGACGACTGTGTAGATGATTGATGAAGTGATCCTCAATTAACTACTGATCACGGCCGTGCTAGGCTAGCTAATTGGATCAAACAGCACCGTCATCTTTGAAACTTGCTCCTTGAACTGGTAGCTTCTTCAAAGCTTACGACATATTGACAACTATAGCTTGGTCAGATTAGCTCTTGATTGATGCCACGTTTATGGATGAAATGGCCGCAGGTGATTAAGTATAGCAACAGTCAACAAGTGAGATTCGAACCGATCATGTCACTGATTACAGCAGCGAGAGCCCAGCAGTCGACCAGCCTGCAACTCCGGGCGGTTTCCTGCTAGGTGGACCAGATCTGTCGCCTTCATCTGCTTCCCCGATTTGTTTGCATAGGTCAATTATGGTTGGGCTTGAGGGTTAAAATTTTGATCCCGTGGAAACAATGCGTTTCCATTAGGAGAAGATCTGCAAGAACATGCACACTTAGTCGCAGGCATATATGTTCATCCATCGGTACCTTCAAGATAAAGAAATGGAAAAACTCAAGACCCAGCTCGGCAGTATGTTCTTCTTCGAAGCATCCGTGCAAACTGAAACTGTAATCTCGCCGTCGCCAAAGGACCTGGATCCACAGATCAGTAGGCGCACGAGCCAAGACAAAGAAGAGAAAGAGGCTGGCATGGCAGCTGGCGTATTTTGTGTCAATCTGAATCGCGGGACCGACCGCGACAGATTCCATCGCTTGGGAGAACTTAGCACCGCGGGAAACCAGTTCGTTGTCCATGGTTGGTCAAGAACTATTCAAAACTTCGGACCGACGGAAACTGTCTATATATCTTGACCGGATTTTCGTCAACTGCCTACGACTGAAGCGATGAAAGCGGCATACTGCATCTTTCCCCTCTCTCTCCATCTCGCAATTGTTTATACTACTTACGACAAGAACGTGAAATATATTAATGTGGTAACCCTGGTACGTGTGATTAGTTAGCTAGCTTGGCAAGACAGAGTAAACTCACCACCTAATCCATCACCGTCATAACCGAAGGAGTCATGGGAAACGGATGGTAGCTTGTGTCATATGCCCGCCTGACCTTCTAGAGGCTATAGCAACGTCTTTCATATAGTTAGTAATAGCAAGGCATCGTTCAATGACTTCCTAGGCAACTGATCTGACGTTCATTGTTTTTAAGGAGTATCTGACCTTTTTTTTAGGGCAATGTTACTTTTTCTTTTGATGTCCATGTGCTTGGATACAGCCCAGTTGTAAGCTGTAACCAGTGAATGGAAATTGGACAGCCCACTTTGCTGAGAATTGAGCCCGTTAGAGCACCTTCAAGAGAATGGCCCATAGTTTAGCTCCAAACTAATTTTTGGTCAGAAGGTGGACAAGATTTGGGTTGCCAAATATTTCCAGCTTTTCAGGCATATACACGAACACGACATCCATGGACGTGTTTGGTTAGTCACATTGTGTCATTTACATCTATGACCCAGCCGGCTCTAGCTTTGAAGAAACTAGATTTTTTTTTAGAAAAAAGGCAACAATGCCCAGCTTTGAATTAACAAAGCCACATAGTTTTAGCGGCAGAGACAACATGCTGAACAAACAGCTTACAGGCCAAGGAAACACAAGTAAACAGAGGATAAACAAAAATTACAACTTGAAGTTCCTTTGCCACAGACCACCATTGCGAGCCCTCAGGAGAGGAGAGCAGCAGGCTGGGAGCAGATCATCGTCTTCAACAGGCCACCCCTAGCCCAAAGTCCACCGTCTTCGCCGCCGGAAGGGACCCCGTGTCCCTCGCCTAGGATCGAAGGCGCCGCACCGCCGGGGACGAAGAAAGTTCACCCGAGAACACCGGGGACCAAGGGAGCAAGATTGCCGTAGAGGAGGAGAGAAGCTCCATTGCCACCGCCGCCACCGGAAGACCGCAATACCGGAACGAAGCTGCTGGACGAAGACGCACCGAAGAAGAAACGGCAAGAGGGGGCAATTACACCACCGCGGTGAGCAGGACCACCAGAGTTTGGTCGATCATCGGCCAAATGCACCACTGTTGCCGCAGAGGGGACCCTTTCCCCTCTCGCCCAGGCTCGTGGGCGTCGACCCGCTGGCGAACAGAGGCTGCAAGGCAGCGAGGAGCACCGAACCAGGCACCACCTCGAACAACGCGATGAGAAGCCGCTGCCAAAGAGAACATGCCGCCACGGCCACTCCAGCGCACATCGAGCTCGAACACCTCCCCTGCATTCCCCCTGACGGCGCCTCCAGGAAGGAAAACGACGTTGTAGCGCCGCCGCCGGCCACGCAAGGGAACTAGACTTTCGTCAAGCGAGGGAGAGGGTGAGAGGGAAACGAGTACCTCAACGAAGCCTTCGAGAAGGAGATCGACACCTGTGGCGCCGCCGTCGTCGTGGTCAACACCGCTGACCAAGGGTTTCCCCCGGTACTGAGTCGCCTCGCACCAACCACACTGCCCAGCACCCAGATCCGGCACGCAGAGGTCGTCGGGGTTCCAGAGCTGGCAGGAGGACGAGCAGGACGAGCTGGAGAAGCTTCAACTTCAATTCTGGCAAGAACCGGCGGAGCGGCCCCACGCCGCGACCTCCGAGCCGCCAAATCCTCGCCGCCCACGCGACCGGAGGAGCGGAGAGCACGCACCACGGCCGCCACCCGCCGAAAGATCGACGCCGTCCCGCCAGCCCGAGGCCGCCGCCCCGGCGCACCGAAGCCCTCCACGCGAGATGGAGCGGCGAAGGCCCCGCCGCCACCTTCCTAGACGTCCCGATGGCTTTGCCCAGGGGCGCCTCCGGCGGCGGCGAGGAGGCTGGGAGGAGAGGGGAGAGGCGAGGCGATCTAGGGTTTCGCCCCCCGAGTCGCCTCCGGAGAGACGACGCGAGGGAGAGGGGAAAGTCCACGGATCTCTCGGGGAGATAGGCCGAAGTCGATGCTCCTGAAGAAACTAGATTTCGACCAATTCTGCACTATGTTTGTTTGCCGACAATTTTCCAGCCGAACCCATATAAAATGAAACATTACAAGCACCAGTATTTGATTATATAGTGTGTTTCGTATACTCTCACCTCTTATTTATGTGGTGAGCTTGCCTCAAACCATCACAATTTGAACAAATTCGTCTACGTGACAGCCTAATGAGCATCGAGCGGGACAACAACGGCGGTGCGGCGACAAAGGTCCTAGTAGGAGCCACGCCAACGCCGGCAAAGTTACGGCAGTAGTACCCATGTACAGTATAGTACAAATCTGCTCGTTCATGGTCGTGTACTACATTGAGTAACTCATGTACACCAAGCACAACAGTCGGCCCATTCGTATACTACCTATATATAAAAGATGGAAGGATTCAACCAAACGCGCTTCCACGTCACCTGATAACCAGGACCGTCCGATCCGCTGTTTGAACGCTCAGGATGCATCCACGTCGCTCCTTACCTCCGACGCACTGTTCATCAGCGATTTTTAGCCAATCAAACGACGCCACGTCGCCCGGTCATCTCCCGGTCACCGCTCGCCCCCACCCGGTCATCCCGGTCGATCCCGTCCAATTCCCGATCCATCCCCCAGTCCCGACCCTTCTTCCTGCTCTCACGCATGAGTTCTGCCTAGGGTTGGAACGCCGCCGGCCCCGCCTTCCACCACCGACGCGGACCCCGGATGTCGCTTGCCACCGACACGGGAGTCGGCCACTGCCGCCCGCATGACATCCGCTCGACCCATCCCGCGTCCCGCTCGCCGCGCTCTCCTCTTCCTCCTCCGACCCCTCCTCATCGCCGCTCCCCGTCGTGCAGCCTCTCACCCCCTCTTCCCTCTGCTCCGCCGTCCACGCCCACAAGCAGCTATCGGCGCATGCGGGGCCCTCCTCGCTCCTCTTCCTCTGCGGGCGCCGTGGCGAATTCGAGAAATCTGATTGGACCTACTTTTATGTGCAGCGGATGAGGACCAGGGGGAGGTCTACGAGCTGCCGGCATTCCAGGAGTACTCCTTCGAGCAGCTGTGGCATCCTCGAGGTCGGTGTGTTCTCTTCTTCACCGTTTGTTCGTTTTCGTTTTCCCTTTGATTCAGTTCTGTGCTGAATTACACAAACATGTTTCTTTCTATGGCGATGTTCACAGGACTTTCTATATGTATCTAAGGTGCTAATAATGGGTTTGCAAATATCTGTACACCATACATACATGAAGATGCATGAAACGATTCCTGCATTTTGCTTCCGGAGGCTTTTTCTTTCTCTTGCGACAATCAGGAGTTGGCACCGTCAAGGTGAGGGTGCCTTCAGGTTTAACGGTGTCTTATTTGATTGGAATAGGTCATTGATTTAGCGCCAGCATCCATGATTCATCCACTGTAGGGATGCCATGAAGTATTCACTGTAGGCCACCATGAATTTAATTTTCTGTGTTTTCCCTCTAGGTGCGGTCATGGTGAATTGCTGCGGGCAGAAGTGGACATGGACCTGGGTCCTCTGCAATTAGCTGCAGTGAGTAACGCCTACGAGCTGCATATGCCCATGCATCGCCACATCCACATGAGGTCCACGGAAACTGCAATGAAATCATTTGACTGAAAATATAGTGCCAATCATTTGGTAATACTAATCGACTTTGTTTGTAATACAGCTACGTAAAATCTTGGTTGGCTCTGATCGTAAATTGTACGGACTCTTCCACTTATTAAGCCAGGGTGAGCATTAGGTAATTAAGCCTAACACATTCACAAATAAAATTTGAGTTGTAATGTACTCACTGAGTTCACATTATTCAGATATGTAATTTTTATTTCCTACATCAACATACATGTATGACAAAGACATAATTTCTCATGCTAATAGGAAGGTATACAACGGCAAACTGAACAATGTAGCTTTCTTGACAGTTTTACTGTTTTCTTATGCACATATGTTCAACGGTAAAGTATGGTTCCATTGATCTGTCCCGAATTTTTTTCTTAAAACAACTAGATTTCTCTTATGCTATTTGCAGCAATCAATTTGTATAGTACTTTTGGTCTCAGTATCAAACAAAACGGTGTTTACTTGGCTAATTTGCATGCATATGCCCAGGATGAACTAAACACACTCAGGATGCAGCGCACATGCCCGCGGAGGGTCCAAATTATATGGCAGTACGAATGAATATTTATATAGCAATATAGCAAATGAGTATTTATATGACCTCCATTCAGCTAGAATTCTGACTTCCTACAAAGCACGCTGAAGAAAGTGCTCGGATGGTTCATTGCTGCGGAAATGCTTATATTCATAGCGGCTGTTCAGACGGTTCATTGCAGGAGGTCAGTTCTTATTTCCTTGATAGATTTTGCATATTTTTTTATCTATGTCAATAGCATGAAGGTTAAGGCTTCATCAGTTCTTTATATTATCAGCACCAGATAGTAAGTTAACAAAGACTATATTGCATCAGTTTTAGGTTGTTGCCTCCTATTCTCAAATTTTCACTATGACTTCTGCTTCATTGTGTCCATGGTTTGTGCAAACGATTTGTTTGCAGGATAACGAGTTAACGCCAATTAAAGTTTCAGTTGAACGTTAGTGTTGAATGCTGTTAGAACGTTGTAGGTCAATTATATGGTTGTCTTGGTTGAAAATAAGATTTTAGGGCCATTATATGTTCCATGTTTGCATTATAAAGAAAGTATTACATGTTCTAGGCTCCATCTTACTTGCAGAGTATATGGTTTCTTCATCCAGCCATTTTCTTCTTCAATTGCTTTTCGATTTTCATATTGAAGCCAAGATACATGTTTAAGCAGCTAGCATGTTAATGATTTTACAGTTCGGTACAGGCCATTTGTATTTTTTTAATTTCAGTTGGTTTTCTCAGCACTTGCTGATATATGTGGTTGTTGGTTACAATGCTGCCGATGCAACAACAACTCTGCTTCAGTTACATGCGTGCAGCTGCTAGGATGAGTTTAGGATTAGCGGTGGTGGCACTTGCTAATTAGGAATTGTTTTTGTTCAGTTTTGCCACTTTCTATTTTCATGTCGATTAACATAAACTGCAGCCCATGTACTAGCCAGAGTCTGAAAGTACTTTTTTTGTCCCAAGATGTTTTTACCGTTTGTTCATCTCAGATGTTGGACCTCCATGTTTCTCCAGATGTTACTTCTCCATTCGTGATCCTACAGGTTAAATCATTTGACAATTACAAATTCTTGCCGAGATGAAGTGACGTGAAACTACTTAATGTATCCCGTATTATTCAGGGGAGTGTCTCAAAAGAGAAAGAAAAGGTTCATTCCATATTGTACTCGAAACTACAGTCTAGACTTTGCTTTTGGCTTGCTGATTCAAATTTACATTTATGTTAAATTCCCAAAAAAATCTACATTGTACACTATACGATACATGATTAGTCATGCAGGGGAAGCAGGGTCGTGGCAATGCAGATTTAAAAAATGTTCCCAGCTGTCAACCCCGAAGCTACATAGCTGCAGTTGATTTTTGTCAGCAACCGTCGTGGATAACTAATTTCTTGCAGCAACCTGATAGAAAGCACGGTGAATACATCTATTGTGAGAGCATCTCCAACAGAAGCACTAAAAATAGCGCGCTGGAAATAACGACCTTTTAGTGCGCGCGGTGCTAAAAATGCCACCCGCGTCGTGCGGCCGCTCCTGCTCGTCGCCGGGACGGTGGAGACACACGTGGGGGCGGCGGACGGCGTCCCCGAGCTCGAGCCGCCGCGTGCGGCCGCTCTCCTGCTCTCTCTCCCGCTGGCCGCACTCCCGCACAGGTCGCCGCCCTCCTGCTCTCTCCGGCTGGCCGCCCTCCCGCACAGGTCGCCGCCCTCCTTCTCTCTCTCCCCCATGTCGCCTCCCTCCTACTGGCCGCCCTCCCGCAGGTCGCCGGCCATGGCATGGTGGTGGAGGACGAATCCAGGGAGCCAATTGCGTTTCTCAAAAAAATCCGTAGGGTCTTTTTTGTAAAAATGAGGGACATGTTTGCTATACTACTGCAGGCTAGCGCGTTATATTTTAGTGCGTCTGTTGGAGACATTTTTTTGCTGCGGCTGCGCGCTATATTTTAGTGCGTCTGTTGGAGACGTTTCGGCCGCGGCGCGCTAAAACTGCTACTTTGGCGCTGTAAAACTTTTTTTAGGCGCGAAGTTGTTGGGCGCCTGTTGGAGATGCTCTGAGGTAAGAGTGTTATTCATCTTGCCAATAATTCAAAGCCTTCACTCGGTGGGGAGGAAATATTGTCAGATTTTTTCTAGCATTTCTTTGCTAAGGCAAATACATAACCAATAAATCTTTCAAGCGGGAAAGTTAGTCTTGAATGTTACCTTTGATAGCCCGTAACCAATCATTTGTATTTTCTAGTTTAGTTTGGTGATGTGATTGGTTGGCTTGTAAAGTACTTTTTTATTATGAAATATAACTGGTGTTGAAATATAGGGTGGGCTTTAGGATCATCAAACAATTTCAGAAAAATCCCTAAAGGCCCAATTTGTCATGATAAGTGGTGCGAGTTTAGTCCCACATGGCTAGTTGGGAGAGATGTACACCAACTTATAAGGTGAGCTCTTCTCCCACAAGTATGAGTTGGTTGTGAAGTGAAGGTAGGTGCTTGATATGTCCATTTTGCATCACCATTTTATATCATAATTTACTGCTATTCATTGATATATTTCATATTTGGATGATATACTTATGTTATTTTATCTTGTTTTGCATGTTTGATGATTATTGGAGAATTAACTGCCGGAGTCAGGATTCAGCTGGAAAAAGCATCGTCAAGACACCCTATTTCTGAAGATCAACAATTCACGGAAAATATACAGATGTTCCTATTTTATCAGATGCCGGAGCCAGCCAAAAGAGGAGCTGAGATGGGCCACGAGGGGCCCACACCACCCCACGGCGCGGGCCCACCTCTGCCGCGCCGGGGCATGGTGTGGCCGCCCTGGCCCACCTCTGGCGCTCCCCCTTCGCGTACTTATCCCCAGAAACCCTAAGACGGGAGAGCCATCGAGGAAATATTCCGCCGCCTCCACGAGGCGGAAACCACAGAGAGAGAAAAAGCTCTCCGGCAGGGAGAAATCTGCCGGGGAAATTCCTTCCCGGAGGGGGAAATCATCGCCATCGTCATCGTCATCACGCCGGACTTCATCGGGATCATCATCATCTCCACCGCCGTCACCATCATCTCCACCGCTCCACTTCGTTCCGCTGTAACATCTAGGGTTATACTTTGTGTAGTTCATAGGGGAAACTTTCCCGGTGTTGATTACTACTTGTGGTTGATGCTATTAAGTTTTATCGGTGAATTGAAGTATATGTCCAGATTGTTATTCATCATTATATCACCTCTGATCATGATCCATATGATGTCTTGTGAGTAGTTCGTTCAGTTCTTGAGGACATGGGAGAAGTCATGCTGTTAGTAGTGGAACTATGTTGAGTAATATTTAATGGTTTGATATTTAAGTTGTGGTGTTATTCTTCTAGTGGTGTCGTGTGAACGTCGACTACATGACACTTCACCTTTATGGGCCTAGAGGAATGCATTGTGTATTCGGCTACTAATTGTGGGGTTGCCGGAGTGACAGAAACCTAAACCCCCGTTAGTAAACCGGTGCATGAGGGAGTGTAGGATCTCAGAGTTTAAGGCTGTGGTTAGATTTATCTTAATTACTTCCTTGTAACGCGGATGCTTGCAAGGGGTTTAATCACAAGTATGTATTAGTCCAAGTTAGGGCAGTGCATTAGCATAGGTTCACCCACACAACACTTATCAAAACAATAAAGATTAATCGCTGTAGGAAGCGAAAGCACTTGACGAAATTCCCGTGTGTCCTCAAGAACATTTTGCCATCATAAGTAAACCAACCGGCTTATCCTTTGCTCTAAAAAGGATTGGGCCACTTGCTGCAATTATTATTACTGTCTTTTATTTACGCGTATTTTATTTATCTGCAATATCAAAAACCCCTAAAAACTTGTCTGCTAGTATTTACAGTGATTCCTTGATCAAAACTACTTGTCAACACCTTCTGCTCCTCGTTGGGTTCGACACTCTTATTTATCGAAAGTACTACGATACACCCCCTATACTTGTGGGTCATCAAGACTATTTTCTGGCGCCGTTGCCGGGGAGTGAAGTGCTATTGGTAAGTGAATTGGTAAGGGAAACCTTTACTGTAAGTGCTATTTTTATTTCTGCTTGCTGCTTTATTTTATTATGGAGAGATCTCCATTCGAATCCCTATTTGGGAATACTACTGCCACTGCTAAGGTAGTAGATGAACCGCCGCCTGCTGAATTAGATCCATTTAAAATACCTATGAAAATTGTTGAACGTGTTATGGATAACCGCTATGTTGGAGATGGAACCATCCATCCTGGTGATCATTTACTATTTATACATGAATTATGCGAGTTGTTCAAGTGTGCAGGTATTTCAATGGAAAAAGTCAAGAGGAAGTTATTCTCTATATCACTGAAGGGCCGAGCTGCGGAATGGTATAAGATGCTGAAGAATGGCCGATCTATTGGCTGGGAGGAAATTGTACCTCTCTTTTATTCTAAATTCTATCCTCCTAGTGAGATTCATCAAGATCGAAATCGCATATATAATTTTTGGCCTCATGATGGAGAGAGTATTGCCCAAGCGTGGGGGAGATTGAAGTCACTAATGCTCAAATGTCCCATTCATGAGCTCCCAAGTAATATTGTTATCAATAATTTTTATGCAAGGCTTTCTCTTCATGATAAGGATTTATTGGATGCCTCTTGTTCTGGATCATTTACACGTACTGAAGAAGAAGTTAAATGGGACCTTCTTGACCGTATTCAGGAAAATACTGAAGGATGGGAGAACGACAAAGGTAGAAAGTCAGGTATAAATTATGATTACGAATGCATTAAATCTTTTATGGAGACTGATGATTTCCGTAATGTTAGTGCTGTTTATTGTCTTGATTCTCAAGTTGTTGCAAATTATTACAAAGCTTTTGCCTCTTATCTTGATGTGCCTAAGAAGGATTTGAATAAATATCATGAACCTTATAAAGATAAAACCAATTCGGCCATTGGCAAAAGTATTGAAGTTCATACTGTTGATCACATTTTGCCAGAACCTTATATTGAAAAAATACCTTTTCCTGTTAAAGTCAAGGAACATTCTCTGATAGCTAGTGTGGTTAATAAAAGTGCCAAGAAACCTTTAGAGCCTGATGAACAAATAACTGTTGAACCTGAAGTAGCAATAGTAAAGGATTTGGTAACTGAAAATGTAGATGGAGAACATATTATCTTTTGTGAAGATGCTTCTAATATTGTTTCGCATCCTGGTAAATCTAGGAAAACAAGTGTTCCTGTGCTTTCAGTGAAGATAGGAGAACATTGCTATTATGGTTTATGTGATATTGGTGCAAGTTCTAGTGCTATTCCTTTTGAACTTTATAAAGAAATTATGCATGAAATTAGTCCCTGTGAACTTGAGGATATTGATGTGGTTATTCAACTTGCCAATAGGGAAACTATCTCTCCATTGGTATTGTGAGAGATGTCGAGGTTTTATGCGGTAAAACTAAATATCCTACTGATTTTCTAGTACTTGGTTCTAAAGCTAGTAAAACTTGTCCTATTATTTTCGGTAGACCTTTCTTGAATACATGTGGTGCTATTATAGATTGTAAGAAAGAGAAAATTTACACTAAATTTAATGGAGAATCTTATGAGTTTAATTTCTCTAAGTTTGGTAAGAAACTTTATGAAACTGATTTGCCTAATGAGGACTCGAAAATTGAACAACTTGCTGCTATTGCTATTGCTCCTAACAATGCCTTGCAGCAATTTATGGAGGAACACGAAAGTGAGGTCTTTATGGAGGAAAGGAATGAAATTGACAATATCTTTCTTCATCAACCACCATTACTTAAGCATAATTTGCCGGTGGAAGATTTGGGTACCCCTGCACCTCCTAAAGAAGATCCTGTTTTTGATTTAAAACCTTTGCCTGATAATCTTAAATATGCTCACATTGATGATAAGAAAACATATCCTGTTATTATTAGTTCTAAACTTTCAGGTACTGAAGAGGCAAGGTTATTGGAAGTATTGAGGAAACACCGAGGGCTATCGGATACACTCTGGATGATTTAAAAGGGATTTCTCCTACTATATGTCAACACGCCATCAACATGGAAGATGATGCAAAACCTGTTGTGGAGCACCAGCGTCGTTTAATCCCTAAAATGAAGGAAGTGGTAAGAAATGAGGTATTAAAACTCCTCGATGCTGGTATAATTTATCCTATTGCTGATAGTAAATGGGTAAGTCCTGTGCATTGTGTTCCTAAGAAAGGAGGAGTTACTGTTGTGCCAAATGAAAATGATGAACTTATTCCTCAAAGAGTAGTTGTTGGATATAGGATGTGCATTGATTTTCGAAAGGTTAATAAAGTTACTAAGAAAGATCACTATCCTTTACCTTTTATTGATCAAATGTTAGAAAGGTTGTCTAAGAAAACTCATTTTTGCTTTCTTGATGGTTATTCTGGATTTTCACAAATTGCTGTTAGAGCGAAAGATCAAGAGAAAACTACTTTTACTTGTCCTTATGGAACTTATGCTTATAGGCGTATGCCTTTTGGTTTGTGTAATGCTCCTGCTACATTTCAAAGATGCATGTCTGCTATTTTTCATGGTTTTTGTGAAAAAATTGTGGAAGTATTCATGGACGATTTTTCCGTCTATGGAACTTCTTTTGATAACTGCTTGCAAAACCTTGATAAAGTTTTGCAGAGATGTGAGGAAACTAATCTTGTTCTTAATTGGGAGAAATGTCACTTTATGGTTAATGAAGGGATTGTTCTTGGACATAAAATTTCTGAAAGAGGTATTGAAGTGGACAGAGCTAAAGTTGAAGCAATTGAGAAAATGCCCTGTCCCAGGGATGTTAAAGGTATTCGTAGTATTCTCGGTCATGCCGGTTTCTATAGAAGGTTTATTAAAGATTTCTCTAAAATTTCAAAACCTCTTACTAATCTTCTCCAAAAAGATGTACCTTTTGTTTTTGATGATGATTGTAAAGAAGCTTTTGAGGCTCTAAAAAAGGCTTTAACCACTGCTCCTGTTGTTCAACCTCCTGATTGGACTTTACCTTTCGAAATTATGTGTGATGCTAGTGATTTTGCTGTAGGTGCTGTTCTTGGACAGCGAGTAGATAAGAAGTTGAATGTTATTCATTATGCTAGTAAGACTCTTGATGCTGCTCAAAAGAATTATGCCACTACTGAAAAAGAGTTTTTAGCAGTAGTTTTTGCTTGTGATAAGTTTAGACCCTATATTGTTGATTCGAAAGTTATTATCCATACCGATCATGCTGCTATTAGATACCTTATGGAAAAGAAAGATGCTAAGCCTAGACTTATAAGATGGGTGCTTTTATTACAAGAGTTTGATTTGCATATTGTAGATAGGAAAGGTGCTGAAAATCCTGTCGCTGATAATTTGTCTAGATTGGAAAACATTTCTTATGATCCTGTTCCTGTTAACGATAGTTTTCCAAATGAACAATTGGCTGTGATAAAGGTAAGCTCGCGAGAAAGTCCTTGGTATGCTGACTATGCTAACTTTATTGTTGCCAAGTATTTGCCTCCAACCTTTACAGCTCAGCAAAGAAGGAAATTCTTTTATGACTTGAGGCATTATTTTTGGGATGACCCACACTTATATAAAGAAGGAGTGGATGGTATAATGCGAAGATGTGTTCCAGAATTTGAACAAAAGAAATATTGAGAAAATGCCATGGAAGTGCTTATGGAGGACATCATGCTGGAGATAGAACTGCACAAAAGGTTTTACAATCAGGTTTTTATTGGCCTACTCTTTTTAAAGATGCAAGAAAATTTATTTTATCATGCGATGAATGTCAAAGAGTTGGTAATATAACTAGACGCAATGAAATGCCTATGAATTATTCTCTTGTTATTGAACCTTTTGACTGTTGGGGATTTGACTTTATGGGTCCTTTTCCTCCTTCTGATGGTTATACTCATATACTTGTTGTTGTCGATTATGTTACTAAATGGGTAGAAGCTATACCAACATCTAGTGCTGATGGTGAGACGTCATTAAAAATGCTTAAAGATATTATTTTTCCAAGGTTTGGTGTGCCTAGATATCTCATGACTGATGGTGGTTCTCATTTTATCCATGGTGCTTTTAGAAAAACCCTTGCTAAATATGATGTTAATCATAGAATTTCTTCACCTTATCATCCTCAAACAAGTGGTCAAGTAGAATTATCAAATAGAGAGATTAAATCTATTTTGCAGAAGACTGTTAATAAATCTAGAAAGAATTGGGCTAGGAAGCTTAATGATGCTTTGTGGGCTTATAGAACTGCTTATAAAAATCCTATGGGTATGTCTCCTTATAAAATGGTTTACGGAAAAGCTTGTCATTTACCTCTAGAATTAGAACATAAAGCTTATTGGGCCGTAAAAGAACTTAATAGAGATTTTAAACTTGCCGGTAAAAAAAGGTTACTTGACTTGAGTTCCTTAGATGAATGGAGAAGTGAAGCTTATGAAAATGCTAGACTTTTTAAAGAGAAAGTGAAACAATGGCATGATAGGATAATCCTAAAGAGAGAGTTTAATGTTGATGAGAAATTTCTATTGTATAGGTCTCGTCTCAGATTTTTTGCAGGAAAATTACTTTCGAAATGGGAAGGACCTTATGTTGTTTCAGAGGTTTACCGTTCAGGTGCAATCAAAATTACTTCGCTTGATGGTGACAAATCTCAAGTGGTTAATGGTCAAAGACTCAAGCATTATATTTCTGGGGATTCTTATAACGAAGACGTTGATATTATTCAAGTAGTGACTGATGGCTCCCAAGTGCAGGAGATCAATTGTAGTACCTTTCAATTAGAAAAGGTTGTCGAACCCACGAGGAGCTGAAGGTATTGGTTAGTAAGATTGATAAATAAAACAATAAAAGATGCAGTGTTTTTGGTATTTTCAGTTGTATAATTGCAAGCAGATAACAGATAGTAGCAAGTGAAAGCTCTCAAAGAGAGAAAGCCCAATCCTCTTATGTGGCAAAGGACAAGCTCAAGTGATGTGTAACTTATATGTGGCAAACGTTCCCGAGGGCGGCATGGATGATGCTAGGCATAGAGATTTATTAAACAACACGTTGAATATCTTGTCAAGTTTTAATCCTCTTTGGACGGAGCCATAATTAGGTATAGCTAAATAAATAAACTACAACCCCTTATGATGGATCATGTGGCCAAGCAAATGACTGCACAAGAATTATTAAGACCTAAAGTCCCACCATAGCATTACACTCTAAGGTCCCCGATACTAATACCCTCATAATATAACTTCATGACTCGGTCTCAGGTTTACGTGTCCTCCCAAGTCTCCATCAATTCATTACACTACGGTGTTCTCCTATGAGCCCATATAGGTGAAGTGTTGTGCAGTCGACGTTCGCACAACACCATCATAGAATCACATAAAAGATAAACTCTTGACAAAATACCAACACATGTCATATATAAATCAATGCCAATTCATCCTATGCCCTCAGGAACATACGGGAACTACTCACAACGTGCGAACATGATCATAATCAGTGGCATAAGTGGTACAACACAATCTGAAATTATAACTTCACCACCAAATAATGACAAGTACTCAATCACAAACATGAATAGTAGCACAAGACAAGTATCTAGGGTATAGCAACTCTCAAACTGCGAGGGGAACGGAGTGGATCACGGTGATGATGATGGTGATGGTGCTGGTCTTGATGGGGGTGATGATGTAGAGGCCTCCTCCCACGCCAAGGAGGAGAGGTGATGACGATGACGATGATTTCCCCCTTCTCCGGAGTTCCGGAGCAGCAGGATCTGACCCCCCTCGGAAGGGATCAGGAGTTTCGCCGCCGCCGCGACCTCGGATGGACTTGGAAAAATTAGGGCGTTACTTTTCGGGCGAGACGAAGGCGTCTAAAAAGCCCCAGGCGAGGAGGTGCCCGAGGCACCTTTGGTGGGTCCCACGCGGCCAGGTACATGGGCCGCGTGGGCCACCCCCATTTGGCCCTCGTGGCTCTCCTCTCTTCGGTCTTCTTCCCTCTGCCTTTCTCCCGATGAAAAACTGACGCAGTATTTTTCCTTTTATTATTTGAGGTCCTGTAGCTCCTGAAACATTAAAGACAAGAAAAAGGAGGTTTTCTGCCTCCCAGAAATTAAATACCAAAAATAGGGACTTTGTATGAAAGTCCCCAAAATCATCTAAAACATGTAGAAACAATCATATAATCATGCAAATAACATTCTAGTATGATACTAAAAGTTATATAAATGATGATATAAAATGCACGTATCAACTCCCCCAAGCTTAAACCTTTACTCGTCCTCGAGTAAGTAAGGACATAGATCATTACATGCATCAATGGACTTATGGTTGATAAATAAATACGGGCATTGTATCATCATCATATTCAATTGCAAGATAAGATTAATGATCTAAAACTCATACATATGAGGGCAACATAAGTAGAACTCTAGCAATCACCCCTTACTTTTGAAAGCAAATAACCATTGTATGTTGGACAATCGAATCATATTGTTTTTCACATGCTTTTGCTCTTCATGGCAAGCATTATAATCTTTTATACTTTGCTGAAATTCAAAGACAAGATAAACTCTCATTGGATAACAAGTTCAAAAGAAGACAAATGAAAAGACAGATAGATATAAAAATTGTTATCACTCTTGCTTGACTAGTAACTAGTGCAAACTTTAGTCATGGATATCTCAATCAAGTTCCCATGCTCTACACAACCTTTTCTTACACTTTCCATGGCTAGCTGAAATTTCAGGTGCCTTCCTTTCATTCACATTCAAGAGCATAAGTATTGAAATATCCATGATCATTAATTTGCTCAAAAGATACTAGGTTGTAACAAGAGTGTTTTATATCCTTTTCATTAAGTCTTCTCAACTTCTTATCCTACAAGACTATATCTTAACCTCAAACTATTAATTCACAAGTCTTTTTACTTCTTCTATATTGAGATAATTCTATAATTGTCCAACATACTCAAGTTAATTAATTTCAAGGCAAGATGTGATTGAAATTCTAAATATGCCACGCTCATTTGCATGAGTGTTACCCATAAATCCCAAACAAGAGAATCATGGATGACACCATACTTTAATATTCATTGATAAACCATAGATAGGGATACATGATAATGCTCCATGAGCTCACACACGCCTAAGAGATATTGATAACTAAACGATAAAAGCAAACACACCATGACTAGATAGATATGATAAACTAGTGAGATAAAGACTAGTGGAACTCCCCCAAGCTTGACGTTTGCAGTCTTTCTTTGCTGCAGCTCCTCCTTCTCATATTCTTCTCCCATTCAGCCATCTTCCATGGGAAAGGCCTTCCATCACGGAAAGATGTAGGTGGATCATTATACCTGAGGGTGGCAGCTGCTGCAATCTTCTTGAAGCGTTCTTCATATTCGCAGTTCTGGTTCTCTACATCCCACATGAAGCATTGGAACTTTCCCACTTGTCGATGACGTCCTTGTATCTATCTTCCAGATCTTCAAGCCTTTTCTTGTACTCTTCAACCTTCTTTCCAGCTCCAGGTTCATGAAGTGGTGAGCATCAAGGCTGCGGTAAACCACAGTGCCATACCTGAAGGTCTTGTCCTCCAACTCATCCAGCCTTTCCTCCACCGTGCCGGTGGCCTTGGGAGCCTTCACCTCCTCCACGAGCATCACGCCCTCCTTGAAGCACACGGTCTTCGGTGGTGTCATCACGGAGTTGAGGTAGCGGTTCACAACACCCTCCTTGGGAGAGCTCTCCCCCTCTTGGTTGGATCCGGAGCAAGACATGGCTAAAACCTGACAGGCAGAAACAACAGAAACAAAGATCGCTCGAGAACGCTCGGTGCGAGATTAGATCGGCAGAGAGGGTATATATTGAGGGTTTTTAGGTCAAGACGAAGCGTCGGGATCGAAAACGAGACGAAAAGGACTCCGAGGTGGAAAAGGGAGCCCACGCGGCCAGGTACATGGGCCGCGTGGGCCCCTCTCTTTCCTCCCTCGGGTCTCCGTTTCGTCCAGTTTTCTTGTCCCATACGATGATTTCCATAAAAATGACCTCCGTAAAATTTTATGCAATTCCGAGAAACTTTCCAACACAAAAGTTACCTTCTATTGATTTAGGGTTTCTGAAACTGCACGGTTTCTCTCAATTACCTCTCCGGTGTTTGTAAATTCAACTCCTCCACCCTTCCGATGAAGCTCTTTCCTGCAATATAAGGTTTAAGGCGTTGTCCATTGACTACATGAGGTTTACCTTTCATGTCACCGTGAAGACGGATAGCTCCTGAACGGTACACCTCCTGTATCACTAATGGTCCCTGCCACTTTGAAGCTAGCTTCCCTGCAGAAAACTTGAAACGAGAGTTGTACAATAAAACTTGATCACCTACTTTGAATTCCTTTTTCTTAATTTTCTTGTCATGCCAAATCTTAACTTTTTCTTTAAACATCCTGGCACTTTCATAAGCTTCATTTCTCCATTCGTCAAGTAGGTTTAGGTCAAGAATTCTCTTTTCTCCCGCAGTTTTAAAATCAAAGTTCAGTTGTTTAATAGCCCATCTAGCTTTATGTTCTAGTTCAACAGGTAAGTGACAAGCTTTTCCATAAACCATTTTATAAGGAGACATTCCCATAGGATTTTTAAAAGCAGTTCTATAAGCCCACAAAGCATCATTAATCTTAATTGGCCAATCAGATCTAGACTTATTCACTGTCTTTTCCAAAATGAGTTTAATTTCCCTATTGCTTAATTCAACTTGCCCACTTGTTTGAGGATGATAAGGAGATGCAATTCTATGGTTAACATCATATTTTGCCAAAGTTTTTCTAAGAACACCATGCAAGAAATGAGAACCACCATCAGTAATTAAGAACCTAGGAACACCAAACCTGGGGAAAATGATGTCCTTGAGCATCTTCATTGCTGTGGCATGATCTGCACTTTTGGTTGGAATTGCTTCCACCCACTTTGTAACATAGTCAACTGCAACCAAAATGTGAGTATGCTTTGTCTTTGATTCTGGGAAAGGACCCATAAAGTCAAAACCCCACACATCAAATGGTTCAAGTGGCAATGAATAATTCATAGGCATTTCATTCCTCCTACCAATGTTTCCTACTCTTTGACATTTATCACAAGATTTAACATATTCAGCACAGTCCTTAAATAAAGTAGGCCAATAGAAACCAGATTGTAATACCTTTGCTCCTGTGCGATCTCCTGCATGATGCCCTCCATAGGGACTGTCATGACAATCTCTTATAATAGCCTGTTGTTCATGCTCAGGTACACAACGTCTAATAATACCATCCACACTTTTCTTATAGAGGAAAGGATCATCCCAAAAATAATGTCTAAGATCATAAAAGAATTTCTTTCTTTGTTGAGAAGTGAAGTGTGGAGGCAAAACTTTACCAACAATAAAATTTGCATAGTTGGCAAACCAAGGAGATGCAACTTTAGCACTAGAAACATTAACAATTGCAAGTTGTTCATTAACAAAGCTATCATTAATAGGAATAGGATCATCAGGTATGCTTTCCATCCTAGAGAGATGATCAGCAACTTGATTATCCTCCCCTTTCCTATCAACAATGTGTAAATCAAATTCTTGCAATAGAAGTACCCATCTTATTAGTCTAGGCTTAGCATCTTTCTTATTCATCAAGTATTTAATAGCAGAATGATCAGTATGTATTGTGACTTTTGAATCAGTAATATAAGGTCTAAACTTGTCACAAGCAAACAGTACTGCTAAAAATTCTTTCTCAGTTGTAGCATAATTCTTTTGAGCAGCATCAAGTGTTCTACTAGCATAATAAATAACATTCAGTTTCTTATCAACACGTTGGCCCAAAACAGCCCCAACTGCATAATCACTAGCATCACACATAATTTCAAAAGGCAAGTTCCAATCAGGAGGTTGAATAATGGGAGCAGTGATTAAAGCATTCTTCAAAATATTAAAGGACTCAATGCAATCATCATTAAAAGAGAAAGGAACATCCTTTTGCAGAAGATTGGTTAGAGGTTTTGATATTTTGGAGAAATCCTTAATGAACCTACGGTAAAAACCTGCATGCCCAAGAAAACTTCTTATACCTTTGAGGTCCCTTGGATATGGTAGTTTTTCAATAGCTTCAATCTTTGCTGGATCAACTTCTATTCCTTCTCCAGAAATCTTATGCCCAAGAACTATACCCTCAGTAACCATGAAGTGACACTTCTCCCAATTAAGAACCAAGTGTTGGTCTTCACAACGCTGTAAAACTTTGTTAAGGTTGAACAAGCAATTATCGAAGGAAGTACCATACACAGAAAAATCATCCATAAAAACCTCCATTATCTTTTCAATATAATCAGCAAATATAGCATTCATGCATCTTTGAAAAGTAGCAGGAGCATTACATAAACCGAATGGCATTCTCCTGTAAGCAAAAGTACCATATGGGCAAGTAAAAGTGGTCTTTTCTTGATCATCCTTATGGACAGGAATTTGCGAGAAACCTGAATAACCATCTAGATAGCAAAAGTGAGAGTGTTTAGATAACCTTTCTAGCATTTGATCAATAAATGGCAATGGATAATGATCTTTTCGAGTTGCTTTATTCAATTTTCTGAAATCAATAACCATCCTATAACCAACTACAGTACGTTGAGCCACAAGTTCATCCTTTTCATTTGGAACAACAGTCATTCCACCCTTTTTAGGAACACAATGAACAGGACTAACCCACTTACTGTCAGCTATAGGATAAATGATACCAGCTTCAATAAGTCTTATTACCTCTTTCTTACCACTTCTTTCATTTTTGGATGGAGGCGGCGTTGAAAATCAACAACAGGTTTTGCATCTTCCTCCAGATTAATTTTATGCATACATAGAGCGGGGCTTATACCTTTAAGATCATCAAGAGAGTATCCAATGGCTGGTCGGTGAGCTTTTAGCACATCAAGTAATTTCTCTTCCTCTTCAGCTGAAAGGTTAGCACTAATAATGACAGGATATATGCTCTTCTCATCCAAATATGCATATTTCAGATTTGCAGGCAAAGGTTTCAATTCAAAACTAGGATCCCCTTTAGGTGGTGGTAGCACTCCTAAATTATCAGGTGGGATATGCAATTGTAATTGTGGTGGTTGTTGCCATAATATTTGTTCCAAAGCCTCTTTTTCCTCATCATTAAATGGTTCATCTTGATTAAGCATATAACGTTCTACAACATCAGTTGAAGCTACAGCTATATGAGCAAGAGTTTCAATTAAATTATTAGGAATTGGCTCTTTCTCAACATGTTTATCAGCAAATTTGGAAAAGTTAAATTCAAGTTTCTCACCAGCACATTTAATAAACACTTTCTCTTTAGGCAAATTAATTTCAGCACCAACAGTATGTAAGAAAGGTCTACCAAAAATGATAGGACAAAATGAATCTTGAGGACAACCAAGCACAATAAAATCAGCAGGGTATTTTATTTTGCCAATCAATACTTCAACATCTCTAACAATTCCAAATGGACTAATATAATCTTTATTAGCAAGTTGAATTGTCATACCTGTCTCTTCCATAACAATGGGATCAATATCAGGCTTGATCTCAAGATAAAGAGAATATGGAATGACACTAATACTTGCTCCAATATCACATAGACCATGATAACTTGAAGTCCCAATAGAGCATGATATAACAGGTTTCCCAACTTTGGCCGAATTACCTTTGATGACTTTGGTAGCATCTTCACATAGATAAACATCCACTGGGTCTTCTTCATTTAGTTGCTTGATAACAGAAATTTGAGTGTTGACTTCCACCTGTTCATAAGGCTGAGAACATCTTTTGTTACTCTTGTTAGTAACAGCTTTAAGTAAATTCTCCTTAACTTGGTTTGGAAATGGAGGTGGTTCAACATACTCCTCAATTGTCACAGATGACATTGGTTCAACCTGTTTAATAACTTTAGGAACAACAATAGATTGTTTAACAGGTTCAACATAAACTTCAAATCCACTTTTTGGAACACAGATATGATCAGCAAAACCTTTAGCTATTTCAATTATAACATAAGGATCAAGACCAAAAGTATCACTCAGATTTTTAAACAAATAGAAGTAGAGAAATTCTCTACACATGAATATTCATAATCAAAATATGGCTCATTACCTTTATCAAGATCCCAGTGGCTAGTATTTTCAGAAATAGTCTCCAATAAATTCCATGCTTCTTCTTCAGTGTTATTAGTAAAACTTCCACCAGATGAATTATCCAGAATCTCCTTGTGCTTCATAGGTAGTCTCACATAAAAGTTTATCAATATAAGTTTCCTTGTAAGATCATGACATGGATTCTTGCGAAGGAGTTCCTTTAACCTCCCCCAAGCTTGAGTAATACTCTCTCCCAGATGTGGCCAGAAATTGAATATATAGCAGCGGTTATCATAAGCTTCTTTAGGAGTAAAATATTTAAGAAAGAAAACCTTCCTCAAGATACTCCATTCATTCTGGACCTCTTCATCCAAGACCTGTACCAATCACGAGCATTACCAGATAAAGACAAATACAATAGCTTCCTTTTTACCTGATCCTCTGAAATACCAGGTAGTCTGAATAAGCCACATATGTCCTCAATTATTTCCATGTGCTCGCGTGCCGACTTAGTTCCATCTCCTGTAAATGGATTTTTCATAACTCTTTTAACATGACCATGGGAATTTTAAATCCCACTTTAGGTACCTCAGACACAGTAGTTTCAACCACCTTTGCAGTAGTGGCATAAGCACTTTCATATAGAGCAAGATGCAGCGAGGCACGATTCATAAATGCCATAGTAACAATGAGATAAACAGCTTTCAAGTTTCCTTACCAAACTTCTTACCAATAGCGCTACGCTCCCCGGCAACGGCGCCAGAAAAGTATCTTGATGGCTCCCAAGTGCAGGAGATCAATTGTAGTACCTTTCAATTAGAAAAGGTTGTCGAACCCACGAGGAGCTGAAGGTATTGGTTAGTAAGATTGATAAATAAAACAATAAAAGATGCAGTGTTTTTGGTATTTTCAGTTGTATAATTGCAAGCAGATAACAGATAGTAGCAAGTGAAAGCTCTCAAAGAGAGAAAGCCCAATCCTCTTATGTGGCAAAGGACAAGCTCAAGTGATGTGTAACTTATATGTGGCAAACGTTCCCGAGGGCGGCATGGATGATGCTAGGCATAGAGATTTATTAAACAACACGTTGAATATCTTGTCAAGTTTTAATCTCTTTGGACGGAGCCATAATTAGGTATAGCTAAATAAATAAACTACAACCCCTTATGATGGATCATGTGGCCAAGCAAATGACTGCACAAGAATTATTAAGACTAAAGTCCCACCATAGCATTACACTCTAAGGTCCCCGATACTAATACCCTCATAATATAACTTCATGACTCGGTCTCAGGTTTACGTGTCCTCCCAAGTCTCCATCAATTCATTACACTACGGTGTTCTCCTATGAGCCCATATAGGTGAAGTGTTGTGCAGTCGACGTTCGCACAACACCATCATAGAATCACATAAAAGATAAACTCTTGACAAAATACCAACACATGTCATATATAAATCAATGCCAATTCATCCTATGCCCTCAGGAACATACGGGAACTACTCACAACGTGCGAACATGATCATAATCAGTGGCATAAGTGGTACAACACAATCTGAAATTATAACTTCACCACCAAATAATGACAAGTACTCAATCACAAACATGAATAGTAGCACAAGACAAGTATCTAGGGTATAGCAATGATACGTCTCGAACGTATCTATAATTTTTGATGTTCCATGCTTGTTTTATACCAATTGCTACATGTTTTGCATCTACTTTATATCACTTTTATACATTTTCTGGGACTAACCTATTAACAAGATGCCGAAGTGCCAGTTTCTGTTTTCTGCTGTTTTTGTATTCCAGAAAAGCTAGTCTGGAAATATTCTCGGAATTGGACGAAACTACACGGGAGTCCCTATTTCACCAGAACACATCTGATGGACCAAAGAGGCGACGGAGAGGCGCCACGTGGGCCCCACACGTGGCCAGGGCGCGGGCCCCCCTCTGCCGCGCCCTGGGGTGGTGTGGGCCCCACGGGCCTCTCCAGCCGCCGCCCTTTCGCCTACTTATTCCCCCCGACGCGAAAACCCTAAGTACCTGAGCAAAAATCCACGAAAAGTTCCAGAGACGCCGCTGTCGTCAACCCTAGCTCGGGAGGGTTCAGAACCTCTTCCCGGCACCCTGCCGGAGAGGGGAATCGTCACCGGAGGCTTCTACATCGCCATGCCTGCCTCCGGAGTGATGCGTGAGTAGTTCATCCTTGGACTACGGGTCCATAGCAGTAGCTAGATGGTTGTCTCTCCACTTTGTGCCATCATGTTTAGATCTTGTGAGCTGCCCTACATGATCAAGATCATATTATTGTAATGCTACATGTTGTGTTTGCTGGGATCCGATGAATATTGAATATTATGTCAAGTTGATTATCAATCTATCTTATATGTTATTTAAGATCTTGCATGCTTTCCGTTACTCGTAGATGCTTTGGCCAAGCAGATGCTTGTAACTCCAAGAGAGAGTATTTATGCTAGATAGTGGGTTCATGTCTCCGTTTAACCTGGGACAGTGACAGAAAGTTCTAAGATTGTGGATGTGCTGTTGCCACTAGGGATAACCTAACGATGCTATGTCCACGGACATATGTGTTTGTTTACATTACGCACTTTACTTAATGCAATTATCCGTTGCTTGCAACTTAATACCAATGGGGAACTCGGATGACAACCCGGAGGTGGATTATTAGTCATAGATGCTGTTGGATAACGATCTATGTATTATGTCGTAATGCCCAATTAAATATCATAGTAGTCAACATGTCATGTATATGCATTGTCATGCGCTCACTATTCGTCAATTGCCCAGCTGTAATTTGTTCACCCAACATGTTAGTTATCTTTTATGGAGAGACACCACTAGTGAACTGTGGACCCCGGTCCATTCTTTTACACTGATTAAACAACCACAAACTGCAAACTGTTCCTTTTTCATTCTCTGCAATTTAATACTCATTTTCCACACCATACGTTTAATCCTTTGTTTTCAGCAAGCCAGTGAGATTGACAACCTCACTGTTTCGTTGGGGCAAAGTAGTTTGATTGTGTTGTGTGCAGATTCCACGTCAACAGTCCAGACTCCCATCAACAACACTATTTTTCTGGCGCCGTTGACAACCTTCTGAAGAGTTGCTGCTCCTACTGGTTCGATAACCTTGGTTTCTTTCTGAGGGAAAACTTGCTGCTGACTACATCATACCTTCCTCTTGGGTCTCCCAACGAACGTGTGTTTCACGTCATCAAGCTATTTTTCTGGCGCCGTTGCCGGGGAGTGGAAGCACTTCGGTTCAGCAGACTCCTATCTCCCCTTCGACGCCTATTTTTCTGGCGCCGTTGCCGGGGAGACAGCAGTCTTCTGCAAGGGGAGTTTCACGCTTCCAATCTCTTTACTTTGTTTTTGTCTTGCTTAGTTTATTTTATTTTATCTTGTTTGCTTTCAATTATCAAAAACACAAAAAAATTAGTTACTTGCATCTAGTTTACTTTCAAGTTATTTTCTGTACTGTTTTTATTTCTGCTAAAATGAGTACTCCTGAGAACACTAAGTTGTGTGATTTCACTAGCACGAACAACAATGATTTCATATGCACACCTATTGCTCCACCTGCTGCTTCAGCGAATTTTATGAAATTAAACCTGCACTTTTAAATCTTGTTATGAAAGAGCAATTTTCTGGTGTTAGTACTGATGATGCTGCTGTTCACCTTAATAACTTTGTTGAACTTTGTGAAATGCAAAAGCTCAAGGAAGTAGATGGTGATATTATTAAACTGAAACTTTTTCCTTTCTCCTTGAGAGGACGTGCTAAAGAATGGTTGCTATCTTTGCCTAGAAATAGTATTGATTCATGGACTAAATGCAAAGATGCTTTTATTGGAAAATATTATCCTCCTGCTAAGATTATTTCTTTGAGAAGTAGCATAATGAATTTTAAGCAATTTGATAATGAACATGTTGCTCAAGCATGGGAGAGAATGAAATCATTGGTTAAAAATTGTCCCACTCATGGACTGACTACTTGGATGATCATCCAAACCTTCTATGCAGGATTAAATTTTTCTTCGAGGAATTTATTGGATTCGGCCGCTGGAGGTACCTTTATGTCCATCACTTTGGGTGCTGCAACAAAGCTTCTTGATGATATGATGATTAATTATTCTGAGTGGCACACCGAGAGAGCTCCAACAGGTAAGAAGGTAAATTCTGTTGAGGAAACCTCCTCCTTGAGTGCCAAAATTGATACTATTATGTCTATGCTTGCAAATGGTCAAACACATGTTGATCCAAATAATGTTCCTTTAGCTTCTTTGGTTGCTCAAGAAGAGCATGTTGATGTGAACTTCATTAAAAATAATAATTTCAACAACAATGCTTATAGGAATAATTTTGGTAATAGCAATTATAGGCCCTATCCTTCTAATAGTGGCAATGGTTATGGAGATTCCTATGGTAGAACAAGAATGCCTAGTGAGGAAAGGATGCTAGAAATTGAAAAGGCCACTAAATTTTTTATGCAAAAGCAATATGAGCAAAACCAACTGTTTACTAGGACTATGGATGAACAATCTGCTATGCTAAAAAATATAAGCCATCAACTTGAGAATTTGAATAGGGAGATTTCTGGTTTGCAAGGTAAAATTTCTCATGCTGAAACTTGTATTTCATTGATGTCAGAAACACAATCCTCTTTGATTAATAAGATGGCAGCTAAGCCCGAAACAATTGAGAGTAATACCTTTGCCGTAGCCAATGCTATACAAGTTAAAATTGATAACAATGTGAGGATGTTAGCTGAATTGCATGCTAGATGGGAAAGAGAGGATGAAATTGCTAGAAAGAACAATATTGCTAGAGTTTATACTATTACTACTTCTGAAAAGCTTCAAACTCAAGTGTTAACAAACCTCCTACCATTAATGGCAAGATAGTTGGTGTTGGTAATGTTTCCACTTCTATTGCAAAATGTCCTAAATTGCCTGATAACTCTGAAACTGTCCTTGATAAAGATGCTGAAATTTCTAGCAATAAGGAAGAGAATAATTCCATTACTTTTGATGATAATGACTTTGATTTTGATGGTTGCAATATTTCTGAAGTAATTAAGTTCTTGCAAAAGCTAGCTAGAAGTCCTAATGCTAGTGCTATAAACATGGCTTTTACTAAACATATTACTAATGCTCTCATACAAGTTAGGGAAGAGAAATTAAAACATGAAGCTTCTATCCCTAGGAAGTTAGAAGATGGTTGGGAGCCCATCATTAAATTGAAATTGAATGACTTTGATTGCAATGCTTTGTGTGACCTTGGTGCTAGTATTTCTGTTATGCCTAAAAGATTATATGATATGCTTGATTTAGCACCTTTGGAAAATTGTTACTTGGATGTTCACCTTGTTGATTCTACTATTAAAAAACCTTTGGGAAGAATTGATGATGTTCTTATCATGGTTAACAACAATTATGTCCCCGTTGATTTTATTGTCTTGGATATTGAGTGCAATCCATCATGCCCTATTGTGTTGGGAAGACCTTTTCTTAGGACTGTAGGTGCTATTATTGATATGAAAGAAGGGAATATAAAATATCAATTTCCTCTCAAGAAAGGTATGGAACACTTTCCTAGGAAGAAGATTAAGCCACCTTATGATTCTATTGTTCGAACAAACTAATGTTGATGCTTCTTCACTTGGTAATACTTGATGCATGCTTTGTGCCTAGCTAAAAGGCGTTAAAGAAAAGCGCTTATGGGAGGCAACCCATTTTATTTTTCTGCAATTTTTCTTTTATTGAGTCAAGGAGTTTGTTTACTTCTGTAGCAACTCCTTTGTATCTTTATTTTCTCGCATTGTTGTGCCAAGAGTAGCCTCTAATGATAAGATGATGCTTAATTTTGATTGCTGCGCAGAAACAGATTTTTGCTGTTCACTGTACGAAATTCCTAAAATCACCAGATTGTTAAAAAATCTGAAATTTTTGTGCGTAATCTTTATGAATGTCTGAAACTTTCATTAGTTCAGAGTTTCTCGATCTGAGCGTCGTAAGTGCCTCGAAAAAATTCGTCTTTGCGGACTGTTCTGTTTTAGACAGATTATGCCTTTTTATTTTTCGCATTCTCTCTTTTACTAGTGTTGAGTGAAATTCTTTTTTGGGTGGAAGAGCTTCACATAACATCAGTGGCTGTAGCTAATGTTCAAAGTAACAAATCATATTGCGTCTTTACAGAACATGTGAATTTTTGATTATGCACTAACCCTCTAATGAGATCTACTTTGAGTTTGGTGTGACGGAAGTTTTCAAGGGTCAAGAGAGAAGGATGATATAATAGGATCAAGAAGAGTGAAGAGCTTAAGCTTGGGGAGGCTCCCATGGATCTCCCCAGCATATTTCAAGAAGACTCAAGCGTCTAAGCTTGGGGATGCCCAAGGCATCCCCTTCTTCATCGTCAAAATTATCAGGTCATCTCTAGTGAAACTATATTTTAATTCTTTCACATCATATGTGCTTTTCTTGGAGCGTCTGTGTGCTTTTTATTTTCAGTATTGCATTTTATTTTCAATAAAGCTTGACTGGACCCTAGCATTCTTGATTGGGAGAGAGACACGCTCCGCTTTTTCATGAGAATACTCCTATTCTTCACTTATATTTGTTGAGTATTCATATCTAGCGCTGTTCAGCTTTTAGCTCTTGTTTTCATGTATCTCTTGTCAGAGCTATTAGCTTTCTTTTGTAGAAAGTACTCTCTTGCTTCACTTATATTTGTTTGGAGAGTTGATGAAATAAATTGATTGGTGTTTGGTTGGTTCAGAAAATGTTGCATGTGGTAATTGGTATAAGGAAAAACTTGCTTAATCTTGTAGATCACTAAAATGGATAACTTGATGCTTGTCAATTGTTTTGAGTTAACAAGTAGATCATGATTAAATTGTGCATCACATGAGTTAAGCCTATTAGTGAAGAACTACCGTAAAGCTTGTTGAAAATTTGGTTTGCATCGTGGTACTCTAAGGTCTAGATATTTTCTAATAACAGGGTTTGGTTAACAAGGAAGACGGTATGAAGTCTTATAACGTTTGCAATATGTTTGTCATATAAAACTTGGTGTACGGGTTGATATTCTTGTTTGCTTACATAACCTTGCTAGCCTAAACTCTGTACTGAGAGGGAATGCTTCTCGTGCATCCAAATCCTTGAGCCAAAATCCATGCCATTTGTGTCCACCATAACTACCTATATGTGGTATTTCCTTGCCACTCCAAGTAAATTTTTCATGTGCTACCTTTAAATTATTCAAAATGTTATTATTCCCTTTTTGTGTCAATGTTTACTAGCTCATGAGGAATTAGTGTGGTTATTCTTTATTCTATTTGTCGAGTGGACTTTTACACCTGGACTAGTGGCATATACATCCGCTTATCCAATAACTTGCAAAAAGAGCTGGCAACGGGGTGCCCAGTCCCAATTAATTACAACTTTAACCAATTAATTCTCTTCACACTTTTGCCCTGATTCATCAGTAAGCAATGACAAACAGTGAAATACCTGAATGTGTGTAAACCAAAGAGAAAGAGGGATGATCTGCCTTGCTGGTAGAAATAACGTCCTTCATGGGAGCCGCTCTTAAAAGTCCGTTCGACAGGTAGAATACTGTTCTCACCCGCTACCATTCGTTGACAATTAACAAACACCTCTCAAAAATAGATACTCCTCCATGGTATGTGATTGATGGAAGGCACCCGAGGATTCGGTTAGCCATGGCTTGTGTTAGCAAGGTTGGGAGGAGTATCAAATATTTTATGCAATCTCTATATGCTTTCAAAAACCTAAAAGCTCTAGCACATGATTTAATCCCTGCTTCCCTCTGCGAAGGGCCTTTCTTTTACTTTTATGTTGAGTCAGTTTTCCTATTCTTTCTGTCTTCCACAAGCAAACACTAGTGTCAATTTGTTACAACATGCGTTATATGCAATGTATTGGACTTGTTATACTACTTTGTGTTGACAATATCCATGAGATAAATATGTTGAAAGTTGAAGCAAATGCTGAAACTAAATTCTTCCTTTGTGTTGATTAAATACCTTTTATTAGAAACTATTGCTTTATGAGTTAACACTTATGCAAAACTGTTTGATGCTTGTCTCGAAAGTACTATTCATGAAAACGTTTAGCTTGTGTGATTCATTGTTTACTCATTATCTATTTGATAGCAAATTATAGACCATTGACTTGGATCACTTCATTCATTTACATGTGCCTTGCAATATTATATGATCAAGATTATGATAGTAGCATGTCACCTCAAAAATTATTTGTTTTTATCGTTTACCTACTCGAGGACGAGTAGGAACTAAGCTTGGGGATGCTGATACGTCTCAAACGTATCTATAATTTTTGATGTTCCATGCTTGTTTTATACCAATTGCTACATGTTTTGCATCTACTTTATATCACTTTTATACATTTTTTGGGACTAACCTATTAACAAGATGCCGAAGTGCCAGTTCCTGTTTTCTGCTGTTTTTGTATTCCAGAAAAGCTAGTCTGGAAATATTCTCGGAATTGGACGAAACTACACGGGGTCCCTATTTTACCAGAACACACTGACGGACCAAAGAGCGACGGAGGGCCACGGGCCCCACACGCCAGGGCGCGGGCCCCCCTCTGCCGCGCCCTGGGTGGTGTGGGCCCCTCGGGGGTCTCCAGCCGCCGCCCTTTCGCCTACTTATTCCCCCCGACGCGAAAACCCTAAGTACCTGAGCAAATATCCACGAAAAGTTCCAGAGACGCCGCCGTCGTCAACCCTAGCTCGGGAGGGTTCAGAACCTCTTCCCGGCACCCTGCCGGAGAGGGGAATCGTCACCGGAGGCTTCTACATCGCCATGCCTGCCTCCGGAGTGATGCGTGAGTAGTTCATCCTTGGACTACGGGTCCATAGCAGTAGCTAGATGGTTGTCTCTCCACTTTGTGCCATCATGTTTAGATCTTGTGAGCTGCCCTACATGATCAAGATCATATTATTGTAATGCTACATGTTGTGTTTGCTGGGATCCGATGAATATTGAATATTATGTCAAGTTGATTATCAATCTATCTTATATGTTATTTAAGATCTTGCATGCTTTCCGTTACTCGTAGATGCTTTGGCCAAGTAGATGCTTGTAACTCCAAGAGAGAGTATTTATGCTAGATAGTGGGTTCATGTCTCCGTTTAACCTGGGACAGTGACAGAAAGTTCTAAGGTTGTGGATGTGCTGTTGCCACTAGGGATAACCTAACGATGCTATGTCCACGGACATATGTGTTTGTTTACATTACGCACTTTACTTAATGCAATTATCCGTTGCTTGCAACTTAATACCAATGGGGACTCGGATGACAACCCGGCGGTGGATTATTAGTCATAGATGCTGTTGGATAACGATCTATGTATTATGTCGTAATGCCCAATTAAATATCATAGTAGTCAACATGTCATGTATATGCATTGTCATGCGCTCACTATTCGTCAATTGCCCAGCTGTAATTTGTTCACCCAACATGTTAGTTATCTTTTATGGAGAGACACCACTAGTGAACTGTGGACCCCGGTCCATTCTTTTACACTGATTAAACAACCACAAACTGCAAACTGTTCCTTTTTCATTCTCTGCAATTTAATACTCATTTTCCACACCATACGTTTAATCCTTTGTTTTCAGCAAGCCAGTGAGATTGACAACCTCACTGTTTCGTTGGGGCAAAGTAGTTTGATTGTGTTGTGTGCAGATTCCACGTCAACAGTCCAGACTCCCATCAACAACACTATTTTTCTGGCGCCGTTGACAACCTTCTGAAGAGTTGCTGCTCCTACTGGTTCGATAACCTTGGTTTCTTTCTGAGGGAAAACTTGCTGCTGACTACATCATACCTTCCTCTTGGGGTCTCCCAACGAACGTGTGTTTCACGTCATCAAGCAACTCTCAAACTGCGAGGGGAACGGAGTGGATCACGGTGATGATGATGGTGATGGTGCTGGTCTTGATGGGGGTGATGATGTAGAGGCCTCCTCCCACGCCAAGGAGGAGAGGTGATGACGATGACGATGATTTCCCCCTTCTCCGGAGTTCCGGAGCAGCAGGATCTGACCCCCCTCGGAAGGGATCAGGAGTTTCGCCGCCGCCGCGACCTCGGATGGACTTGGAAAAATTAGGGCGTTACCTTTCAGGCAGGACGAAGGCGTTGCTAAAAAGCCCCAGGCGAGGAGGTGCCCGAGGCACCTTTTGGTGGGTCCCACGCGGCCAGGTACATGGGCCGCGTGGGCCACCCCCATTTGGCCCTCGTGGCTCTCCTCTCTTCGGTCTTCTTCCCTCTGCCTTTCTCCCGACGAAAAACTGACGCAGTATTTTTCCTTTTATTATTTGAGGTCCTGTAGCTCCTGAAACATTAAAGACAAGAAAAAGGAAGTTTTCTGCCACCCAGAAATTAAATACCAAAAATAGGGACTTTGTATGAAAGTCCCCAAAATCATCTAAAACATGTAGAAACAATCATATAATCATGCAAATAACATTCTAGTATGATACTAAAAGTTATATAAATGATGATATAAAATGCACGTATCAGTGACTCCGGAAGATTTTATTAAAAGTCAAATTCAGAAAACTGCAGAGTCTATTTTCGAATAGGTAACAGTTTTGGTAAGAAAAAGTTCGCGTTTAACTTTCCAACTTATGTTTTTGTTGTTTTTATTTAATATGGAAAATTACGAGCCAAAAACGGGAGGAAACGGTGCCCGAGGGCACCACACCACTCCACGGCGCGGGCCCACCCTTGGCCGCGCCGGGGCATGGTGTGGGCGCCTCGGAGCCCGTCTCCAGCCCGGTTTCGACCTGGACTTTCCTTTTCTTATGAAACTTTTTGCTATATAACCCACCGGATCCCCCGAGGTCCGTATATCGTTTTCTCGTCGTGTTTTGTTTTCGAGCTGTTTCTGCCAGGGTTGGCTCCAAGATTAGAACAATGTCTTCGTCCGAGGCTCCGAAGGATACCTTCTTTAAGAACGTCGTCAACCCGTACATCAACGAGTTGAAGCAGCACCCACAAGAGCTGCGGCTCGTGGATGGAGGGCTTGTTCAAGAAGATGTTAGGGGACCTAAGGCTGAAGGGGACGTGAAGGCCAGACTTGAAGAAGTAGAGCATGAAGTTTTCCGATACCAGAAGATGATAGAGCGCGGAGTGGAGATCAACCACAAGATTATTAATGAGCTTATTGCTGAACACAAGAAGGAGACTAGCAAGCTATGGGATGATATCTTCATACTCAGTCAAACCACGTCCAAATTGCAAGCACAAATCTATGATCTCCAAAACCAAAACTGTGAGTATGAAGCTAGGTTCAAACGCATGAGTTCTGCTGCGAGTTTCAGGTTTATGGAGACCAATTCATCCTTCGCTGATGGGGAGCCTCTACCTTGGAAATTTGTTGATGAAGAGGCTCGCCCACCTTCACCACCGAAGGAGTAATTCATCATTGGTATTGGCATCCCCTCAGCTTGTTCCAAGCTTGGGGGAGTGCCGCGGTATCATCACCATTATCTTTTACCTTTTACTTTTCAGTCGAGTCATATCATGAGTAGAGAAGTTATCATATAGGATGGTTTGCAGCGTGGAAGTATCTCTCCTTTAGTTGGTTATCTATGTATCTCTTGGTGTGAGTTGCCGTTATTGGAATATTAATGAGAAGTTTTATCATTTACTTTCTGCACACTTTATTTTACTTTGCAAATTTCTGTCATATGAATGATCTTGTTGTTAGTATTGGCATCACTTTGGGAGCATCAAGTAAATCTATTTGGTTTTGGCAAACTTAGCATTGGTCAGTAGCAACAATACTTTGAGGCTTAAGTAGAAAAGAGGGGATTGCATGTAGATACATTATCTCATTATGTTTCTTTCTTGTTGGCTCATGAGCTTAGTATTCTCAAGTTAAAATTATTTGTGTTTACAAGGAAGATTGCATGATTGTTTCTATTACATTTATATTTGTCTGTATCCCTCCACTCTTATGCTTGCTACCCAGCCTTGCTAGCCAAAAACCTGTACTGAGAGGGAATGCTTCTCGTGCATCCAAACCTTGAGCCAAAACCCATGCTATTTGTGTCCACCATAACTACCTATATGTGGTATTTCCTTGCCACTCCAAGTAAATACTTCATGTGCTACCTTTAAACTATTCAAAAGCTACTACTCCTTATTTGTGTCACTGTTTACTAGCTCATGAGGAAGTATGTGGGTTATTCTTTATTTAGCTTGTCAGACAGACTTTCACCACCAGACTAGCGGCATATACATCCGCTTATATATTAAATTTGCAAAAAGAGCTGGCAAATGGGGTGCCCAGTCCCAATTAATTACAACTTTAACCGCTTAATTCTCTTCACATTTTTGCCCTGATTTATCAGACAAGCAATGATACCAGTGAATAACTGCATGTGTAAACAAAAGAGAAAAAGAGGGATGATCTGCCTTGCTGGTAGAAATAACGTCCTTCATGGGAGCCGCTCTTGAAAGTCTGGTTGACAAGAGAGATATTGTTTTCACCCACTACCGTTCGTTGAAAATTCTCATACACCACTCAAAACTTATATTTTTATTCTCTATATGATTTCAAAAACTTAAAAAGCTCTGGCACATGATTTAATCCCCGCTTCCCTCTGTGAAGGGCCTTTCTTTTACTTTTATATTGAGTCAGTAAACCTATTCCCTTCTTTCTTAAGCAAGAATTTGAGTTGTTGTGATTCAACCATCTATATATTAATATTATCAATCATGTCTGTTATCCTTCCTTGTTGTGCACAAGTCTTTTATCTGAAGGAATATAACTTTGAAAGTTATCAATGACTATAAAAAATTGTGATAATTGGGCATGTAAGTTCTGCAATATAGCTCCGATATAAGGACTCTACTCGAAAGATAAGTACAATCTGTTAATTGTTCTCTGACCAAGAACGAAGTTTGCCATCACCAAACTATGATTTTCTTTATGCACCTTTATTGTGATTTCCAATACTCGTTTCAAGATAAGTTATATGAGGGGAAGTTGCTGTCTAAAATGATTTGTGTATTAATACATGTTGATGCTTCTTATCCATATTCTTTATTATCGACGCTTCACTCCATAAACCTGTGGTCTTGTTTACTGAGCTCAGCTTTCGCTTGGCGACAAGCGAGGTCTAAGCTTGGGGGGAGTTGATACGTCCATTTTGCATCACCATTTTATATCATAATTTACTGCTATTCATTGATATATTTCATATTTGGATGATATACTTATGTTATTTTATCTTGTTTTGCATGTTTGATGATTATTGGAGAATTAACTGCTGGAGTCAGGATTCAGCTGGAAAAAGCATCGTCAAGACACCCTATTTCTGAAGATCAACAATTCACGGAAAATATACAGATGTTCCTATTTTATCAGATGCCGGAGCCAGCCAAAAGGGGAGGCTGAGATGGGCCACGAGGGGCCCACACCAACCCACGGCGCGGGTCCCACCTCTGCCGCGCCGGGGCATGGTGTGGCCGCCCTGGCCCACCTCTGGCGCTCCCCTTCGCATACTTAGTCCCCCAGAAACCCTAAGACGAGGAGAGCCATCGAGGAAATATTCCGCCGCCTCCACGTGGCGGAAACCACACAAAGAGAAAAAGCTCTCCGGCAGGGAGAAATCTGCCGGGGAAATTCATTCCCGGAGGGGGGAAATCATCGCCATCGTCATCGTCATCACGCCGGACTTCATCGGGATCATCATCATCTCCACCGCCGTCACCATCATCTCCATCGCTCCACTTCGTTCCGATGTAACATCTAGGGTTATACTTTGTGTAGTTCATAGGGGAAACTTTCCCGGTGTTGATTACTACTTGTGGTTGATGCTATTAAGCTTTATCGGTGAATTGAAGTGTTATTCATCATTATATCACCTCTGATCATGATCCATATGATGTCTTGTGAGTAGTTCGTTCAGTTCTTGAGGACATGGGAGAAGTCATGCTGTTAGTAGTGGAACTATGTTGAGTAATATTTAATGGTCTGATATTTAAGTTGTGGTGTTATTCTTCTAGTGGTGTCGTGTGAACGTCGACTACATGACACTTCACCTTTATGGGCCTAGAGGAATACATTGTGTATTTGGCTACTAATTGTGGGGTTGCCGGAGTGACAGAAACCTAAACCCCCGTTAGTAAACCGGTGCATGAGGGAGTGTAGGATCTCAGAGTTTAAGGCTGTGGTTAGATTTATCTTAATTACTTCCTTGCAACGCGGATGCTTGCAAAGGGTTTAATCACAAGTATGTATTAGTCCAAGTTAGGGCGGTGCATTAGCATAGGTTCACCCACACAACACTTATCAAAACAATAAAGATTAATCGGCTGTAGGAAGCGAAAGCACTTGACGAAATTCCCGTGTGTTCTCAAGAACATTTTGCCATCATAAGTAAACCAACCGGCTTATCCTTTGCTCTAAAACGGATTGGGCACTTGCTGCAATTATTATTACTGTCTTTTATTTACACGTATTTTATTTATCTGCAATATCAAAAACCTAAAAACTTGTCTGCTAGTATTTACAGTGATTTCTTGATCAAAACTACTTGTCAACACCTTCTGCTCCTCGTTGGGTTCGACACTCTTATTTATCGAAAGTACTACGATACACCCCCTATACTTGTGGGTCATCAGTGCTCCACACGCGCGCTCCTCCTCCGCCGCCCGCCTCGCCTCGTCACGACGCGCGCGCGCCGCGGGTTGTGGGAATCTCGCCGAGCCGATGTATTCTTTTTGTCACGCAGGAATGGAATATGACCGGTCGCAACTAAAACGTTTTGCCTTAGTGAAAACGTTTCGTCTTAAGTGCTCTTAAGTATGGGCGTTACCAGAATTTATTGTGGGCGTTTCTGTTGACCTCTCGCCTCGTTCTCTGCGCCTATATAGGAGAGGACAGATCACATCTGCTCCACGCGCCGTCACTGTCGTTCCTCTCGCTGTTGCTGCCACCGCTGATCCCATCCCGTCCACCGCGTACACGGCTGACAGGAGAGCAGGCCTCCGAAACCCCGCATCTCCACATTATGTACGGGAGAGGGGCGATTAGGTTTTTTGGGGAGCATCTCTTACGCGACTGCTCGCCTCTGTTCATCTGCTTCAACTACATCTGCATCAACTACGTCCGCGTCGTCTTCATCATCATCATCATCATCATGTCCACCGACGCCGAGAGACTCGCCAACGAGAAGGCTGCTGCTGACAAGAGGATCGCCGACGAGGCGACCGCCTCCGCTGCTGCGGCCAATTGGCCTACTGGAGGGTATAACACGTTTATCCCTCTCCTGTTTATTTCCATGTCTGCAGTAGTACTGATTTGTGTAGATGTTTCTACTATCTGTCTAGTACATGCTTATATCATCAAGTTTCAGTATGTTATTAGCACTGTTTACGTAATGCTGATGATTTATTCTTGAATTAATTTAATCGAACAATTGCTTATATACTCAGCAACGGATAGGCCATTTATATTTTGCCCGTTAGTCTAGCCATCCGTAAGTGTGTGCATCGGTGTTGAGCATCCTCACCCATCAGAAATAATCGAAGTCACCTGTAAGTTGTGACCCCCAACGGACGCTGAACCTATCGAAAATGGCCGGGTTTAAGTGCCAACCAACGGCATACTGTTATGTACTCCATATGTTTTTTTTTGACTGAAATGAGTGAAGCTACACGTCAAAAATATTTATATGTACTTTCTTTTTCTGAAAAAAGAGAAAACATCTTATATTTCAGAATGGAGGAAGTAGTAGTGACAACTAACCCTTAGCTAATTACCTTTTGAGTGTGGATGGATACATGCGCACATGGAGACGGGACGATCGATTCCGATGATTCGAAACGGAGCTGAGTAGTGTGGGTAGAGATGGATCGCACGTTGATTTGTAGTAGCATTTTAGTGTCAAGGCGGCACAAAATTAATTAGTATGCACCTATATTAATGTCACGTCGTCTCTCGTCCCACCTACTCAAACAAACAAAAATCAGAATTCGGCGACGCAAATCCAATTTCCTATAGATGAGGTGAAATCAACTTAAAATGATGGAATGATTAACCTTTTGCTAGCCCAAGAAATATATTTAGACAGATTAACGAGGACAGTGTTGCCAAATGTCTTGCACTGAAACTCTACCTACAGTACGAGAGAAACAACGAACCGGTACGGCTCTACCTAAGGTACACGATCTACCTCTTCCTCTTTTTCGCCGGCGAAGCTGCCGATGCTCCTGCCTCCGGCGACCCTTGGGCTCTCGGTGGTGCGGCGGACCGCGGGACCTCGCCGGCGGGAAGGTTTTCGTTCCTTTTTTAGACCGTTTCTCCAGTGTCTTATTCAGGAAGGTGCCGGCGGCGACATACTGAAGCCAGAATAAGATCCTCCTCGTTCTATCTTCACTCGATGGTGTGGCTAGCATCGGCGGAGCGCGTGTGGAGTTGTGTGTCCGGCAGATCTCTTCGGATCTTGTATGTTTTTGTATTCGTTTGTGTGGTTGTAGGTCTGGCTATTCCGATTTACGGTTGTCACCATGAGCGATGGTTACTTCTCGGGGACTTAGCACGACGAATTCCCGTTTCTCTAGTAAAATGTTTGTCCTGCTCCAGCGAGGGAGGGGTGAGGACAGCGGCGCGCCTTCGGCTTGCTTCATTGCTCGCTAGGTGGTATGATGACCTATTTGTAGTTTCTATTAATTTTAGAATTCCTTGTACAGTTGTCGATGATCAATCGGTTTGCCTTTTCAAAAAAAAAAAAAATCCTGCACTGGCACGACAAACTCTCGAGTTGGGCTGATACTCGTGAGTCGTGACAAGACTAATCCTTTACCGTGTTCCGAATCACTTTCACGATTCTTCGACGCAAGGATTCTCAAGACAGCACGCTCGCTAGCCAATGAGATTGCACCGCAGCCAAACTAGGGACGCCGGATTTCGGGTCTCGGCAGCCGGCCGGCCGGCCGCCCGACCCAGGATCCCGCACCAAACCAACGTGCGCGCCGTGATCTGGGCCCCGCTCCACGTCAGGTCCATATCATCAAGCACGCCGCCGCACGCCACCTCCGTGCGCTACTCTCTCCTGGACCGACCGGCAGCCGGGCCACGTGGGACCCACGCGACGGCGACGGTGCAACCCACGAGCGCCGGGTGCACGGACTGCCGCCACGCTTCCCGGGCAAGGGGCAGCATAATTACACGAGCAAACCTCCTCCCTTTTCTTTTCTTCCCTCTCGCTCGCTCGTCTTCCTTGCCCCCTCGCGCAACAGCAGCAGCGAGTGGCACTTCCGTAATTTCGCCGCCCCCTAGCCCGCCCGGCCGCGGGGGTGGTTGGGAAGAGGAACGCCGCCATGGGCAACGCCAGCGGCAGGGAGGAGGACCCCGCCGCGGCGGCGGAGGAAGGCGACGGCGCCAACGACGTCGAGGACCCCTCGGCCCGCGGCTTCCCCCCGTACGGCGGGGGCGGCGCCAACCACGTGCGGCGTCCGTGCTCGGTGGGCGTCATGGGGGCGAGCGGAGGAGGGCCCGGATCGCCGCCTGGGAGCCCCGGCCGCTCCCTCTCGCCGCGGATGTTCGTGCCCCAGGTAATCAGATCACGAGATCCCGCACCATCCTCTTCTCCATTTCTCTTGCTCGGTCCACTGCTACGGAGTTTGGTAAGTTTTACGGGGATGTGATCTGGTGACGTGGAAGTTCGACTGATCCGGTTGGTTGGCTGGCTTAGGGTCCCAACGCCAGGAGTGGTCGCGATCTGGAGATGGCTCGGTACTGTCCAAATTCATCACTTCTGGACACTCTGGTTAATGTTTGATCCCTGCGCGACAATAGGGGCTAAGCGCGAGCATGCTTCCTGTTAGTTTTTCTTATTGGTTGTGATGCAGTGCAGAAAACCACTAGCTGCGCTTATCCTGCCCATTTTCACGTTCATCCCAGCATCGATTGTCTGTTCTGTTCCTCGGCAGTAGACCATTTCAGAATATGGTTTGGTACCTGGACAGATAAAACTGTGCGGCCAAACAGGGGTCTCTACTATGTGCAAATTGTGTAATGGTCGTTTGATCATAGAGACATTCTCTGGGTTTTGCTGTTTTTGGTTCATAATCGACATTCTTTGAAGCAGCTTGGTTAGTTCTAGAACTTTCACTCGCTCCTTGCCTGATCATCAATGTAGGTAGTGTATAGTGATGTGAATGATGTTTTTGCGGGCTGTCCAACCAATTTATAGGCTTTCTGCTTGTGTTAGGGCTCTGTTTCATATCGACACTGATGCTGATGTTTACCTGCCTTATAGCACTTTCAGATGAATACAATCAATTGATGATACTTGCCAATATAAAAGCAATACGTTTAGTACAGTCATATTGCAAGTTGTGTCTATTGTCCAAGCATTCGAAGTAATATATTGAAAAATACCTGATTAATATGTTCAATTAGGGCCAGCAACCTGATAACATAATAGATCTGCTTATAGCTGAAGATCGAATTGGTATTTCAGTCACCTTGCTTCAAACTTTTTTTGAGTGTCATACTGTTGGTTTCTTGCAACCATGAACCAATCCTTCTGCTGCATTATTGGGATTATACTATTACTTTCTGCAAAATATAGATTTCTGGTGATACACTGACATCAAATGTTTATATATTGTAGCAATTTACTAGGATTTGTCCATCCTCCCATGTAGTAACCTTAGGTTGATTAATCAAAAACAATTAGGATCTTTTTGATATTTACTTGGTAGAATCATAATGAGTCGCATATGGCTTAAGCATCTGCATAAAAAAGACAAAGGATTATTATTCTAATGATATGTTCAGTATCATTATTTCTATCTTCGACTATTGGCTATAAAATGAGTGTTAGAATAGATACACGATATACTTACACCTGTTCAATGCATTCTCTCCTAGATACAAGCTTAGAATTCTGCATTGGGAGCGCGCTTACAGTATTTTCATTGAAGTTGTAAAACTACTTGACAACAAAACAGCAGATGATTTGTTATGCAATAAGCTTAACTCTGCAGTTCTCTTAGGGCTCGTTTGGCACCCATCATTTCATTTCATTGAAATGATGCATTTCATTTGGAAAGTGAAATGACAAGGTTTAGGATAGAAATTGGTATAATATACAATAGGTATTTGCTGGAATTACATATGAAATGACATGTCCAATTCCATGACAGCTAAACATGTTGGGTATGGAATCAAATGATGGGTGCCAAACGAGCCCAAAGGGGGTTACTAATGCATAATTTAGATAGCTACATCTATGATGTGATACAATGCATTAGATAAGATTTTAGATATACTCTTTTTAGTGCATATGCGTGTCTATTATCCAAGGGTTTTTGTCGTTTTGTTGTTACATGTGGCGTGGTGGGAGAGGCAGGGGGCTCACAGAACACTTGACTCTCTTGGTTTTCTGGAAATGCTAGGCCGCCAGACGCTACCCCTGTGTAGATGTTTTAATCTATTTTCGTGGTTATGATGATAGGTTTTCGCTCTTTGTTCCTAGTTTTTGTTTCTGCTTTGCTAGTTTTTGGTCTCTGTTTTGGTTGTTCTGTTTTTTGGTTGGCTGTTTTGTACATCGTGGCATGCATGTTTGAGGACAAAAGTTACGACTTAGTATACTCTTCTTTAACTTCCCTTTCATGGAACTCGGTGTCAACAAAATGGCAAGTGGCTCTCTCCCAGCTTGCCCCCCCTCGTTCAAGCTTCGGCTCCGTAGGTTATATCTTGGTTATTTCTTCTTATATATAGATATAAACGACAGGGGCTAGTCCCTGTTGGTCGAGTTTTCTTTAACTCCCTTCCAGACCAGCTTTTATCCTATCTGGCACTCTTGTGGATGCTGCTTAGTCGCCTTAATATTCCACTCTTGCCTTCCTCTCTTAATAGCTGATAAATGTCTTCCTTTTTATAAAAAGTTAGCAACCAGAACTTTTGTGAACTGTTTTTTGCCTCTATAAATACCCAAGGAGAGGTGGAGTTCCCTGGTTAAAAGGAACCATTTGCATTCTTATGAGCTGTCTGTGAGTAAGTATAGATAGACTAACTTATTGTTGATAAAGATTTGCTTGAGAGTTAAGGTCTGTCAACAGTATGTATATCACCTCAAATACTGTGACTAAAACCTGCTACCCCTAAATGCTGAGTTTTTATTAGCGGTATTTTGTGTTGCTTTTCTCTTACAGCTGTTCTGCTATTGGCATTTATATTATCTGAGATTGTGATGTAAAAGATCCAGATTACTGTGACTACAATTGTTTTAGTTTGCATTTCAAAATGATAAAAAGGCCAGAAACTAGATATTGGATCATAGTTTGCTACATCAATACATCCGTATTATTGTTAATGCAAACACAGCACAAGCACGTAGTTGTTTCTGATCATACTTACTGGTGATGTCTTTATTCTGCATAGATTGGTCCACATCATTTGTTAGGAAAACAAAGTATTTCTCTGTAAGCTATTTCTGTAAGTTACTATTAACTACGGACTTAATGATAACCAGTATTATTACCAACTTTAATGATAACCAGTATTATCCCGGCCTGGGATAGTCTTTAGTCTTTACTTATCTGTTTTATTCCAACTCCAAATGGTCTCCTAGACACTGTTATCTGTCATCCTTTTGTGTCATATGTTTGCTCAGAGAAGATTAATTACTTCAATGTGTGAAGCGACATTCTTTTGGTATATTGACTACTACAATCTTGCAGACGCCTGTACCTCCATTGATAAGACCTGCTGATGTAACTCCAGTGTTCAATGAAATACTGATGAGAGAACAAGAAGAAGAGTTTGATGGCCCCCCTCAAAAGGAAATTCCTGCTTTGATTGTGTGGACTCTCGGAGGAAAGAATGTATCTGTTGAAGGATCATGGGATAACTGGAAATCAAGGTAAACCAAATAATGCAAAACGAAACTACTGAACACATGAACAATTGATATACATCTGTTTAAGAATTTTAACCACATGTTTTCCTTGATTCCAAAACCACTGATCGTATATTGGTTTGACACATACTCCCTCCGTCCCAAAATATAAGGCGCCCTTAAATTTCGCTGGTCAACGACGTACAACTTTGACCATGATTTATACTTATAATTTGTTCACAAAATTAGTATGATAATATATGAAATGAAAGAACTTTGCAAGACGAATCCAACGGTACCATTTACACATTCTTAATCCATATAATTTAGTATATATTAATGGTCAAAGTCGAGCACCAAAGACCATCACAAAAATAGCGTGACTTATAATTTGGGACGGAGGGAGTAATAAAAAATGGAAAAACACACGATATCTGTAGTACTGTTGAATGCAAGATCCCCTTAGTATTGAACTGTAACTTCGTAATGTAACAAACTTGATACTGATCATGTTCATATGCACATTACAGGAAACCCATGCAGAAATCTGGGAAAGATCATTCTCTCTTGTTGATTCTTCCTTCTGGAGTTTATCGCTATAGATTTGTCGTAGATGGAGAGACAAGATGTTTTCCTGATCTTCCTTGTGAAACTGATGCCATGGGCAACGCTGTTAACCTTCTTGATGTTCATGTGAGTTTTCTTTCTTCTGTATGGAAGAAGCTTTTTTTTTTTCTCCGACATGCTTCAAAATGTGTGTGAAGGAACAAATCGATCAGAGGTATATAAATAGGTTATATTGAACTCATCATAACATGCAATATAAATATGTACCTTTTATTTTAGCTGACTCTCCGTGCAATGTTCTGAGTCGGGTTATAAATAAAAGTTGAAGGCGCTAGAAAGATTGTTAGCCCCATGCTTAAACTGATAATGTGCCTGTACACCTGTCTGGAAGGACTTCTGTTATGTACTTCATTGCACTGATTCTTGTTTTTTAATAGGTGTTAATTATTGCCTTAAGTTTGCTTTGTTTAAATGCCTGATCTCGGATACTTGAATTCAAGTAAGAGTATTTAAAATATTGCATATGCTACTATTTATCTCAGAGATCAATTTGGTAATATAGTAAAAACACATTTGGAACGGCAGTATGAGACTAGAAGTAACTTTGATGTAAACTTGGGATTAACAAAACTACAGAAGTACTAATGACCTTTGGGGACAATTATAGAATGAAGAAAGGCTAGACACTGTTACACGAATCCAATTCTGAAAAACAAAATGTAGGCATGTTGAGCTAAAATGAAAAGTTTATGTTGAAATTTCCCCTTTTATTGTCCTCTAAAATTTGGAACTTCTTTTTATGCATTATGCAGGATTTTGTTCCTGAAAGTGTTGAAAGTGTATCAGAATTTGAGGCTCCTCCATCCCCAGAGTCTAGCTACAGTTTCCAGGCACCTGAGGAAAAGGACTTCGCCAAGGAGCCGCCGGCTCTTCCATCTCAGCTTCACCTCGGCGTTCTCAACTCACAGCACTCAGAAGAAGTATGTGCGCGGCCCCAGCACATCGTCCTCAACCACCTTTTCATTGAGAAGGGCTGGGGTGCCCATCCGTTGGTAGCTCTTGGTGTAACCCACAGGTTTGAGTCCAAATATGTAACAGTCGTCTTGTATAAGCCCATAGAGCGATAGAATAGCCGCCACATGAAGAAGTCGATGCTAATGCTTGACAACTCACCGCGAAACCAGCAATGAACAGCAACTCGTGGCCTCTCTTCCTGTAAAAGCACTTCAGGTACAGGAATATTTTAGGTAATCTGCAGGAGCTTCGATTGGTGTTCTACGCGCTATACTACTATCATGATGTTGCCATGCCCCCCTTTGTTTGCCTTGCGGCGGGCATGCTGAGTCCATACATACCCTCATTTCGTTCTTGTTTGGAGTCCTCCCCCAGGAATGATACGTGTAGAAAAGTGAGAACCGTGGAAACCCACTGAACTGTCAGAGAAGTTAGATGTTGTGATTCTTATTCTTAATTGTTTGCCATGGTGATGTTATGTAATAATACAAAGCTACTAGTTACGGTTTTGGATCTGTCATCCTGGTCTGTGCTAGCCAAAAGTTTTGCGCTGTCATTGTCTTGTGCACTGGTTTGCCTTGCATGATACGTGTAGAAAAGTGAGAACCGTGGAAACCCACTGAATTGTCAGAGAAGTTAGGTCTTGTGATTCTTATTCTTGATTGTTTGTCATGGTGGTGTTACTGTATTATGTAATAATACAAAAAATAGCTACGAATTTGGATCTGTCATCCCGGTGCTGTCAGTCTCTGACTCTCTGTGCTAGCCGAAGTTCTGTGCTCTCATCGTCTGTGTGCTTGTTTGCTTTGCATGTTCGGATGTTGGATCACCTGGAAGTTCCAGAAGGCGTGCTTGCCGATGGCGTCGGTCGGTGCTGGGAACAGTTGGCCCCGGTAAAAGCACCTGCAAATGGCTATCGACGCACCGGTAAGAAGTGTCAAATCTTTCCTCCCATCATCCGTGTTTGTGCGTGAGGCAGGGTGAGAAAGTGGCGGGACATCCACGTGCTGTGATAGTGCCACACCGCCGCTCCCGTAGAAATGGAGCAGACAAGCAGAGGCAACACCAAATCGATTGGAACGTATCATTCTGTCTTTGCAGTCCTGCCTGCACGTCGCCGCCGCAGTGGCTGCACGCCCATCAATGATGCATGTCTCCTCACGCCCTCTGGTAGTACCCCTCACCGTCTCGGGTACACGATTATTTTACAAATATAACCACTGCCAATCATATTGTAAAAAATAACCCCCCAGAACCTATTTTTCAAAACGAAAGGAGGAAATGCCTACACGTGTCTTGTCGCCAAACCAGTCGGCGGAAATCATAGTTTTAAATAACCGGCTATAGCCTGATCATAGTTTTTTGAGCATCTTACGGTTAAATGAATCCATGTACAATTTCCCGCTATAACCCAATTAGCTCCAATTTAGCCCGACTATAGCTCTTCTTGAGGGTCGAGGCTATTTTCTACAGCCGGCTATTTAAAATATTGGCGGAAATCCAGATGGTGGGAAGTAAGGTAGCGTAAGTTAGTCAGTCGTATAAGGTGCCAATTTGAACAACATTAACTGACTATCCGCCTTCTGCGTTGGCGCCAGGTAACTTCCCGCCAGCTTAGTTGGCGGAAAGAGTCATCTCGCCAACTGATTTGGCTGCAAGACACGTGTCTTCTTATCCTCTTTCCGTCAGGGTTATTTTTGACAAATACGTTTATAGGGGTAATTTTTGTAAAGTAATCAGACTACACATAGCACAACGCAGCCCCCCCCCCCTCTCTCTCGTCTCTATCCCCTGCTACAGTTTCCTAGCTCTCTCTTGTGCCTTCCGGGCCGGACCGAGGCGGTCCCCGGCGGCGTTGCCGCTCGGAGATGGCTGAGGCGAGGTGCCGGCGTAGGTAGGCTGTACAGTATGTCGTGGTGTTCCCTGGTGGAGTGTGGGAGTAGATCGCCGGACCTCTGTGGCCGGATCTGGCGTGTCCTTGTCCTGGTGTTCCTTGCTGTTCTCCTCCGGTGGCAGGAGGTGTGGCAGGCGAGGGAGCTTGAGCTCGGCATCTCCGTCAATAAGGCCACTCTCTTCTTCTGTTCGAGCGCTCTTCCGGTGCCACGGCGCGGTGCTGGTGGGCGGCGGCTCTGCATCGCAGCAAGGTTTCCGAGGTGGAGGAGGAAGCTGCGTTGCTGGGCGGCGACTCGATTCAATAAGCGCCCATATGCCTTCTTCAGAGCTGGGATTTCTGATTCGCTGCTATCCCTTTTGGCCGGCCGTGGTGGCGAGGGGGAGGGATTCAGTGTGGTCGATCTTGGAGCTGGAGGAGGTCGGGAGTTCGTTGGTACTGCGTATTGGAGTAGATTCTCGGTGGCACAAGTTTGGCTGCCGACTTTTGATGCTGGCGGGCAGCAGCTCCGAGCCTGGACGCCGGCGTTGCGTCAGGGTTCTTGCTACCTCCATCGGAGGCCCTCTGGAGTTCTTGCGGCGGCGCGTTACTCCCATCCCGCGCCAAGTGGTTCTGTCCCCGGCTCTTGTGTGGGGGGCTGTCGTATGAGCTCGATCTTCATCGGTGCTGGCGGAGAAGAAGGTGGTCTTGATTGCGTTCCTCTTTCTTCGTCTAAGGTCTGTAGTGCAAATGCGGAGGACCTTTTTATTATTTTGGTTTCTTGTAAGGTCCTTTTTGTAAACTGTATTGCACCGATGAAAGTATAATGCAGTATCCAGGCCCTTCTGGGCCTATCCCTGTTCAAAAAAAAAAAAAAAAAGCAGCCCGGGAAAACTATCAGGCGAAAACAACTTTTAATGAAACTTGCGGAAACAATGAAAATATCATGTTTAAGGGACTCTTTGATTCGTAGCATAGGGAAGACTTAGGAATAGAATATTAGCAAATGTTCAAGTTAAAACTAAAAACTGTTTAGGAGCTATGAAATGACAAAATCAACAACGAATATTAGCAAAATGAACAGTATAGTTGTAAACGTTACTATTCATTGCTGAATTTGTCATTTTCAATTTCGAGTTTCAACTTGCAAAATTGCATACCTATAGAATAGAACTCTGCCTTCCCCATGTAATGCTTTTTGTTGAGAACTTTCTTAAACTTTTAAACATAAATTTTTCGTGGTTTCTACCGGTTTCCAGTTTCCACTTAAAGCTGGCTTCCACTAATATTTTCTCCTCCATGTTTTAATTTTAATTTTTGAGGTGATCTCTGCTCCATCTCTTTCACCATGATTCGGTTCGGCCCGCTGTGGCGCTAGTTGAATGGACGCACTCGGTCGGCCGGGTCCTCCGGCTCCTCACTGTCGCCATCGATCGATCGTCCTCTGCTCTGTGCGCGCGTGTGGTGTAGTACTGGTGTTGCACCGCGGGCCCCACTAAGCACGGCCGGCCGTGAGCTTCGTCCTCCGGGACGCACAAAATGAGGACACAGGCTGTGTCACCAAGCATGGAGCACGCATGGCAGCGAGACGGCTGAATGCCGCGCGTGCTCGAAAGAGAGGATGTCACTGCCTGCCTCGTATCGTATCCTGCTGGAGCGAAAATCTCGGGGCGCGCGTCATGAAGCAACAGTAAACCACATCAATTATTGTTGGACTCTCTGCCCAGGTCCATCGAGCAGGGATTTTCGGATGTTCCATCACATCTTTGATTGAGATTTGTTTTCCTAGATAGCTCGCCACTTATTGTATCATACAAAAGTTCGCTCAAAGTTTTGCTCACACTACTGAACTTTTGTCATGAGTTTTATAGAGCCTACTTGAGAGTCGAGGGTGATGAACAATATGCTCGAAGAAAAACTCTTGCTCACCTGAGCTCGAGACCTCGAGGAGAGCTTCTACTGAGATGAAAACAAGCCCACACGAGGATATTCTTGAACTCACTGATCAAAACCTACCTCTAATCGTCCATTCCAAAACCCATTCTTAATCAAATTGCAACGGTGAATCTTTGAAGTGTAGCCATTTGATTCACTATCCCAAAGTATTGACATGATAAATAGAGACCGGGAATCAATGCTAAGTCATTGTGACCCGGTTTCAAGAGGTTCCTAACTCATCGTGTCCCCATGCAGCTAGCCATTTCAATTATTCCATGGGGCATGTTTAAGATCACAAGATGGAGGGGTTCCACACTACCCACCTTTATACATCACATTCCCATTAAAAACGTTCAAAGTCGAAATATCATTATTTGTACAAGTAAAAGAAAATGAGAAGACCATGACCAGAACGCGTTTTGATCTTGTCCATGGTTCATTCTCCTTTTTGAAATTTATTTTTAAGGAGAAGATGAGGGAAGGATCTTTGAGTTTCATGGCCTACCTTCTGTTTTGGCTTCCCAACCCGAAACCCTTAAGTCCTTCTCTCCATGGCGTCCACGATGTACGCACATCACCAATGCCGTTGTAGGAACAACAATAATAATAGAAGCGTACATATGAGGCACTCGAGTATTTTCTCCACCGAGCTCTACCTCCCCTTCTTTAGTGTTACCATGACCTTAAACATCACGACATGTGTCCTTCTTTCTTTGTCCTTGTTCTTTTGAATACCAACTATGAACAATGGATTCACCATATTTTGTGTGAATGGTCACCGGGGAGGGAGAAGAGACCGTCCACCTGCATAGTATTCATTTGTGACTTTGCAGACTATTACAAGATAAGGTTCAAGTGAACCATATCACATGGGGATACAAGAGAGGAGAAACAGAACAAAAAAACACCCGCGCATACCTGCACCCACACAAAACGCACACACACACACATGAAACTCTGAGAAGACTTCGAGCAAAGTCCCTGATGAGGAGCACCTGGTTTGTCGCTTCACCGAGACAACACAATGTATCGAAGGGCAAAGAATGGCACAGACGGAACCGAAGGCACAAAAAACTCATCACGCCCCAAACCACCACAAAGATCGGTCAGACAAACCCACATGAGGCACATTGCGAGCGAAACACCACGACCGCAAATGAAGACCTCCGATCAACCGAGACCATCCATGACATCTCAATGCTATCGGCACGAACAAAGACCAACGTGCAAACCAAGTCCGTTCCGCAACACCAACAAGTCGTACGAGGGGTCGAAGGTCAACTAACAACCGAGACAAAGTCAAAGGGCTGTGGCACCGGGACCGCATCGGAAGGCGGAAATTGTTCTGCCAACCGGAGACGAAAGGCCACTTGTTGCCGAGTCCACGACACGACAACGAGAATACGACCCTAATCGAAATGCATACATTTGATGCTGCCGGCAAAGTCGAAGGGAATCCGAGAGCCGAGACTAACAGCTGGGTAGCTCTCACAACACGCACGCTCACTACCGTGCGAAGAGCCACAACGAAAAAGGCACTTCATGGCGGAGTCACCCTTTTATAGTTTTATTCCTCACTCTATCTCTTCTCACAGTTGCGTTCAGACGCATATTCACGCCTGCAAAACCACATCTAAATTTGTTAGGTCTATCAACGATTGAATCATCATTGCCTTGCCACACGTTTTCGATCCAGGTCCACCATACTGACTATTTTAAGTGAAAAAATAGTTTTTTTCTCATTTGCCCGAGAAATAGCAAAATGAAAAAAATATCTCCAAAGCATTCTTATTGCTTTCGACGGAGGAACGTCATCCGACCTAGCGGATAGACGGGTGCTGATGGGTTCGGTCCAGATCCGACGGTTCGCATCGTATCACTGGATCATGTTCAGTGTAACTAGACCTCTAAGTATAACTGACGCCCGTGTTTTAAGGAAAATCGTCTGCATCGCTATCAAACAACGGTTATCGCCAGTTTCACTGATTACGAAGCGCAGGCATCATGCAGGCAGGCAGCTGGCTCGCATGTCTTGTAGCTCCGGCAACCGGGCCGTTACCGTGAAATTTCACAAATTTAACCCTTGGGTCAAACTTCAGCAAAAAATAACCTTTTTTCGAATCTAATTCAAAAACTAACCCTTTTGCATAGCGCCCTACCACGGGTCGCTATGCTCTACACCATAGCGACCTCCGATCAGTCGCTATAACCCTGCCAGCGTGGATCGGTGGGGCCGCAGGTGCTCGACCATAGCGACCTACACTGAGGCGCTATGCCTCCACCATAGCGCCCTCCAATCCGTCGCTATCCGTTGCATATTTAGACACAGAGAGCAGTCCAGCCCGACGGGCCCCAAATTTCGCTAAGTCAGAGCATAGCGCCCTGGTTCTCGTCGCTATGTTTTAGGATAGCGACGTACGACAGGTCGCTATCCTCTTCCTTAGCCGTTTTTGGAGCTCAGACGAGCAACCAGCTCTCTGTCTCGTCGGGTGCCAAATACCCCAGACCATAGCGACGTGCCATCGGGCGCTATGCTCACAGCATAGCGACCTACGGAGGGGCGCTACCCTCTTCCTTAGCAGTTTTTGGAGCTCAGACGAGCAACCAGCTCTCTGTCTCGTCGGGTGCCAAATACCCCAGACCATAGCGACGTGCCATCAGGCGCTATGGTCAACAGCATAGCGACCTACGGCGGGGCGCTATCCTCTTTGTCAGAAAAAAATCAATCAAAACTGGATCAAATTTGCTTACAGTTGATCAATATTGCACACAAAATCAGAAGAACATAAAGCACACTAAATGTTCAGACAAACTGGATCATAACCACAACAGGGTTCAGACAAACTAAATGTTCATCACATTACAAGGTTCCCGCAAATTAAATGCCCACGACATTACAAGGTTCACACAAACCCAAAATCCACGACATTACATTGTCCCTACTGAGTAAGACGTGGATACTTGCCCTTGCGCCTCGCTGGGTCTGGTTCCGCTCGTTCCTCCTCTCGTGCACGGCGATCCCTCTCACGCCTTCTCGCATCCGCCTCCTCTCGTGCATGGCGAGTACCTTCACCTTGTCCTCCCGCCTCCTCTCGTGCATGGCTAGCCCTCTCACGCCTTCTGGCATCCAACTCCTCTTGTGCTTCCCTCTCACGCCTTCTCGCATCCAACATCCCTTGTGCACGGCGAGCACCTTCAGGTTGAGCCTCCTCTCGTGCACGGCGAGCACCTTCACCTTGGCCTCCCGACCCCTCCCTTCCAAGTTCGGCCTCAAACGCCGCCCACGCCTCATGGTACCTTCCATCCTCTAACAGCCCCTCCCTTGCACGTTCCGCCTCCCACGCCTCCCTTGCAACACGTGCCTTCTCAGTCTTCTCCCACCTCTCCATCTCGCGGAGCATCATTTCGTTCTTAGCCTGTAGTGCATCAATTTTCGCTTGCTCATTCTCCTTCTTGGCCCGCTCCTCTTCACGATCTTTCTCCCAGAATCGCTCCCACGCCTTGTCAGTCATATTTTTTACCTCCCACCGGTAGAGGCCACTTTGCTCAAAGTCTATCCACCGGTAGTATTGGCAAATAGGCGGAGGTGACTGCAAACATAATAGCGAGTCAAAACATGCAACTAGATAAAGATAAATTCTTTACAAGAGAGGCGGAGGAGACATTTACCCGCGGATGCTCAATAATATTTGTTTGCTTCGGCTTGCGTTTTGTTTGCTTCGACTTGTTTTTTGTTGGCTTCGGCTTCTCCCAAGCATAGTTCGGGCACATCCAGAACCTCCTTCCTCTTCTATCGTCCCAATCGCTGGACTGCTTCATCTTGCAAACGTCACCACACCAACAAGTCGGCGCATCGTGCCCGACCCGACTGTCAATGCTGTGTTGCCATGCCACCGGCTTCTCCTTCAGATCGGAACAGTCCATCCCTACAAAATTGCAAGTTTAAACTTAGTTGACAGTAAAATGGAACAATTGAAAAATAAGAAATAACAACCAAATAAATTTCAGTCATACCAATCATCTACGTCTACCACCTCTACCGCCACTACGACTACCCCCTCGTAGCTCGTCAAACATTGATGTACGCCTACCGCCACCGCGACCGCCACGATGAGAATGACCATGTTGGCTACCACCATGGTGGATTGTGCTACCACCGCCACCGCCATGTTGAGGATGACCATGTTGGCTACCACCATGGTGGCTTGTGCCACCACCGCCACCGCCATGTTGAGGATGACCATGTTGGCTACCACCATGGTGGCTTGTGCTACCACCGCCACCGCCATGTTCAGAATGACCATGGTGGCTTGTGCTACCACCGCCACCGCCATGTTGAGAATGATCACCTTTCGATCTCTTGTTTCGACCACAGCCTCTAGCGTTGTGCCCACCACGATTGCATTCTCCACAACGGGCACTACCACGAGGCTCCTCAAAATGTTGGTTGCCCCATTCTCTCATGCCTCCAGCACCCCATGCATCCATGTCATTTCTAAAACGCTTTGTCTTCCGTCTTCCCCGTTTCATTACCTTCAACCCCGGATCCGGCCATAGTTGAATACCATGATATTCCGGCCATTGTGATTGGTCATAGTAAGGTTCAAATCTACCCGCCCATGTCTCCATGGTAGCCTCGATCGAGTACTCGGACAACCTCACTGGATTGCTATATCCCACTTTTCGAAGGCGTGCGGCCGTCCGCAAGTGCGAGCATGGGAGATGAAGCAATTGAGGCCTTTGGCATGAGCACTCACATTTCTTTAGGAGGACTTTGCACGCCCGCCCTCCGTGTTGCACACCACCTAACGTGGTTCCTCCCGGCTCATTGACTTGGTAAATCCACTCATTGTTGTCAAAACATTGAGCCGTATTTGTGTCCGCCTTCCTGGACTGGTATAACATCCATTTGTCAACTTCAGGTGGATACTCGTACTTCTTATTTTTCTTGTTCTTCCCTTTCATCTGCTCATATGTTTCCTCGCTATATTTCTGAAAATATTCATTCAACTTGTCGAATGTGTATTGCACTATGGCTGTCACGGGCAATGCACGGACACCCTTGAGCACATTGTTGAAACACTCTGCCATGTTGCTTGTCATGTCACCGTACCTCCTACCGTCCGGGTCAAAAGCTTTAGCCCACTTGTGCCTCAATTCCTCATGCCTATGTAGAAATTCTTGACCCCCCGCCGATGTTGTGAGAATGAGCAATCGGTTGTACAATCTTGCAAAATGTCCCTCGGTGAAAGCCAGACAACAATCTTTTAGATCATCGGACAACTCCCTATTCCCACATGCCCTATAGAAGTTGGACACAAAATGCCTCATGCACCATCGATGGTGCAAAGTAGCATGTCCGGGAATATCAATATCCATCGCGCGGAGTATGCCATGGTGTCGGTCTGAGATAACACAAACCTCTCTTTCTGGCGCAAATACCTTGGTCCTCACTAGACCCATAAACCACTCCCAATTGTCATCGTTCTCCGCCGTAACCAAAGCAAAAGCCAACGGCAACAACCGGTCATTGGCATCATGAGCTATGGCAATCAAAAGTGTGCCTCTGTACTGGCCGGTCAAGAAGGTGCCATCCACGGAAATAACCGGCCTACAATGCGTAAATGCATTTATGCATTGCCCGAAAGCCCAGAATGCACGGCCAAATACACGGACGGTTGCACCCTTGTAATCCCTCGTCTTTTGGCCAAAGGGCTCCACCACAAAACACATGCCCGGATTTGTAGCGGCCATAGCTCCCAACATTCTAGGGAGTCGGTTGTATGCTTCCTCCCAATCACCATACAACATCTTGAATGCGGCTTGCTTAGCCTTCCATGCCTTCCCATACTTCACCGAGTAACCAAAGATTTCTTCCACCGTGTCCATGACAGCCTTCACCGTAAAAGTCGGGAATGCCTCTATGGAATTGCAAAGCCTATAGCCAATGAACTCGGAGGTAAGTTGCCGATGACCATGCTTCACATCCTTGCCATCGCCATCCTTGACACTACACATGTGAGTTGACACACATTTTTTAAGAATCCATTGAGGGCCCCCTTTCCATGGTCTTGCACGCACAATCCATGGACACCCATTATGCGCGTCCTCACACTTAACCGTGTAACGTTTGTTCACGTCCGAGTGCACCACTTTGTACGGGCGGAAGTACTTAAGCGCATACTCCTTTAGCCATGTCTTCAACTCCAACAAGCTTTCAAACTTCACTCCCTCCGCAATACCATACTTCTTGGGATCATTATCCTTCTTCGAGATTGGCCTTGCTTCAAGCAATTTACCCGAGCCACCATCAACCACGGCTTTCTCCGAGAGACTAAGATCTCGGAACAATGATACCCGATGATCCCGGCCCACAACCTTCTTAAATACTTCAGCTTCTTTAGCCGTGAACCCATCCTCATCAACATCTTCCTCGGGACCATCGTCATCCGAGTCCGATGCGTAGCATCGGTTATAGGGGATTTCAGGGTCCATGTCCTCATGCGCACAATATGCCTCCATGTCACCAATAGCATTGTTATGAAGTTCAACCTCCAACTCATCTCCTTCATAGTCATAACTCTGCTCCTCCCGTTCTTCATATTGGTCATTTCGAAACGGACTTGGGGGTTGGCTTCTTTCATGTTGGGTCATGTGAGGCGAACTCGACGTTGAGTCGTACACTTCATGGTTATGAGGTGGCTCTTTTTGAACCGGGCTACTAACTTCATGTTCGGAGCCACACCGGTTCAAGTCAAACGTCTTGGTGGCAAATAACTCGAGAGCCTTGTCTTGAGATGCCGCAACCGTCTCCTTATATACACTCCAACACAACTCGGAGTTGAGAGGCATGATCTTCCAACGCGAGTGCATTCCGAAACCAACATTATGCCTTCCCTCCAAACAAATTAAATCATTTGGTTCCGTCCAATGCAATGCAATCCTCACTTTCACAACAACCTCCGCGTAGTTTGGGCTACGGGCAAACACCACCACTTTCTCTTCCGAGTCATGCTCGACATTGCCTTTCAAAAAGGCTTCCTTGTCCACATGATGAACACTAACCATTCTCTCCATCTAAAAAATTATTTCAACAACACAAATGCATCAAATGGTACACAAGTAACAATAAGCTATGCATTTTCAAACAAATATAATAACACGATCTTGCTCATTATCTACTAACCCTAGCTAATAGCCCTCATTACCCACATACACCAAAAACCCTAACCCTAGCCTACCAATGAGCACGCTCAACTCTTCATAGCCATCATACTAACACCCATTCACCAATATAATCAAGGAAAGACCCCAAATTTCGCACCACACAAAATTTCTAGGGTTTGAAGAAATACACACATGGCACCAAATTGAAAGATTTTGATTGGACAAAAACATAGAGGATGGGGGAGATTACCTCTCTCCAAGATGGGGAGCCGATATCCACAGCCAAATCGGACCAAAGAGAGTGGATTTGTGAGGGGGGTGAGAGTGGGGAGTGAGGCAGAAAAGAGAGTGAGCTCGGGTTGGTGAAACAGAGAAGGAATGGCGCGGGCAGCTGGGCTATTTAAGTTGTCTCGAAGCATAGCGACGAGCACAACGGCGCTATGCTCTTAAGCATAGCGACGAGCACAAGGGCGCTATGCTCTGACTTAGCGAAATTTGGGGCCCGTCGGGCTGGACTGCTCTCTGTGTCTAAATATGCAACGGATAGCGACGGATTGGAGGGCGCTATGGTGGAGGCATAGCGCCTCAGTGTAGGTCGCTATGGTCGAGCACCTGCGGCCCCACCGATCCACGCTGGCAGGGTTATAGCGACTGATCGGAGGTCGCTATGGTGTAGAGCATAGCGACCCGTGGTAGGGCGCTATGCAAAAGGGTTAGTTTTTGAATTAGATTCGAAAAAAGGTTATTTTTTGCTGAAGTTTGACCCAAGGGTTAAATTTGTGAAATTTCACGCCGTTACCACCGAACGCTAGCGGCCAGCGATGGCTCCATGCATGCACGCACCGATGCGCGGCACGCCGGCACGGGCAGAGCAGTCAGCCGGCACGCTCGCTCGCCCCTAGACACACACGACCTCCACAGGGGCATCATCGTATTCATCCCCGTCCCCGCGCCACCGGCCGCGGCGCAAAACGGTGCGAGAATTCCCGTGGCGCTAGCTACCCGCCGCCGTCTCCGGCCCAGGGACAGCTTCCATCAGCTAGTTCCTTACAAAATTTATCAAGATCATTCAGATTTCAGACGCGCGATCTCGCCTCGCGCCGCGGCAACATGCATGCAGAGAGTGCACTGGTACTCGTCGTAGTAGAGTGCTTGTGCCTAGCGCTACTGCGTGCGCACAGGGTGCCAATGTGGCGCCACGTGGTGGTGTCTCCCAAGGCAGTACGAAAGAGCCTAGGATCCGTTCCGTTCGACCTCCGAGCGATGGAGCTGGAGCCTTTTCTTTTCTGCATGCATGGCGTCTTTTGCTTTTTAGGGCATCTCCAGCCGTCGAGCCCCCCAGGACGCAAAAACGGCGCAAATTAGGCTCGTTGGGGGGGGGGGGGGGGGGGGGGGGGGCGCCGGCGCTAACACAAGATCTTGGGGTGGGCAGTTTCCCAGCCGCACCCCACCCGGAAAAGTAAAAAAAAAAAGAGAAGAAAACGCAGTCGACTCAAGCTGCCCCGTCCTCGGCAGCTCCGGCCGCGTCCCCCAGCCCCGGCGAGCTCCGGCCGTCCCGTCCCCGTCCTCGGCGAGCCCCGGCCGTCCCGCCCCCGGCCGCGGCGAACCCCGGCCGCCCCGCCCCCGGCCGTGCGAGCTCCGCCCCCGGCCACCTCCATCCCCGTCGCCGGCCGCCTCCATCCCCGTCGCCGGCCGCCTCCATCCCCGTTCAAGGACGCCTCCACCCCCGTCCACGCGCCAGCACATCGCGACCTTCTCATCGCGAGGACGAGGCCCAGGCCATCTCCCGCGGGGACGAGGCCCCAGCCCGGCGGCGCGAGCTCCGCCCCAGCCCCGGCCGCGATGGCCGCGAAGCCCCAGCCCCAGCCGCGCCGGCGAGGGCCGCCATGGCCGCGAGCTCCGCCCGGCGACGCCAGCGCGAGGAAGAACCCCGCGAGGTGGAGGAGATGCGCAAAAAAGCGACGGTTATCCCGGAGACGGAGCTGGGGGAGGGCGGCGGCGGCGTGGGCTGGGAGAGGCGGCGGCGGCGTGCTGGCCGTGCTGTCTCCCGTGCGTGGTGGGGAAGATAGGAGGAAAGAGAGAAGTGTGGGGAAAAGTGGATAGAGGAGAGAGAAAAGGGGGCGCGTGGCACGAAATAACTGGGCAATCGTTGCCTCCGGCGCCCCCAGGCCGAACCCAGCGCATTGGGTTTGGGCTGGGGGCGCCGGCGCTAAAACGGCGCTATTTTGCCTCCTGGGGGGCACGACTAGGAGGATTTCGGCGCTTTTTGGCTATCCGAGCCTAAAACCGAACCTAAAAAGCCTCCTAGGGGGGCGCTGGGGGGCATGGCTGGAGATGCCCTTACCGGCTGTACTATGCTATGCATTCGACTCGCCTCTTTAACATGCCGTGGTACTGCTGCTGCTACTGCATGCCTTCATGTCCATGCATGCCCCCGTCGTACCTCTTTTGCACTAAGCCAAAGGTCTAGTACAAACACATCATTGAACCTAAACCGGCCAGTAAATTTGCCATATTATTGGAGCTGGACAAGAGGGAAAACAGTACTGCTTCTTGGCCTTACATTTCCAAAGTGCAGAAAGAGGACATTGCTGGTTAAGCACGCATCCTGTCTGTGAAAGCCTTAGGTTTCGATCCATAGAGCGCGAACACTGGGTCGTATCTTCATACTACTTTAGTATATTTACCGGCCGGAGGTGTAAACTTGAAGCTAAAGCAACGGGGAAAAACAATTGCAGAGATGCAAATGCCTCATGATGGTGCTGGAAAACTCGATCTACTGAACCCGCTGTCTACACACCCTTTTACCACGTGATGCGCCTGCGCCTAGCACCACTCAGCCCAAAAATTCACCGACCAAAATCCTGCACGGAGGATTATCATTGCTAAGCTGTCTGTTTGTTCCACCTTGAGATGCATGATCATTAAGGACAGACATTATCCGTTAATAATCCATCCCCACACCGGCTTAAGGTCATACACTGTACCTGTGGCACATCGTACTTGCCTGTCTTCTTGATTAATGTCAGGTTAATTAATTACTCGACGCTGCCGCATGCTGCCGAGCAAAGTGGCTGAGCTGAGCTAGCTTCCACTACTGCAGCAGAGTGCAGCTAAGCTCCTCATCTCAAGACCGACTCCTCCAGCTTTTGTCCCGTCTCTTCTAACAAAGCGGAAGCTACGAAATACCGGTACAACCCTTGGTATTATTCGACGGTCGGTGAAGGGCACAGGGGTGGCACGGTCATTTGCAGGCGCCACGCGCGTTCGTCCTCGTCGCGGCCTCCAATTATAATGCCACCCACCCTAACACAGCACGCGAGTTTCGCTACTTCTCGATCGCCTTGGACATTGACGAGTCAGTCAAGGCCAAGAAGCGATGCAGCCGACGGAGCCTGCGCAATGTCGGTCCTCGTCCGCGACGTCCACTGCCGGGCCCCGGCGGAGCATGGGGTGCATGGCCGGCCTCCTCCGCCTCCTCTCCCCGTACCACCGCCACCGGAAGCGCATCACCGCCAAGAACGCCACTCCTGAGGCCTCTCCACCGCCGCCTTCTCCACCACCCGTCATGAAGAAGAAGCCGGCAGAGGCGCCGCCTTCACCAACGCAGGCCCCGCTGAAGCCGAAGCCGCAGCCACCCACGGGTGTCCAGCGGCGGCGCTCGTGCGAAGCGCCTCGGAGCCCGACGATCGCGCCAGAGTACCGCCGGGTCAGCTGCGACAGCCCCAGGCCGCCGCCGCCGGCCATCGTCGCGCGCCTCATGGGCCTGGAGGAGTCCGCGCCGCCTTCTCCCGCCACGACGCCGCGGCCGCGGCCGCTCCCGACACGCCCCCCTCCTCCCCCGCCCCCGGAGATGGCCGCGGAGAAGCGTCGCAAGCTGCTCGGTGCGCTGGAGAAGTGCGACGACGACCTCCAGACGCTGCGGCGGATCATCGCGGCCGTCCGCGCCGCCGAGTTGCGCTCGGCCGCTGCGTCCGACGTTGTCCCCGCGGCTCCTGCAGAGGAAGGTTGCAAGGATACCAAGTGGATGGAAGGTCGCGACGACGAGCCATCGCCGCCGCAGCAGCAGCAAAAGCCGCGGGTCGTCGAGGCGCAGTACCCCAGCCCGGACTCGGTGCTGGACGCCATCACCTCGCCGAGGTTCCCATGCAGGAAGCGCTCGTCGCCCTGCACGCATCTCGAAGCAGATAACAGGCCCAGTTGCGGCAACGAGGCCCTTGGATCCAAGATCGTGAAGCCCTCCCGAACTCTTGTTTTCTCGGGTACGTATACGCCACTGTCGCACTATACTTCAGTGTAATACTTCATGTCTTCATCAGTTCATCGTGTTAATTTCGCTAGATTAATTAGGTTGGGGTTTACCGTTTACATACCACGTCAACTTTGTCAGTTTTCACCATGTTCTTGTGAATAATCGTGAAAAATATGCAGCATCCATTCGTCATGGTAACGCGTTTGTTTCGTGTATCATTTCTGCAGGGGACTATTGCAAGATCAAGCAATATTGCAACGAGCTGCACGCCGTGGCCATGTACCACCACCCGGCGCCGCCGGTGGCGGCCACGGAAGGAATACCGCGATGGACGCCGTCGGTGGCGGAAAGCTGGCGGCACCGGCGTCGGTGGGGCCTCCACGACGCAGGGCGGAGCCGCGCGATGGTGGAGAGCGTGGGGGAGGTGTGGGGCCAGGGCGCCGGCGAGGAGCGCTGGGAGGCCGGCCTTGTCGGCGCCGCGCTAGAGCGCGCCATCCTGCAAGACCTGGTGTGGGACGCCGTGGTGGAGCTGCTCGCGCAGTCCGGGCAGGCGCCGTTCGGCCACGGCGGCGGCGGCGCCATGTGCAGGAAGAGGCTCTGCTTCTGATGGACAGAGATCGATCGATGGATGAAGTGCGTAGACCGATCGAGGAGCTGCCTGGGCTCATGTGAAGTGAAGTACGAGGGGAGCAAAGCTACTGTCTCTGTGACGTACGTAGTCCATGGGATTGATGTCAGTGACTGACATCCCCATGATGCCGTGATAGTGGTATTGAAAGAATGGATACGCGGTGGCGCCGTTGTAGGTGAGGATCGAGGCAATAAAGCGGCGCGTCGCTTTAGAATGTGGGGTGAATGAATGAAGTGGGCACACTGAAACTGCCTCTGCTTCGAGATCATGAGGTCGGCTCCACGCGCCCACACGAACTAGGCGTTGGGTCAAGCGGGCCTGCTTGTGTAGGAGAGTTCTGGGCGGCCCCATGGATGTTTACAGCACACTCCATTATTCATAGGGGTATAGTAGTACAGTTGTGTGTGGGTTTTGGAGGATTTATGAAGAACCGTTGTGACAATTTACAGCAATTTCCTTTTAGATATGCAAACTGACACCTGATTAACTTCGATTCATAAAAATTCTCACAAAGATGGTGCTTACTTAGCTTCTTTTTTTACGAGAAAATGTAGGATAAATCCCAACTACAATTCTTATTGATGTTATTTTTTACAAAATGTACATGCCATTCGGCGAGTCTAGCTTCCTTCTTCATTGGTACCATTTCAGCTATCATCACCTCCATTGTCAATGAGATGTCGGTGTGAGTGTGACCACCGGTGGTGACGCCAACTCTAGCAGATCCTCTAAAAGTTGATTGTCCAAAATGGTTTAAGACCATTATCTAAAACCATTTACATGGATATGGAGTCTGTAGGCTTTTCAGATTCCCTAAAACTGCATTCACTCTAAAATCATTTCTTTTCTATTTCCCATATATACCTGAATATCAACTACTATTCTAACCCTAATTTTGATTCAATATAATCTAAGATTTTCATATTTCAACATGACACCATTAGGAAAGAAAGCTAGTACATACCCCGCCCTCACATTAAAGTATCGGTCTAGTCCTTTACTTGGAAATGGAGGTACATACTCCATAAATATCTAGTTTTCGCCTTAGGTTCGCAACTCGTTTAAGATTAGGATCGTTTTCCAACATAGAAAGGCGTTTTAATAGTGGTTGTGCTACCAATGATCGAATGATCATCACACACTTAAGAAGAACTTGTCGTGGAAAAAACAATTAACATCCCTAATTTAAAATTAAATTCCAACAAAAAAAAGGGTCTGAATGCAACGGATGATCCAATAAAGCATGAAAAGAGATGAATATGTACCACCTAACTATATTCCATATATTGGCCACTGATGCTCAACACGATCTTTGTGAAGCTAAATGGACGGCAGCGCAGCGTCGCCGGTGGCTCGAGGAGTGTTTTAGTGGCGGCGCAGTAGTGGGGACAGTCAAAATCGAGGCAGGACGACGACAAGCGGCAGCGGCGTAAGGCGTGTGGGCTTAACACTAGTAGGAAAACGCGATTCTGTGGCGCACCAAAAACAAATTCTGTGGCGCATGGTGGGTGCGCCACAGAATTGTCGCCACAAAATAAGCAATTCTGTGGCGCACCCCACCGTGCGCCACAGAATATCTGAATTTTTGTGGCGCACTCAGGAACCATGCGCCACAGAATTGCGTTTTTCGATTTAAAAAAAAATACGGACGGCGCCTCCACCGCGGGAGCGCCGACGACCACCGCCGCCCACCAAATCGCGCCTCTCCGTCGCTCCCGCCACGCCCAAGGCCTGCGAGGCCGCCATGGCGGTGTCTGCGCCACCGAATCGCGCCGACGACCACCACTGCCCACCGAATCTGCGCCTGCGAGGCCGCCATGGCGGTGTCTGCGCTCCCACGGAAGATGGAGGCGCTACCACGGCGGCGACCATGCTGCGGGACTCGCGTTGGACGGAGGCGCGGACAGCGGTTCCCTGGACGGAGGCGCGGACGGCGGTGCGCGGCGGCGGTGCCGATGATGCGGCCTCGCGTTGGAAGGGGACGACCTCCGAGACGGGGAGCCCGAGGGCCGTGGCCGCGTCGAGGATCACCGCGGCGGCGGGCGAGGCGGACCCGGCGCCGCCGCCACCTCGCGGAGACGGAGTAGAAGGTCATCCCTGACCTCGTCGAGCTGCTGCGGGGAGGAGCGCCTGTGCGCGGGCGGGGCGATGGCGTCGCCGGCGTGGTTGACGGCCGCGCACAGCAGCACGCAGTGGCTGCCCCACGTCTTGAGCGTCGCCGACGGTGGGATCCAAGGGCCGGGGCAGAGAAGAGCAGAGAAGAGAGAGAGACGTGCGAGAAAAGAGAGAGAGAGATCGTGCGTGAGAAGAGACGTGCGGCAGGGAGAGATCGTGTGGCTGTGTGTGTGAGAGGATAGATGTGAGAGAAGATAGATCTGAGATCTACGAGATATTTTGAAATCATCTGATATTCTGTGGCGCACCAGATCATATGCGCCACAGAATATTGCTATTCTGTGGCGCACCCAAATTCTGTGGCGCACCAGTTTTGGGTGCGCCACAGATTTTTATTTTGTGGCGCATGGCTAAATGGTGCGCCACAGAATAGGGATCCATAGAATCGCGTTTTCCTACTAGTGTAAACTTCACTGGCATCCAAAAAAATCGTGGATGCAGGCTCCTCTATACCCCCCCTCCACCGCTCCTTTTACATGCAAAGGGGGTGTTTTTAGAGGATGCTCTAAAAATTTATAGGACACGGGCTTTTATTTTAGAGGATCTTCTAGAGTGATACGAGTGTTTTTTCTTTGTAGAGGGTCAACTAGATTTTCTGTAACGGTTGGGCTATGAAGCGGCACGACATCATGTCATCGCGAACACCGAGCATGACATGATCATCGGTTGGGTATGGCAAGCGGACGGGTGGATGTTAAGAGGTACTAGTAGAAGATGTCGATTACTATGGTTATGCGTGTGAGGTGGATCAAAAAATCGGGAGAGGGGGAAGGCTGTGGAGGAGTACAGGGATGCATGGCAAATTGGCAATGAAGGAAAGGTTGGTTCTTCTGTTTGGGTTGGAATAGTCATTCAGATCGTTGGAGGAGGTCTATTAAAATACGGAGTAGCTAACTTTGCCGAAGTGCAAAAACAATTTATAGTGGAACAAGTACTTTATTCCTTTCCCTCCTGAACATGCAACGAGCAGGACCAATGCTTGGAGTTTAGTGACCTCGCAGGCAGAGCAGAGACCTAGGCGTGCGTAGGGCAGCTGATTGAAAGTCCTAGACCTAGGTTGGCTAGACTCTGCGTCGTCGTCCTAGACTCGTTCCTAGTCGAGCTTTTGCGCTACAACTTTGCACGACGTCTTTCTATTGACATACCACATATTTACCGTGCCTTTGCTGCCAAAAAACAGCAGCCGGTACGTGTCCATGTACGACGGTATGACCTCTGACGATGCAGGAACAGGCCAAACAAAAATATCACTGTGTATATCCATCTTTTTACCAATACAACCTGAACTATTGCGTCTCGGTTAAAATGAATATGACAGGTTAATTTATATTATGAATAATTATGATAAGTTTATTTTTAAAGTGGAGTTGCTGTACCCTGTTATGAACCCACCACATATACTAGTAGTCACATAAATTATTTGGATCATATGCTTAATACAAAGACACGCAGAGCTCTCACGGGTTCTCGAAAAAACTAAATTATTTGGATATAGTTTTACATTTTGCATGTGAAATATACATGTGTGAATATGTTATGCGTGATCTGCATACGTGAAATGTGATTTGTGTACTATATATACGTTGGGTTCATAAAAAGTGCTAAAATGAGCCCAGACTACATAGAGTCTGTTTTGTGAATGGTATTTTGATGTTTTTTAAAAGTCTAAAAACATTCACATGTACATATAGATGTGATCTAGCTACCTATAAATATTCATTTAATAATTATATTCATATGTGGGTATGCAAAATTATAATTATGTAGATATAAAAATAGCAAATAGTAGATTTACCACTTGGTACTACAAATCCACAAAATTATCTTTTCTTGTAGCCTAGAGGTTAAAGTAATTCATAATGATGTATTATACATGTACAATAAATATACATGTGTATTTTCTCAAAAAGAAAATCAAAACTTCTAAATATCCTTTTCGCTTTTTTTTCAAAATTTTGGGCACCCTAGAACCCGAGCTCCAAATCATCACTTTACTCATGGGTTCATAAATCCATATACTAATAGGTGTACCTACTCTACTTTCAATAGATGATTTTTTTTTTCTCGAAATGGGTGTATACCCTGCACTCTGTATCAATTAGTGCACACAATCATGTCAATGACTGTGATTATAGATTAGTCGATTTGAAAATATTAATTATTATGATTGCTATCTCCCACTCTATATTGATAGTCTTTCAAGCAAGGTCTCTCCATGCTTTTAGTATCATGAATGTGATGTTTAGATTGGATGGTTCTTAGTGCTGATTCATAAATGGTTATTTTTCCTCGAAACAGGCTTGCGCCCCGCTATATTAATATAGCAACCACCCAATACAACTTTGAAACCGCTGGGGCAAACAGCACAAGCAAGCCCAAGAAGAAACACAAAAGAAAGAAAAAAGAAACTAATGCCGACAGCACTAGATCGACAAAAGCGAAGATGACCCGCAACCGTTGCGCCCTCCGGAAAATTCCACCACAGTCCTATGCCGCCGAATTGCCACGTACCAGGCAACACCTTCAAGAAGGAATGCGACGACGACGACGCTGCTACCCGGACGAATCCTAGGATTTCTCCCGGTACACGGAAAGGAGTGGAAAATGGTACACCCGACGCCCTTCAAGAAGGATGGTGGCGCCCGCAGGCGTCACCGCATCGGTGCCAACAAGTGTCGATAGGGATTTCTCCCGACCCCCGGCAATCCACGCCCCGGACAAACCGATAGCTCCTCCTAGCTCGCCGCCCACGAACATGCGCCAACAATTTTGAAGTCATCCACGACGTCTCACCACGGCAATCGTTGTGAGGCCGGCCGGACCAAGAAGACCAAGCCGTAGATAAGGGACGGTACTACCGCAATCCCGTGGGAGGGAACAACCTCCACCGCCTAAGGCAGTAGCAGACCGGACGCAGCAGCAGGAGCACACCGGGCCACTCTGCCTGGTCGGGCCCAAATCGGGCCCGTGAAGCTCCCGCCGCCATGCTGCAGCAGACGCGGCGCCGATGTCGTCATCCCCATCACGAGCTTCACTTCAGCCCCAGTCGAGAGCAGCAGAAACGAGCCGGCCCGCCCTGACCCAGATCGGGCCCAAAGGGCCCAGATCTGGGCCTGGAGGGCACCGTCGGCCGAGCTCACCCCACGCCGCCCTCGCTGCCAAGCGGCAGCGCCGTCACCCCGTCGCCATCCGGCCTCACCGGAACGCCGCCGGCCATGGTGCACCGCCTCCAGGACGCCGCCTCCCGAGCCGGGTTCCTGAACGACGGGTAGAGAAGGAGCGCCGCCGCCGGCCCCGTATGGCACCGCGCGGGCAACGCCCGGCAGCGCCCGTCGGCGGCGGCGTCGAGAGGGAGGAGGAGGAGTCCGAGCTCTGGTCGGGGCGGAGGGAGAGGGCCGCCCGGTCGCCTCGCTCGGGGAGGCGACGCGGGGGCACAGGAGGTTCTATCGTTTGCTTCCAAGTCCGGTTTCTTTCTTTCATAAACTAGCATCAGGCTGAAAGTGTTTAACAAAAAAATATGGTTTCATTGATATCACATTATTTCTAATTATGTCACAATAAACAAAAATATTCAACAACTACCTCAAATGTTGGGGTAAGCAAAATATCACTTATGTGAGTAACATTTTTGGCAATCTGAAATTTGTGGTCCAATATTATCATGCCATGTGTTGTAACACCCATGTAAATGATATTGGATGTAAATTGAACTATGGTTATTATATGATGTTAGATCAGTATGCTAGGTCAGTTATCTTTGATTAAAAAATCACTGAATTAAGATAAAATGGTTTATCCCCTTAATAGGCTGGTCACTAAATAATGAGAATTATCATGTTTTGATTGTTTGCCCTCTTATTTACTCTCACAGTGTGCAACACTTTACAAACATGAACATGGTGAAACTTTGGTTATTATTCTTACATGAATATGCGGCTAAGGATAAATTAATTTATTGCAGGTATATTCGGTAACATGTTTATACATCAGTAGTCAAAACTCGAGAAGTACGATCTAAATTTTCCAGACACATATCTTATTCTGATCTTATTCAAAGGTTTTTACACACCCAGAAACATGTAATTTATGTGTTATGCAAAATGACCATGTGGGTTAGGTAGCATATTTCAAGATTATTAACCAGTCATCAATTTTCTTGTGCAATTGAAATGACATGTGCTCTTCTATTCATTGTGTTACGTGAGAGAAAGACACATGCAATAGTCCAAATAGGTCTACCATACAAACCAAGCAATATCCGTCAAAACAATTCAAATTAATTAAGTGTATGCTTTGCAGGTCCTCTGATTAAAATAGTATCAGCACACCATGCTCTGATACTAAATATGAAATATATCAAGCGGGCATATATGGTGGGTGAACCTGTGTGAATCATTAAGTCAAAATATTTTATAGTGTGAGTGGCATTCTCGTTGATAGTGTCTAATATTGTATCTTCATCAATTTTGAATGGTTGACGCTTTGCATCACATCAAGTCGGAATATTTATTCAGTGATAGGACATTCTCATCCTTGTGAGAATATGTGTTGACTCAGCATTGTGTACCATTAAGTCCGTTATTTTCTTAGTGTTGACAGACGCTCCTGCAATTTTCTTAGTGTGAGGGACGCTCTGTCGATAGCGTGACTATTGTTGTTGACTTCACTAATATTTAAATTCCACGAATTTGAGTTTTGAATTTCCGCAGCCGTTTTGTGAGATTGTTAGTCTGATTGCGGTCGAATAAAGTTTCAGTTTATGTGTACTCAAGAACTAAGAGAATGTACGTCGTGCGACTAATGTCGCCACTTAATTAATTTTAAACTTCCACAACTACAAATTTCTCCTGGCGTTTTGTGAGTACTTTTGTATGATGGTAGTCGAATAAATTTGTTACCTCCTCTCACAATTACCTTGCGTTTCCGAATTTAGTCAATATTATACTTTATAAATTTGACCAATATATAGGAAAATCTATCAACATCTAAAATATACAATCCTTATATTAGAATCACCATAAAATGTATTTCATATTATACGAATTTGATTATTAATATTGATATATATTGTTATATCTTTGGTCAAATTGATCTTGAGTAAATGTAGAATCCGGGTAAATGAAACAGAGGAAATACTTACTGACTTATTTAGCTTTTTCCTAAACATTATGTATCCTAGTTTTGACCATGTTCAATCTAGTTTTTTTTGTGCAATCACGTTTCAGGAAGGTACGTAGTCTCGTACACTGGTTTTTAAATGTACACAGTCATTTGCACTCTATTGTGTAAGTACGTGTCTTTTTTTCCAGCTGTTCGTAGCAGCTCCAACCTTTGTCACCACGTCAAAGTATAAAAAAAACTGGTCCTATCTATCACGTTCCAGGAAGTTACCTAGTCTCGGATACTCGTTTTTGAACGGATGTAGTCTTGTGGAGGTACGTGTCTCTCTCTCTCTTTTTTTTGGTATCTATCACATTCCAACCATAGGTAGTCCGGTTGGCTTTTAAACGGATTACCGGCTGACTTTTTAAACGGATTGTGTGCACGTCCTCCACATATATCGTGTCATACATGTTACGTGACTACTACTCCCTCCATCCAATAATAACTGTCTCAAGTTTGCCACAAAGTGGATGTACCTAGACATTAAATATGTATGGATATATTCACTTTTTGATAAAGTTGAGACAGTTATTATTGGACGGAGGGAGTAATATTTTATTAAATCCTAACCACACATTTTAGATCTAACTACTAAAATTAACTGAGATGATGTGGATTAACGTGGTGCCTCGAAAAACGAACTCATTTTACTTTTAGTATATATAATAGATGGTTATTTTTCAACCGCATGAAACAAGGATATCCTGACACTAAGACAGTGCATATCCAAGTCGGAGCTGTATCTAGGATGCTAGTATGCTACCACTCTTTCCTTTAGAAAAAGAAAAGAGAAAGATAGATGTTCAGTCCAGGCTCCAGAGCCCAGTTCGAGACTCCCTATCTACATCTGGGCCCATTTGTAACGATGAGAGGAGGGTCCATGTGAACTTTCACTAAAGAAAGCTACACATACAGACATACCCATGGAGTAGCATCTACGCACTCCTTTAGACGCTTTCGATGAGTGAGCTGCTAGCATCTGTAAACTGCATATTAAAATTCATGTTGACCAGATCCCGAGCTTACTTCCTGATGCCGGAGCAATCGAAGCCCTTGCAGGCTTTCGTAAAGCAAAAAGGAAAGCTGATCGTTGATCGATTCACGGTACGGCCGGCCGCCGTGAGCCCGTGAGTGATAGTATTACCTATTTTCTCAAAGCAAAAGCATCAAAAGCTTGATCCGCCTGCCTATGTATGCAGTAGACAGTGCAGAAGACGATGTTCTGACCGACATGAATTCTTGATGCTAGATTGGTTATTCAAGTGCTTGATACCTTACTTAGAACGCTAGTACTACGCTATACACGGCTAATGTATGCCTTATCTAGAACACTACAAGACGCTAGCAGGCCGCTGATAGTAATTCAGCTCACGGCTGTCGCAACATTGCAGTCGAGAGACGTACTCGTGAGGCAAGAGGAGTCGATCGTGAAGCGAACCTAACATAGGGTTCCAGTCCCCCTCACCGGCGATGCCGCCGGTCCGCTCCGTCTCGGCCTCTCGCCGGCGGGAGGGTTTTCCTTCCTTTGTTTAGATTTTTCAGTGTCTTCTTCGAGATGGTGAGGCGGTGGCTACATCTTGAAGTCAGAATAAGATCCTCCCCGTCTTATCCTCGCTCCGGTGGTGCGCCTAGCGCCAGCGGAGGGCGCGTGGAGCCGTGTGTCCGGCGGATCTCCTGGGTTCCAGTCCGTTTTCGTGTTCGTCCGTGTTGTTGCAGGTCTGGCTCTTTCGATCTAGAGTTGTCAACATTGGCGATGGTTACTGCTCTGGTGAGCTGGTCCCTCAGGGTCTTAGCACGACGATTTTCCGTCTGTCTACTATAATAAGCTATACTACGACAAGTTTTACCCGACCCCGGTGAGGGAGGGGTGAGGACGGCGACGCGCATTCGGCTCGCTTAAGTGTTTGTAGTCATCGCTAGGTGGTCCGAAGACCTATTTGTAGTTTTTATTATTTATGAGATTATTTGTACCTTTGTTGATGATCAATATATTGGTTGGCCTTTTCGTAAAAAAAAAACAATGCATTCGAGAGAAAGCAAGTGTCTTCGGTTTGATGTGTGAAGCAAACTGTTTTCATTGCCACCAATTAGAACAAGCCCCGCAATGTGCCGCCCGTTGATTCATAATATTTTTTTCCTATAATCTGTTGATTCGTAGTCAGGAATTTAGAATCAATTATAAATATATTTTTTATGTATGGATCCTCAAAATAGGCATCTTGTAACATCGTGCTTCACAATTCGTACTTCATGGCATTCACGCTCAATTAGCAACCAAATATCATAAGTTGCTCTTCGAGAGGCAAATTTGGGCCGTTCACGTAGTCCTAGAGGCCGAGAGCCCATCCAAGTATCAACGGTCCAAGTGAGTGACGTGGCACAGGCCTATTTGTTCAAATCAGACGCTGTACAGGGAGCGCCTATACGCGGTACGCGGAGGGAGCGAAGCTCCGCCTACCCGCCTTGTGCTGCCGCCCTCAACATGGGCCGCGGCCCACACCGCCCACCGCATCCTCTTCTTCCTATCTTCTTCTTCTTCTCCGGCCGTCGTCGACTCGTCCCCAACCGCCGGCCGAACCGCCTGCTGCCGCCACCCGCGGCCGGCGTCGCTACCGCGCCGCCTCGCCGCCCCGCCCTGCCCCAGCCGCCTCCTCCGCCGGTCCGACGCCGCCCGGCCGGCCCTCCCTCTAAGCCCCCTCCCCCCCCCCCCCCCCCCCCCCCCCCCCCCCCCCCGCACCCCGAACCCTAACTCCGGTCATCCTCTCCAGTCTCCGGCGAGCTCCCCACCCGCACCGCACCACACCCCCTGCGTTAAGTTCCGTTCCTCGCCTCCGCCGGCGACGCCGCGGCCAGCCGCGTCGTCCCCGTCTCCGGCGAGGTCCTCGCCTCACCTCCGCCGGGGCGACGCGGCCAGCCGCGTCGACCCCGATGTCGGTGAGTGGCGATGGTGCTGGCGAGCAGCCGCAGCGACCGCTTCTTCTTCTTCCCGTGCTCGCGTCGTCTTCTTCTTGCCCTTCTTCTTCCCGTGCGCGCCGTGGGCTCGGCCCACTAGGGGTACGTGGAGGTTTGCAACCATCGCGGTACGCGATGTATAGGTTTTGGCCGCTGTACATGGTAAAACCAAAATTTGAGAATCCTGACACGGGAGCGCTCGTTGGACAAAAGAAATCGCGCCCCACATAAGCAATGCACTGTTTCGTCCGCACGATCGACCTCGCTCTGCACTTTTCAAACCAGTTTCTGAACAGGTGTTTTTAAACTTTTTGAAAAATTCTAAAATCTGAACGTTTTTTCAAAATGATCAATTTTTGAATTTGAACAATTTTCGAAAATGAACAAATTTTGAATTTGAACAGTTTTCAAAAAATGAACCAATTTCGAAAATGAACAATTTTTTAATTTGATTTTTTTTAATGAACAAGTTTCAAATTTGAACAATTTTCTGAAATGAACAAATTTAGAATTTGAACAATTTTTGAAAATTAACAAATTTCAAATTTGAACAATTTCTGAAAATGAATAATTTTACAAAAATGAACTAATTTCAAATTTGAACAATTTTTGAAAATGAACAATTTTCGAAAATGAACAAATTTGAACAAATTTCAAAAAATGAACAAATTTTGAAAATGAACACATTTCGAATGTGAACAAATTTCAAATTTGAATAATTTTTGAATTTGAATTTTTTGAAAGAAAAACGAAAAGGAAAACAGAAGAAAAAGAAAAACGGAAATAGAAAACGAAAATGAAAAAAAAAAACAGAGAAGAAAAACGCGAGATGGCCGGCCAGTTTCATTTCCATATTCCCAACTATACATAAAAAATAATCTTCACAAGATGAATTTTCGTAAAGGGGGCGACATGTCGCCACGACAAGAAGATAGATGCTTCGACATTGGGCAAAACTATATGATAGCTACCGGATAAAATGCTCCTGTTACATGCAAAATGTTTCAAGTTTACATCCAGGTAACAAATATGCAACTTTTTATCTATTATCACAATTAATTGCTTGGTCTTCTATGTGTTATTTCTAAGATCGCAATTAACTTCATTTACTTATTTCACCATTCCTATCTAACCTGAATCTGCTTGCTATTTTTTTTCTTTGTTCAGTCAAAATCTCTTTTTTACATCAAGCTTGAATCAGTATTTTGTTTGGGGATTTGTTCGTCAGATCAATTAACAAAAAGTGTGTCAGCAGGATTGCTCGATGAAACATCAAGATCTCAAGGCAATACACAAAAGGGAAAGATCAAACACCACGTAAAGTACAAAATTATTGTAGTTCACATTATTTGTAGGTATACAATGTTGAATCAAGAACAAACTTATGATCTTGACAGATTAAAAACTTTATGTCATCTTGCCACAATATCTTTATTCAAAGCTCCGAGTCAGCTAAGTATTTTTTTTAGCAGATAATTGCGCAAGAATTGCCATAGCTTTTCTTCTTCTTTGAATCTGCATCCTCATTTTATAAATCATTTAATTCATGATAGAAAGTAATAGTATAGAAAGAAATTGAGATTATAAAATATGTAGTAGCATGTCGATAAGATAGAGGGATGGATATCGTGGACTATTTAGCTGGATGGGACGACTCAACTGCTTCCATGTGATTAATCAGCTTGCGACTACTAACTAACGTAATTAATCTCCTGCAACTATTAAAACGGAAAACCATGTCTATCGTACCTCACATGTGATAAATTATCAACTAGACACTGCTAAATTATAATGAAATTTGTGTTTTACTTCATTCATACCATTTAAAACTGTTAATATTGATAATTAAAATTACATGTTTCCATCGCTATTTTGATTATGCATAATACATAAATTTCTCGATGTACTGTAACAATTCAGCCTTCACCAATTTATTTGTGTTGTGTCTACAATTCAAAATAATACAAATAATATATCAAAAAACTCCAAATTTACTAAATTTTCAAACTTTTCACATAAAAGTTGAACTAAAAAATAAATTGTGCACAACATAATGCAAATAACATATCAAATTTTTCTCAAATTTCACCAAATTCACAAACTTTACACACAAGAGTTGCAACAAAAAACATTGTGCATATTTTACATTTCAATAAATTTTAAAATTTCAGAAAATTTCAAACTTTCCACATAACCTAATAAATGTCCATTTTGTTTAGAATTTGTTGGAATAGTTTCCCATATAAGTTTCCTATCTTCCCGCTGAAAAAAAAAATTCCAAACGGATTTCAAAAATATCGATCACAACGGCACGGTGTGTCACCACACTAAATTTTCCAATAGTATTATCCATTTTAAATTTTAAAAAAAAACCCAATCTCCCCCGCGATAATTTCCAGACGATAATATTTAACCGCATCAGACAAATAAACATGAAGGTTATTCTTTTTTAAAACATTTTTTAGAAAATGGTAGATTTCTGACAGGTGGGACCAGTTCACTTAAACAATTTTCATAAAATGAAAAACGTTCAAAAATCAATAGCTTCGAATCTATCCACTGAATAATATGAATAATACGTACAAACGATCAGAAAAATAAATGCTAACTATTTATGACACAAAACAAGCATGATTGAATACTCCAATTTAATAAACATTTGAAGAAAAATCCAAATGCACTTCCTCTAATTATATGAAGTTAATTTTATTAAATGCTCATCTTATGCATTTTCTCCAATTACGGACTTAAATTAAACACTTCAATTTGGTAATTATTTAGATGCAATCTAAATGAATTTACTCTAATTATGGAATTCAATTCAATAAATGTGCATTTCCACTTATTATAGACTTAAATTAATTATTAATGCGAAAAATAAAATTTTAACATTCTAGATCGCTATGTATTTGGGATACTCCACACAACAAATTCCGGTGAATTTCAACATTTCGAATCCTGACAGGTCTATTTCAAACTCGCTTACATTTTTTCCCAATGACAACAGACTTTCGAATTCGCAAACCTTCTAAATTAGGCTTACATTTCCTTCTGCGAACATCGTCTCCCAATTTCTTTACTATTCCCCAAAAATAGCGTACATATATCCAATCCTCTAAAACTAACTACACGAAATATTACTGTTGCTTCTAATAAATATAAACATTGATCAACAAACCAAAATGACAGCAAAATTTCTCACCAAGGGCGCGGCGTGCCGACGCGCCGAATTCCACTAGTCTAGAACACTACAAGACGCTAGCAGGCCGCTGATAGTAATTCAGCTCACGGCTGTCGCAACATTGCAGTCGAGAGACGTACTCGTGAGGCAAGAGGAGGCGATCGTGAAGCGAACCTAACCTAGGGTTCCTGTCCCCCTCACCGGCGATGCCGTCGGTCTGCTCCGTCTCGGCCTCTCGCCGACGGGAGGGTTTTCCTTCCTTTGTTTAGATTTTTTCAGTGTCTTCTTCGAGATGGTGAGGCGGTGGCTACATCTTGAAGTCAGAATAAGATCCTCCCTATCTTATCCTCGCTCCGGTGGTGCGCCTAGCGCCAGCGGAGGGCGCGTGGAGCTGTGTGTCCAGCGGATCTCCTGGGTTCCAGCCCGTTTTCGTGTTCGTCCGTGTGGTTGCAGATCTGCCTCTTTCGATCTACAGTTGTCAACATTGGCGATGGTTACTGCTCTGGTGCGCTGGTCCCACAGGGTCTTAGCACGACGACTTTCCGTCTGTCTACTATAACAAGCTCTACTACGACAAGTTTTACCCGACCCCGGTGATGGAGGGGTGAGGACGGCGGCGCGCCTTCGGCTCGCTTAAGTGTTTGTAGTCATCGCTAGGTGGTCCGAAGACCTATTTATAGTTTTTATTATTTATGAGATTATTTGTACCTTTGTTGATGATCAATATATTGGTTGGCCTTTTCGTAAAAAAAAACATTGCATTCGAGAGAAAGCAAGTGTCTTCGTTTTGATGTGTGAAGCAAACTGTTTTCATTGCCACCAATTAGAACAAGCCCCGCAATGTGCCGCCCGTTGATTCATAATATTTTTTTTCCTATAATCTGTTGCTTCGTAGTCAGGAATTTAGAATCAATTATAAATATATTTTTTATGTATGGATCCTCAAAATAGGCATCTTGTAACATCGCGCTTCACAATTCGTACTTCATGGCATTCACGCTCAATTAGCAACCAAATATCATAAGTTGCTCTTCGAGAGGCAAATTTGGGCCGTTCACGTAGTCCTAGAGGCGGAGAGCCCATCCAAGTATCAACGGTCCAAGTGAGTGACATGGCACAGGCCTATTTGTTCAAATCTGTCGCTGTACATGGCAAAACCAAAATTTGAATCCTGACACGGGAGCGCTCGTTGGACAAAAGAAATCGCGCCCCACATAAGCAATGCACTGTTTCGTCCGCACGATCGACCTCGCTCTGCACTTTTCAATCCAGTTTTTTAACAGGTGTTTTTAAACTTTTTGAAAAATTCTAAAATCTGAACGTTTTTTCAAAATGATCAAATTTTGAATTTGAACAATTTTCGAAAATGAACAAATTTCGAATTTGAACAGTTTTCAAAAAATGAACCAATTTCGAAAATGAACAATTTTTGAATTTGAATTTTTATTTAAAAATGTACAAGTTTCAAATTTGAACAATTTTCTGAAATGAACAAATTTAGAATTTGAACAATTTTTGAAAATTAACAAATTTCGAATTTGAACAATTTCTTAAAATGAACAAATTTTGAATTTGAACAATTTTTAAAATGAACAATTTTCGAATTGAAACAATTTTCGAAAATGAACAAATTTGAACAATTTTCAAAAAATGAACAAATTTTGAATTTGAATAAATTTTGAAAATGAACACATTTCAAATGTGAACAAATTTCGAATTTGAATAATTTTCGAATTTGAATTTTTTGAAAGAAAAACGAAAAGGAAAACAGAAGAAAAAGAAAAACGGAAACAGAAAACGAAAATGAAAATGAAAAAAAAAACAGAGAAGAAACAGAGAAGAAAAACGCGAGATGGACCGGCCCTGCAGCGGCGCGCTTTAGGCGGCGCTTTAGACGTGTCAAACTGTTAACTGGTGGCTTATTTGGAACTCATGAATTTCTAGTTAGTTGTTTCTGGGAGGATCGCCGGGTTACAATCATCTAGTACAAGTTGTGAAGCACAGTCGAGGACATGGAGTGGCCATCAAGCGTTACTACCATAATTTGCTAGACAACGTGCAACCACATTTTGTTCCCGACCTACCATAATTTGAAGGTTTTAAACTCAATTGAACTTTTTTCCATGAGTATCTTTCGAGCCTAAGAGAGGCGAACAGACTCTAGTATAATAGCACCTCTAATAGATCCCTTGTAATGGAGCTTCTTGTAGTTCACACCGCTTGTTGGGACATTTTTGTTCACAGAACCACAACATGAGCATTTTTGTGCAAACACCAACATTTGAGGTACTCCCTCCGTTCAATTTTAACCACATACATATTAAAATGGGTGAATCTAGCTTTATAAAAATGAACGGAGGGAGTACTCACTCCGATCCATATTAATTGTCTCTAAATTAGATGTATCTACACATGTTTCAGTGCTATATAAATCCAATTCAGCGACCATTAATATGAATAGGAGGGAGTAATAATTTGTGCAAACACAGAAAACATGTAATTACATAATTTGACAGTTAATTAGCTAGTTGAGGGCACTGTTAGAAGATACGTGGCAGCCACCTTACCTCATGCAACAACTTCTGCGAATTTTCAACGCTTTACTATACCGTACTAGGGATAGTTAGCGCGGCAATTCCGCGCGTTCGTCTGATGATTTTCAAATATATTTTTTTGTAAAAATATTGTTGGAATTTGAATATTATTTGAATTGGAAAAATTTGCGCTTGAAGGAATGTTGAGTTTTGGAAAATTGTTCGTATTGGAATGTATTGAAATTTGTATTCTTTTAATGTGAACAAAATGATCAAATCTGGTAGATATTCAAAATTTTGAAATATGTAAATGTGATATTTGAGCTGAAATGAGCAAATAGGTTTTTAAAATTGTACAGTTTGGAGTTTATTCAAGTTTTAAAATTGTACAATTTGGAATGTATTCAAATTTTAATTCTTTTAGTGTTTACCAAATGTTCAGGGGTGGAAGTCATATTAAAATTTGGAATATTCAAATTTAAAATTTGAGTTGGGATGCCTAAATATGATTATTGTGTAGATTTTGAAAATTGTTTAAGTTGGGGTGTTTTTCAGATTCGAGTTATTTGTATGTTTGTAAAATGAGTAGATTCCGAAGGTATTTAAGATTTTGAAATATTTAAATTTGAATTCTGATTATATGGCATAAATAATTACCATTTATTTTTGTGAAGGTATTTATAGAAACATTTTCATGCTGAAGAAATTATTGTAAGGAGGAAGTGCATTAGGAATTTCTTGAAATACTCACTGTTTGAAGATATTCAAATATATTTGGTTGTTTGGACATAAATAATTAGGATTTTTGTTGGAGCATTTTTGTTGTTGTTTTTTTTTTGACAGTGTTGGCGACGATTTTGTTGAGCCTAAAAAGAATTATTGAAATTTGAGAAATACAATTAGGAAAATATGGCTGGAAATTACGGGGAAAATAGTTAAAATAATACTGTCGTATACATGAAGGATGTCGGGATATTGATATCGTAATTAACGTGCGACATATTTATCCTAGAAGAATACAGTTGGAAAAATGAGGCGGAGAAATACAGTTGCAAAAATGAGGTGGGGATGGTAAGGTTTCCTATTAAAGAGTTCTATTATCAATGATTTTTATGCCAAGAGCTTTGTGGTAACAAATATGTTTATGGGATTTCTCGATATAATTGCAAATATTACGAATTTATTTTGCTGGATAACTTATGTTGTCTTCATTTGTATGCAATCTTGTGATAACTTCAACAACAGTGGTTATCTGATCTCTACTTATTTATTGGCTCATAAATGTGCTTCTTATTAGTTCAGCGTGACAGTATGAACAGAACTGTATTATATAATAGCAGAACATGACCTTGAAAGATGCACCCGTGTGATTATTAGTTGGTAAAATGCAATAAAAATATGGGAGCAACCAAAATAAAATTTAGGTTAATGATTTGTAAATGTTTAAATATTTCGAACCTTACAGCGGCGGCGGCGATTCCGCCCCCGATGCGGCGTTCTGGCAGGCGGCGCCCGCTGCGGATGGAGGGGCGGGGACGGGGAAGCTCGTCGTGGTCCGCGATTCGTGCGGGGAGGGCCGTGGCGGCGGCGATGCGCGGCGGCGCCGGCGGCGACCCGCGGCGTCGCGAGAGAGAGAGGAGAGGGAGGGGTCCGTGATGTTTTTGCACGTAAGCTCCTGAGGTGTTGGCAATTTACATTTACGTCCTTCACGGGGGGCTTTCCGCAAAAGTCTGAGCGACGTGTCACCGCGCTATTGGAAGAAACTCACCTGCTACAGTAATACTGTAGCAGTGCGAGCGCGCGCGCATCTGGACCGTCCGAAGACGCGATCGGACGGCCAGGGGAAAAGGGCGACGTGGACAGGCGAACTGAGGGTGAATCGGACCTACTTTTATATATAGAGGCATGAGCAATGCTTTTATCTTAGACACTAGCTTTGAATTAGCTGAATTTATGAGAGATGGTCCAAAAAACTTAGAAGACGCTACTGCATATGCAAGGTGGCAACCACGTATCTCCTGACGACATACCCAACATGCTAATTAGTTATCAGACGATATAATTATATGTTTATGCAAGTCATCACCCCAAACCTTGATGTTTTACGCTTTTTTTTTTTTGCTAGGGTTGGGTTTTGCGCCCAAAAAAAGCCCAACAACAAAGCACAAAATTCTCCTTATGGAAACATATTTTAAAAAACTGTTTATAGCACACCGTAAACCTCTTTTACGATAGTGTAAGTAAAAATTCACAACCTTTTCTATCATGGTCTTTTTGTTTCTTTCTCACCCGCGTTGCCTCAGCTCGAGTCCTCCCCCGGTCCGGTGCTGCCCGGTTACGCATCCACCTCGGGCGTCCCCAGCCTGCATCCGCCTTGAGCGCCCCAGCCTGCATCCGCGGCCATCCCTAGCTGCCTCCTCCCCCAGGCTCGAGCGCTAGGCGGGAGCCTGACCGCGGGGGATGGATTTATGGGTAGCTATTTTTTTTTTTACAAATTTGCAATTTTTACGGGTTTGGTCTTAGATGTTTTTTTCCCGGCCAAAACCACAAATAGCGGTTATTTACGGTTTGAAACTTTACTGATCTGCTAGATGTGCTCGAAAAATGTTCGTACAATTTGAAGATACTTGCCTAAGCTCAAACTTCAATTTGGGGCGCGTTTGGTAGCCAGCGGGTGTTTTGCACCTGCGTAGGGGCAGGCTGTAGAGGGCACTGCTGGACTAGAACAGGGTTTGGGCCATGTTGTGTGAGTTGTTTGGTAGCCCGCAGCTAAAAACGAGTCAGATTTTGCCCAACGTTTGGCTGCGTGCTGTTTCCGTTTTCGGCTCTGCAAATGCGACCACACGTTGTTTGGCTGTGTGCAGAATGCATGTCATTGACACAGCAAGAGTGATCCACTCACCCTTTTCAAATTCGGTGAGGTTACCAGCCCATGGAAACAACGAAAGCAAGAACAAACTAGCTAGTTAACAGGTACTAACAGCTGATTACGTCAGGGGAACACACCCACAGACCCAAAATAGAGGGGTTCTAACTTACACCCCACATGCTTAGCTACAGCTAGGGTTAAAAGTATTGTTACAGGTGCAATCTGTGTACCTGATAAGTACTTACACCAGGGGAACACGCCCCTGGCATCAAAACAAGAAGAGCATATAAAACAACTGCCCTTCAAGCAACTAACAGTTGGCACTCACTTGCCATGAACTGGACAGACGAAGGTCTCCTGCGTCGAGTTGATGAACCTGAAGAGCTTGACCTTGAAGCCGTCGCCATCAAATTTGAAGACCAGTACTTCGCCGACTTCCAGCTTGATCTCCTTGATGAAGTCTTCCCACCCTTTGAACATGACAAGGTGATCTTGGAACCACCTGAGCTGGACGAAGAACTCACAACACTTGGTGGTGCGTAGTGGAATGCACAGCTTTGGGTCCTTGCCCTCCTTGTCGCTCTTCTTGCTTTTTGGCTTCTTCATCTTCAACTTCTCCACCAACAGGCCCCTGATCTCCGCCAGGATGACGATCGCATGGAGATCCGCCTCCTTGACCTCCACGAAGAAACGCCGAGGCACGACGTCAAGAAGAACCTTCCCCAGGCGTGGTTTACGACCCAGTTCAGATCCCCCTTTCAGCCTCTTCTCGGTCAGCTCCTTCAAAGCCGTAGCCAGAGCTGACACATGAGGCCTTCGCAGCACCTGGTTGTGGACGATGCAGTCAGTTAGAGGATGTGGAGGCTCGACTGTGTTTCTGCATTGGGTGTGCCAATCCTGCAAGTGTGTATTGGAAGAAAGGTGTCAGTGTGCATTGCAAGATCATAGTCATTGTGCATTGGTACATGATAGACAGTGCACAATGGACTACATGAACCCTAATGAGAAACTGCAACAAATGTGCGATAAGATGAACATGGGCTAGATGAACCCTAATCAGAAAGTTCAACAGATCTGCAATAAGATGAACATGGACTAGATGAACACTAATACGAAACTACAACAGATCTGCAATAAGATGAACCCTGTACTAGATGAATCCTAATCAGAAACTTGAACAGATCTGCAATAAGATGAACATGGAGAAGAATGGTACCACTTTTACCGGTGCTGGCCTTGACGGTCCTGCGACGGTGGCCGGAGGAGGAGGTGGCCTTGAGGGTCCCGGTACGGTGCTCGTCGGAGGAAGTGGCCTTGAGGGTCCCGGTACGGTGCTCGTCGGAGGAGGTGGCCTCGACGCCGCTACGCCGGGCAGCGGGTACTGGTAGTTCGGGACCTCGACCAGAAGGGGGAAACCGGCGGCGGACCAAGCGGCGGCCTATTAGCGGCTGCATGCGCCGCCAACGCCGCCGCTTGGGCTTGTCGGGCCGATTCCGCAACCATCCGCGTCTGCGCCGCCGCCATCAACGCCGGGCTCGGCCGATGCGCAATCGGGCAAAGGCCGATTTAGGGGCGGGAGGCGAGCCGGGTCCATCTGAGCCGCCGCGCTTCGAGCACCGCCGGAGGACCCCGTTGATACGTGCATTTTATATCATCATTTATACAACTTATATTATCATATTAGAATGTTATTGGCATTGTTATATCATTGTTTTTACATGTTTTAGATGATTTATGGGACTTTCATACAAAGTCCCTATTTTTGGTATTTAATTTCTGGGAGGCAGAAAACCTCTTTTTTCTTGTTTTTAATGTTTCAGGAGCTACGGGGACCCAAATGGAAAAAGGAAAATTGCACAGCTGGTTTTTCATCGGGAGAACAGCAGTGGGAAGAAGATCGAAGGGAGGAGAGCCACGAGGCCCAAAAGAGGGGGGCCCACGCGGCCAGATTCTTTGGCCGCGTGGGGCCCACCATCCTGAGCCTCGGGCACTTCCTCGCCTGGGGCTTTTTAACGAGGTCTCCGTCTCGCCCGAAAAGTAACGCCCTAATTTTTACGAGACTATCCGAGGTCGCGGCGGCGGCGAAACTCCTGATTCCCTCCGAGGGGGATCAGATCCTGCTGCTCCGGAGCTCCGGAGAAGGGGGAAATCATCATCGTCATCACCTCTCCTCCTTGGCGTGGGAGGAGGCCTCTACATCATCACCATCACCAAGACCAGCACCATCATCATCTCCGTGATCCACTCCGTCCCCCTCGTAGTTTGAGAGTTGCTATACCCTAGATACTTGTCTTGTGCTACTATTCATGTTTGTGATTGAGTACTTGTCATTATTTGGTGGTGAAGTTATATTTTCAGATTGTGTTGTACCACTTATGCCACTGAATATCACCATGTTTGCACGTTGTGAGTAGTTCCCGTATGTTCCTGAGGGCATAGGATGAATTGGCAATGATTTATATATGACATGTGTTGGTATTTTGTCTAGTGTTTATCTTTTTGTGTGATTCTATGATGGTGTTGTGCGAACGTCGACTGCACAACACTTCACCTATATGGGCTCATAGGAGAACACCGTAGTGTAATGGCGTGAGGGAGACTTGGGAGGACACGAAAGCCTGAGACCGAATCATTAAGTTACTTTACGGGGTATTAGTATCGGGGACCTAGAGCGTAATGCTATGGTGGGATTTTATATCTTAATAATTCTTGTGCTGTCATTTAATTGGCCACATGATCCATCATAAGGGGTTTAGTCTATTTATTTAGCTGTACCTAATAATAGCTCCGTCCGAAGAAGATTAAAACTAGACAAGATATTCAACGTGTTGTTTAATAAATCTATATGCCTAGCAATATCCATGCCGCCCTCGGGAACGTTTTCCACATATAAGTTACACATCACTTGAGCTTGTCCTCTTACACATAGAGGATTGGGCTTTCTCTCTCTTTGAGAGCTTTTACTTGTTACCATTTACCTGCTGCATTGTACTGTCTTGCAATTATACAATCGAAAATACCAAAAACACTTGCATCTTTTATTGTCTATTTATCATTTCTAATAACCAATACCTTCAGCTCCTCGTGGGTTCGACAACCTTTTCTATTCGAAAGGTACTACAATTGATCTCCTGCACTTGGGAGTCATCAAGATACTTTTCTGGCGCCGTTGCCGGGGAGCGTAGCGCTATTGGTAAGAAGTTTGGTAAGGAAACTTGAAAGGTGAATTTTATTTACTGTTTTATCTCATTGCTACTATGGCATTTATGAATCGTGCCTCGCTGCATCTTGCTCTATATGAAAGTGCTTATGCTCCTAAAACTGTTGAAACTACTGTGCCTGAGATACCTAAAGTGGGATATAAAATTCCCGTTGGTCATGTTAAAAGAGTTATGAAAAATCCATTTACAGGGATGGAACTAAATCTGCACGTGAACACATGGAAACAATTGAGGCTATATGTGGTTTATTTAGACTTCCTGGTATTTCTGAAGATCAGGTAAAAAGGAAGCTGTTATATCTGTCTTTATCTGGTAATGCTCGTATTTGGTTCAGGTCTTTAGATGAAGAAGTCACTATGGACTGGAGTATTTTGAGGAAGGTTTTCTTTCTTAAGTATTTTACTCCTAGAGAAGCTTATGAGAACCGCTGCTATATATTTAATTTCTGGCCACATCTGGGAGAAAGTATTACTCAAGCTTGGGGGAGGTTAAAGGAACTCCTCCGCAAGAATCCTTGTCATGATCTTACAAGGAAAATTATTCTGATAAACTTTTATGTGAGGCTACCAAGGCAACAAAAGGAATTTCTGGATAATTCATCTAGTGGAAGCTTTACAAATAATACTGAAGAAGAAGCATGGAATTTATTGGAGACTATTTCTGAGAATACTGGTCATTGGGATCTTGATAAAGGTAATGAGCCCTATCTGGACTATGAGTATTCATGTGTAGAGAATTTCTCTACTTCTACCTTGTTTAAAAATCTGAGTGATACTTTTAATCTTGATCCTTATGTTATAATTGAGGTAGCTAAATCTTTTGCTAATCATATTGGTATTCCTAAAACTGGGTTTGAAGCTTATGTTGAACCTGTTAAACAATCTATTGTTGTACCCAAAGTTATTAAACAGGTAGAACCAGTGTCATCCTTGACAATTGAGGAGTATGTTGAGGCACCACCATATCCAAACCAAGTCAAGGAAAATTTACTTATTGCTGTTTCTAACAAGAGTAAAAGAAGAAGATCTCAGCCTTATGAACAGATGGAAGTCAACAGTCAAATCTCTATTATCAAACAATTAAATGAAGAAGATCCTGTTGATGTTTATCTATGTGAAGATGCTACTAAAGTTGTTAAAGGCAATTCGGCCAAGGTTGGTAAGCCTGTTATATCATGCACTATTGGGACTTCTAGTTATCATGGCTTATGTGATATTGGAGCAAGCATTAGTGTCATTCCATATTCTCTGTATCTTGAAATCAAGCCTGATATTGATCCTATCATTATGGAAGAGACAGGTATGACAATTCAACTTGCTAATAAAGATTATATTATCCATTTGGAATTGTTAGAGATGTTGAAGTATTGGTTGGCAAAATAAAATATCCTGCTGATTTTATTGTGCTTGGTTGTCCTCAAGATTCATTTTGTCCTATCATTTTTGGTAGACCTTTCTTACACTGTTGGTGCTGAAATTAATTTGCTAAAGAGAAAGTGTTTATTAATGTGTGCTGGTGAAAAACTTGATTCAACTTTTCAAATTTGCTGATAAACATTTGAAAGAGCCATTTCTGAAGATAATTGAAACTCTTGCTCATGTAGCTGTAGCTTCAACAGACGTGGTGGAAAGATACATGCTTAATCAAGATGAACCATTTAATGAAGAAGAAAAAGATGCTTTAGAACAAATACTTTCACAACAGCCACCACAATTACAATTGCATATCCCACCTGATAATTTAGGAGTGCTACCACCACCTAAAGGGGATCCTAGCTTTGAATTAAAACCTTTGCCTACAAATCTGAAATATGCATATTTGGATGAGAAGAGCATATATCCTGTCATTATTAGTGCTAACCTTTCAGCTGAAGAAGAAGAGAAATTACTTGATGTGCTTAAAGCTCACCGACCAGCCATTGGATACTCTCTTGATGATCTTAAAGGTATAAGCCCAGCTCTATGTATGCATAAAATTAATTTGGAAGAGGATGCAAAACCTGTTGTTGATTATCAACGCCGTCTCCATCCAAAAATGAAGGAAGTGGTAAGGAAAGAGGTAATAAGACTTATTGAAGCTGGTATCATTTATCCCATAGCTGATAGTAAGTGGGTTAGTCCAGTTCATTGTGTTCCTAAAAAGGGTGGAATGACTGTTGTTCCAAATGATGAGGATGAACTTGTAGCTCAACGCACTGTTGTTGGTTATAGAATGTGTATTGATTTCAGGAAGTTAAACAAAGCAACTCGTAAAGATCATTACCCATTGCCATTTATTGATCAAATGTTAGAAAGGTTATCTAAACACTCTCACTTTTGCTATTTAGATGGTTATTCAGGTTTCTCCCAAATTCCTGTTCATAAAGATGATCAAGAGAAAACCACTTTTACATGTCCATTTGGTACATTTGCTTATAGGAGAATGCCATTCGGTTTGTGCAATGCTCCTGCTACTTTTCAAAGATGCATGAATGCTATATTTGCTGATTATATTGAAAAGATAATGGAAGTCTTTATGGATGATTTTTCTGTGTATGGTACTTCCTTCGATAATTGCTTGTTCAACCTTAACAAAGTTTTGCAGCGTTGTGAAGACCAACACTTAGTTTTAAACTGGGAGAAGTGTCACTTCATGGTTACTGAAGGTATTGTTCTTGGGCATAAGATTTCTGGAAAGGAATAGAAGTTGACCCAGCAAAGATAGAAGCTATTGAAAAGCTCCCATTCCCAAGGGATCTCAAAGGTATAAGAAGTTTTCTTGGGCATGCAGGTTTTTACCGTAGGTTTATTAAAGATTTCTCCAAAATATCAAAACCCTAACCAATCTTTTGCAAAAGGATGTTCCTTTCTCTTTTAATGATGATTGCATTGAGTCCTTTAATATTTTGAAGAATGCTTTAATAAGTGCTCCTATTATTCAACCTCCTGATTGGAAATTGCCTTTTGAAATTATGTGTGATGCTAGTGATTATGCAGTTGGGGCTGTTTTGGGCCAACGTGTTGATAAGAAACTGAATGTTATTTATTATGCTAGTAGAACACTTGATGCTGCTCAAAGGAATTATGCCACAACTGAAAAAGAATTTTTAGCAGTGCTATTTGCTTGTGACAAGTTTAGACCTTATATTACTGATTCGAAAGTCACATTGCATACTGATCATTCTGCCATTAAATACTTAATGCATAAGAAAGATGCTAAGCCTAGATTAATAAGATGGGTACTTCTATTGCAAGAATTTGATTTACACATTGTTGATAGGAAAGGGGAAGATAATCAAGTAGCTGATCATCTTTCTAGAATGGAAAATATACCTGATGATCCTATTCCTATTAATGATAGTTTTGTTAATGAACAACTTGCAATTAATGTTTCTAGTGCTAAAGTTGCATCTCCATGGTTTGCCAATTATGCAAATTTTATTGTTGGTAAAGTTTTACCTCCACACTTCACTACTCAACAAAGAAAGAAATTCTTTTATGATCTTAGACATTATTTTGGGATGATCCTTTCTTTATAAGAAGAGTGTGGATGGTATTATTAGACGTTGTGTACCTGAGTATGAACAACAGGCTATTATAAGAGATTGTCATGACAGTCCCTATGGAGGACATCATGCAGGAGATCGTACAGGTGCAAAGGTATTACAGTCTGGTTTTTATTGGCCTACTTTATTTAAGGATTGTGCTGAATATGTTAAATCTTGTGATAAATGTCAAAGAGTAGGAAATATTGGTAGGAGAAATGAAATGCCTATGAACTATTCCTTACCACTTGAACCATTTGATGTGTGGGGTTTTGACTTTATGGGACCTTTCCCCGAATCAAAGACAAAGCATACTCATATTTTGGTTGCAGTGGATTATGTTACAAAGTGGGTGGAAGCAATTCCAACCAAAAGTGCAGATCATGCCACGCAATGAAGATGCTTCAGGACATCATTTTCCCCAGGTTTGGTGTTCCTAGGTTTTTAATTACTGATGGTGGTTCTCATTTCTTACATGGTATTCTTAGGAAAACTTTGGCAAAATATGATGTTAACCATAGAATTGCATCACCTTATCATCCCCAAACTAGTGGACAAGTTGAATTAAGTAATAGGGAAATTAAACTCATTTTGGAAAAGACAGTGAATAAGTCTAGGTCTGATTGGCCACTTAAAATTAACGATGCATTATGGGCTTATAGAACTGCTTTTAAAAATCCTATGGGAATGTCTCCTTATAAAATGGTTTATGGAAAAGCTTGTCATTTACCTGTTGAATTAGAACATAAAGCTAGATGGGCTATTAAACAATTGAACTTTGATTTTAAAACTGCTGGAGAGAAGAGAATTCTTGATTTAAACCTACTAGATGAATGGAGAAATGAAGCTTATGAAAGTGCCAGGATGTTTAAAGAAAAAGTTAAGATTTGGCATGACAAGAAAATTAAAAAGAAAGAATTCAAAGTAGGTGATCAAGTGCTATTATACAACTCTCGTTTCAAGTTTTCTGCAGGTAAGTTAGCTTCAAAGTGGCAGGGACCATTAGTGATACAGGAAGTATACCGTTCAGGAGCTATCCGTCTTCATGGTGATATGAAAGGTAAACCTCATGTGGTTAATGGACAACGCCTTAAACATTATATTGCAGGAAAAAGCTTCATTGGAAAGGTGGAGGAATTCATTTTACAGACACCGGAGGAGGTAATTGCAAAGAAGTTTGCAGTTTCAGAAATCCAAAATCAATAAAAGGTAACTTTTACTCTGGAAAGTTTCTCGGAATTGCGTAATATTTTACGGAATCATTTTTTATGGAAATTAACGTGTGGGACAAGAAAATTGGAAGGAACGGAGACCCGAGGGAGAAAAGAGGGGGTCCCACGCGGTTAGATGCTTTGGCCGCGTGGGCCCACTCCTTTTGCCCCTCGGAGTCCCGTTCCGTCTCGTTTTCGACTCCGACGCTTCGTCTTGACCTAAAAACCGTCAATATATACCCCTTTTCGTTGATCTAATCTCGCACCGAGCGTTCTCGAGCGATCTTTGCTTTTGCTGTTTCTGTCTGTCAGGTTTTAGCCATGTCTAGCTCCGGATCCGATCATGAGGGGGAGAGCTTCCCCAAGGGAGGTGTTGTGAACCGCTACCTCAACTCCGTGATGGCACCAATGAAGACCTTGTCCTTCAAGGAGGGCGCGATGCTCATAGAGGAGGTGAAGGCTCCCAAGATCATTGGCACGGTGGAGGAGAGGCTGGAGGACCTGGAACAGAAGATCTTCAGGTATAATACTGTTGTTGAACGCAGCCTTGATGCTCATCACTTCATGAACCTGGAGCTGGAGAAGAAGGTTGAAGAGTACAAGGAGAGGCTGGAGGACTTGGAGAAGAGGTATCTACATGTCACATCTGAGTTGGACAAGCATCAAGCTCTACTGTGGGATGTGGAAAATCAAAACTGTGAGTATGAAGAGCGCTTCAAGAAGATTGCAGCAGCTGCTACCCTCAGGTATAATGATCCACCTAACTCCTTCTACAATGGGAGGCCTTTCCCATGGAAGAGGGCTGAATGGGAGGAAGAATATGAGAAAGAAGAGGCTGCAGCAGAGAAAGCACTGGCAGAACGTCAAGCTTGGGGGAGTTCCACCTAGTCTTTATCTTTACTAGTTTATCATATCTATCTAGTCATGGTGTGTTTTGCTTTTATCATTTAGTTATCAATCTCTTTTAGGCTTGTGTGAGCTCATGGAGCATTATCATGTATCCCTATCTTATGGTTTATCAATGAATATTAAAGTATGGTGTCATCCATGATTCTCTTGTTTGGAGATTTATGGGTAACACTCATGCAAATGAGCGTGGTTTATTTTAGAGGTTTCAGTCACATCTTGCCTTGAATTTAATTAACTTGAGTATGTTGGACAATTGTAGAATCTAGCTCAATATAAATAAGAAAAGAGTGAGTCATTATGACTTGAGAATTAATAAGTTTAAGGTTGAGATATAGTCTTGTAGCATAAAAAGTTGGGAATAGTTAATGAAAAGGATATGAAACACTCTTGTTAGAATCTAGTATCTTTTGAGCAAATGAATGATCATGGATGTGTCAATACTTATGCTCTTGTAAAGTGTATGAAAGGAAGGCACCCGAGGATTCGGTTAGCCATGGAAAGTGTGAGATAAAGGTTGTTTGAGCATAAGAACTTGATTGAAACATCCATGACTAAAGTTTGCACTAGTTACTAGTGAAGCAAGGGTGCAAATAATTTTATATCTGTCTTTTCATTTGTATTCTTTAACTTGTTATCCAATGAGAGTTTATCTTGTCTTTAAACTTCAGTAAAGTATTAAACATTATGATGCTAGCCATAAGAGCAAAAGCATGTTAAAAATAGTGTGATTCAATTGTCCAACATACAATGGTTATTTGCTTTCAAAGTGTAAGGGGTGATTGCTAGAGCTTCTACTTATGCTGCCCTTATGTGTATGAGTTTTAATTCATTAATCTTACATTGCAATTGAATATGATGATGATACAATGCTCGTATTTATTTATCAACCATAAGTCCATTGATGCATGTAATGATCTATGTCCTTACTTACTTGAGGACAAGTAAGGGTTTAAGCTTGGGGGAGTTGATACGTGCATTTTATATCATCATTTATACACTTATATATATTAGATGTTATTGCATTGTTATATCATTGTTTTTACATGTTTTAGATGATTTATGGGACTTTCATACAAAGTCCCTATTTTTGGTATTTAATTTCTGGGAGGCAGAAAACCTCCTTTTTCTTGTTTTTAATGTTTCAGGAGCTACGGGACCCAAATGGAAAAAGGAAAATTGCACAGCTGGTTTTTCATCGGGAGAACAGCAGTGGGAAGAAGATCGAAGGGAGGAGAGCCACGAGGCCCAAAAGAGGGGGGCCCACGCGGCCAGATTCTTTGGCCGCGTGGGGCCCACCATCTGGAGCCTCGGGCACTTCCTCGCCTGGGGCTTTTTAACGAGGTCTCCGTCTCGCCCGAAAAGTAACGCCCTAATTTTTACGAGACTATCCGAGGTCGCGGCGGCGGCGAAACTCCTGATTCCCTCCGAGGGGGATCAGATCCTGCTGCTCCGGAGCTCCGGAGAAGGGGGAAATCATCGTCATCGTCATCACCTCTCCTCCTTGGCGTGGGAGGAGGCCTCTACATCATCACCATCACCAAGACCAGCACCATCTCCATCATCATCTCCGTGATCCACTCCGTCCCCCTCGTAGTTTGAGAGTTGCTATACCCTAGATACTTGTCTTGTGCTACTATTCATGTTTGTGATTGAGTACTTGTCATTATTTGGTGGTGAAGTTATATTTTCAGATTGTGTTGTACCACTTATGCCACTGAATATCACCATGTTTGCACGTTGTGAGTAGTTCCCGTATGTTCCTGAGGGCATAGGATGAATTGGCAATGATTTATATATGACATGTGTTGGTATTTTGTCTAGTGTTTATCTTTTTGTGTGATTCTATGATGGTGTTGTGCGAACGTCGACTGCACAACACTTCACCTATATGGGCTCATAGGAGAACACCGTAGTGTAATGGCGTGAGGGAGACTTGGGAGGACACGAAAGCCTGAGACCGAATCATTAAGTTACTTTACGGGGTATTAGTATCGGGGACCTAGAGCGTAATGCTATGGTGGGATTTTATATCTTAATAATTCTTGTGCTGTCATTTAATTGGCCACATGATCCATCATAAGGGGTTTAGTCTATTTATTTAGCTGTACCTAATAATAGCTCCGTCCGAAGAAGATTAAAACTAGACAAGATATTCAACGTGTTGTTTAATAAATCTATATGCCTAGCAATATCCATGCCGCCCTCGGGAACGTTTTCCACATATAAGTTACACATCACTTGAGCTTGTCCTCTTACACATAGAGGATTGGGCTTTCTCTCTCTTTGAGAGCTTTTACTTGTTACCATTTACCTGCTGCATTGTTACTGTCTTGCAATTATACAATCGAAAATACCAAAAACACTTGCATCTTTTATTGTCTATTTATCATTTCTAATAACCAATACCTTCAGCTCCTCGTGGGTTCGACAACCTTTTCTATTCGAAAGGTACTACAATTGATCTCCTGCACTTGGGAGTCATCACCCGTCTCGAACTCCCAACGGCGCGCGCCGAGCTGCACGAAGCAAGCTTGCGGGCGGGAACCCGGGCAGGCGGTGGCGGAGGAGGAGGAGCAGCTGCCATTGGGTTTTTTTGGGCGGTGAAAACTGATGGGACGGACGTGAGGGCGGTGACAGTGAGAGAGAGCGCGGGTGCGGGGGGTTAAGGCGCGTCTCCCGCGCTTCTCCACGCATGCCCGCGCTGGCCACGTTTCAGCTCCACTCGGCCTGGCTCCACGGAAACGGCCGATTCGGCCGTTCCTAGAGAGCCTAGCCCGAGGGTGCTTTAGAAACCGTGCTGGCCAGACCCAACACCACAAACGGGCTACCAAACACGAGCACCCTGCAGCTGGCGGGCCTGGCTGAGCTGGATGCAGCCTACCAAACGCGCCCTTGAAGTCAATTGAAGGGACACAGGTGTTGTTTTTACTATTAAGAGTCCTTGTATGAGCTCCATGGTGTAATCGCTGGAATTGAATGGAGTTTTTTTTTTTGAAATTAAAACGCCAATATATTAAGTCAGCAAGCCGCCTCATTAAAAACCTTCCAGTCCCCGTAGGTACCCTGGTAAGGAAAAGAGTGCGTCTGAAACTTGCCGCTTTTAAATCATTGTATGCTTACATCGTTTATGAGAGGGCTAAAGAGGAAGCTAGGGGGATCATCGTCCCAAATACAAAGAGATTTGGTTCTAAAACCCTCCCGAGCTAAGTCATGAGCACATTTGTTTGCCTCTCTCGGGCAATGGGAGAAGGTGACATTTCCAATAGATGAAGCAATCTCCATACTCTCAGCAAAAATTCCAGCCGCTTCTGACCACCATTGATCTTCCCCATTGCAATAGTTTATAGTTTCCAAAGAATCACTTTCCGCAATAATATTGTTGCACCCATATCTATTTGCCAGCTGAAGACCGAATTTCATAGCCCTTGGTTCCGCATAAAAGCAGATGGGACATTAGCGATATACTCCGTGCTAGCCGCAATAAACTTTCCCTTGTAGTCCCGAAGAATTGCCCCTAGGCCTCCATCCTTTGTATCAATATTGAATCGGCATCAACATTTAATTTAACTTGTCTCGTGTGAGGCTTCTCCCACCTTATTTCCTCTTCAACGGGTGGGGCTTTTGATGCTGCCAAAGAGTTAACAGCAATAGAAAGAATAGAGACAACACAATTATAGAGACGGGGTACCTCCTCACTGTGTGTACGCCTACGCCGGATCCACCAAAGATACCAACAAGCAATCGCTATCACTTCCCTGACACCAATATTAGCATGCCCATCAAGAATTGCCTCGTCGCCTCGTAAGAGGTTTTCCAGGATCGAAGATCCCGAGCGGTCATCCGTCGATGTGTCCTCAATAAGAGATAATAAGCCGATTTTGTCCCATAATTCTCTTGCCGTATGGCACTGTGTCTCCGTCTTTCGATAGATTTCTTTGTTGAAAAAGGAAAAGCCTAGATCGCTTGCCTCGGGCGCTAGCGTTTTGGGCCATTTACCTCTCGTATGAAAGGTTCAGTAGGTAGCAGCTAGCAGGTACACTTTTTGGCCCAGTTTTCGCGTGTGAGGTGAACCCAGCAGCCCAGCATAGCAGCTATTTGTAGCGCCAAAAACCACTTTGAAATGCAACGATATGTTGCAGTGGTATATTTTTTGGTGCATAGGGTGAAGAATTTTGTCGTAACACTCAGTATTTTGTTGCAATATTAAGGGTAAATTACCACAATGATATTTATTTAAATATCGAGAAGGTCCGGGGGAAACGCGATATGCCCTAAAATACTGACTAGCTGAAATGCAAATTTACGCTGTGTCTGATTCTGATTGTTGGATGACGATCCGACGGATCTACAGGGTCTTTCGACTTTCGTAGGTCGCCATAAAAAGATATCGTATTCGTTGGGTGGAGAGTGGAGACGGTGCTGACTAACCTGGTTTCCATGTCTCAATCAGTGACCGTTTATTAACAAACGCAGTGGCACGTCCAACTATACACATGGCGCCCAGCCTGTGACAACAAGAAGAAACATTTGAAAGCAATTGGAGCACCGACCCTTCACGTGTGGCCAACACACTACGACACGATGACTGATCCGCCCCGACAAACAGCACCGGGCTCGGAGCCAGAGAAGGTGAAGCGAGGGGCAATTTGGGAAATTCGTCCCGCGACGTTAACGGGGGCGCGTGGACGGCGGAACGGGTCGGACGGGGCACGGGCGCGTATAAAGCTTGGCAAAATTCCCCCGACGCGAGAGGCCACAAATCGCTCCCAGCCTGTCCCGTCATTCCTTCCTCCATCCATCCCTCCCCGGTCAAAGAAGAGAGATCCCCCCTCCGTCCAGTTACTCGCCGAGAAGAGCCCGATCGAGAAGCTAGCATGGCGGACCAACTCACCGACGACCAGATCGCCGAGTTCAAGGAGGCCTTCAGCCTATTCGACAAGGACGGCGATGGTATGTAAAAATTTCCCCGTCTTCCTGCTCTTTTTTCTTTAGGAAGATGGCATGTGTTCTTGCTCGTCATGTTGTGATCTGTGTCGCGCTGGATGCTCTTCGCTTCCCGTGGAAAAAGACCCATGAGTTCATCATCGCTATCTACTGTTTGATTAGCATAGCGGCCCAGAAATAATGTTAAAGATCTCGTGTAAATTCATCACTCTGCAAAGCATATCTCCACTTGCCACCGGGAGGAAATTCATGTACTTCCGTATGATGCACGGCCGAGGGAGGGTCGCTGCCTCGAGTAATTGCTGCGGAAATTACGCTGTTCTGGAAGCGTCATCAGATCGATGTGATTGCGGGGCACCTCGACGTCATCCCGGATGTGTGACGAAGCGTTAGATCCTACCCGGATGTGGAGCAAATCAAAACTCCTCCCGGAGCTCGTCAGATGCGTAGGGCCTATGAATGAATCATGTCGAATGGCTGGATGTATGCAGCTCATTTAGGTTGAATTTGCCCTTGGCAGGGCGTGCCATTTCAACGCATTGGTTTCCATTCGTTATAGTAGGTCGTATCGGCAGATCTGTTGCAATTCTGTAGAGGGTTGGAAGTATAGATGGGGAAACTCGTAGATCCAGCTATGTTTGGCAATTTAGTGACTGGAACAATAGTTTGCTGTCGGATAGGGCTCATAAAGTGGTGGTTTATTTTGGACCTGCCCATTTGTTCTTACTTTGAATGGTGACCTGCCCAGAACCGAATTTCGGTCTTTGACACATCTGCAGTAACAGCTTGTTTTGATCTCTGTATCAACTGCATCCTTTCATGAAGAAACTAATTTCGTAAGGATCAAGTTGAATTATTTAACGTTCATAGGATAGGATCATGGCTGGGTTATTTCATTGTACTACACAAGTGGCCACTATTGTAATCCAGCTATACACTGCAAGTTTTATCTGTTGTTTTTCTGGATTATATTTAGGTTGCTTCTGCCATACTACATGTATGCTTGTCTGATTTTTTATTTATTGATTGTTAATGCTCAACATGCGATGTGATTACTGAACTAGTCAGACATGTAAAACTCTCGTCATATAATGGACAGGCTGCATCACAACCAAGGAGCTGGGACGGTCATGCGTTCGCTGGGGCAGAACCCAACCGAGGCGGAGCTCCAGGACATGATTAACGAGGTCGACGCTGACGGCAACGGCACCATTGACTTCCCAGAGTTCCTCAACCTTATGGCTCGCAAGATGAAGGACACGGACTCGGAGGAAGAGCTCAAGGAGGCCTTCCGGGTATTCGACAAGGACCAGAACGGCTTCATCTCGGCCGCGGAGCTGCGCCATGTCATGACCAACCTCGGCGAGAAGCTAACGGACGAGGAGGTCGACGAGATGATTCGTGAGGCCGACGTCGACGGTGATGGCCAGATCAACTACGAGGAGTTCGTCAAGGTTATGATGGCCAAGTGATCCAGCCTCCTCTGGTGGCGGTATCATTATTTTACCCGGAAGGAGGAAATTTGTGCATTGCATATTAGTAAGGAATGCGACTCTCGTTTCCTTGTCTTCCCTGAAACAAGAACTGTACTAGCAGGCCCTAGTTGCTGAACCCTCTTCCCCTGTCTCTCTTCCCGGTATATCATTGAAAAACCTGTTTCGTTGTGTGGATCTGTAAGACTTGCCCTCGCCGTGATGAAACCCTGATTGCAGTTGAATCCGTTTGATTGGAGTTGTGTTCTTTTTTCTGCTCGACTCTACTCTTTCAGTGCTGCTCGTTCAGTTGACAGGAAACACGCGTCCCGTAACGAGAAATGAAATGGAGGTTGGACGGTCTGGTCGCTTTGTGATGTGGACCATCAGTTGAATTCAGCCAATGCAATGTTTGGTGAAGTTTGGCAGTACTAACGGTTGACGAAGGAAGATGATGCCACCTGCTAGTGGTAGGTGATGATGATATTCCAGGGCCTGTGACCTGACCCTATTGGCATTGTCGCCCTCCCTTCTTGACCTAGTCGGCATCGATTGGTGTTGCCAATACACGGTTCTGCATTTCTGGATACTGGTAAGCAATGGCTTAAAACAAGAGAACGGCAAGATTCGACGGAGCTGGGGAAAAGGCAGTGATGTGCAGGATGAAACCTGGCCCAAGTATAATATCCTTCTCAGCTTAGCTCCCCGCGTCAAAGCCCACCTAGATGACTCGACGCCGGCGAGTCGAAGCAGTCTGGCGCGTTCGGATGTGAGTCGGGAAGTTCCAGCTTGGGGCCGGTGATCGGATCCGGCGAGATGTACATACTGGCGCCATTCTCAGACGCAGCTCGCAAGGTTAGCTTTGCTTTTCCCCGCGCGATCGTACTCGCCTCAGTAGTAAAGTCTCATCTTAAGTAAAAAAAAAAAATCTCATCTTAACCTGCAAAGGCCAGAGGTCGTCGCCGAGCCCTTGCTTTATTCTCAATAGATCCTCCATAAGGATCAGCAATTTATTTAGAATTTGAGCAGCCAGAAACATCTCCCGGCTACTTAATAAATAGTACAAAACCGAGTTCAACCAGTAACACCTATTGCAGTGTCCCCATTTACTCTACCAATAATACAATCTTAGAACAATACGTCCTTTACGTCTCGACTTAATCTGCTTCCGGACCATGAATAAGCTACTAACGAAGCCATAGGCTCTTCCACAGCAGGCTAGCTTCCAGCCCGTTGTCTCATCAGAGCCTATCCATCAACAAAATGAACGAAAGAACTTTGTTTGCAGAACCGATTTCCGCAGCCAACACCGTCACCACGGGCCAACTATGTACATAGAAAACAAGCTGCTGCTTCATGCCGCAGTGGTGTTATCTTCGGTCTCGCCGTCGCACTTCCAGACTACGTCCTTCAGCTGGGTCGAAAGAGTTCTGTAGAACTGTTGCATAGTAGGATAAATGTGGTCAAATAGTGTCAAGTCTAATGAAGTTCGCTGGTAATTTGTTTAGAAAAAGGATTGATATGGTAACACTGCTGATGATTCGTACCATTTGAAATTCCAGTGTATCCCCTTTCGCCTTTTTCAGCTCAACCACATGTAGGGAGGGAGCTACTTGAAATACCTCAGTTGAAACATTGAGGTTGCCTTTCCTTCCTGCTTTCGGGTTCTCCATCCGCATCTGGAAGAAACAAAATCAGAACCTTTTAGCAACTGAAGGATACCATATGATAGGAAGGACTTTATTTATTGCCAAATTCGAAATATATGCCAACATTTATACAGATGATTCAACTGTAATCGAAGAAAAATACACATGTAGACAGGAAACCATATGGATACCTTGTAGTTTTTCTTTTGAACGTCAAATCCAAGTGGCCTTGCAGCTTCTGCAATCTTGGTTATGATTTCTTTTGGAGGGCATTGCGAGGTGAATCTTGTCTCTCTTTTATGCTCCTGCCACACAAATAAACGTATTGCAATCAGATATAGTTAGAATACGGGAAACCAAACATAGGCAGATAACGGCTGTCTGTAGCAGGACTATTTCAGAGTCCTCACCTCCTTTGTCTCGAAAAGGTTGTCCAGATTCAGTCCCTGGTTCAGTGAAATCAGTTCAAATGCATTCATTGAGGTTGGCTTATGTTCCGTTTCCTCTTTCACATGCTGGTCCTGGTAAATGTATAAATACATGAACATGGTTAATCAACTTATTCCTACAACAAAAGAGTTAAGTACTTCATTGATATTAGGTCAACTGACTCACCTCTGAGTCTCCAAATGCCGCGTAGACATCATCAAAACTAGTTTCGTACTTATCATCAAAAACAGGTGGCTTAAATCCCTTTTGAACCAAGGGTTTTCCAGTATCTGAGGAATGGTGATGCGCTGTTCAACATTCAACAACAGAAGGAGATGTAAGTTGGGATCCACAACTATCCAGTACTAACTACTACGTAACCTAAGACTCAAGCAAGTCAAGTTAAACACTACAGGTGGTCAATTTCTAGTGTCAGATCGGTCTAACTGAGTACTATCACTGCCATTTTAACCTACCAAAACGTTTTATATTTTGGAACAGAGGTAATAGTACTCAGTTAGACCAGAACGTACTTGTTGAACTGAGTAGTGAGTACTATTACTGCTATTTTAACCTACCAAAACGTCCATGTTCTAACTGAGTAGTATTTGCGTATCATTCTTAAAGTACTGCTCATATTATTATTTCTAGAAAATGGAAGCTTAGCCTGACTCATTTCAACAAGTGTCTTCTATAAGTTACATGCCACTTACAGTTGTAGGGTTAGGATCCAGAATTCGGTTAATCAGCTTCTTGGCTCCAGCAGAAAACCAAGAGGGACAGGAAAACTGTGCCTCCGAGATCTGTGATTCCAAAGGGAGTAAACAATAAATAACAACAATAAGATGTTTCCCGTAAAAAGCATCTCGGATTTATTTCTTTACAATTTTGTATCTTTTGAAAATAATTACCTTTTTATAAAGAGCGATGATGTTATCATCCTCAAAAGGTAAATATCCGGCAAGCAGAATAAAAAGGATAACCCCACATGACCAGATATCTGCAGCTGCACCATCATAACCTCTATCCTCAATCACCTACAAAATCAAATGCAGAAATCTAAGTCAGATCATAGTTCTAGTGGAACGAACACACAATTATATGATGACAAGCAAAAAATCATTACCTCAGGAGCAACATAGTTTGGAGTTCCGCATGTTGTGTGCAGCAACCCGTCCTGTAGAGTTGAAGAACAGTAGAATATGAAAATCAACATGAGAAAGTGATGAGACTGATTAGAAATTTATCCGAAACTAATATAATCATACCTTTACTTGCTCAGTTAAAGCACTTAAACCAAAGTCAGACACTTTGAGGTTTCCAGCAGCATCAAGCAACAAATTTTCTAACTGTAAAGAAAGGTTAAATATCATTAGGTCACTTTTCTGCACTTGTGTGCATAATAAATTACAGTACACAGATGAACACAAGACACGGAAGATAATGTTCTACCTTCAAATCCCTGTGATACACACCCCTACTGTGGCAATAGTCGACGGCATTGATCAGTTGTTGAAAGTATTTGCGTGCTTCCTCTTCTTTCAACCTTCCGTTAGTATACTGTGTATAACAGCAAATAAAATAAATCAGAACATGATCTTATAACATGAACCTAGGATAATACAATGTAACTTAAATAATTTCAAATAATTGATGATATATTGCTACTTACAATGGTATCAAAGAGTTCTCCTCCAGTAATGTATTCCAGAACAATGAAAATTCTTGCTTTGCTTCCCATGACCTGAGGTAAAAAGCAAATGTCAGCAAAAAGGTGTTTAAGATTGCAGGCATGAATAAAAACAAATATAGTAGGATATAGCGATAAATCTTGAAGCATAGATTTATTTATTTAACTTCACCTCATGCAGTCGAACAACGTTGGGATGCTTTATTAACTTCATCGTGCAAATTTCCCTCCTAATCTGCATAGAGTTTAGGAGAGTATTAGCATACAGGTATCAGATACTACAAGGTATTCACTGCATAAGAACATATATGAGGAAACAATCGTTTCTGTTTTAACAATGTTTTTATTTTGGCTAAGAGAAGTCTGTTTTAGGGCTGCATGGGAAGAACAACACGGAGTATAGTGAATTCGATTAAATAGGACTTAAAATTGATGACATGGACGCCCAGTAGTGCAACAAGGGAGATACGCTGAAAGTGCAAGAACCGAGGGCATTGAACCATGTATTCAATTTGCACAACGTTCAGATATCAATTGGAAACAGCACAGGATACTGTGAAAACATACTGAGTTGGTGATATGACTTCAGCTGGAAGCCTGGAAGACCACCATGTTGGTATACTGTGATGTCATGCAAATATGCAGAATCATTCTTAACTGAAGATACACCTTCCTATGCTCACAGCAACATCCAAGGAAGCTAGAATTTTGTTTCTCCAGTTAGCTCCTTGACACAAAGATGCAATTGTCCATGTGAGCTAAGTAAGAAATATAAGCCTTTCGCTGGCTTGGTTATTGGATATTAACTATTTTGAATTTAGGAAACTGCAGTATCTTTGACTGAATAGTCAAATTTTACCACGTGCATCTGGTGATCCGATCTATGACATCATATGGTCAAATAAGTGGAATATGAAGATGCCAAGTCTTGTGCGGGATTACCTGTTCAACCAATCTGAGCTTCTGAACCTTCTCCTTTTCAAGGATCTTGATAGCAACAGGCTCCATAGTTTCAGTGTTCTTGGCGAACCTGACCTTTGCAAAGGTTCCTTCCCCGATGGTGCGGCCGAGCTCATACTTTCCAACACGGCGCTTCACCTTTGGTGACAATGCCGCTCTCTTAGCCCGATACATCTTCCAAAAAGACGAAGGTTACTATGGACCTTCAAAATCTTCTCAACGACCTGCAGTTGCGAAATGGATCAGGTTTAATAACTTGTTAATTGGCCATTCAGAGACTTCAAACATATTCTTGTCTCATATTCTGTCATGAAGCGGCCTTTATCTTCTTTGCCAAAAGTATAAAAGAAAGAACGGCAGAAATAGTGTAGATCCTGAAGATCTCAGGAACACCAGATCGAAATATAAAATGACCAAACTACTCCAAAGCACTCAACCCACTTGACTTTACTAATAATATATATAAAAAAAGGTGGCAAAGTGCATGATCCCAAACTAATTAAACACCTGTGCCCAAAGACCAAAAAACTATCATGTAAAGTAGCAGGTACATGCATGTATATGTATGCCACATAGGAACAAGCTGTGATTCTACTAGACACCAAAACTGACAGAACATTTCCAAAAAGCAGTTCACAGATATGCATGTGCCGCTTACCGCTGCCTTTTGGAATGAATATTAGGTAGAGAATCCTCTACCTTTCGGTTAAAAAAATCGTACTATTGCTCAAATGAGCAAAGAGAAATGGGTCGTAATGCCCCTGAAATGGTAAGACCATAGTAGATCTTTCACAGGCTAAGGCAGTACACATGACATGAGCTAGCAATGCACAGCAAAACGCAGCGCCTAATCTCTACTATCTCTCCCAAAACTCGAAAAGCCACCATGAGAAAGGAAATCCCCGAAACTCAAAATTCGCAGGCAGCAAAGCCGCAGCGGGAAACAGACTCAGGCGGAGGCGCTGGGCTTTACCTTCAACTCGCCGAGCAGATGGTAGCAAACAGCTCGATCCGAGCTAACCAGCAGATGCAGCGAGATGGTGTCAGAAATAGTAGAGGAAACCAGGATAGGAGGATGCGGAGGATGCAGAGGAGGAAGAGGGAGGAGCGGTGCTAAATAAGGAGGTGGGTGGTGGTGGTGCGTGTGTGTCACATACCTCAACACCTCGCACGAGAAAAGGACATGGACGCGAGGAGCAGCGGCGTACGCGAGTTTGTTTGCTTGCCGACGTTCGCCCCTTTCAGTTCCCAAGGGCTGTTTGGTTTCGTCTCCTTCATTCTGCTGCTTCACTTTTTCTACTACTTAACAGTGATATTTTCTACTCCTCCACTGAAGAACATCGTATGCGGATAAGTATGTGCTCTTATCATGGCTACTAGGGCTCTCCACATGCTATGAGAACAACTTGAATCTTCCAGGCCCGGGAATTCACCCGGTATACAACTAGAAATCCTAGGTGACAAACTACTCCTGTGGTCAGTATCTTCAGAGGCCTAGCTTGGTCAACTTTTTTCGAAGAGAGCCTTTGACGACGCATATATAAAATCTTTGTGGCGAATATAGAACATCTACACGAGGGGTGCATAGATATTTCCACCTGTTTGGCGTGCGATTAGTATAATTCTATTTTTGCGATCAGTTGCACTGTTCAACCAGTGTGCGTTGCGTGTAGCGATAACAAAATTTCGCATGACCTATTTCGGCATGGGATTTTTCTTCAGAATCGGATGTGTATAGTCAAATATTAATTTCGAATTAAGATGCTGCTGGCTCCCACTCACCTTACTGTATTTGGTTGTGTCGCTCGCTGGCAGCACAATATGGAGCAAAAGGCAGCGATCACACAACTACCGATTCAAATGTTGCGACTTTGAGCTAATGACGAAAGCAGTGAACATCCTGCATGCTTCGATTTAGGAGATCAAGCATGGCACGTCGAGATGCCAGAGAAGCCATCTGACGTGCGCGCATTGCTGATATTGGTGAGAGATCACAGGGAGAGGAGAAGCACACCTTAACGGATTAATTAGTTAATTGGGTGCAGCAAAAATAGTGAACCAAAAGGAACATTATTTAGACTACGTACTGTATTGATTGGAAGCAAATGAAATAATATTCTTGTGGATACTGCGTTCAAAAAAGATCTCCTCATTGGTATGCATAATCTGATCGACAAGAAGAAATGAAACCTTGGCCCATAGGTAGTACTTTTCTTTTAAATGATGGCAGAAACTTTGCCATTTTTCATTGATCAAGAAAAAGAATTCATATGTACAAAACAGCCCTAGGCAACACATAGATGGGTTACTCTCCTGAAATTACATCTCGGAGGTGGTTGGCACCGGCCTTAACCTCAAGGGCGGCGTCGCTTCTTATGGTAGTAAAAGACGAACGGCGTTGAGAATGAGATGCGCCGAAAGACCCTTACTTTTATTTTATTTTCAAAGCTCCCAAGCAATAAGCATACTGAACAAAGTTGTTTCCTTGTTCATATATATCCCTGGCTATTCGAGGACCTCAACCACAATTTCTTGACCAAGCTAACACTTAGCCAAAGGGCGGGATCAAGATTTGCACGCCCAAGCGAGTGGGGGACATGATTCCAAACTCTGGAGGAGAAATAAAATTGACAAAGCATGTGCGCCGCAGACTCTGAATCCCGCCTACGGGATCAAGAGTTGAAAAGCAAGTGACCCACTTTGTAATTACCAATTTACGGAGTATCGTTTGATAGACCCTAAACTAGTCGATTCATAACTCCGGTCATGCAAGGACCTTGGGCCTTGAGGACATGTCATACACATTGCATTTGACTAACAAATGACAAGTTGCTCGTGGCGTATCAATGTCAGCATGTCCGGCTAGGTAAACTCCTTTACCAAAGTCAATACTACCAGATTGGCATCATCGTGGCCATGACTTGTGAAACCGTGTCATCAGTTGAGTGGTCAAGGATATGTGCCCCCATAATCATATTTACTTAGGACCTTTAGATTAAGCATCATACAATATGGTTCAGAACAGAATCATGTATTCGATGATACGTATCGTTGATGATGTTCAAGGAAAATTAATAACCTATGAATACACTTAGTAAACATCAGCATCCCATAATTGCCTCTGGGGCCTCTAAAACAAAGCAAGAGTCCACGATCCACTAAGCAGGCACTTGACGTAAGCGACCAAACCTTTACATACAAGGTTGGGGAAATGTCCACAACTCAATTGAAGCCTCCCAACTCTACCTAGAAGCTTCACACACAAAGATTGAGCTTCAGGGAGGCTTTCTTCTATATAGGGTTTCAAGGACTCAAGAGTAACAAGTTACACAATGGAATGAAGGAGGAAATCAAATTTCTTTTGTGAAGTGGTATATCTGAGTCTTCTCACCAAATCCCAAGAAGGGTATATCAACTTTGGTAGGCTAGGGAGAGAGATCTAAGGAATTATGGCTCAGAGTAATGGTGGAGAGAGGGTGAGGAATGAGAAGCCTCCTCTTTGAGAAGAAGGAGAACTTTATAAGGCCTCTCAGTTTCTAGCCTTTGGTGCAGTCTAGAAACTGAAAGTTCCATTCACCGAAAAGTTTTGGCTGAACTTTGGGCCTTATTTCCGGACCCATTCTAGAGAGCTGCACCACACAACGCAACTCTTAGGAGTCAAACCAAAACTTCAGTCCGGAAATTTCCATTATTCCTTCCGAAGTTCCAGTGTGTAAACACCGTAAGTTCCGTCCTGGAACACACTGAAATTTCTGCTCTGAATCCCAAACACAAAAATCATGAAATTGAATGGTTCTCTTACCAAAAAAATAGGAAGGCTGAGGGTTAAATTTTAGTTTGTGTACATGTATTTAATTTCACCCATACCTTCCATTATGCTGCCCCTCTTGATAGTACCATTTTCCTATGATACAATTGTTTTTTAGGAAAACACCGAAAAATCATTTTTCTCTTTTCACTTTTGAGGGGTCAAAAACCGTATTGTGCAATACATTGGTTTAACCTAAAACACTTTAGCACACTGTTAGACAACAAAATATATTCTCACAACATCAATACCAGTTAGGGAGAGGGAAATTCCCGTCCATTATTGTGATGAATCTACATGCCACTTCATGGTGTAGTTTGCGAGTGGTTGATATAACTTTCATGAAGCAAATGTTCCACCAACGTTACTTTCCTAAAAGTAGTACTACAAAAATATTGCTAATCCAAGATAGGAAAACAGATCTAGAGAACTTTTATATCATTTCATATCATACAAAAGATCTAGAGAGCTTTCTAGGTACACAGAGGTAAGTTTCGTGCCACCGAAATATAGAAAGGTCAACTCGAAGCTCTAAGATAGACATAACCTGTATTTTTTATCGTTTATTCATCTACTATTGCTACTACAACAATGTTCTACGTATACCGGTGTTTCACTATCTAGGGTTGGGCTCCTCCTTATAGTTATATTCAGTCACACCCTTGGCGATTTAGTGATTGACTCCTTCAACTCCACCCAATAGATCTTGCTCTTCATTGTTGACCTCCTCCGCTTCCTACTGGATGGTTGGTATTCCCTTGGTTACTCCAGAGCCTAAGCAAGGGTTTTGGAGATATTCAGGATGAGTACATCCACTAGTACAGAACGACACATCGGAAACGGGCCAAAAAACCCATCGGCAACGGAGAAAGGGTCCGTGTCCCCGACCCTGTCACTGATGTGAAGAGCTCAATGGCAACGGAGGTGATAAACCGTTGCCCCTAACATGGGCAACGGTTGTTATATTTGATCGTCACTGATACGTTTCACATTAGACATGGAGTTTTTCAAATCACCGTTTCTAATAAGGGTTACAGGAAAATAAAAGGTGACGGGCTGTGCCGTCGATGGATCCCCGCTCCATGCGACTAGACGGCCGCCCGGTCGTCACCGTATTCCTGTACGCCCTGCTTTACAAAAGTTCATCAGTGCGCGTGGCTGGAGCTCTGCTCCTATGTCTTCACGGCCGCCAGATGAACATCTACTGTCTTCATCCTGCTGCGCAAAATGTACTGCTCCTGGTGACGGCACCGTGTATGGAGCCCCGCTCCTAGGTCTTCACGGCAGCAACATCGTCACCAAGCATCCACCAAGTTCTTGACACAACGAATATTCTTTGTTAAAAACAGGAAACAAAGCTAATAAACAGAGCCAATAAGCAGTAAACAAAGCAAAATGTAGTGGGATAAGCAGCTAACAGAGCAAACGGAGCTAAATAAGTAGCTAACATAGCAAATACATAGCTGAACAGAGCTAACTAACAGAGCAAACCGAGCTAAATAAGTAGCTAACATAGCAAATATATAGCTAAACAGAGCTAACTAACAGAGCAAACCGATCGAAATAATTAAGTAGCTAACAGAGCAAATACATAGCTAAACAGAGCTACAAAACAGAGCAAACGGAACTAAATAAATACTCTAATAGAGCAAATACATAGCTGAACAGAGCTAACTAACAGAGCAAACAGATCTAAATAATTAAGTAGCTAACAGAGCAAATACATAGCTAAACAGAGCTACAAAACAGAGCAAACCAAGCTAAATAAATACTCTAACAGAGCAAATACATAGCTAAACAGAGCTAACTAACAGAGCAAACCGATCTAAATAATTAAGTAGCTAACAGAGCAAATACATAGCTAAAAAGAGCTACAAAACAGAGCAAACAGAGCTAAATAAATACTCTAACAGAGCAAATACATAGTAAAAAGAGCGGTCATTTACCTTAGGCGAGGCGGGGTCGCTTTCCGTCGCGGATTGCGTCCCAGGCGTCGGCGCCGGAGCCACTGCCAGAGGAGACGTCAGAGGAGACCTCATCCTGCTCGAACACCGGAGCGTCCTCCTCCTCCTCATCCTCCTCCTCCGCCGCCGCCACCGCTGCCGCCGCCGCATCTGGCCCAGGGCCCTGGCCAGGGAGAAGAGAGCGGTCTATGGCCGCCCGGAGCTGCGTCTGGAACAACGCCTCCTCGGCGGCTTCTATCGCGTGCTCGGCGGCCGAGATGCGGATAGCTCTCTGCATCGCAGACGCCCGAATGACACCGCCCGCGCGCTCGCGCTCAAAGGCGGCGCGAGAGAGGAGGAGACCGACCTCCAGATCCTCGTCCTCATCGTCCGAGGAGGACGAGATCCAGGCGTCGGTGGCCGCCGCCGCCGTGGATCCGGATGGGATTTGACGGCTCCGAATGAACTGGCGACCGCGGTCGCCGGGGATCTCGCCCCAGTTGTAGGGGAGATCCGGGCTGCGCCTCGGAGGGTGGGAGGAGGAAGATGCTCCATCCTGACTTCCGTCGGCGCCGGAGGGGTTCGCCATCGATGGGTGAAGTAGGAGGAGAGCGTGTGCGTCTAGGGTTAGGAACTGGGGAGAGTGAGATACACTGGAGTGGGAGATATTAATACCGGCACCGCTTAATGGGCCTTCACATGGGAAACGGAGATAGACCGATCTCCGTTTCTGATGTGGTCATATAAGCAACGGAGATATTATTTCCTCCGTTGCCCATATATGAGCAACGGAGCTGTTTTCCACCTCCGTTACCATTGTGTCGGGCCCATCGACCGACTAGCGCGCGCGCACTAACTCTTGCCGTTGCCATAGAGGGGTATCCGATGTGTCGTTCTGTACTAGTGATCGTAGTCAACAAGTTAAGATAAGAGGCAAGTGTTTTTAATTCTCTATCTACATTGGTGATCATAGGTCAAGGCTTGATGCAAGTTTGTAAATATTTGTTCAAAAGACAAGTTATACTCATAAAACTATGTCTCCCAGACTCCATGTGTTGTTAAACCTCCTGATAGCTCCTTTCCCGTAGCGATCATACTTCTTTCCCACAAGGAGAGACAAGCCACACTATTATACACTCTACCAAACTTCCCTACTTTATCCACAAGATCACATTAGCCCTTTTGCTAGTAACAATGTCCTACTCATACATCTGTCAGTATGAGGCCTGGTCTGAAGGTTGTAATCCTTTCATCGCCCTTCTCCACGACCCTGCATATTCACCCTAACCGTAATGCCGAAGGTCAGGGACTCAACTCAACAACCGAACATCATCCCTCCCGAGGCGCGTAGGCGCACCGATAGCCCGACGCAGGATTGGGAATGAGTACATCGTAGTCAACAAGTTAAGATAAGAGACAAGTGTTTTTAATTCTCTATCTACATCAGTGATCACAAGTCAAGGCTTGATGCAAGTTTTGTAAATATTTGTTCAAAAGACAAGTTATACTCATAAAACTATGTCCGCCAGACTCCATGTGTTGTTAAACCTCGTGATAGCTCCTTTCCCGTAGCGACCGCAGTTCTTTCCCAGAAGGAGAGACAAGCCACACTATTATACACTCTACCGAACTTCCCTACTTTACCCACAAGATCACATTAGCCCTTTTGCTAGTATCAATGTCCTACTCATACATCTGTCAATATGAGGCATGGTCTAAAGGTTGTAAGCCATTCATCGCCCTTCTCCACGACCCTGCATATTCGCCCTAATCGTAACGTTGGAGGTCAGGGACTCAACTCAACAACCGAACATCATCCCTACCGAGCCGCGTAGGCACTAATAGCCCGACACAAGATTGGGAAGTATAGGCGCTTCCACATGGCCAAACTAGTCTATTTCCCTATGTGTCTGAGCATATGGGATAGGAAGAAAATTCAACCAATTTACCCTACCCATTCAACGTCTCGTGGTTAACGCTATCTATGCGACGTGAGGGTGCCCGTCGACATTTGTTATTAATCATATCTGGATAAAACCGGTACAGCGTCGTCATCAATCATTCCTTGTTCCATTGTTCATCACACAGTCAATTCATGGTTAGAGGAAAATAACATTTCGTTTCAGTGCAGGTAATAGCTCAATATAGATAGGTTGCAATAAGTTGATGAACTTTAAATGGACACGAGTAGGAATGAAATTGCCTTGTGACTACGAAGAAATGTAATTCAAAGCTCCTAGTCGTTATAGAACCTCGGTTTCTGAAAGTAGCATCATTGTCCGATAACGTTCAATGTTTAAAGAACTAGCAATATGCTATTATGCGTAAGGTATGCCGTGCAATTCGCACGCCCTAAGCATCTTCTAGTAATTTTTCTTAATTATTGGGTATTTATTTGACTACTCAGAATTACTTGTAATATTCATTAGGAATCACCAAAAATATTAAAATAATAATTATACACGATTTTTTATTCATTTTGGATGTTTTTCAGAATTTCACCATAATTCTTTCTTACTGCATGTGAAAAACTTTAACTTCCGAAGACAAGGTCGAGTGTGCTGAGCAAACTACCAGCATATGTATATTTCCTCTGCCGGTTCAGTGCACTCATCAGGGATGTTCATGTGAGATGCACACTAGACCCTGTACTCTCGTCTCGGTTTAGCGTAGTCTGCATGCAGCACACGCATATCGTCGCACATGCAGTTGATATTTCCCCTACCAGTGCAGGTGCAGTGCACTCACGCATGTGTTCAGGCGAGTCTACAACTGCAATAATCGGAAAACACTTTTGTCTTGCAGTGCTCCCTCTTGTTAACAAAATAAAAAAATCATATTATAAGTTTAAAGAAAATCTGAAAATAATTCTGCATGTTTCGAAATAATTTATATCCGGAGGAACACACGGCAAGAAAAAGTAGCACACGAAGGAGAGAGCGGTATCTCGCTCTCGCTCCCGTGCTGCCCGAGGGCGGCACCGGGGCGCCCCCAAACCTAGTCGCCGGCCCCCTCCCTCCTCGCCGGCCTCGACCCCGCCGCTGCCGCCGGCCTCGCCGCGGTGGCGGCGGCCCCCTTCCTCCACAAAGGCAGCAGGGGGGAGCTCGTGGTGGACGCGTTCTTCCCGTCGGCGTCTTCCTCGGGCGCGACGGGGCGGCGGTGCTCGCCCACGCGAGGAAGGGCAGCGGCCTTCCTCGGCTCGGGGTGCACCGCCCAGTGGAGCCGCCGGCGTGCCGGCTCGGTGGTGGAGGAGTGGCGGCCGCGCGGGCCCGATCTGGGCTGCACGGCCGCGCCCGTCCCCGCGCTTCGGCGGCCTTGATCCCGCTAGTGCGGAGGCAGTCTAGGACGTCATCCTGCGGCGTGCTACCGGCGGCCGGCGGAGGGAGCCTGGGCGGCGGCCCAGCGCCTCGCCGACGTTATCTCGTCGTGGTGGAGGCGGCAGCAGCCGCGCTGGCTGGCTGCGGAGGAGGAGGTAGGCGGCGGCGAGCTCATGCCTTGGAGCCAGCCCAGATCTGGCCGTGCGGGCCCGATGTGAGCCGCACGGGTCCGATCTGGGTCTCCCGGGCCCCGATCTGGGTCATCCGGGCCGCGCTCGTCGCGAGGGCTGCCTGCCTTGCTGGCCGGCGGGAGTCGGGGCTCCCCGGCCGGTCCTTCTTGCCTGGTTAGGCATGTCACTTCGGTGGCGGTGCGGCTTTCTCCTCGGCCGCATGTGACACTCTCCCGTGGAGCCTGTTCCTGCTCGGGTGCAGGGGCTCTCTCAGATCCATGGCATGACTGAAAGGATCGTATGACACCTAGAGGGGGGGGTGAATAGGAGCTACTTCAATTTAGTACTTTTTCAAATTAGGCTTGACACAAAAGGTAAATTCTCTAGATATGCAACTACGGTGAATTTACCTATATGACAAGCTAGCAACTAAGTAAGATACACGAAGTAAAGACGGTAAATAAGGATAGAGGTAACCGAAGTCAAAGCACGCGGAGACACGGATGTATTCCCGAGTTCCTCCTTTTTAGGGGAGTACGTCTCGTTGGAGAGGTGTGAACCAACACAATGGTTCAACAGCCACAAAGGCTTCACCTTCTTCTCTGATGAACCGCACCACAAAGGTTTGGTTCACCTTCCACTATCGGAATCCTTCAAGGCGGAATCCGGAGTCTTTACAACAACAATCCGAGGCACAACCCACGACTGGATTGGGGGCTCCCGAATGGCTATAATCTGTCACAAAGACAATAAGTGAGATCAACAAGAAGCTTGGTTTTCCCAATGGAAACCCTAACAAAAGGGGCCCTCAAGTAAATGAGGGGAAATGAAAAACTGCTTGGTGAAGATGTAGATACGGGCCTTCTCCTTCAATCCTCCAAGTATCAACGAGTTTGGATGGAGGGATTGGGAGATCTTGTAGTTTTGAGCTTGCAACAATGGAGGTGCAGATATTTTGGGTGAGCTAAGCTGCTGGAGGTAGGTGGAGGGGTTTTTATACCCCTCCCAGAAATGTGGCCGTTGCAGACAGGTGAATCGGATATTCCTATACAAGTCAGGATCGGATATTCCGATTCAACTCGTATCGGATATTCCGGAAAACTCCAGTGCGCCACAAAACTGGTTGCTTTAAGGTCCTTAGCCGAATTCGAGCAATTCTTGAGAATCGAATAATCCGAACCAACCTTGATCGGATATTCCGATAAACTCCAGTATGCATTACTTTTAAAGTCCTTAGCCAAATTCGAGCAATTCTTGAGAATCGGATAATCCGAACCAAACTTGATCGGATATTCCGATAAACTCCAGTACGCATTGCTTTTAAAGTCCTTAGCCGAATTCGAGCAATTCTTGAGAATCGGATAATCCGAACCAATCTTGATCGGATATTCCGATAAACTCCAGTACGCATTGCTTTTAAAGTCCTTAGCCGAATTCGAGCAATCCTTGAGAATCGGATAATCCGATTCAGCATGGACCGGATAATCCGATTCCCTTTCTTCAGCAACAATACAAGCTCTTTTCAACTTCCTTTTTGGATTCGATGCAGAGATGTTTTAACCACCTAAAACCTGCATCACTTGATTCACATATTAAATCATCACTAGTGTTGTTGCAAGGGATTAAGAAATGTCGTTTCAATCTCCCCCTTTTTGGTGTTAGATGATAATACTAGGATTTGCAAGGAAAGCATAATTATATATTACCTAGTTTCCCAAGCTTAAGACATGAGTAGCTCCCCCTAAATGTGTGCATAGAATTAAATTGCATTGAAATACAAATGCAACACATATAGGTAGAGAGCAACTCCAAATAGTAAGGAAACTAGATACAAGATTACATGAGAGACATATCAATATAGGTTGAGCTTTGAGAGTGAATTATACCTTGCACAATAGAGTAGAGATAAACCATAGCACAATAATACAAGTCTCAACCGAATATAAGAAATCCATAAGTCTCACAACTTAAACACAAAGGTTCTCATAAGTTCCACATAAAAGCAAAGCACAAATAAGATAAATGGACACAAGCGCAATAAGAAAGGTAAAAGCATATGCTTGTGCCCAAACCCATGCAAATCCCACACGGAGACCTAGTAGAACTACTTCTCCCCCTTTGGCATCGAAACGCCAAAAAGGGAAAAGAGCGATGCTACGTCCCTAGTAGATCACTCTGACTCAGAAGCATCGTCAGCATCAGTGTCATCACCACCATCAGTGTCTTCTGCATACTCATAAGTAGGAGCACGAGTGTAGGATGGCCAGGAAGGGCCTGCAGGAGCTGTCTCTAGGAGATGAGTGTCAAGCTGAGCCCATGGAAACTGAGAGTCCTTGTTCCACTGGTCATAAGAAAGAGGAGCAGTCGCTGGGGGGTCTTCTAGAAGGCGAGGGAGTCGCTTGAGAATGTTCTCCTGCCTAAGATAAGTCTCATACTGTCCCCTCCGGATGTCTGCATTCATACATAGGATGTTCCGCTGGAACCAGTTCAGTTTCTTGATCTGCGGTGCAAAGGAAGGAACCTGAGCCTGACTGGGGGCGCCACGACGTGCATCACCCATGAAGGAACCTCTGGCAGGAGCAGCAGCAGCAGATGGAATGACCTCCTTTCTTTTTTGATAGACCTTCTTGTAAGGATGGGGCTGCATAGTATACCTGGTGAAGTTGTGGGTCTTCAGAGTGTCCTTGATGAGCAGCATGATGTAAGGAGCATAAGGAATAGTGAGCCCACTGACCATAGAATCAAACAACTCACGAAAAATGAAATTCATCACATCCACTTCAAAATCAGCGTCTTGGTCTTCATTCTCAACAATCTCTTTAGCAAGGCAAAGCAGGTTGGCAAGGGGAGCGACAATATTGTCATTGTTACCTCCGCTGGGAGCAATAATTGAGCGAAAGATGCGCACAAGCTGATCATAGAGGGGCAGGAGGCCCTCAATTTTGCCAATAACTGCACCAGCCCCATACAAGTCCTTCAACACATTTTTATTGGGCTTCTCAATAGAATGCATACGGTGACCAATAGGAGGATGGCTGCTGAAAGTATAGCCAAGGATAGTAGCAAACCGATCAAAAGAGGATGTACACTGAATGTTACCAGACATCCATTTCATGGTCTTGATATGGTCACCCTCGATCACCAAGGTGGAGAAAAACTGCAGAATAAGTGGCACATTGTAAGGACATTGCTTCTCCATGAGAGGAACCATTCCCATCTGTTCAAGCACATCTGCAGCTTGAGCAAAACTGGCCTTGGCCTTGATATCTTGCAGTCTGTAGGGCTGCATCGGGCGAATAGGGTTCTGATAATGCAGATAGATGTCCTTGTATATATAGATCTGCTCCATGCACCAGAAGTTTGGATCTTCAATATTTTCATCTCTAGGCACATTCCTATACCAGTTGGACTGACGAACTTTGGCATAGTCAATGATGTTCATGGTCAAGTAGTTGGGACGAGTTTCCTTGCCCTTCCTCTTAGGTTTGGAGGCAGTTTGCTTCACAGACTTCTTCATGGCTGATAGTTTTTTTTTCTAGCTAGCTTCTTCGGAGGACTACTCGAACCACCTGTGAGATAAAGCAATAGATGGGCAGCAGGGATAAGTACACACAAGCCACATATCAAGGAATGATACAAGGTACAATAGGATAGCATCCCTAAGTTGAGTCTACTTAGTCCTGGACAAATCAAAATGTTGCCGAAAAACACCAACTGTGCAACTCGGAATATCCGATTCAGTCCGGTATCGGATAATCCGACGAGTCGGAATATCCGGTTCACCCTGAATCGGAATATCCGATCTGAAACCAGCAGCAACAGATTGATTCAAATCATAGGTCTAGCAGTAGATCGACAAAAAAAGGGGGGCTAGCCTAGTGTTCTAAGTACCAATGGGAACCACTACCCTCAAAGGAAACAGCAAAAAATAACTTCATGAAAGGAACTAGGTGAAGAACACCTAGGGTTTGAGGAAAAAGAAGTTACCCTCATCCATTGAGGAAAAAGCTTGGAGGGAGGGGTTCCCGGGGAGGAGGAGCACCAAATCTGGCCAAGAGCCGGAGTTGGGGACGGTCGGAGACGCCGGGGCGGCGCGGGGACGGCAGGCGGCGGCGCTGGAGGAGACAGGAGGTCGGGGGTGGACGAAGTGCTCGAATGAGCCCTTCACCCCGACCTCTTCTCTTTAAAAAAATGACAAACCGCCAGGTCGGATATTCCGAGCCTGACTTAAACCGGATAACCCGGCGTATCGGATAATCCGATCTTGTCAGGGATCGGATATTCACACAGAAATTCTGGCCTGCTGAACCCTTTCTCCTCAGATTCAAACCAAGACTTGTGTGCATAAGATAGAATGTTTTTAGGTAAGCTAGGCTTGGGATAAGATTGCCAAACTGATATTGGTACTTCACACTCAAGCTTGCAAGAATCGAACAAGGAAATGCCAAGTTGAGTGTGTTTTCCATAAAACCAACAAAGGGACCAAAAAATCCAAATGATTTTCAAATAAGACCCAACAGAACCAACTCTTCATAAAGAAGAGGGCGATGGCCTAGGCCACCATATATGAGTGTGTGGTGTGACACCGCGAAGATGTATCTTGGGTTCACGGCCACTACTCGTCATTTAAGCTCATAATTCATGAAATGAAAAAGAGAGACAAAATGAGTTCTTACTATCGGCATAATGGGGGGAAGGATAGTCCAATGGATTAGGACCGCACTCCCCCTATGTCCATGCCTACACCTAAACCAAATAGATAGTCAAGAAATAGGTGTGTATGCAAGATAGTCAAGCCACGCTCCTTGAATCCACGATATTTAGCTCATGCCTCAAAAAAGTGAATCTTGCTTCATCAAGTGGCTTCGTGAACATATCGGCAAGTTGGTTCTTGGTTGGAATATAGCCAAGCTCAATGTCACCCGGGTAATGTGATCACGAATAAAATGATGACGAATCTCAATATGCTTCGTTCTTGAGTGTTGCACCGGGTTGTGACCAATCTTGATAGCACTTTCATTGTCACACAAAAGAGGCACTTTGTCACAATGGACACCGTATTTTTTAAAGTTTGCCTCATCCATAGCAATTGAGTGCAAGCACTAGCGGCTGCCACATACTCGGCTTCGGTGGTGGAGATAGATATACAATTTTGCTTCTTAGAAGACCAACTCACCAAGGACCTACCAAGGAATTGGCATGCCCCGAAGTTGATTTCCTATCATCCTTACAACCAGCCCAATCCGAATCCGTGTACCGGCAAGAGAGAAGTTGGAGCCCTTAGGATACCACAAACCAAACCTTGGGGTATGAACCAAATATCGAAGGATTCTATTGACCGCTTGCAAGTGGCTTTCTTTAGGAGCCGCTTGATACCTTGCACACACCCCTACACTCAACACAATATCGGGTCTAGATGCACAAAGATAAAGCAAAGAACCAATCATAGAGCGATAAAGTTTTTGATCAACATCAATACCCTTTGGATTAAGTTCAAGATGACATTTGGTGTCCATAGGAAACCTCTTCTCTTTAGCATCTTGCATCTTGAACCTCTTGAGCATGTCTTGGGTGTTTGGCTTGAGAAATGAAAGTCCCTCCACTCAATTGCTTGATCTCAAAACCAAGGAAGAACTTCAACTCTCCCATCATGGACATCTCAAACCTATCGGTCATAAGCTTTGAAAATTCATCATTAAAAGCTTTGTTAGATGAGCCAAATATAATATCATCCACATAAAGTTGGCATATGAAAAGCTCCCCTTTAACCCTCTTGGTAAAGAGGGTGGGATCGATTTGCCCCACTTCAAATCCACGGTCTAGCAATAGCTCTCTTAGGTGCTCATACCAAGCACGAGGTGCTTGTTTGAGACCATAGAGCGCCTTATCAAGCTTGTAGACATGGTTAGGGAAGTTTGGGTCCTCAAACCCGGTGGTTGCTTAACATATACCAACTCCTTTAAAGGACCATTAAGAAAAGCACTTTTCACATCCATTTGTTGCAATTTAAAGTTATGATGTGATGCATATGCAAGAAGGATACGGATGGACTCAAGGCGAGCCACGGGTGCATAAGTCTCTCCAAAATCAATGCCTTCAACTTGAGAGTACCCTTGTGCAACCAATCTTGCCTTGTTCCTCACAACCATTCCATGTTCATCTTGCTTGTTCTTGAAAATCCACTTAGTGCCTATAACATTGCGGCAATCCTTTGGCTTCTCAACTAAATTCCACACTTTGTTGCGCTTGAAGTTGTTTAGCTCTTCATGCATAGCTTCCAACCAATCCGGGTCTTCAAGAGCTTCAAACACTTTCTTTGGTTCTACCATGGAGATATGTGCTTGATGCTCACTAAAGCTTGCCAATTGACCCCTTGTGGTCACCTTGCTCTTCAAATCACCAAGAACCTCTTCTAGCTTATGGCTTCTTATTTCCAAGGTCCTTGCAACTCTTGCTTTACGACGGGCTTCGATATCTCTATTGGATCTTGGAGGTATCACTTGATCATCTTGATCATTTGAGTCCCCGTCTTGACCGGAATGTTGACCTTGATCATCTTGATGCACATCTTCAATAATAGAAGGAGAGGGTTGATCTTGGTCTTGACCTTGGCTAGCATCAACAATAGGAGACTTGGTTCTTGCATAGCAACTTGGTCAACTTGAGGAGGGTCTTGAACTTGTTCTTGGGTTGGTGCATCATTTGCTTCCATGGTAGGCGCCGGTTCAACTTGTGATGATGATGTCTCCACTTGAGTGGAGCTTGGACTTGCTTGACTTGCTTGAGGAGGCTCATGATGGATCTCAATGGGGCGATAGAAACCAACCCCATTCTTCTTATTGCATCTTGAGGTTCCTCATTATCTACATCACGAACATGAAATTGCGCCACTTGGGAGCCGTCATTCTCATCGAACTCCACACTACAAGATTCCACAACTCTCCCTAAGGATTTGTCGTAGACTCTATAAGTGTGGATTCGGCACCGTAACCAACAAAAATACCCTCTAAAGCTTTAGATTCAAATTTAGATAAACGAACACCTTTGATCTTATAGAAACACTTACAACCAAACACTCGGTAGTAGGAGATGGTGGGCTTGTTGCCGGTAAGCATTTCATAGGGAGTCTCCTTTCTTCCAACACGAAAGAATAACCGGTTAGATGAGTGACACGCCGTGGAGATGGCCTCGGCCCATAAGTAAAGTGGAGACTTAAACTCCGCCAACATGGACCTTGCCATATCCATGAGAGTCCGGTTCTTCCTCTCGGCTACACCATTTTGTTGAGGGGTATATGCAGCGGAATATTGATGACGAATTCCCTCTTCACTAAGAAACTCATTTAGGGTGTAGTTCTTGAACTCGGAGCCATTGTCACTTCTAATGGCCAATATGGGAACATTGTGTTGACGTTGAACTTCATTGGAGAAGTCGATGACGGCTTGTTGAGTCTCATCCTTCGACTTGAAGAAATAAACCCAAGTAAATCTTGAATAGTCATCAACAATCACCAAACAATACTTCTTCCCACCAAGACTAGGTTGAGGAACGGCACCAAAGAGATCAACATGAAGAAGTTCCAATATCCTCTTTGATGAATGATGGTCTTGCTTGAGTGGGGAGAATCATGCATCTTTCCTTCAACACAAGCCCTACAAAGACGATCTCTAGAAAAAGAAACATTCTCTTTTAGTCCAAGAATGTGGCCACCCTTGTGAAGACTTTGCAAAGTTCTCATGTTGACATGGGACAAGCGGCGATGCCACAACCATCCCACGTCGGCCTTTCCGAATAGGCATATTGCTTGAGTGTTGGTTGACCCCGAAAAGTCCACCACAAACAACTCATTTTCAACATACCCAACGAACATGACCTTTAGAGTCTTGCTCCTCAAGAGTACCACCATATCAATAGTAAAATGGACATCAAAGTTCATCTTATTAAGTGCACGAACGGACATAAGATTGTAACCGAGAGACTCGACAAGCATGACATTTACAAGGGTGATATCCTTTGCAACTACCACCTTGCCGAGACTCTTTACCTCAGCTTTTGACTTATCACCATAAGAGACGGTTGAGTGATTTAGATTTGGTCTCAACTCCGTCATAATCTCCTTGCTTCCGGTCATATGACTAGTGCATCCACTATCAACCACCCATTTAGACCCACCGGAAGCATAGTCCTACAAGAAATCATTGCTTGGATTTAGGTACCCATTTCTCAATGGGTCCTCTTTTGTTAGCAACAAGGGTCTTAGGAACCCAAATAGAATAAGCAATGTAACCATCATAAGGACCAACATATTTTGCATAAACATCCCCATAATAATCAACATAAAGAATGTAGTTGGGATTGTTATGCCCCGCAAAGTCACTACGAGTGGTCTTGCCCCTAGTGGCATTACCACCCGCAATGGAAGTCTTGGCTTGTGCGGGCTTGGCATTGTTCTCCTTGTTGTTGCTCTTCTTGTTCTTTGCCTTGGCTACATAACCAAGACCCTCCTTCCCTTTGTGTGGCTTTTGCTCAAAAATGAGCAACAACCTTTTCTTTACCTTTGGGAATAGAGGTCTTGGCACTAGTGGCCTTGGCAAGATCCACCTTCAACCTAGCATTTTCCTCAATAACATTTGCATGATCACAAGAGGGAGTAGAGGTACTAGGTGAAGTAGATTTAGAAAGTTGAGTTTGAAGTTGCTCATGAGACTTGACAAGGTTGGAGTGTTCACTTTCCAAGGCCTTGTGGCTTGTCAAGCTTCTCCATATCCTCAAGAAGTCTAGCATTAGCAGCCACAAATTCGACTTTCTCCTTTTTAATCACTTTATATTTAGCAAAGACATGGTCTCTATCCTTAATGATTTTAGCAATTATTTCATCATTTTTATCATCAAGGGACTCAAGTCTTTCCTCAAGAGAAGTTCTATATTCACTTTCTTCTTCTAGGAAGCATTCAAGGATTCTATGGAAGCATTCAAGGATGCTATGGTGAGAGAGTCCTCTCTCTCAATTTTTCCCTTGTCTTCAAGGAGTTCTTCGGCCGCACCAAGTTGTCTCATGAGAGACTCAACATGTTTCTTAGCATCACCTTGCAAGTTAGTCACAAAAGTATCGAAAGAAACAAGTTCTTTCTTAATCACAAGACTAGCTTTATCATCCATTTCATGCATGGACTTGGGTGTAGAAGATGATACCTCGGTAACATGAGCCATGAGGCAACGAGCGTTGTTGATGGAGAGATTTTCATTGGGGATTCAAAGAGAGAAGATGATGAAGTTGAGACAATAGCCAATGCGGCCACCTCGTTAGTGGGTTCATCTTCTCCTTCGGAATCTTCAGAAGGATACTCTTCTTGAGCCACCAACACAATTCTCGGTGCCTTCTTGAAGAATGGCTTCCTCTTGCTAGCGGCTTCTTTTGAATCAACTTTGAGTGATCCTTTGGGACAAGCTTTCCACCATGTTGTTCTCGGTTCTCATACGGGAAATCTTTGATGAAGTGATGCTTGTCATGACAATTGTAGCAAGTCTTTGTCCTTATAGCAAACTCCTTCTTCCCACTTGGATTGTTCTTTAGATCAACTTGAGCCTTTGCCTTGGCCGGGTCACGCCAAAAGCTCTTGTGGCAAGAGCCACGTGATCATGGTAGGCTTGTTCAAGATCATCGGGGAGAATGTTGCTTGGGCATGCTTCAATTTCCACACTATCATCAAGGCTCACCACCTTGGCCTTCAAAGCAAGTGAGGGACCTTGTTTCATTCCCATGGCCCTAGCACGGTTGTTAAGAGCATTCTTGGTGGCAACCTTGGAGGCTTGCATTCTTGCATAACTTCATTGGATGACATTGCAAGATAGTTGTGTCTTCCTTGTATAGCCTTCAATTCAATGGGCTCGAAGGGCATGAGAGCATTCACATACTTCCTCTTGATCCAAGCATCATCCACATAGGTTGCCCCAACATTATAAAAGGCTTTGGCAAGAATCTTGAGTCTTCCATACATCTCCTCATGAGTTTCATTATCAAGCATGTAGAAGCCTTCGGCATCATTGCTCAAGGCATCAAATCTATTCCTCTTCATGCTTGCATTTCCAAGAAATACCACCTCAAGGCAATCCCAAGCTTCTTTGGCAGTGGTGACATGTTGAATGTGATGCATACCACTTTCTCCAACGGCAAGTTCAAGCATGTGGAGAGCGGAGGCATTGAGTTGAGCTTCGGTCACTTCCCTTCTTGACAAGTTGTTTGGATCCACAACCTTGTATCCCACTTGAATGATCCTTCAAAGCTCGATAGAGGAACTGTTGACATGAGATCTCATTGAGTGTTACCAACTAGTAAAAGCGAATGCATTGAGCTTAGGTGGAGGACCTAAAGGATTTATGCGGGTATAAGGGATAGGTGGGTCGGGAGAGTACCAACTCGGAGGAGCTACCTCATGGTAAGACTCGGGCTTCCCACCTTCCGGCTTGGATGTGGATGGAAGGGAATTTTTAGGTTCGGTATTGGTTTCTTCACCCCCATCCTTCTTCTCTTTTCCATCCCCGGAATCACCAGTGTCGGATTTAAGAGGGTCCTCATCCTCTTGAGGGATGGTCTCCAAAGGAACCTTGCCAAGTGAGATTTTCATGAGCAATTCACGCATCTCACCAAATTGGGTATGCATGGACGATTTCAATGATGTTTCCATCGTTTTGAGATCGGCCATGGATGCCGGAGTGGCTTGGTCCTTCGTGGACTCATCATCAGTTGTCATACTTCTCTTAGGCGGTTAAGCCCAACAAGAGAGACGAGGCTCTGATACCAATTGAAAGGATCGTATGACACCTAGAGGGGGGGGGGTGAATAGGTGCTACTTCAATTTTAGTACTTTTTCAAATTAGGCTTGACACAAAAGGTAAATTCTCTAGATATGCAACTACGCTGAATTTACCTATGTGACAAACTAGTAACTAAGCAAGATACACGAAGTAAAGACGGTAATCAAGGATAGAGGTAACCGAAGTCAAAGCACGCGGAGACACGGATGTATTCCCGAGTTCCTCCTTTTTAGGGGAGTACGTCTCGTTGGAGAGGTGTGAACCAACACAATGGTTCAACAGCCACAAAGGCTTCACCTTCTTCTCCGATGAACCGCACCACAAAGGTTTGGTTCACCTTCCACTATCGGAATCCTTGAAGGCGGAATCCAGAGCCTTTACAACAACAATCCGAGGCACAACCAACAACTGGATTGGGGGCTCCCGAACGGCTATAATCTGTCACAAAGACAATAAGTGAGATCAACAAGAAGCTAGGTTTTCCCAATGGAAACCCTAGCAAAAGGGGCCCTCAAGTAAATGAGGGGGAAATGAAAAACTGCTTGGTGAAGATGTAGATCCGGGCCTTCTCCTTCAATACTCCAAGTATCAACGAGTTTGGATGGAGGGATTGGGAGATCTTGTAGTTTTGAGCTTGCAACAATGGAGGTGCAGATATTTTGGGCGAGCTAAGCTGCTGGAGGTAGGTGGAGGGGTTTTTATACCCCTCCCAGAAATGTGGCCGTTGCAGACAGGTGAATCGGATATTCCTATACAAGTCAGGATCGGATAATCCGACTGGATCGGATATTCCGATTCAACTCGTATCGGATATTCCGGAAAACTCTAGCGCGCCACAAAACTGGTTGCTTTAAGGCCCTTAGCCGAATTCGAGCAATTCTTGAGAATCGGATAATCCAAACCAACCTTGATCGGATATTCCGATAAACTCCAGTATGCATTGCTTTTAAAGTCCTTAGCCGAATTCGAGCAATTCTTGAGAATCGGATAATCCGAACCAACCTTGATCGGATATTCCGATAAACTCCAGTACGAATTGCTTTTAAAGTCCTCAGCCGAATTCGAGCAATTCTTGAGAATCGGATAATCCGAACCAACCTTGATCGGATATTCCAATAAACTCCAGTACGCATTGCTTTTAAAGTCCTTAGCCGAATTCGAGCAATCCTTGAGAATTGGATAATCCGATTCAGCATGGACCGGATAATCCGATTCCCTTTCTACAGCAACAATACAAGCTCTTTTTAACTTCCTTTTTGGATTCGATGCAGAGATGTTTTAACCACCTAAAACCTGCATCACTTGATTCACATATTAAATCATCACTAGTGTTGTTGCCTAACACACAAAACACAAGGGATTAAGAAATGTCCTTTCAATCTCCCCCTTTTTGGTGTTAGATGACAACACTAGGATTTGCAAGGAAAACATAATTATATATTACCTAGTTTCCCAAGCTTAAGACATGAGAAGCTCCCCCTAAATGTGTGCATATAATTAAATTGCATTGAAATACAAATGCAACACATATAGGTAAAGAGCAACTCCAAATAGTAAGGAAACTAGATACAAGATTACATGAGAGACATATCAATATAGGTTGAGCTTTGAGAGTGAATTATACCTTGCACAATAGAGTAGAGATAAACCATAGCACAATAATACAAGTCTCAACCGAATATAAGAAATCCATAAGTCTCACAACTTAAACACAAAGGTTCTCATAAGTTCCACATAAAAGCAAAGCACAAATAAGATAAATGGACACAAGCGCAATAAGAAAGGTAAAAGCATATGATTGTGCCCGAACCCATGCAAATCCCACACGGAGACCTAGTAGAACTACTTCTCCCCCTTTGGCATCGAAACGCCAAAAAGGGAAAAGAGCGATGCTACGTCCGCAGTAGATCACTCCGACTCAGAAGCATCGTCAGCATCAGTGTCATCACCACCATCAGTGTCTTCTGCATACTCATAAGTAGGAGCACGAGTGTAGGATGGCCGGAAGGGCCTGCAGGAGCTGTCTCTAGGAGATGAGTGTCAAGCTGAGCCCATGGAAACTGAGAGTCCTTGTTCCACTGATCATAAGAAAGAGGAGCAGTCGCTGGGGGTTCTTCTGGAAGGCGAGGGAGCCGCTTGAGAATGTTCTCCTGCCTAAGATAAGTCTCATACTGTCCCCTCCGGATGTCTGCATTCATACACAGGATGTTCCGATGGAACCAGTTCAGTTTCTTGATCTGCGGTGCAAAGGAAGGAACCTGAGCCTGACTGGGGGCGTCACGACATGCATCACCCATGAAGGAACCTCTGGCAGGAGCAGCAACAGCAGATGGAATGACCTCCTTTCTTTTCTGATAGACCTTCTTGTAAGGATGGGGCTGCATAGTATACCTGGTGAAGTTGTGGGTCTTCAGAGTGTCCTTGATGAGCAGCATGATGTAAGGAGCATAAGGAATAGTAAGCCCACTGACCATAGAATCAAACAACTCACAAAAAATGAAATTCATCACATCCACTTTAAAATCAGCGTCTGGGTCTTCATTCTCAACAATCTCTTTAGCAAGGCAAAGAGGTTGGCAAGGGGAGCGACAATATTGTCATTGTTACCTCCGCTGGGAGCAATAATTGAGCGAAAGATGCGCACAAGCTGATCATAGAGGGGCAGGAGGCCCTCAATTTTGCCAATAACTGCACCAGCCCCATACAAGTCCTTCAACACATTTTTATTGGGCTTCTCAATAGAATGCATACGGTGACCAACAGGAGGATGGCTGTTGAAAGTATAGCCAAGGATAGTAGCAAACCGATCAAAAGAGGATGTACACTGAATGTTACCAGACATCCATTTCATGGTCTTGATATGGTCAACCTCGATCACCAAGGTGGAGAAAAACTGCAGAATAAGTGGCACATTGTAAGGACATTGCTTCTCCATGAGAGGAACCATTCCCATCTGTTCAAGTACATCTGCAGCTTGAGCAAAACTGGCCTTGGCCTTGATATCTTGCAGTCTGTAGGGCTGCATCGGGCGAATAGGGTGCTGATAATGCAGATAGATGTCCTTGTATATATAGATCTGCTTTATGCACCAGAAGTTTGGATCTTCAATATTTTCATCTCTAGGCACATTCCTATACCGGTTGGACTGACGAACTTTTGCATAGTCAATGCTGTTCATAGTCAAGTAGTTGGGACGAGTTTCCTTGTCCTTCCACTTAGGTTTGGAGGCAGTTTGCTTCACAAACTTCTTCATGGCTGGCAGTTTTTCTTTTCTAGCTAGCTTCTTCGGAGGACTACTCGAACCACCTGTGAGATAAAGCAATAGATGGGCAGCAGGGATACGTACACACAAGCCACATATCAAGGAATGATACAAGGTACAATAGGAGAGCATCCCTAAGTTGAGTCTACTTAGTCCTGGACAAATCAAAATGTTGCTGAAAAACACCAACTGTGCAACTCGGAATATCCGATTTAGTCAGGTATCGGATAATCCGACGAGTCGGAATATCCGGTTCACCCTGAATCGGAATATCCGATCTGAAACCAGCAACAACAGATTGATTCAAATCCTAGGCCTAGTGTTCTAAGTACCAATGGGAACCACTACCCTCAAAAAAGGAAACAGCAAAAATTCGAGCAATTCTTGAGAATCGGATAATCCGAACCAACCTTGATCGGATATTCCGATAAACTCCAGTATGCATTGCTTTTAAAGTCCTTAGCCGAATTCGAGCAATTCTTGAGAATCGGATAATCCGAACCAACCTTGATCGGATATTCCGATAAACTCCAGTACGCATTGCTTTTAAAGTCCTTAGCCGAATTCGAGCAATGCTTGAGAATCGAATAATCCGAACCAACCTTGATCGGATATTCTGATAAACTCCAGTACGCATTGCTTTTAAAGTCCTTAGCCAAATTCGAGCAATCCTTGATAATCGGATAATCCGATTCAGCATGGACCGGATAATCCGATTCCCTTTCTTCAGCAACAATACAAGCTCTTTTCAACTTCCTTTTTGGATTCGATGCAGAGATGTTTTAACCACCTAAAACCTGCATCACTTGATTCAAATATTAAATCATCACTAGTGTTGTTGCCTAACACACAAAACACAATGGATTAAGAAATGTCCTTTCAATGACACCCAGCGAGCTGTGCGGGCTCGCTGTACCTTCTTCCGGCGACCAACGCCCTGCGAGACTAGTCCGATGTTGTTGTCCAGCATTTCGGTCTCGGATGGACTGGGCCATGACGGCTTCATGTCGTTCATTGTGGAGGAATGGTTGGTGTGCCTAGTTCTGGTGTATGTCATTGGTGTTCTCAGCGGGGGCTGGAGCACCATGTCTCTACCCTCCGGGAGGTAGATCGGAAGCAGTGGCCGGGCTCTTCGACCTCATGGTGGCATCTGGTGTTCGGGATGCTCGGGGCTCCGGTGAAAACTGTGCATGGTTGAGACCATCGCAGGTGACGATGACACCTCCGGGTGCCATTTTCCTTCGTGAAGGCGTCACCTTGAAGCTCCTTTCCCTGTTGGATCCACCTCCGCCTATACCTGCCCTGTTCTCGGTGTGGCTCGCGTCTACAGAATGCACTTGACGTCGTCGTTTTCACGGTCGAGCTCTAAGGTTGGAGGATTGGTTCTTGGCGAAAGCTTTGTAGGTCTTTGGACTCTACCGGCGACGACGACGCTCTTCGGCGCCGTTATCCTCCTTGGAGGCGTTGTTCTGAAACCCCCTCTTGGGATTCTCGAGTCCTGCTTGTTTGCTTGCTCGAGCTTTGGGTGGCGACGTGGGCGAGGATGGTCTGAAGGTGGCTTTGCTTCCGTGCGACAGAAGACAAGACGATACTCCTTCGACTGGATCAAGATGTCTGTGGTCCTTATCTTTTGTAGTCTTCTGTTGTCCTTGATCTTGAATTGTAAAGCTGGCATCCCAGCACGTGAGTGTAAGCTGTGTAAGTTGTAACCCTTAGCCGGTTGTTGGCTTCGTTAATTCAAAGCCGGGCTCATTTCGAGCCTTCCGTCTAAAATAATTTATATCCTGAGCTAACACAAAAATGACAAATGTGTGGATCTAAATGTACACATTTTTATGTACATCAAAATATAAAGTATTTCAAATCAAAATTTTACACGTTTATGTGATATATCATTGACAACATAGATGATTTTTTTAGATATTTTTAAAACTTATAAATATGACTTTTTTTTAACTAAAGAGAGCACTAGAGATTGGGAGAAAGAAATCTCTACTCATGGCCTAATATTTTCTCGCTGACATCGTCGTGTGGCGGGCAAAAACGTGGGCTAGAGTCGACCGATGGACAACGTTATATATGCCCTTTTCTAGGAGTTAATTGCACTGGGGGTCACTCATCTCGTCGTCGATGTGCACTTTGGTCACACATCTGGATAACGGGATTTTTTGGTCACACAACTGGAAATTTGGTGCACTCGAGGTCACAACCGTTCCGTTCTGGACTAAAACTGTGCACAAAACTCCCTGCGTTATATTAGGAGGGTTAATATTGCAAATATGCATGGACAGAATAATTTTTAAAAAAGATTAAATATCGATGATGTCATGCTGACGTCATCGATAGCTGGAAACCGTCGTCGTCCCCGCGCCCGGGCGCGAGCAGGGGCGCCGCCCCTTCCTCCGGCCCCTCGAGGTGACGGCTTCGGCGGCGGACAAGCTTCGGCTTCGGCGGCGCACGGGAGAGGACCTGCCTGGGGCGGACGGGAGACGCGCAGGCTGCCGTGGTGGCTTGAGGTGGAAGACGAGCCTGACGGGTGGGCCCCACCGGTCAGGTGCATATTTTTGCAATTTGGCACTCCTAATATTACCCCAGGGGGTTTTCTGAAAAATGACAGTCCAAAACGGGATGACATGGCCCGTTCCGTTCTGGACTAAAACTGTGCACAAAACTCCCTGCGTTATATTAGGAGGGTTAATATTGCAAATATGCATGGACAGAATAATTTTTAAAAAAGATTAAATATCGATGATGTCATGCTGACGTCATCGATAGCTGGAAACCGTCGTCGTCCCCGCGTCCGGCCGTGCGGCCGCGCCCGGGCGCGAGCAGGGGCGCCGCCCCTTCCTCCGGCCCCTCGAGGTGACGGCTTCGGCGGCGGACAAGCTTCGGCTTCGGCGGCGCACGGGAGAGGACCTGCCTGGGGCGGACGGGAGACGCGCAGGCTGCCGTGGTGGCTTGAGGTGGAAGACGAGCCTGACGGGTGGGCCCCACCGGTCAGGTGCATATTTTTGCAATTTGGCACTCCTAATATTACCCAGGGGGTTTTCTGAAAAATGACAGTCCAAAACGGGATGACATGGCCCGTTTGTGACCTCGAGTGCACCAAATTTCCAGTTGTGTGACCAAAAAATCCCGTTATGCAGATGTGTGACCAAAGTGCACATCGACGACGAGATGAGTGACCCCAGTGCAATTAACTCCTTTTGTAGAGTTGTGTATAAGCGCTGTGCATGTTTTGATTGCCATGGGCGTGTCGTGATCGACCGTTTCTCCTCCTCCGTGGGCTCAAGACAACAATGGCCACCTGCATGCGCTGCGCAAGCAAAGATTCTGCGTGGCTGTTTAACGCTTTCATATATGCGCTGTATGTATCGATATAGTATATGCATGAAGAGAATAGATATGAAATTGCTGTCTTTTGTTCGCTGTTCTGTGCTCTGGGTGGCTGCTGTCCTCTATCATTGCCTGATGCTAGGTTCTCCAGGCAGGCAAGTCCAAGTTTACAGGTAGCAGCTATTGAATTTGCTGACAGGAATGTGTTGAACTCCAACCGTAGATGAATTCATGGACAGCCATGCATGGCCCAGGAGGAGGATGCGAGATTAGTTCATGTCACTTTCTCGTATCTCCTGACTCTCCTACCCTGGATGAGCACTGTGGAAGGAAGCTTCCTCGCAGCTGCGTGCATGTCCGTGCTTCATGCAACGAGGATTGATCGATCGACGTGTGAAGCTGCTTCATTTCCTATTTTTGGCCACAAATCGACGAGAGAACATCATTCATTCACGTACTAGAATGCTCTTTCAAATGCACGGTGTGGGCTTCTCTGCCGGCCGTAGAGGACCTATATATCTCATCGATCATATCAGGCCTGCATCTTAATGTGGTGATTCATTTAATCCCGAGATCCTTCTGATCGCCGCGAGTTAAGATGGACGCCAAGGTCGCATTTGATTACTAGTTGCCGGTGCGGCTAGATCGGGACGGAGGAAGCTTCGCGGCAGCTGCGCCTGCGCGGCCGGGGGGGGGGGGCACAAACGGCCAAAGTGTCAGTGGTCACGCGCACGGGTACGGGGTAAATGAAAAGGAGGCGCTCGTGGCCCACACGCGCCCAGATCGTACCAACCGGCTGGGGACATCCGTACGTCTCATTGGCAGACCCATGCATCGTGGGCCTACGCTGCGGCGCCGCACGTCTGTTCGGTTCGCTTGCGCGCGCGCGGTGGCTTATCGTCGCACGGCTCGTCGATCGCCGCCTCGTTGCGGTGCCTGTGGCTGCGGTCAAAAATTGCGGACCGAAACTGCGGACAAATGACTGGCTCCAACAGGTTGGCGCAAACGGACATTTTGCTGGCGGACTGTCCGTTCTGAACCAAAGCTGGACCAAGTTTGATCCAGGTTTGGGGTTGTCCGCTGTCTGGCTCTGTCCGCCTCTCGTGTCCGCATGGCCCATTGGCAGCCGCACATCCACTTCCCCACCTGCCATGCCTTCTCTCTCCTCTATCTCCACCAACCACCGCCGTCGCAGATTCCTGGCCCACGCGTGGAGTGCGACTGCTCCTCCGACCTCCGACCTGCTCCGGCCGCTCGGACGGGTACGTGGCGTTCGGCGCCGGCGTCGACGAGAGTTGCAGCCTGTCCTCCGCCGCGGCGACGACGCCAAGCAGCGGAAGCAAAGCGCTCGTCCGCGACCTCGTCCTGGTGACCTCGTGCAGCTCCGTGACGGCGACGCGCGCCGTGCGGGACGACCACGACGAGCAGATTCTCGGCCCGCCACTGCTCCTCCTCTACCCACGCGGACGAGCACTGCCGCGACGCGATTGACGACGAGCTCGCCGTCGAGCTGCATCGGACCAATTCGAGATGCGCGCGCACGCGCCGCCTCCGTGCTCTCCTCCGCACAGGTGCGCGCGTCCGCACCTCGAACTCCCTGCCGCCAAGCTCTGGTCGCTGGCCTGGGTGCGTGCTCAGCGACGCGCGCTCGATTCCTGCCGGCGTTGTGCGCGGAAGTCAGGGAGCGATCGATTACTGCTCCTGCACGAGATGGAGGCGAGGTCGTGGAGCAGCCCGACGCTACTCGCGATCTACCGGCAAGGTCAGAGGACGCCGCCTCCGGCCAGGTCTATGCCGCCGCCGGCCAGATCGGAGCACGGTGTGCGTTTTGGTGGTGCTGATGAAGGGCGCGAAGCTCCTAGCTGCTCCTCTCGCCTCCAGCCTCTCCGTGCAGCAGGGCAGCTAGCAGGCAAGTAACCCACGCGCCGCCTCCGATCTCTCTGTGCGAAGAACCTCCGGTGAAGTACTACTACCACTACTCGTTTTGCTAGGTCAGTGCGAAGCGAAGTAGTACTACTACCTCTCCATGGCCTGTGATGGAGAAGAAAGAAAAAATAGACCTGTCCGGGAAAAATGCGGTGTACCGTTGGGACCACCCCCAACCCCAAACGGACACAGGTCTAAAATGTGTCCGCGGACTGCCTCAAACGGACAAAATAGGACATATTTTGATGTCCTTTTGCGTCAGCCCGTTGGAGATGCCCTTACTACCTGTGCAAACCCTCTCAGTTTTGCAAACAGGGCACCCTCGCGGAGAGCGAGCGCCTCGGCCACCAAAGGATCAGTGACTCCCTCCTGCGGTTTACTCCAAGCACCAACGAAGCTTGACGCAGTTCTTGCCACTCCACCCGCTCCGCATTTTCTGGCATCCAAGGCAACACCAGCATCAGTGTTCACCTTGATCCAACCATCATCAGGTGGTTTCCACCCAAAACCTGGCATTATTTTCGTATGGCCATTCGACAAATCAAGGATCACAAGATCATTTCTCATCCTCTTCACAGAATGTACAGGATCTGTAGTGCCATTGTCATGCGTAATATTGTTTCTTGACGTCCAGATCACCCACATAATTGTAACTAGTTGAATGCCCGTGCCTTGCCACGGGGTCTGAATTGAACGGAAAAAATAGTCTCACCATTCTTGTAAAAATAAAAATTAAGGTGAAAGCTTAAATAACATAAACGTTGTTATATTATTTCTTGCATTTAGTTAAAACGAAAGTTGCACAGGGTTGCCACAGAGTCATAAACACGCGGAGAAAACAAAGGTGTCGTGGCAATGCAGATTTGTGAGACTATTTTTTAGACTAATTTTTTTTCTATTTAGAGTCCGTGGCAACACATGGGTATTCAGCTAAGAATAAATATTTATGTATTAGATCTTCTTATATTTAGTTAAGATGCAGATATAGTTGTGTTATGCTTTTGCTAAATTGAAAGGATAATAAAAGGACAAGGAGCACAATTGCTTAAGTTCTTATATCTTAGTCGCATAAAATTGTTATATTAAATGGAAGTGTCTTGTTAAATTTATGTCGGCAATCTACAGTGCTTTACACTCAACGAAAAAAATATGAAAACTATAGATGATTATTGTTGAGCTGATGGCATCATTAGTAGTTTCTCCCTTCTTTTTATTTTAGTTGCTCTAGAATAACTTTGATTCTCATGCCCATCGAAGTGGGAGTCTCCCTATTGCTGACTTTTATGACAACCGAAGTGGGAGTATCCCTCTTGGTGACTCACATGGGAGCTAGTCTCCCTTTCGCTGACTCTCATCACCACCAAATTGGGAGGCTACCGGTTGCTCACTTCGTGAGCACCAAAGTGGGAGTTTCCCTGTTGCGGACTCCCGTGGGAGTCTTCCTTTTACCGACTCTCGTGACCGCCGATTTAGATTCTCCCTGTTGTCGACTCTTGTGAGACTCTCCTTTCTGCTGATTTCGTGTGACCGTCGAAGTGGGAGTCTCTTGTTGCCGAATCCCATGGAAGTCTTCCTTTTCCTGACTCTCGTTACCACCGAAGTGGGAGTCTTTCTCTTGCAGACTCTCGTTACCACTGAAGTGGGAGTCTTTCTTTTACTGACTCTCGTGACCACCAAAGTGGGGGTTTTCCATTTACTGACTCTCGTGACCACCAAAGTATGAATCTCCTCTCCTTTTGCTCACTCTTGTGAGAGTCATGTTTGTTTTAAGTACTGATGTACATCTGTAGTGTGCTAGTTTCCTGTTGGTGACTCACATGGGAGCTAGTTTTCCTTTTGCTGACTGTCATGACCACCAAATTGGGAGGCTCCCTGTTGCTGACTTTGTGAGCACCAAAGTGGGAGTCTCCCTTCTGCGGACTCCCGCGGGAGTCTCCCTTCTACCAACTCTCATGACCTCTGAATTTAGATTCTTCCTGTTGCTGACTCTCGTGGGACTCTCCTTTCTGTTGATTCTCTGTAACCGCCGAAGTGGGAGTCTCCTTATTGCCGACTCCCATGGGAGTCTCCCTTTTCCTGACTTTGCTGATCACCGAAGTGGGAGTCTTCCATTTGCTGACTCTCGTGACCACCAAAGTGGGGGGGGGGGGGGGGGGGGGGGTTCCTGTTACTGACTCTCGTGACCACCAAAGTGTGAGTCTCCTCTCATCTTGCTAACTCCTCCTCTCCTTTTGCTCAATCCCGTGGGAGTCATATTCCGGAACATTCTAGAGTTACAGGACGAAAACCGAGTAGGCATGGCCTATATACCGGAACCTTCCACATGGTTCTAGACTATTCCGGAACATTCTAGAGTAACATGAGGAAAAAACAAATACGTACGACTTATGGGTGGCAATTCGTCCGTAAATAACAAAAAGCGAACGGGTACGACTTATGGGTGGCAAGGGTGGGTAATTTCTGCGAGCGCGAGGGGCAAATCCAAAAGGACGTATTTTGGAACATTCTTCATTTTTTCGAACATTCTAGAGCCACCTTCCACGAGCTTCTAGAATATTTTGGAACATTCTAGAGTCATATTTTGGAACATTCTAGAGGCACCTTCCACGAGGTTCTAGAATATATTTTAGAACATTCTAGAGCCACCCTCCATGAGGTTCTAGAATATTTTGGAACATTCTAGATTCATATTTTGGAACATTCTAGAGGCACCCTCCACGAGGTTCTAGAATATTTTTGAACATTCTAGAGTTATTTTTTCGAACATTCTAGAGCCACCTTCCACGAGGTTCTATAATATTTTGGAACATTCTAGAGTCATATTTTGGAACATTCTAGAGCCACCTTCCACAAGGTTCTAGAATAATTTGGAACATTCTAAAGTCATTTTTTGGAACATTCTAGAGTCACCTTCCACGAGGTTCTAGAACGATTTAGTCATTCTTTGGAACATTCTAGAGACACCTTCCACGAGGTTCTAGAATATATTTTGGAACATTCTAGAGCCCCTTCCACGAGGTTCTAGAATATTTTGAAACATTCGAGAGGCATATTTTGGAACATTCTAGAGTGCACGTGGAAAAGTCAAAAGGGCGTGTGGAAAAGTCAAAAGGACGGAACACAAGGGGTTATCTGCAAATGTGTAATGTGGGTGTTACTGTCCGTTAGATATAAATCGAACGATCCTGAATGAAAGATGGCAGACACACCATCATCACCAACTGTGGTTTTTATAGGAGTAGAGATGATCTTCGGCCTATCTGAGTCTGAAATGATCGGGTCACATAAAATGTCCCGTTCCCATGTTCTCGGGTGCAGGTCCGGCAGTTTTACATCGAGCCAGTACGATCTGTTTGGAAGCAAGTGTTGATGTAGCACGACTCTACTACGGCCTACGTGCTCTAGCTTGTGGACGGAGTACGATCGATGGAGGCATGCAAGCCCGATAGGAATCCCAGCCTCGCCACTTTAAGCTTGGGCGGTACTGTATATATCCTCATTCCTCAACCGTCCGCTTTTGTAGCACGATCGACAACATGAACCTTTCAACAGCTCGCTCTTCTCTCTCTCATCCACGCACATGCAATCGGCCGGAAAATAAGGGGGAAATCCCCATCCCTGCACATCGATCACACTAGATTAGATTAGACTAGAACAGATCGTCGCAACAAACCATTTAAAATAGATTATCGCCAAGGTGTTCACGTCACAGTAGTACTATGGCCTAGTGATATGCATGCCGATATGTACGTCTTGTTTATGGACTACCGGACACATATCCTGACAACTGACGAGTATGCTACAGTACATAACGCGACATGTTTTTGTGTACCTCAGAGATGTTTCTATGATCCTATAACTCCCTCGTGGCTTTATAACTAATCCCCGTGCCCTTTTTTTTTGCATTGTGTCAAGGGAGACAGAACCATCATCCCCAACTTAATTTGAAGCAGCACGTCACCCAAATTAAAGCATATTCATCAGCATACTGTTATTGTTTTTTTAACAAGGAGCCGCTCATCAGAATAATATAAAGCTCCACGATCCGGAGAATCCATACATGCATAGCGCTGCTAACTGAAGTTGCAAAGAATATGGCGAGTACTATATGTGGAAGATAACGATCATTCAGGATGATTCCGGATCGGGTCATGCTCAATTTTTTCCTATTTGCATATTTATTTTATACGTCCAGTATTGCTTGTTCGATTGTTCTAGTCGCTTGACAGCAATCTCACACCAGAAAACAAAAAGGACATGTTATTTCAAAATGAAAACGAAAGAGAGACCAAATAAGATCGGTGTGTTGGGTAAGCATTGGGCCACCCGTGGCAGGAGAAGGACGTGAAACACCTTTGAGGGGCCACATGCCCAAATAGAAAACATGTCACATGGGCCTGGACCACAAGAACGGGTCCATTGTGCTCCCCTTGCAGCGCCATTTGGGACTGCAAATATTTTTCTGTTTCTGTTGGGTATAAACTGAACCTTGTGAAATTCCAGCGCCAAGCTCTCCGGTACGGGAGCGACTAGTCACCCGAGTGTAACTTAATTCTCACTGGGATGATGTCACCCAATTTTAACTCTAACTAATGTGCAAACCATGTGTAACTGAGAAAATTTCGGTTGCAACTCATGTGTAACTAGGAAAGTTTTATTTGCAACTCATGTGCAACCTATCTGCAGCCGGTAAAATCTGAGTTGCAACTTATGTACAAATGGGGAAATCTGAGTTGCAAATCATTTACAACTGACAGGACGCACGAATCATGCTGTAAATCCGAGTGTCAACAATTGAGTGAGCTCTAACTTATTTCTCACTCGAATAAGAATTAGCAAAACCATCACTTTCTTTAGTCCTGCGTGAACAAAATTGTATTTTTGGTCGAGAAAACCTACCAAGTACCAACTGTAGAAATAGAGTAATATGGATTATTACCTGAACCAACCTCTTGTAGAAGCACATAAGATCCTGACTGATGGAGCAGTGCCTTCTCCAGTTCTCCTATCTTTTTTAGTAGACGGAACAAAGCATGAAAAAAAAATTATAAACGAATCTTCCCGAATTGGATAAAGCAGATTGGGTGGCCACATGCCTCAACAGCACTCAATAATTATTAGCCTGAAAAAGGAGAACAGAAAGTTGTCAGTCAAATTGTCAGGTTTAGCTAGATAGCATGGCTGAACTGTTCACAAAGAGACCTCACGTCAGGGTGCAAGTGGGGAATTTTTTTTAATAATATTTTTTTAAACTGAAATTCGGAAAATAGCACGCGTTTTGAAAATATTTGAGTTTTAGCGCGGCGTCGGCAATGGCCAGGCCGAAAGCAGCCTGTTTCGGCACCGGCTATGCCGAAACAAGGTTTCGGCACGGGCCAAACCGAAAGCAGGCTGGTTTCGGCACGAGCAACGCCGAAAGCCAGGTGATCTGCATGCGTTCCTGACTTTCGCTTGACGGCGGGGCCGACAGGCGTGTTTCGGCTCGGGCCGTGCCAAAAGTCGCATTTCACATTTTTTTTTTGTTTTTCCGAGTGTTGGCCATATTCCCGCTCATATTTCCCGTCACCGGTAATGTTGCCATTATTTTCCCGCTCATATTTCCCGCCACCGCGCATAATTTTGTTTTGTCGAGTACATTTGTTTCGCGGTCATTTGTTCCCGCCTTTTTTCTCCCGCCATTTTGCTCCCGCCATTTTGTTCCCGCCATTATTTTCCCGCCACCGGTGCTCTCGCGTGCCCTGTTCTCCCGCCACCGTTTCCCGCCATTTCTTCCCTTCCCTTCCTATAAAATCCCCTCCTCACTGAGCTCCCTAAGCAGTCCAGTGTATACACTAGAAAATGTCGATTCCCACCCCAGGTTGGCCCATGGATCGTAGTTGGGTAAGAGATATGTCCGAGCGTCTCTTGTTGTGTGTGGTCGAGTTGAGGGTAGACGGTAAGGAAGTTCCATGGGAGGAGCTCATCAGTAGTGACAGTCTTCTCACTGAGGTTGGAGCGGCATTACGACGACATAGCTGGCCAAACAGGTACCCCAGGAAATACGGAAAGAACTTCTCAGGTTGCTTGATAGGTACGACAAGAAAGTTGTTAGTGGAAAATTTAGGAATGAAGCAGACCGTATGTGGTTTGCAAAAAATCCACGTACGTGGATAGACGAGAGCGAGGACGAAGACGATATCTTCATGCCGAGTGGCGCATTATCGTCGAAAGGCAAGAGTGATGCATCGGCGAAGGGTAAGAGTGTTGCACCTTCTTCAAGGAGCAAGACTGCTTCATCCTCCAGGAGCAAGAGTGTTGCATCGTCGAAGAGCAAGATTGATGTTGAGGCTGCGTCGACGGTAGATGACTTCATGTAGTTAGGTGTAGTATTTAATTTCAGTATTAGTAGTTAATTTCAGAATGCCGATGTATCTTAATTTCCCGCTGTAACAAACAAGATCTATCTATTATTAATCTAAATTAATGTCTGAACCAAATGTAGGTAGATAGTAATATGTGTCATACAAAGTATTACATCGAACGATACAACGGGATGTCTCATACATATAAATAAGGTCCCGTGAATGGAAACATGTCTCATACATAGATAGTAGTATCAGTCATCTCTGTGAGCACGAGTGCGCGGCTGCCTCCGTGGTCGAGGCCCGGTAGTGACAAGCGTGCTGGAGCGCGGTGGTCACGCATCCCTCGGCCTCGCAACGGCTCATCCTCCTGCGTCTCCTGCGTATCGGGCGGCGGTGGAGTATGGTACAACGTCTCGTCCTCCAGATCCATGTGTGAGGAGGAGCCACCCCCACCTGTAAAAGTTACGTCAGTATCATGTGTGGGTGAATAAGGTAAATTTGTATGAGTATTAAAAACTACGTACTGAGGTGGCTCTGAAACTGAGTCACCGGCACAGGAGACGGGTTCCACATCATATGTGGAGGTGACTGTATCCCGTAACCAGACGTCGGCATCCCAAGATGGTGCATAGGTGGCTGCTGGTACACGGGTGGCTGCTGGTACATAGGCTGCTGGTACGTAGGTGGCGCCTGCCATGTCGAACTACCAGGCTGAGATGCATCTGGCGGCCGGTACATCAGTGGCTGAGACGGATCTGGCTGCTGCGACGAACTACCAGACTCGTACGTAGGTTGTGGGCGAGGAGTCTGTGGTCGTGTAAGACGTGGCCGGGGGTCCTGTCGACCAACAGAGTGACGGGAGGGTGATACCTGTGCATCCTGAGTTGCTGACGAGTGGCGCGTGGGGCGCGGGGCTGGACCGCGTGGAGCAACGTCAGCACCGCCGGCACAAGTAAGAACAGAGTAGACACGACGCAGTTTATCCTCCAGACGCTTGAACCAAGATACGTGTTGCGGCTGTGGGGCAAAGGCAGCAACGTCGCTCCGAATGTCTTCTATCAACTCTGCCTGTAATAGAAAAACAAAATGTTATGGTTCATTATTGAGACATGCATTTACCAATATAAGTAAGATACGTACCGCGTAGTTTCTGCTTCCCCCAATAGCCTGAAGTGGGTACATGTCTGTAACAGCAGGAGGTGGCAGCTGATCGGGCTGGGACGTGTGGACTAAGCGAACTCGAGTGGACTGTCTATACGTCCGCAGATATGCGTTAAAATCATCCAGCTGAAATGGCTCATCCGCGTAAACGCAAGTGGGAGTGGGCCTCCCGCGGCAACACTTGCCCAGGCCCACATAAAACTATAAGTGGGCACCCGCGGGTAGTCGTGAAAATTATGTGGTATTACGTGCGCTTCCCACGACCCCCATCGTCCCGCATCGGTTACACATCATGGCGCGGGGATCAGGCATTGAGCAACCGGAGTGACGTCGGCTAGCTCCGATGTGGCCATCGCTGGAGTCCATGGCCGTGTACACCCGCCGCTCAGCTCCGGCAGCCCACTGCCTCACTCCTCGTTGACCTTAGAGCATCTCCACCAGGGGCCTCCAAATTTGTGTCCGGCACCCCCCAATCGAGGCCCAATTGGGGGGTGCCGGACATGTGTCCGCCCATGTTTTCGACCGCGCCCACAGCGGCGCACCCCAAACGTCCGCCCTCCAAACGCGAGCAAATCATCGAACACCTTGCGGGCGGATTTCAATACGAATTGATGTAATAAATATTACAACACAAGTTCAAATTCGAAATACAAAGTTTAAATACGAATTCAAGTTTAAACCATGACCTATCAAACAGCCGCCAGCTGAGTCGCTTTGATGGTCCACAGGTGGTGCACGAGATCATCGTGCAGCTGCTTATGCATTGTTCCATCACGAATTTCCCGATGTATGGAAAGAAATTCTGCATACTGCGTCGGCACGCCCGGATGTGGATGGGCCATAGGCCCTGGAAATCAAACACTTCGTCGACCAGTTGCTTCCTCGTATCACGCTCGTCTTCAATGATCATGTTGTGCATGATAACACAAGCATTCATGATCTCACACATTTCATCTAGCGACCATGAAATACAAGGGTAGCGAACAACGGCAAACCTGCCCTGGAGCACACCAAAAGCCCGCTCCACATCTTTGCGAACTGACTCTTGCCTCTTTGCAAAATGACAATCTGCCTCGGCGTGAGGGTTGCGGATGGTCTTCACAAATGTAGACCAAGTGGGATAGATGCCGTCAGCAAGATAGTACCCCTTATCGTACGCATGGCCATTAATCACATAGTTGCATGGTGGAGTTAGGCCATCACAAAGTTTTTTGAACACATTGGATTTGTGGAGCACGTTGATGTCATTGGAGGCACCGGCGGTGCCGAAATATGCATGCCATATCCAAAGATCATAATCTGCCACGGCCTCAAGTATAACACTGCATTTTCTGTGGTGCCCTGACTTGTACATCCCTTGCCAAGAAAACAGACAGTTCTTCCAGTTCCAATGCATGCAATCGATGCTTCCAATCATCCCTGGAAATCCTCTTGCTTCGCCTTGTGCCAAGAGACGAGCCGTGTCTGCCTCATTTGGTGTCCTCAGATATTGCTTTCCGAACACCTTCACAACTGCCTTACAGAATCTGTCGGTGGATTCGACGGCGGTGGACTCAGACATGCGGAGATAGTCATTCAACGCATCGGCGGGAAGCCCATAAGCAAGGCACCGTATGGCCGCCGTGCATTTCTGAAGTGATGAAAACCCAAGGAGGCCGGTGCAGTCTCTCTTCAGCACGAAGTAGTCGTCGTATTCCCGAACGCCATGCACAATCGTCCTGAACAATGACCTGCTCATCCTAAAGCGCCGGCGAAATTCATGAGGCAAGTTCGTCGGATTGTCGGCAAAGTAATCTTGGTACAAGAGCATGTGCCCAGTTGCTCTGTTGCGTTCCTTGTTGGGCCTCCGCCCCTTCTCTGATCCTCCAAACTTCGGCGCCGCGTCTTCCTCGATCGCGGCCTGTAGAAGTGCGGCCATGACCATCTCATTCTCCTCGATGTCGGCCGCAAGGGCGGCATCCTCCTCCATCATTTCAAAAAACATGACCTCATCGTCGCTGTCCATGGCCTATTGGACGAAAGAAAGCAATGGAACAAAGCCACAAATGAACAATCAACCAAATGAGCCGACAGACGAATGGTCGAACAGGTTGCGGGCGGGGTGGGAGGAAAGAAGAGGCGTACCCGGCTTAGAAACTAGCAACGCCGGCGCTGGACTGGTCGCAGACAGGCGGGGACGGCGGCACGTGGGTCTGCGTTGCCGCTCCGGCTAGGTGCTCGAGGTGCGAATCAAGTAGGCGGCGACGAGAGTGGCGGCGATGGTGCGAATCGCCGGCGAGAGGAAAAGAGAAGGAGGGTGTGGGGAGCGAATGATTCAGGTCACGCCGCGCTGTCTCTATGACGGGCGGGCCTCCCCTGTCAGACGCATGTCCGCCCCCATGTCCGACACCCCCGAAGGCCTCTTCGGGGGTGCCGGACATGTTTTTGCTCGGGGTGACCCTTTGTGGGGTGCCGCTGGTGGCGTTTTTGGCCGTCCGGACCTCCAATGGGCCTTTGGGGGTCACTTGGAGGCCCCTGGTGGAGGCCGTCTAACTCCCCGCCGCCGCAGATCGTCGGCACGACGGTGACGGACAACCGCCGGCGAGCCGCGAGCCGGCGTGCGCCCCGGGCGACGCACGGACCGGCCTTTCGTGCCGGCCGAGCGGCCATGGAGGAAGAGGACAGTGAAGCGGCTGCGGCTGCGGCGTCTTGAGCATGTCGTAGTGATCCAAGTTGGGCACGTCAGCTGCTCCAACTCTTTCTCGCTGAATAACAGACCGTACTCATACGTCGACGCCGGCGTCAGCCACACATTGGACAACCGCAGTGGACTTGCACGGCGTCAGCTCACATCGCATACGGTGCAAAGTAGCATAATTTCTTAGGTCTGTCGCCAGATGCAATCACTATGCGACCATAAGCGAGCCCCCGCATAAGCGCGATCATAATTTCTGGGCAGCCGCGGAAGTCCCACTGATTGGTCGCGGGCATATGCAGGGAATATGCGGGCCCCCGCGTCGTGTCCCACTTGCAGCCTGAACCTCACGTCGTTTGTCAACATCAATACTGGCCCAACCATATTTTCTATACCAATATCCATCTACGATTTTGTTGTTGTAGATATTTAAAAAATTATTACAGTTAGCTGCATCATATGTACTGAAAGCTTTGTTATTTGTGCGTGCTATTTATAACGCATTGACTCAATATAACTTCCAAATGTATATAAAAAACAAGAGTTAAACTGATTGTTTTTCTAAAAACTAGAGAAACTAGACCACACAGCATTTCAAGTATCACAATGGGTTGAGACTGGCCCTGTGTTCAACAGTCTTGTGCAGTATAATGCATATTTTTGTAGCACCCAAGTTTTATCATCTCCTCCATGCTGTTTCCAAAATCTGTCTGGAACAATTGTGCACCAGCTTCTGCACAATTTAAGCTAAGCCAGATACAAGAAATACACATTAAGGAGGCTTCTTACATGCCAAAAGATCAGAGATGTACATTTTAGTAAAATGATATTAATATTTGGATCTGAAGTTCTTGTCCAGAACAAATGGTGACACCACTTCAACATAGTCCTTTCCTTCTTCTATTTTGAAGGAAAGCCAAATAGAACCAAAATTCATGTCTACGAGGACTTGAACCTAGGTGATGGTATTGTACATCCACTTCCCAACGATGTGAGCTTTCCTTAGTCTATTCCTTCTTGTTCTTCTTTTCATCTGCTGCTCGGTCCTTCTTCGGTTTAGTTAAGAAGGTAACCACCCATACTCCAAGCAGGGTTGCTTGGAGGGGTGCAAGCCAATATACCAATAGGTGGTCAAATGTCGCGTGATCTCCTCGAGCATAGGCCCACGCAAAAGCCTGCAGAATATAACAGAAGCGAAATCATTAGAGAACTGAAGTTCGATTTCAAGAATTAGATGTGCCAAGGAATGCATGTCTGATGTTAATATGTTCGTGGATAAAAACATATTTATGATATAGCAATAAGCTCCAACTATTTTTAGGAGTGAAAATGTTACAAATTGTAAGTTGTTGTGATGTACCATGACCTTTATGCGGTCTCTGATGGCATAAATGGAACATCTTAGAGACAACGAGAAAAGGTGCCTGTGGAGCCGTTTAGGCAATCTTACAAATTGCTTGATTTACAGCCTAAGTTTGATATCATCATGATACTCTTGGAAAGTAGAAGAATGCACAGAAATTGACACGTGGATGATGTGAGCATTGTATAGCTCAATCAATTATATTAGAGAGCAAAGAAATATAAGTACTGTGAAATGCTGCCTAGCAGAAACCTACTTGTAACCAGCACAAAATTGGTGCTGCCATGCATGTTTTTGCATACTCTGTATTTGATTCTATGGAAGTTAGGCATGGTGTAGTTCAAATCCAAGACAAGAGTCCGTTTCTAGATCATTCATGGCCGTAGGTTAGAAAAGCACTTACAGATGCAGGGTTCATAACCCCTCCAGTAATATCAGAGCTAAGGATATGAATAGTCATTTTCCAGATGCTCGCGATCCATGTCTTCATAAAGAACCCCTTTTCTTTCTTTTTAAGTGTCACTGACACCATAACAACCATTAAAGTTGCCAGTCCTTCAGCTAATGCTCCATGATGAACACCGACGCTTAGCGCAGCTCCTTTACCTACTTGAGGGAAAGCTACTCGGATGAGCTTCACTCCCAGAACCGCCCCAATCACCTGATAAACAAACCACATCAAACATTAGACAGACATGCAGATCCATAAATCAAAATGCCTGCAACAAACTGTCTACTTAACTAAAGAGACAATGATCATTTCTTCACAAATATATGAGTATATGTCCTTACAAAAGTATGAAACATCTCCCTTGCAAGTTGCAACACAAGTATGAAAAAGCTAGTTATTCATTTCACCCTCGGTTAGTTAGATCTGACGGCCCTTCTATACCCTCTATCCGATTTCATGTGAAGAAAAAACCGAACGTTTACCTTATATGTCGCCTGTTCTCATCTACGTGCAAATGCCAACTCAGATATTCTCCAATCAATTCTTATCATATGAATTGACTAAATTGATCACAAAATAATAAGGCTGGACTATGCCACACCCCACAGGCCACAGCCGGTATTTTCGTCCTCAATATGAGTAGCACTAAATTAAACTATGTTAGACTTCTTTGACATGTGTTAACAGTTTTTTTGACATGTGTTAACAGTTAATTGTAAAGCCTTTCTTTTGTTTAACATTATATTTATCCACTTGTGTGCTCGAACATTAAAACGAAAATCACAATAGCTTAGTGTTAGGGCATCCACAATGTGGTCAAATACTGGTGCCAAACTCAGATCTCAGCATTTTGGCACCGCTTGCTATATCACCTCTAATAGTTTTCCGTTGTGACAAAGGTACGTTTGATAGGAATATATAGAGTAGAAACGACAACACCTCGTGGATTAGTTATGCGACATTAGAAGATAATAACATACTACGCAGCATTCCCCTCAAATAGTTCCAATGCACTAGACAAATTGGGATCGTTCTCTCTTGAATAAAATTAGGTAAATGTTCTTCTCCAGTAGGTAAAAGGGATGAGACAGCGTGACGCATCACCTGGGCTGGGACCCGTACGAAGACGGTGAAGAGGTATAGGGCGGGGCTACCGTGGGAGGCGACGGCGCCGGAGAGGGCGGTGAGCGGATTGTAGGAGGCGCCTCCGGTGAGGAATTCGAGCCAGGCGAAGAGGAACATGTACACGACAGAGAGCGAAACCTTGGCGGCTTCGCCCTCCGGTCGCCCGCCGAGGCCGAGCACGCTGTATACGAACAGCTTCACCAGCGCGCCCGCGCAAACCCACAGCGCCGCCAGGACCAGGTCACCAACGACCAGCCACGGCCGGATGCGGGCGCTAGACGGCGCAGCCGGAGCCATGGGTGGGCGCGGGGGGCGGTGTCGGTGCGCGGGAGAGGTGCGCGTCCGCGGCGGCGGTTGCCGGTGCCTGCGGCAATGGCTTCCCTAACCGCGACGGATTCTTCTGCCGGGATTAGAAAGGAGGCGAGCGAGAAATTTGGAATTTTATATTCGGGAGCGGGTTAAGAATAGATTCCCTCTTGTGATAGCCACAATTGATAAGGAAACCTCTGCGGTAGTGGTGTGCGTCCATGATTGTTCATAACGGGAACAGCGGGGAATATTTTTCAGATGTTTCTCAGTACTCTATCCACCAGACCAGATTGTGGATGACCTGCAATACTAAAAAGCAATTGGAAAAATCTATTCATTTTGTAAGATATAACTAGATTGTTTTTACGGATGCAAATACACACTCACCACTATAAACGCACGCTAAATCTACGAGCCCATACGACGGAGCCGGCAAATATTGAGTTTGAATAAGTCACTAACAGGCACGTCACCTAACACGATATATTTCTTGACAAAATCTAATATTTTTTATTGACCATGATCTGGTTTTACAATGTGCTCGCTCCTTTCTATCAAGAGCAGGTTAAAAAAAAGTTCTCTAAGGCATGGGTCCCACCTACAAGAGCCATCCGCACGACCTCCGAGATTTTTCCCATTCGCCATGACGCTCTCATCTCCTCCCTCGTATGCATAGATCCATATATAAAGTTTGATAGGATTCTCGGTCGAAATCGCTGTCCACGTCGCCTCGATTCCAGAGCCGTCCGATCTGCACCATCCGACGGACAGGATCTATCCACGTCGACCCCCGCGCGCGCACTGTAGCAAGCTACAGTAAACCGAATTTCTACCAATCGGCTGCTGCCACGTCACCCGGTACCAGCCCGTCGCCACCGGTCACCGCGCCATTTTACAAAAACAACCTCGCAAAAACCAGAATCAACCCGCAGTCCAAACTTTTCTGCTGCGCAGGACCGATTTGCTATTAGCCGAAACCCCAGGGACCCCGCCGCAAAAATGCCGACGGAATCCCCTCCCTCTCCTTCTCTCTCTCCCGCGGCGGCCAGAGCCGCCGCCGCCGCCGCCGCTTTCCGCCGTCGCCCCGCCGCTTCCCACTCAAATCCAGGCACGCGGGGAGCTTCGCCGTCGCCGCCTCCACCACCTCGCTGCAGTTAAATACCTCAGCCGTAACCCTAAATCCATTTTCCCCCATCTTCTCCCGACGCGACCGCATCCACCCCGACGCCGCCGCCGCCGATCGTCGCTCTCCTTGGCTCCTCGGAGCGCAGGACGTCGAGGAAGATACGCAGCGCGGTGGCCGGAAGCGAGGGCGAGGCGGCAGCAGCCGGGGAGAAGAGGAGAAGAGGAGGCGGCGCATGGCCTTGAGGGAGGAGACGAGCGGATGGTCGGCGGCGGCGCGCGGGTGGCGGAGATTGCGGCGTATGACGACAGGTACGGCGCTGGCGTCGGCGGTTCTGCAGCGTGGCAGCCGGGAGCGAGGGCAAGGCGGCGGCAGCCGGGAAGAAGAGGAGGCAGCGCCCGGCCTTCAGTGAGGAGACGCGTCGCCACCATCACCGTCTCCTCCATGTGAGAGGAACAGGGCGGGAGGTGCAAGAGGTTGAGCTGAGCTGCCGGTCCTTGCCCGCAGCTGCTTCTGCCGGCGTCTTTCCCTACCACCTCCCGTAGGTGCTGTCGCCGGCAACGCCCCCGATCTGCTGCTTGCTGGCTACAACTCAGCTGTTGCTCATGGTCAGCTCCTTCTCTTTGTCCTATCTTATTCTTGCTAAAAGTTAATTTTTTCTTGCTGAATTGAATGTGTAGTCAGTACCGCATATATGGATAGAAATTTGAGATTTCTTGTGTGCATACTGCATAGACTGTAGAAGATGTGTAGTAAATGGAGCTGAAATCGATTGTTAAGATGTATCATTTAACCTCATACCAATCTTGACATGTATGCATTACCATAGTTTTCTTGAAATTTCTGGCCATAATCCAGCCATGTCTTTGCACATACCTAAGATCCTAAGACCATCCACTATGTTGCCCAAAAGCGAACCCTGGTGGCCATAGGTTCGATGCTATACATTGCAGGGCATCGATGCCTCCCTTCTGACACAAGAAGCGAACCCAAAATTGGAACCGGCTCATCCAAATAAAATACAATATCTTGTCTGACACACAAACCAACCGTTGCTCAATATAGCCGTTGCCTTCTTCCTCTATATATCTAGCTGCAGTTGAAACAACATACACGAACAAATCAAGCACCAGCTATGGAGAAGTCTTCCACCCCGTTCACAGATTTGCTCAGCACAAATCTTGCAGCAAATACAGAAAATAGACAGGAAATCCCACAACAGCAGATCCCAGGTTACCCACCACCCCATCTTCACATGAATTTCCCTCCCCAACACTATGGCTATCAGCCTCACCACCCACAAAACTATATGCCTTTTGGAGGTCAAGGAAGCTATCAGCACTCCATGGCTGGGCCTCAACCAAGCTACCAGCAGCTCATGGCATCAGGAAGCTATCTTGGTGCTCCTTACCAAGGAAGTGTTGGGCAGTACCCACAAGCCAATCTTGGAGGAGGTATGTTCGGCGGTCCATCATCGCCGGCTGGTTCATCTGTCTTTTTTGGAGCCGCTGGAGGAAGCAGTTCAAGATGCGATGACTCAAGTTCTCCCATGTCCTCTACACCATATTCTCCAATATCCCCTGCAGAAAACAACAATCAACAGCATGTTAGAATCAATGAAGTCAGCGATGATGGTGAGGAACCTAGTGGTGGGCGCCAGAGATGGAGTAAACAGCAAAATCTACGGCTGGTAGGTGCTTGGTTGAAACATTCAGTTGATCCAATTCATGGGAATAACAAGAAATCAGATCATTACTGGCAGCAAGTTGCAGATGAATTCAACAAGCACTCATGCAAAGCAGAAAAAAGAACAAGACAGCAATGCAAGAATCATTGGAACAAGACTAGCACTATGGTTGCAAAGTTCAATGCAGCTTTTATATCAATGAGTAGAGTATATGTTAGTGGGCAATCTGAGAAGCAACTTATTGATAAAGCGCAAGAGGAATACAAGAGATTGATGAGTACAGACAAACCATTCCCCCTAGAGTATTGGTGGAGAGCAGTGAAGGAAGAACCTAAATGGAAAAACACGTATGGATTTGGAGATATGTGTAAGAGAACTAAGATAAACTCGTCGGGAGCTTACACTTCTTCAAATCAGGACAGTGATGAAGCAGATGAAGATCGACCAATTGGTAGAACAGCAGCAAAAACAACAGAAAAAGAAGAAAGGAAGAAGAAAGAGAAGGCACCATCACAAAGCTCACTGCGCAACAAGTTTAGTGAAACCGTGCAGCAATTCAATGATCTTGCATTGAGGAAGTCAGAAGCTATTGAAAAAATGGCAGCAGCGGCACAATCACATGCTGCAGCCATCTCTGAGAAGGTCAAGTCCGATAAAATGAAGCAGTACATTGATCTAATGGCGGTTGACACTACAAGATATACTGCATCACAAAAAGCACGACATGAGAAGGCCCTTGATCACTTATCCAACGAGCTATTTGGTTCAGATGCTTAGGTTATATGTACCCTCTATGTAATTTAGATTTTAAATTGGTGTGTACCCTCTATGTAATTTAGATTTTAAATTGGTGTGTACCCTTTATGTAATTTAGATTTTAAATTGGTGTGTATCATGTAACCAATCTATCATTATCTATGTATGCAATTTAATTTAGATTCAGATGCTTTCTTATGTATTGTGTACCGATGCATGCTTCAATTAGGTGCAGTAATTAAATAGTGAATGAAATGGCAGTAGCATGCAAGAAACTAGTCGTTTGCTACTTCCAGCCGAGCCTGCATGCATGGAAAAAAATAAATGACCAAGGGAACTAGCCGTTTGCTACTTGCAGCAGAGCATGCATGCATGCATACAAGAAATAAAGCTGGCCATTGGAACTAGCCGTTGCAAACTAGTGTATAAATAGAGGGTTCCCACCTTCTATGCCCATCACTCAGTTCTCTCCACACAACAACATTCACTCAGTTTCTCCCAGGCAGTAGCTTCTCTCCAAACATGTCCACTGAAGCAAACTCTGAGGCTGAAAATCATGAAGACTGCAACCTTGATGTCATTCCATTTGACTCAGTGTGGGACTTCATCAACGACCCAGCTGAGGCTCAGATGGAAGAAGAAATTGCAGCCCAGATTGCACAACACCTAGAAGGTATGTCTAATCAGTTTAGAGGTTTTACAAGAAGGCGCATTGAAAGAAATCGTGAAGAGGGTCAAAACAGGGTGCTAGCAGATTACTTTGTAGAGAATCCAGTTTTCACCGATGTCCAATTTCGTCGAAGGTTTCGGATGAAACGACCACTCTTTCTACAAATTGTGGAAACTCTTAGTGCATGGTCTCCATTTTTTCGCCAACGCAGTGATGCATTTGGCAAGCCTGGGTTTTCACCTTTGCACAAATGCACCGCTGCCATGCGAATGTTAGCATATGGGACCCCTGCTGATTTGTTTGATGAACACTTGCGGATGGCTCCAACTACAGTGGTCAAATGCTTGCGTATGTTCTGCAAGGGTATCATGCAAAATTTTGGGGAGAAATACTTAAGAAGGCCAAATGCCGAAGATATTCAGCGGCTACTTCATATAGGGGAGGCTCGTGGCTTTCCCGGAATGTTGGGAAGTATTGATTGCATGCACTGGGAATGGAAAAATTGTCCAGTGGGATGGAAGGGTCAGTTCACCCGGGGTGATCATGGAGTATCCACTGTAATGCTTGAAGCGGTGGCATCACATGACACTTGGATTTGGCATGCATATTTTGGTGTTGCCGGGTCAAATAATGACATCAATGTGTTAAACCAATCACCTTTGTTCACTGAAAAGCTACAAGGAAGGGCTCCCGAGGTTCAGTTTACAGTTAGGGGCCATGAATATAACATGGGTTATTACTTGGCCGATGGTATTTATCCTGAGTGGGCAGCATTTGTGAAAACAATCCCGCTGCCTCAGAGTCCTGAAGATAAACTCTATGCACAAAAACAGGAAGGAGCAAGAAAAGATGTTGAGCGGGCTTTTGGAATACTACAAGCTCGTTTTGCCATCATACGTCATCCAGCTCGTATGTGGCACAGGAAAATACTTGCTAGGATCATGTATGCTTGCATTATACTGCATAACATGATTGTAGAGGATGAGAGGGATACCTATCGGGTCCGATATGATACTGACTACTACAACGAGTATGAACAATCAGCAGAATCTCCACAACTGGCTGGATTTGGACATGGGCCACTTCATGATATTTCCGTGGTTTTGGACACAGGCGAAGCTATACGTAATAAAGGAATGCATCTACAACTCAAGAATGACTTGGTTGAGCATATATGGCACAAATTTGGGGGTCAGTGAGGCTTATTCTGCACATCAACAACTTCCTCAATTTAGTTGTTTCTAGCTGTCTTTTTATTTATCCAGTAGCTTGTAATAGGTCTTCACTATGTAACGTTGTTGAGTAACTTGTATTAGGTTTCAGTTTCAATAATGTAATAGCAGAAATTTGGGATTCTAGTACTTGCAAAATAGCAATCACATGTACTTCAGCAGAGGCATGTACTCGAGCCTGACAACCAGCAAATTTGCAATCAAATTTACAAGCAAGATTTATAAACATACATCTTTGAGGCAAACAACAACCAGTACATCACGGGTAAAAGAACTAAACTTGCAAGATGATGAAGAAATAACCTGCATGTCCATCCACACAACAAGCTGGCGTCATGGCGTCGATGCCGCGCCCATCCTCGCCGGGGCGGACGCCGGATCACCGTCGCAGGGCCGCAGCCGCCGTCTCCAGAAGGGCGGCGTTCGGGGCGGTTGACGTCGGCGTCCTGCCCGTAGAGCCGCGCGCATCCTCGCCGGTCGCCGCCGTCACCGCGGCCACTTCGCACGGAGAAGGGCCGCATCCGCGTCTCCAGTACAGCGGCCCTCCAGGTCGTGGTTTGGAGCTCGTCGAGCTCGCGCTCCTGGCCCGCGTACTCGCCTACCGGAGGGGCTCGAATTGATCCACCACTGGATTTCTCGGGAGTGAGCAGAGGATGAAGAGAAGAAGGGGCGGTGGGGAAATTGGGGAATGGATCGGGAAGTTTCCTCCGCGCGCAAAGGATAAGGAGCGGCCTGACATTTTCCTTTTTTTTCTTTCGTATGGGACCCATAGCTACAGTTTGGAGCCGGTTCCATACATAGTAGACATATGCCACCGAATCCAACTCTGACACAGTTTTGGTTTGCACCGGCGCAACGTAGTGGATGGGTAAGTGTTCCAAGAAGTTGGAAATATTATTTTTCTCCTCTGCCAATTTCTCTGGTCTTTTGTTATGTAGATGCTAACAAATGATGATTAGAAGTTATTTATTATTTGTGTAATGATAATGATTTAGTGGAGAAAATTGTCAAGGATTAACTGTATTGTTCACAGAAAGCACTGAATGAGCAAATTTGGTAAGTTCTTATTTTCTTTTGTGCGGCCCATATACTACAGGTTGTCGGTATTTGAGCATTTGTTCCATGATTTATCGCGGCATGGTAAAAAACTATAAACTGAGAGTGCATGTTGGAGCCAACAATCGAATCTAGCCCGAAAGCGAGACACAAATCTCACTGAGATAAAAGAGCAAGCACCTATTTTTTCTGTTCTTGGCTCATAGACAAGCAACCCAAGTCTTTTGAGAATTTTCACAAGATGTTATATGCAGTGAGATGATCGTGATGTTCTGATGCAGATTGTGCTTTTGAAGAGCCACCTCGATAATCAACTGACCGTGCATGGACAGCCGGAGAAAGCGTCGAGTCCTAATCCTGTATCAGTAACGCTGTCTTGTGAGATCCAACTCCTCAAGGTGAAACTTTTTTACAGGATATATATAAGTTCACTCTTTCATGAATAAATTAATAACATATTCTTCGGACTAGACTGTCGTTGTTATATATAAGCGCTTCTAATTTGTACACATTATAGATCAAAGTAGATTGGCTAGAAAACTCTGCTTCTGTGATATTCAAGTTGGTGGAAAGCTTTCATCTTTATACATATAGAGCTTACATATAGAGTTTACAGAGAGAAACACACTCCTAAAATATGTAATGGATCATTGAGCGAAAAAGGAAAAAGTATATATCCAACTAATGCTTTATTTATTCTCACCCTCAATTTATTACCATGTCTCTTTTTATAATCTCTATGGCTGATTGGTTGCTCAAAAAATGAGTCATGTGACCATAGTGTGATGACTTTATTTATTTATTTTAAACTCTCGGCATTAGATGTTTTAGCCATTATCACTCACTGGAATCTTTTGGTAAGGTTATCTTTGCGTGCAATATACCCCTTCAGAATTTCGTTGTTGACTTGAGTTCTCTATGACTACCCCTGTCCAGAGAAATGGTAACTGATGAATGGAAAATAGCGTGTACACAAACCAATTAATTAGAGACTCCTCATGTCCGTTTTTTCATCCGAAAATACACTAAAACAAGTACGCAAGGAAGCTCACATGTTTCACTAATGGTGCAGTGAGGTTCGTGTTGTAAATTGCAATTGTGGAACCATGGTTGACCATGAAACTGTGATGAGCACCGCTGCAACAATTGCGCATGTGGAATTAGATAAAAACGTGACAGCTAGACTGTAAGTTTTTCCAGCACAGCTGAGTAGCTGACTATTGCTGTTCTTTTTTCCATGCGAACTGGTGATCATGATTGCATTACAAGTCTTAAACACCAGTCCATTTAAAAAGTGCTTCCCACTAATCACGTCTGTTATGTACAATATAAATTAAATGAGAAAAAGAAGCAAAGTTACTGTAACTGCAAGAGTAAAATTACGACAAATTTGTGAGCAGCATGCACGGCTTGATATCTTCCTAGAGATTTTATTACTTTCTGAAATTATCACTGTGGTGTCAATATCTGTTCTGAAATTGCATGATTTTCTAGGTCAGTACCATGATGTATTTATTCCTGTTTTCTTATAGAATAATGAAATCTGAATTCATGGAGTTATCCCTACACGTAGATTTATTTTAAAGTTAGTGTGCATTTGTTCGAGCCTTATACTATGCGCTCTCAAATTTTGTAGTACCTTAAGATTTCCTTTTATCTACACTACAAATGGCATCAAGGTTTCCGTGTGTCGAAATCATAAAAAGAATCGGTACAAAAGTAGCATGAAACTCACAAGGCATGTATTTGTGTTTTTTTTACATCTAGACAACTACAAGCATGTGTCAGCTAGGGTTTAAGACAACATTTATTAGATCACTAATTTTTAAGTTGATGTGCATTTTGTCGAGCCTTATACTTTGTGCTCTCCATTTGTATAGTACCTTAAGATTTCCTTTTATCTGCACTACAAATACAAACCTGTGTCAGCTACCTATACAAGGTTAAGGACAATAATTATTGGATTACTAAGGAACATGGAGCAGAGGTTATAAAGAGCTGTTTTCTGCGTTAGAGCCTATGAGGGGTTATATCTTGATGATTCTTATGAGACTGCTATGGATGTGTCATATGCGTAGGGATTCTCATATATTACATTCAGTTCGAAATAAAAGGATTCTACGAAAATCCCAACCTCTGGGGGTGGTTCTGATGTTACATAGTCCTACAAATTTGAATTGCTAGGGTTTGAAAGCAAATAGTATGCATCAAACTGTTGATATCAAGAATAAAATCTTACATGTTTCAGGACAAAGAGGCGCATTACGACATTTGCTTCAGGACGCTCAAGTTCATCACTCCTAGCCGGAGGCAAAGCACCAACCGGCTGAGAGACCTTTTTCGTTCTGTGAACCTCATGCTGTGACACAACCCGAGCCTCATGCTGTCACACAACCCGAGCCTGCTGAGAAGATGATTTTGCTGAAAAGAATCCAAGAGCTTAGGGCTGAAGTACATGAATGATTTAAGCATAATGTGCTTCATTGTGGAGACCACATTCCTTATCAGGTTGTTAAAAAGTTCTTTTATCTTGCTTTTGCTGAATCAGACGTGACTATTTGACTTCATGAATATGTGGCTTAAATGGTGATCCACCAGGTTGAGAAGTAGTAGAATCCATTGATATAACACTACGCACACCGTGTGCCTGCCACGCCGAATCTTCCTTATTTGGATTTACAATTTGCAATATCTATGGAACGACAAGTCTGGTTCAAGTGGACGATTCGGAAAGTCTTGGAAAATCAATTATTGCTTGAATCAATGATGACTACGTTGTCAATGATATATCTCACAAATAGAGTTTGTTTCTCTAGCTTTTCTTATGATGACTATACTTAATTTTTCGGCACTGAAATCCCTCTATAATTGAGGCATTCAAAAATAATGGTAACTTTTCCACCGAGATGAGATTATTCAAATGTATTTTCCATAGGTAATTTACTGGGCGGCTCTGGCCATTTTCAAAATGACATTTTGTAAATGTATTTTTCATCTCTGGTCTATAAAAAGAAATGACATGGAGATGCATATGTACGGCTCAGGCATCTGAACTTTTGCAGTATGCATGTATTAGGTTTACATACATAATCTGCCCTTATTATGAGGTAATACACCCCATGTAGAACAGACCTATATTCTGCATGTTTCATACTTTGCGGTACCACTCGCGAGTGGTTTAATGTCTTCAAGATAACCTACTAAGATTATTAGATTAAGCATGTCACAGTGTCTCTAGAGAGCTTCTGGCAGCAGCCTTTGTGGTCAGTTTGAAGAGAAAGCCGTCTAACGACTTCGTGATTTGATTACTTCAGTGTTGAGGTAATCTCTATGATTGGTGGGAGTACAACTTGTGTGCATGGTCTTATAAATGGAGAACTCCAGGTTTTAGTACTTCTAAGTTGTATAATGTTGTCAATTATGGATATCATACATATCTCACACATTTATTTTTTGGCTTTTATTTGGCATACGTATAGTACATGAAGTCTGCTCCAGCACAGGAGATTCTTTTTGGAAGATTATAGATGTTTCTATTGCAATAAACTCAAGACAGAGAAACGATATATTTTATTCTTCAAATATTAGCCTGAACAAGACGGAAATATCTTTGACCAGACTTCAGAGCCACAGATTTGTTCATAGTAAGGCTATCCCTTTCCATACGAAAATTACATCACTGGCTCCGAATATCTGATGCTGCACAAACAACTTTATATAAAAAGTCCACCATTGCCTGAGAATCTTCACAGAGTTGATGCATATGGTCTTAACCCCGAGTTAAAATAAAAGTATCATGACTTAGAGGCCTGGATAGAAAGACCTGGGTAGCTCTATGTTTCTCTTTTTGCCCCTTTGTTGCTGTTGTACTCTGTTATGCACTATTGATTACCTTCGACACTATTCTGCGAGTTATTCTCCTAAGCAAGAATCCAATTGATTGTGACCCCACTATGTTTGTATTTTCTTTTTGTTGGATGCAAAAATCTTATATGCTTGATTCTTTCATTGGAAAGTACTGTTTTTCTATTAGTTGTCGACTAGTAGCTTTGCACGTGCACGCACGTCTCTACAAGACACATCTTTTTGATTCAGTTGAATGTCATTTTTTAGTTTTTACATACACAATAGAGAGTATATCTGGTATATAGACGTATAGTGTGTCAAATACTCTAGGTTCGGTTAAACTGCAACCACGGGCACCCCTGAAATTATACGCAGCTTAGAACATGAGATGATAATTAAGAAGTGCATCCAATTCTCAACTCTTTCTCTCGGCATCAACCAAATAATTGTACCGTAAAAGAATGACAAATCCATTACCATCTTGTAGATAAAGAGGACAATTTCCAATGGTATACTGAACATATTAAACAATTGTGCAAGTTAAAATGTTGTATCATCACTGTAAATCTGACTGCGGCTTTTCATCTTCACTCAAGGATTGTAACATATTTGAGTATTATCATCTTATTTCTATGTGGTTGTCGACAAAGTCAATGGGAACAATTCGAAGTTGCTTGTTATCTGCTTCTACCTGTTGTTAGAGAAAAGTATCTGAAGTTGGTATGGTTGCCGCGTAAAAATAGTATTTGAAGTTTTGTTGTTGTTCTTTGTTGTGGAGTAAAGAATTAACAAAAAAAAAATCCTATTCAGAGTGTCATTTTCACATTCACATTGTCTACCCACAAGTATCTTAGATTGTCTGTTAGAATCTATTTTCATTGGTGTAGTGCATCGATGCATACGTTGTGCTTTTCTTGCTTTGTTAACTTTCTGAAGTTTGTACTGCCGTTAAAGAGTAACTTCTTTAGAAAAGTCGTCAATGTTTCAATCAACTGCTAAAAATCTTGGAATGCACAAAAGGTAATTTCAATCTCATGTTGTGGTCCTGTTTCAGGTGTGCTGAATATGCCTTCATACAAACAAATCTGAATTTACTTCCAAATCACTTGTGATCAGAGAAACCGAACTTTATCTTAGACACTATGCAGCAGGTTAGCGGTTAGCCAATATATATATATGTCTATAGCTTGCTTGTCATAGACTAACTTTCTGGTTTTTGGCTACTACGTGCCCCGGAACAGTATTCGTATAACTGTCTGAAAAGGTAAAACATCAGTACTCCAAACAATTAGCGTATTTGATAGAGAAGAGAGGAGAATTTAACCTGGGACTTGCACTGGGCGGGGAGGACAGTGGATTAACCCCTCGCAGATTTTTCTAGCAAGCGTGTATCTCCAGTTTTTGCAAGGTGAATATCTGATCAATCCATTGATATACAAACTGCAACCGAGCCCATGGCTGCTCGATCATAGGGCCCGTACCACAGCACCTCCGCATAGCTCCGCTGCACCCTCATCACCCTGTCGGGCAGCTCGTCGAGGCACGCGAAGGAGCAGCCGAGGGCCAAGCAGACCATGGATCGGTCCCCTGCCGCTGCTGGGCGCGCGGCACTGGATACCGGCACACCATCCACTCACAGGAGCCCCGGATGCTGGACCTGCGCTCCACCTGCGGCGTCGTCAATCCCAGGGGAGGTGTTCACGTCGACCTTTGCAGCGCGCCAGCGCAGAGGAAAGCCGACAACGTCTTGGTCGTTCCTGGCCGCGCGGTGGAAGGTTGGTAGCGTCCGCGTGTCCCCGGCCATCACGGAGAAACAGAGCATATGCGCATCCAGCCGCATGGAGGAGCGGCGGAGGCGGCGACGCAGTCCCGTGGCGAGGAGGATTGGTGCTGGCGGCGGTGCGTCCCCAGCTCTGAGGAATGACGGCGGCGGTGAGTTGTTCGTCCCAGCAGGCTGGAACATGTGTGTCGTCCCCGCCAACGACAAACAGGAATCGGCGAGTGTGGCGGAGTAGCAGGGTCGTGGGTGAGGAAGATGGCGGACTTGTTTCAGGATCAGGGCGCGAGAGGAATTGATGAGAGGATTTGACGGGCGTGATTATCTCCACGCGTGAAATCAGGGCGCGGGATGCGAATGCTCGGCACCACGGCAGAGTTTTCGTCCGCCCTCCTAAATTGCTAAATGCACACAGCTAAGGGTTAATTTTTACGTGGACGGTTAGATCTAATTAGGCTGGACTGATCGTGGGGTGGAATTTGGTCTTGATTGTCCCGTGTACATGTTTCTGGGTGGACTTAGAAAAGAAAATGTTCTCTCTTTTATTAGTAGTAGAGATACTAACCAATTCATATGCTTCTCTTAACTAAAAAAATGTAGTTTTTCCATACATAGATAAATCACCAAGGGACCATTTAGTTTGGCGGTCACAATTCTGTTAGAGACTCTGCATTATTTAAACCTGGTGTTTCGACATGGTACTGTTGTGGACTGAAAGCTTTTGAAGTTTAGACCTTAAATTATATTTTTTCCGAGCTTTTGATGACTCTTGTGAGATTTTGATGACTGAAGTGTTCACGCTATTAAGTACATGTGTTTCTTAATTATTTGCTTCGCTTTTATGTTGAAACACATGACAGAATCTACAACTGACAAAATGCTTTTATCACATCCTCGATTTGCATAGCACATCGTATTTCAAAGATGGGCACATCATATTTCAATTGTCATTTTTGCTTAAGGTTTTAGACCACACGAGTTGGGCAAAACCAATAAATTACATGGCAGCTCATGTTACACATGTTTTAGAGCAGCAGTAAAATCTTTACAAAATTCTATGCATTCCATCTCTTTTAGCATACACAATTGGCTTCAAGCTTTATTTCATCTCTCTTAGCCCTCAACATTTGGCTTCACTCCCTTGGTCTACTTCATTTCTTTCAGCACACACAATTGGCTTGAAAACAATAACACACAATTGGCTTCAGAGCAATAACAGTTTGTTTCACTAATTATGTTACAAAAAATAACCATAATTAATAACCACACGGGTGCGGCGTGTCGCCGCGCCATGTTGCCTAGTATACGTTAACAAGTGGAGTATATGATATACTAGCAACGTTGTGACGAAATGATCTCGTAGTAAACCATACATACAGTCATTGTTCCAACACGACCTCCGGGATTTTTCCCATTCGCCATGACGCTCTCATCTCCTCCCTCGTATGCATATACGTTAACAATTATATGATATACTAACAATGTTGTGACAAAATGATCTCGTAGTAAACTATACGTATATTCATTGTTCCGACTTCCGACAACAATGTGTTCCCGTTAGTTTCCGCATCTTTGTTACTTTAACAATACCCATGATCAAGAAAACAAATCACCATGCAACACATTAGCTACTCTTAGAGGCGGGATTAGGAAACTACTTTGTGTTTATATTTCCACATGTGCATATGAGTTTTCTCTGAATTTCACATTTAAGAATCATAATAGTTATAGCACATAAATATAAATACTTATGAACTTGATATCAATAATAACATTTATTATTGCCTTTAGGGCATATCTTAACCAGTTTCCCAATTTTTATAGTCAATAATCTAGTTTACATAAGTTTTTTAACACCAATGGCTTCCGGTGTTGCTCATGTTTCGCTCCTATTAAAGGTTTTGTCATCATATCTGTTCGCGTGTACTTTGCATACATTTATGTTTTCACGTTCTACCTATTCATAATCAGGTAGCATTTTCATTGTATATTTTCCAGATTCATGGAGAGACCTCGCCACCTTGGCCTCACAATTGAGCTCCATGAAACCCAGCATAGTTGAAATCACCTCAAGTTCAGTTACGAACCCTCTTTGATCCAGGCGTCCTGCTTCGCTATTTCAAAGTGGCGACATAATCAGCATTCGTTATAAAAATATGTCACAATGTCAAACGTTGGAACTCATCCAAATCCAGCACCGAATAAAGTTTAGTTTGGTTTAAATTTCGTTGTAATATGTCTAAGTTTCAATGAAATTCGAGTCCTTTGGTCAAACTTGCGAGTGTTTAAATTTTTTTTTTAAAATGGTGACAGCCCTAGCATTATGACGGATATGTGTGCGACAATCCCCTAACTTTTCGGGGCTACATGTGGAGATGCGCTAAATGCATCTTTTGTTGCCCAAACATGTTTGCTGCCAAATGTACTTACATACTACTCCCTCCGTCCCAAAATAAGTGTCTCAAGTTTGATCAAAAGTGGATGTATCTAGACATGTTTCATGTATAGATACATTTATTTTTGGGCAAACTTGAGACACTTATTTTTGAAAGGAGGGAGTACAATTTATTTTGTGATTTGTTACTAATTGCATCATCGAAGCGTCGCTTAACCCCGAAACCAAACGCGAATTGAAGGTCGGTCTACGACATGCAGTGACGTGACGTGATTAGGTAGGAGTGCTTTGTTGGTCAGGTCATGGAGCGGCGGCCGCCGGCGGAAAGCTAGGGCAGTCACGTATGACTTGATGATCCATATACGTCGTGCAACCGTCATGCTGAAGTTGATGCATCATTATCATAGTAATCGGTGTCTTATATTTGAAAAATGAATCTTGGATGTGATTCTTCATTTTATTGTACTAGCTAAATGCCCGTGCGTTGCAGCGGGGAATTATTTTAGTAGGTTAGTAGCAGTAGTTAAAAGATAATTTGTGTACCCAAGTCTACTGTATAATTCTGATAGCTAGATTTGAATATTGGAAACTAAGAAAAAACAATTACCACCACACTAAAGAGAAAACCGCCGTGCAGCTGCCCGGGCTATGACCTAGAATCTTCTTTGAAGCTGTAATAAGAAATGAAGAACCGATCAACTTTTTTCATGGGAAAACAACCATCATCTGAAAACCTTTGTACTTTGCCCAGCGTTTCTTGTCGGACTGGCTCCGCCAAATAGACTTCTTCATGTGTGCTTGACAATTTAGAGGAACTTTATATTTTTCATTCGCAAAATAAGTAGACATAGTTCGACAAAGACTGTTGAAACCATTTGATTACAGATAAAATGAGAGAATTGTCAAATAAAACAACAAATTTGAGGGGACATAACAAATAAAATGCCCCGTAGATTTGTAAACTGGAAGATAGCGGCAGCTTGTCTATCACACACTCCAGTAAAACAGTGAAGTAAATAAATTATCATAAAAAAATAGTACCTGACCGCCTTGTTTGATTGCAAAACTCTAATGTTAAACTCAAGATATTCCAAGAATGCTTATAAATTAATATATACTATCAATGTATTAGCTCTGCGAGTCCAATGTCTCGTGAAAATTTGCTATGGACATATTGTTCAATAAGCAATACTTTTTTCACATCAGTAATGCACAACCAAACTGTACCTAAAAGTTAAAAAGCAAGGACATCTCTTATCTTAAGAGGGAGGCATAAAAGGGACACAATCAGCTTGGCCTGAACTGTTACTTAAGCGTCATATATTAATAATGTCAGAATAACTTGTATACTTGCCACCTTTTGAACACGGATATTCTCGATGTAAAAATGATAAGAAACTTTGCATTCAGAAACAAATCCATCCGCTCCAGTCCCAGCTGAAATTCTCATCAAATTGATTGAGTTTGCCTTCAATCAACGAATTTCACAGAAACTCGCATGAAAAGCCATGGAGATATATCATATAAATAGAAGTGAACAAGAAAAGGGAAAATCATGGAGGTCAACGCATAATAGACAGGCACCACCAGTTACTGCTATCAGATCATTTTGATCGGTGACTACTATAAAGCTAATAGAAGATCATAATCTCATACCTGGTGAGTAGCCAGCCAGCTATTTTTTTCTTCTTTGCGAGCAATGGCAAACCAATCAAACTTGGCAGAATCAATTGCATCTTTGATTGGAGATAATTGGTTGGCTGAGCTTTAGGCCGAGAATCCCTGTAAAACACTTCCATCGTTTTGCTGGAACTTGAATCAGACATTGTCTCATCAATATCGGTATAAGCATATCCCGAAGTACCCAAAACTGAATTCTAAATGTAGACACTATGCACCAGTCTAGAGTGGAATAAAATGAGCACATGTACCTGCTGTGAGATTGCACCCCAAAAAGCAGCAGACGTAAGTGGTGCATGGTTACAGATGTTGTCGCCAACGGATGCCGTGTTGCTTGCTCTGACAGAATGATCGGTGGCAACAATTAAAATCAACTATGTTTCTGTAGTAAAATAACAGTCAGGATAATGGAACACCCATATGATTCTGAATTGCAGACAAGGTCATACAGAGCATGCCACTACGTGATCGTAATGAAACACCAAGCTGTAATCTATAGAACACAGTTTAATTCAGGTAAGCTAACCACATAAGTATGCTTAAATGTGCAAACTAACATCACACGGATAGGGAACATGCTCGGCACCGTCACACACCGTGACTGCAGGAGCACGAAACTCCGTTTGCCCACGGAGAGCGGGGTCGAGAATCAATCAACGGCAATGGCGGTCACCAGGAGTTGCACGCTGGATAGCGGAGAAGCGTTCCGGCCGGATCGGTCCTCAGGGGAGGGGAACTTTACCTTGTTGACTTGGGGGCGAGGTCACCTGGCTTCTGGTCGATGGGGGCTGCAGGTCGTGCCGGTGGGTTCGTGGGGAATTCAAGCTCCAGACACGCATCAGTTCCTAGGGGCTTCGGTAGTGCCCAGCGCAGCAAATCATAGGAGCCTTGCTCAAGCTCCATGCGCAGCTGCTCGTCGGCGAGATGCGACCTGCATGCATCGAGGAATGGAAGCTGTGGCGCGGATGGAGGCTGCGGCCGGCCGGTAGGATAGGAGGCGGCGACACAGGGATTCATAGGAGGCGGCGACGAAGCACCTCATATGTGACAGATGGACGGAAGCGCTAATTGATCGCTGCTGATTGTTAACTGATGGCGAAACTTACGGGGAGTTAAATCGGTGGGAAAAAATATCAGTGCGCGAGGAGGTACCACGGGGAGTTGGACGATGGTGGGCAGAAAGTGGAACAATGGTTCTTTTTATTCAAGCAGCTTCCGTCGTCGTCACCTATCACCTTGCTGGATTCCTGTTGCTTTTCCCTCAGAACATTGCCAGGCTTACGTCAGTAGCGACGCCATGAACACGCACGCAACTCAACCAGCTAATATTTTCGATTAGCAGCCCTGTTCTTTCCACGACAGCGGAAGGATCATCAATACTTTAGCAGTTCAGAATCAGTTTGATGTACTGCTTAGTACTCCCTCCGTTCGGATTTAATTGACACACATTTTGTTACACACGGATGTATCTAGACATCAAAAAAGTATAGATACATCCATATTTGGACAAACCAAGTCAATTAATTTGGAACGGAAGGAGTACTTGGCAGCCCTTACATTTTCTCTATAAATACCAGCGCCTCTCTGCTTCTTCAGTCACAAGCCATACCGCGATAAGAAAGAGAGCAGCTAATTCCGAAACACGAATCAAGGAGAAGAGAACTCTGCAGCAATCTGGAGAGTTTCGGTTGAAAAGACGTTTTATTCCGAAACACGTATATATGGTAATATAATTGTGAAAAGTTTCGGTTGAAAAGACGTTTTATTTCAGGTAACAGAAAATAACGAATTTGTTGCCTGTATAAAGGTAGTAAAAAATCCCCTATTTTTGTCTCGATTTTTTTTTTTTGTGTATCCTCAAATACAATGTATTTCTAAACGATATTTTGTGTGTACTTAGATAATATGTATATGTACCCATATACTTTTTTCCAAAAAAAAAACACAGAAAAGTGCAATTTTCCAATTTTTGGAAAGATCACTAGTGTCCAGGTGAGAAAACAACTTTTCGCTCATAATCTCATATGTTATGGACAGATGTAGAATAGGTGGATGTAGTGTTCAAGAGATTTAAGTTTTATCACAAAGAAAACCAAATGGAATAAAAGACCTGGCACCATTTTTTTTCATGATGTTAATTATAAGGCTTAATTGGCACTTTGCAAATTTCTTTGGTACTAACTGCTACAATTAAAATATAATTATCAATTTACACCCGCTGGTTAGGTTAGATTTAATGGATGATTAAATTTACTATTATCTCAACACAACTCACACTTTTTTTTTTTGAAATGTACTCATACATCTGTTAGTAGCGTAGAAGTACATTTATAATTAAGTCAAAACCTTTTGGACAAATCAAATATCCACCTCAATACATATTGTTTTGTATTAGAAGAAAACAAGAAAACTCCCAAGCGAACCGCCCGACAAAACAAATATTAATGGTAAGTAAAACAAAGAACCCAAACATAGCAAAAAGGAAGAAAAAAAAGGACAGAGAAACAGAGCGGTGGGAGCAAAAGCTGTGCAGGCTTGCTGGTACCCGTGTGATTTTAATAAAGAAAATAAGTGAGCCTGGTCTGGGTGGCAAAAAGAAGTTCCGTCGCCGGGACTTGAACCCGGGTCTCTCGGGTGAGAGCCGAGTATCCTAACCACCTAGACTACGACGGAATATGTGCTGGTAAGAGTACAACCCAAGACAGGTATAAAGTTGTAAGTTGTTCCACTTGCTCGTTCTGAATTCCAACAGATTTTTCAGACCAGTTTAGTGTGAAACAGCAACGTACAAATAACCCACGCACGCCATAGGAGGTTCATGGTTATTCACACTTTCCATTGAAAAGGCTCTATCGTCACCGCGACTTTTTGTATTCACATACTTGAATGCAAGTTCGACTCCAAGAGCGAATGCATTTTGGTGCTCGGGTCCAAGAGGAGATCAATTGAGGTGAGTGAGTATGGATCCAGTACAAGACTCATCTGCTCTCTCGCATTGGTTATCGAACTTTCCACTGGCACCACCTATTGCATTCCACACAAAAGTGTAAGACAAAACATTAGAAACATGAAACATTGCAATTTACAAGCACTACGACAGTAGACAGCTACTAATCGAAGACAGAACAATACTCATCTTGATATTCAATTTGCAGACACTGAAAACAAGTCAATGTAGCAAACCTTGTCTGGCTGTTGGAAGGAGTTCTCATCACGCAGAGAGCCAGATGTAAGCACCGTCTTTATGGATCCAAATGTCTGAATGTCATTCTCCAACCCAGTTATAGATATACTAAGATCTACAACTTTGTTGCCGAAATTGAGAACCTGCGAGAAAACAGATTTGATTATTTCAACTTCCACCAGATCAGTTAAAATTATGAACGAGGGAATAAAAGCACCTTTATTTTGAGGTAAGTATTTCCGTCTCTAGAGTTCTGCCAAGTGATAGAAGATGCGACCAATTGGTTATAATTTGATACTTGAATGGTAGAGAGATGAAATGCTGCACCACTTGAGTCCTTAAAGAAGTGTAACATCCAGTAGTTTGGACATCCATAGTGTTGCCACGAGTTGAAGACTATGGCATCTGGACTCCACCTATTAAGCAGAGATGTATTTTCATGAAAAAAAAAGGATGGTGCAGACATCAGTAGGGTTATGGTGTGGAAGTATATTTATCTCTGGAGATCCTTCTACTTCATAGTTCGTCCTTGGGGTAATTATAGGACTTATCCAAACTGTAACTTCACTTCTGTAGAAAAACTGTGGCGCGACTAGGGAAATTACACAGTAACTGATTTCTTGAGCCAGTGTTGAATCATTTACCTGCGGTCGTTGTCATTTACGAAGAGTGGAGCACAACTTGCCATTTCAACCACGTCACTGGATAGAAAAAAAATGGCAAAACACACAAGTTCACCATACACTCTACCATCAACATGATACCAAACAAGAAGTAGTTAAAAGAACCTGTTTCTTTCTAATCCAATAAGAAATGCAGCTTCAGCTAGGGCAGCTACTAGCGTTCCTCGGCCAGCATCATTTCCGGTCACAGCATATTCACTAACAATTGCCTACAAATTGACAGAAGGTACCAGTTAGTTGTAATTATGAGAATTGATGTCGATAGAAGCGCAGGCCATACCTTCGGTCCAACCCGGGGTGTGTTGTCAAACATGCTAGATCTGTAAAACATGTCGCCAGATGAGGTATAGACCTACCACAGAGAGGATGTCAAACATTGCCAACGTAGTACTTATTTATAACTAAATACTCCCTCCGATCCGTAAAATTGTTCGTGACTAAACAACGTACACAGTTCAAGTCTTGTGTACAGCCTCCGACTGTTTTTCCGGATCGGAGGAAGTATATACTTCATCTAAGTGAAGACCAAGCAACAGTGTTTACATGAACATCATATAGATCAGCAGGTTCGATTGGTGAAATGTTAGATCTATCACAGCTTGATATGACCTTGATATCTGGGTAGGATGCTTTTATTGCAGAATAGAACTTGCGGTAGTTCTCTACAATACAGATGAACACTTAGAGATCTCTTCCTCTCTATAAGGAAAAACTCAGACCAAAATAATTTGAAGCGCTTCGTTGGTAATGATTGCTCTCCTGTGAAATCATCCAGGAAGAAGATGTGAAGATACTTTAAGAGATATATAATTAACCTTTATAGTAGTGCATCGAGCATTCTTGATTCCCCATAGAAATATAATTAAGCTGAAAGGGCTCTGGATGTCCCATTGCTGCACGAACTGAACCCATGAAGTCCCAGGGTCTCCCCTGGCAAACTCAATACCGTCAACAACATCCTGCAACAGCATGGTTATTCAAATAAGAAAAGCTACGTAGATGTATCATGAGGAAACATCACTTCTTTGATTGTATCAATAACAGTATCAGCACCAGGATAGGAAGAGGCGTAATCCTAATTAAGATAATTATGCATTGCATCCTTCATCTGGACATGAAACAAATATGTATTACATGTTGACTTTCGATCTATTTTTTCTCATTTCCCAAATATACACGCAAGACTGTTGCCTGGACATTTCAAATAAGTTGTAATAGATAGAAGAGACCAAGTGATTGCTCAATGCATCCAATGATACTAATTAGCAAGCTATGCTTGTTTTCAATTTTAACCGTTGCATAAGCACACATACATTATTTAGCAGATTCCGTTCTGGCTATTTACCCTCTAGAAATGCTGTGTCTGAATTCTCAGTGACAAGATTATGCATGTATATTTTCTATTCTACTTCGTTATTTCCTGAGATGGATTTAAAATTCACAGATGGATCATTTAGCTTGTAATCCGTTATTAGTTAGTACTCAAAAACCTACTAAGAGAGGAATAAATACAGATCAAGTACACTTCACTCATGGAAAAATGCAACTAAATTCAAGAACATACCTTTACAAAAGCAGCTATCGTTGAAGGTGATATTTGTTCATTTCGGCTAGCCCCTGCCACAATGAAAAGAATTGATCACACCACCCGATTTGCAACAATCCTTTTACTCCATAGGTATAGGAATTACCATCATTGACCACCCAAACTGGGGAAGCACCAATGTCTTCTGCTAACTACAGTAAATGAAACAATAAATCTCAACTTCAAAGTGATAGCGATTGTATACAAAATTCCAGATCAAGTCCATCATCAGTCCAGTATCCCCAAACATCATTGAAATGACCAGGCCTCTCCTCCCAGGGTCCAACAATTTCACTCCAGCGAAATGCATTTAACAGATAATTTCCCATGACATAGTTTCCACCTAAAACAAGTAACCAACATACTATCAATCTCAAGAAATCAGTGCTTAACCATAATTGAAATTTAATTTATTTTCTTGGTTGAACCTTTTTGGGTTTGGCATAACAGACTGCATGAACACAATATACTACACAGGGAAAAGCTTTTTTGGCGAAAACGCAAAAAGCTTTGTGTTTCGATGCATTGATAGAAAGAAGAGTGATTCTAGAAAGTTGAAAAGTGGGTTGGTCGCCCTCTGTCTCTTCTTTCTACATAGTAAAAAGTGATTCTAGAAAGTTGAGTTCCTTTTTATTGCTTCAAATGCTCTTGCAGCATACCAATCAGGCTACTGGTGCTTTTTTGTTTTTGAGGTATCCAATCGGGATCATATCTGTTTACATTATATTCAAGTTGTGATTAATAGATTCTGTAACATAAATTGTGTATGAAGTTCTGTGTATGGAGAAGTTTTCTGTCAATATAGGTCAGCTCTGACTAAAAGATTCTCTAACATAAACTGTGTATGGAGAATTTTTCTGTCAAGCTACATGATTCAGTGTCAACTAATATGTATCTAATACTTTTTTAGTTTGTTACAACGAGCGTACACGGTCTAATGTTGTACTCCGAGTGCACGCACAGAACAATCAATATATGTGCATCAAATACTCTAATACTCAACATGACTTTCACCAGAAATTGTATGTTATTCACAGTGTTGTATAACTTTGTACATTCTTGTAGTTCAACAAATTGTGGCACTTCCATAACATATAAAGAAGTGAAGAGGCATACTACTTTCACCAGTTGATATGAATCACATGAAAGATGAAAGTAAATATGACAAACCTGGGAATTTCAAAAATTTAGGCTTTAGATTTGCCAGCATAGAGGCAAGATCTTTACGATAGCCATGTCCCTGAAAAGAAAAATAGTACAGTAATAAGGACATTGTAACCAAGCGATGGAAACTCCACTAGTATTTTCACTTTTCATCTTAGATCATATCTTGTATGTAAATTAAAAATAACATTGTAATCAAGCAATGGAAACTCCACTAGAATTTTCACATTTCATCTTAGATCATATTTTGTATGTAAATTAAGAACAACTTAACAATCCTACAGAAATAGATAACACCTTAGAATCTTGTGGATATCTGAAGACTCAAGGGGTAAAGACACCATAACAGCACACCATGCAATTTTGATGATGGCTAATGCAGCTTGTAGTAAGAAACATCTGGAATTCTGGATGCAAACTACTCTAACTGCTTGGTGAACCAATAGATATACATGGACAAGTAAGTTTGGTCGGAACTCCAGTCGCGGTTGTAACATGTTTGGACCTATGACATGATAACTGAAGCTAAATAGCTGTCAATTCCACACAGAAAATGATGTATTGCACAAAAGCTATGCTTGGAAATATCATAAGTTCAGTGAGAACTCTGGTTCCAGGTTGTCATATGTTTGGATTCATGACATGGTAATTATAACATAAATAGTTTTCGCACATTCGAATATATATTTACTGGTACGATGTGTTTCCCACAAACTCTTGTAGATGAAAGAGAACTGTAGAGTAGAGAAATGCCTTCTGTTATGATATAAAAGGAAATGGCCAACATACAAATAAATCATGGAAAGTGAATTACCATGTAAGTATCAGATGGCATAAGTGATACTTGATCAAACCAAACTATGCCACTTTCGCTGGTCATAAGCTGAAGCCGTGAATTAGAATTGCTTTGACTTGACTGCAGATCAAACTCAACCTTGGTCCACTCTTTAAAATCTTCGCCATCAGCACTAGAGAAGAAAGAATTATAGCACACACTCAATACATAGAAAGAGGCATAGCTGTAATAAACGTAGAACTCAAAACCACATAATATGGCTTACATTATGGTATGAGAAGCTAGATTTTGAAGACCATCTGAGCTTGTCAAAGAAACTGTCAGACCCACGGAGTCTGATGACCTAATGTACATGCTAACTTTATAAACCTTTGTTTCTTCAATATTCTGCAACAATGGTAGCAAAAGCAATTCTTATTTTTATACTGGAGACAAGCTTACATTTTCCACATACATAAGCCTGAAAGGAAGAATAAATTAGCTATATTGTATCAACGCTGTACAGAGTGTCACTGGTGAGTGATGACTGCAAAAGATCTAAGATTGATGGACTTTTAATCTCGTATCCATGAACATTATTACAGAGTGTCACTGATGAGTAATGCCTGCATAAGATCTAAGAGCAATGAACTTTTTGTCTCCTATCCAAGATATTTAATAGATATACGAAAAATGAGAAAAGCTCAAATTATCACATGAGATTCAGAATCCTGAACTTGTGTTAAATAAGTAAAGTTATACCATGCCCCAGAAACCAGGATTATAGATGCCAACACCTCCTGGTGGGCAGACATTAGTTCCACTAGATTGACAGAGTACTTCCATCCGAAGTGCAATCGGATTAGTTGGAAAACAGGATGAGCGATCGGTTGCCACGATAATACTGGATTCATCTCCAATTATAAACCATGGGTCAATGTTTGATGGAATATTAAGACCACCAGCTTCAAAACCTACAAGTTAGATTGTTAGAGATTTGCACATACAAACAAAACAATATAAGGAGCCGCACAAGTGTAGGAGCAAATGTTTAGCCCATTATCTTCGTCTAATCGTATGTCCTCTAAACAACTCTTCAGCACATATAGTCATTATGTTTAAGTACCTAATCACAGCTAATGCTATGAGATGGAGGTATTTAACAGAGATAGATCACCACAATTAATTAGTAGCTTTTCATTAAACTACTTACAGCAGAGACACGTAATAGCTATTCGAGCAAAGAGCATTCTAACCCTGCAGTAATTTCCCTGGTAACTATAAGTGGAAAAAATAAATTATGCCAAGTAATGATGAGCACTCGCTTCTATAAGAAAAACCAAAGTGCCTGTATATCTTTCACACATCAGACATCAGATCACATTACCTCTATTGTTTACAAGTTCTGCCCACAACCCGCCAGCCCCAGCATGGTTAATCTCCTACAAATATAACCACGTATGAGCAAAAATCCTCACCAAAGTACAAAAACTAAGTAATCTCTAACATTCTATTACAAGGTCAGTTGCGTGATAGTTTTGAAAGGATTAAGCAACCAACAGGTGTGTGACGAGTTTCACCACACAAAAGTTGTCCCTAAACATAAGGTTGCTGACAATAGCAATGAGTAAACACCACCTGAACTCCTGAATGGCCTGTATTTGTTGCAATTCTACAAGCAAAAGTAATACCCAACTATACGAACACGTGATGGTTCTGCTGTTGGCTTTATATAGCCATCTGACACAAACACAAGAGTTTGTTGAGTTGGCTAGGAAAGTTCAAGCATTATCAAAGCATGTCCCTCTCTGGACAGGCATGGTGTTGGTAGGGTAAGAGTACATATTATTCACTGCATTTGGCTCATATAACTACTCAAAAGCAATGTTGCATCAACAGTTAAACATAACCTCACCTCAAAAAAGATGCCAAACATATTTTCAGGGATCATCTGAGTATTCTGAGGTGAAGCATCCACACTCAACTGTGCAGTTTGGGCCACTGTTGACCCAACAAAAAATATCTTATACAAGGTGCAAACAAGACCCAGCATTCGGAGCAACCGGCCATCCATAGACCCTCTTGGTACTGCCATTGCAACCTGTTACGGCTGAAACGAAAGCAGCAACTTATTTCATGTTCTATCTGCACAAATACATAAAATGCATATCGAGAAACACACTGTTTCCAAGATACCACAGAGACAGAAGAAACAAAAATAAGAAACACTAATTGGCTCGTAGTAGTAGTGCACGAGCAGAAGGGAGGCCAACATAATTTAGTGGCGACAGATTGCAATATGGGTATTCCTTTTCCTGTTTACTTCACAGAGATGCACTTCGTTGCGGACAAGCAACACATACTGATGCTCTCTCGGCACCGATCAAAGCGATACAACAATAACCTATGCTGAACTCATTACTGTTTTCCCCCTGAACAGGTCATTTTTCTCTGAATTAAAAAGTTTTGACCTGAATTGCGTTGGGGCAGGGACCAGCCTTAACACTCTTTACAGGAACAACTTGCTATAACTGTTACAGACATAAAAGGAGTAGTGAATATACACGAGGCTCAACAATAATCTAGCCATTCAACATTTCACTTGGCAGAATCAAAGCACTCAAGTTATACTACTGTACTATTGTTTGGCCGACCACGGAAGATGTCAGATTTGCAGAGCATATGCATATCATAACAGAGGCTTATAAAAGCAAAGACACAAACTGTTGAAACAAAGGGGCATTTCCGCAAATAGTGCTTGAAGCAAACAAAAACAAGTACAGTAGACTACACAGTAACTACTGGACAAGTAAAGCAAGTGCGCACATGATGTACTCCGTATCTATTAGCTAAGCATAAGTCAAGCATCCACCAACCCATCTAAAAGCATGGCAACATTCGCGCAGCAAAATTAAGCCCAAAAGAGAAGAGGCGCAAAAAAATAAAGAGTTGGAACCTTTTCGGGCGTTGCAGGAGCTCGCCAATGGCGATTGAGGCGGGGAGGCCGGGCCGGAAGGCGGCATTTCTAGGTCTCTCCCCGGGCCGCGGGGGCGGCGCTCCCGTCTGATCGCGATCGGACGGGTGGCAACGGAGATAAGTGGGAGGTGTCGGCGCGAGGCCAGCCAAGTCCTTGCTGTTGCGTCGAGCTTATACAGTGAACAGGTCAACTGGCGGGTCCAGACTTAAAAGAGGTTTCATTTTTTGCGAATTATAAGAGGCTAATCTGAAGTTAAATATAAGTATATCTTGCAAAAATAAGTTAAATATAAGGATAATCTGCTTTTGTTTTTTAATACAAAATTTGTTACATCTGGAAAAAATATAATACAATAATTTCCGCTGCCACCCTGAAAAATGCTAACTCGGTTCAACTTATAACTGTATAACTTTTGCTAAATATAATGTGTATAAATTTTGCTAAAATGTAAAAATGTTAAGTTTGACGAAGTTAATGGACAAGATTCTTTCGCCAAGAGTATTGGCATTTACGGTCACTGGCAAAATGTATCTCAAAATAATGCAAAGTTAATTCACGGCTTACAAGATAAAACAGGCGAACAATGGCAGGCACGGTTAATTCAGTGAGTTTGGCTTCTGACGAGACAAACATGGTAGATGCAAACTCAACAAAGGGCTAGCTGATTTCATCATTAGGAGAGGGATGGGGAGATATAGAGTACAGGAATTTATGGTAAGCGAAAACCTAATCTAGCAGTATATCATGTCAATGGAGTAGGGATGTAAAGCTCACCTCGAGTGCATGAAGCTAAGCTTAGGAGAGACATGCTAAGCTCAACTCATGTGAATGAAGTAAGGAAACGGTTGATCTGACCGGAAAGTGTCTTTTTGCTCCTAGGCACTAGTGATCTTGCCACTTAAAAAAATCGAAAATCGTATTTTCGAGATTCAAAAAAATTGGATGTAGGTGATGGTGTATCTTGTAAAATATAAATTTCAAATACTTTGTATATGGGCTACATAAAAATGACAAAATATGTTAAAATTTAGAGATTTTAAACTATGCATACCCAGATTCTACACTTTTGTCATTTTGGTGTAGCTCAAAATACAAAATATTTCAAATTTAGTTTTTGCACGTTTGTGGGATACACATGTTCGCTACATTCAGAATTGTTTTCAGATTTTTTTGAAACTCATAAATATGATTTTTGATTTTTTTTTTACATATACTATCATACGAATCAGTGTGCATTATTGGGCATTATGCGCGTTTTGTTTGGTTGTCTGCATCATAAACGTTAGCCTTATGAGACATACTAGCCAGATACAAAGTAAAAAAATGCCCAATTGTTTGGTTGCCTGTAGTATCAGACTGGTGTTGGCACATCTTTCTCCTGTCTCCTCTAGCTAGGTCTACAAAGTTAATTCGGTTAATGTGTCTGAGGAATGCGAGTAACTACATGCTCTCCCGTACTACTGTAGTCTTATCAGTTCTGATTTTCTGTTGTTTCAAAACTGTCCAGAGACTCCGGCATGGTTAGTCTAGACACTCCGGTATGCAAACACCGGCAACTCCGGGGTGAGCACCTCGGAGACTCCGGCCTAAAGATTTTAGTCTTGGCTGCCAGAGCTGCGCCAAAGGAGCCAGTCCGAAGTATGCCCGGAGTTTAGGCCGGAGACTCTAGATGTCTCAAGCCGGGCCGTAGTTTCTGGTCCTCCGGTACTGGAATCTCTATGCCAGGCCGGAGACTCTGGCCTAAATTTTCCTGCAGCCGCTCTCCAACTAGCAGATTTTATAGGGACCTATTTAAGAGCTTTCTACCCCCCCCCCCCCCCCCCACCCCCCCCCCCCCCCCACCCACTCCACCCCAAAGAGTTCCCAACTCTTGAGCACGGGCTTGACTTCCATTATTGCCTCTAATCGAAGGGAAAAGAGAGGGAGATATATATATATATATCTACTATTTCACCACTACATCTCTTCTCTTAGTGAGATGAAGTTTGCTTTTGAGATCTAGATCTTGGAGGGATTTGGTGTTCTCTTGGTTCTTCCTCTCTTGTTTCTCGATAGCATTAGTTACTTTGGTGGGATATGAGAGTCAAGGACTTGAGCACTTCTTGTGTTATTGCCATTGCATAGGTTGCATCGGTTTGAATTCTCCACGGTGATCCGTGTAAGTGAAAGTTGAGAATCTTATTACTCTTGGATGCCCTAAAACTTGTCCCTCTTGGGTGCTTGGGTGCCCTAAGTGGTCGTTGTTGTTTCAGAGCTTTGGAATCTTCGGGATATTGTTGGGAAACTCCAATTAAGTTGTGGAGATTGCCCCAACCTTGTACGGGTATTGTGACCGCCCTCAAGGGTCCATAGTGGATTGTGGCACTCCGCATTGGTGGAGCCACGAGGAGAATACGTTGAGCCATTGTGACTATTAGGGATCATTGTGACTCCACACCTCTCCAACGGAGACTAGCTTCCATTAGGAAGTGAACTTCCGGATAAATCAACGTCTCTGCGTACTTGGTTATTTGTATATCCGAGCTCTTTACTTATGCAATTATCTTTGTGGTAGCCTTCGTGTTTGAAGTACTATATCTTGCTATCACTTAGTTGTTTACGGTGTTTAGTATAAGTTGATGGCGCAAATAGTTGAGCCTATTGTATTTATGTTATGATTTTGATAAATTAAACACTAGTTTAATTCTGCATTTATCCAACCTAACATATAATTGTTTTTAATCGCCTATTCACCCCCTCCCCTCTAGACGACATTCGCGTCCTTTCAATAGGGAAATTACCAAAGCATAGGTCCATGGGCTTCGTTATTTTCCTCTTCTCCAACAGCTCACCTGAAGTCAATTCCCTATTTTTTTAAGAGTGCATTTCACCTTTTAGCATTTGTCACACTAATAACCCCATCTAATGAAAAGTTGTGTAGATTGCCCGTTTTAGAAAATTAATTTGGACCCTCTCTTCTGATGCATTTTCATTGGGCAAGGTGTGAAGTGATGATTGAGTCTTAAAAGTACCAAGACAACGATGATGAATTGTGAACATATGATCAATAGACGGTTGGACATTATGGTCGATGATGTTCTTTGATCTTTACATATTTTGACACACCACATAGACCTAAGATGCCAGTCTATTTTAATGAAACATGGAGAATGCTAAAATGGGATAAAACAATGTTCAAAATTTTATATATTATGAATTTCTTATTTGTTTCATGAAATATGGTAATAAGTGACACAAATGCACAACTATAGGGTAGAAAGTGAATTTTGAATTTTTAAATTTTCTGCTGGCCAGTGGAACCATCTGTCCCCTCCCTCCTCTCACCCTCTCTCTCAAATCCTCCCGTCCCCGCGCAAGTCGTCGGCGCGCCACCCATATCCCTGCCCCGGTAGTTTTCCATGCGTCGCTCAGTTTAGCGCCCAACAGGCAGCATCCCCGTGCGTCTCTTAGCTCGCTCTCAGGCATCGGGCGCTAAATGCCTACCCTGATTCACCGGTGTGCTCCAACGGGGTGCCACTCCCCCGTCCCTGCCTACCCGTCTGACAAAGGTCCCACATTCAGTGGTGGACACAGTGGGACCAGCAGGGGCACTGCCCCTCCCCCCCCCCGAACATCATTGATTTGCTGCTAAAAAAATTATGAACAGCGTAGATTTTGGAATTTTTGCTCTAATCGCCCCCCCCCCCCCCCCCCCTAACATTCAAAATTAATCAATCCTGCCTCCACCCCTGCCCACATTAAGATCTCACATACTTCTACGACGTTTTGCATATTTCTAACATTAAGGTGCCACTTGATTGTAGAAATATGTAACTATCAAAATTTCCGTTGGATATACAGTTAGGACATGAGATTGGCCACTTAGAACCAAAAGATTCCCCGTGATTTGCTGATTTAGAAATAGACACCCCTTAAATAAGCTATGCTCCAATCCAATCATCTCTACTATCTAAAAAATATGTAGCGTTTATTCCAGATGCATTTCGTTTTACGCTTTGTCCGTTCTCTCCCTCCTCCAACATAATTAAGATTTTTTTCCTCTAAGGATCAATAAAATCACCATAATTCTCTTTTTTCATACCGCTAATCAATCACTATAATTACATTATTTTCTCCACCAACGATTAATCATCATAATTTACATTCTTTTCACTACCAAATCAATCACAACACAAAAAGCACGCAGGTGGGCGCGATAAACGGGTCAGCAGAGGCGCGCGTGGAGGCTCAGTCGTAGGCTAGTGAAACAAAAAAATCTACGAATTCGCCGGAAAGTGTTATTTGGTCCCGCCGCTCCAGTGCTCCCTCCACTTAAAAATATCCGAAAAATATATTTGTGAGTTTCAAAATGTTATGAAAAAATAAGGGTGTAGCCAATGGTGTATCCCATAAACGTGCAAAATGTCAAATTGAAATAATTTGTATTATGGACTACACAAAAATAGCAAATCTGGTAAAACTTAGAGATTTGAAATATGCATATTTAGATCCACACCTTGTCATTTTTTATGTTGATCAAAATACAAAGTATTTGAAATTTATATTTTGCACGTTCATGGGATATACTATTGGTCACACCCGATTTTTTTTCAGATTTTTTTGAAACTCATAAATATGATTTCCGAATTTTTTTAATTGGAGGGAGCACTGTAGCTCGGGAGCCAAAATTCTCTACTCCGGATTCACGGCATACCAGCTCGCTATGCAACCAATGGCAAGAACCGCGTATTGACCACATATTGAATAACTGAAGAAGTAGAAACAGCGAGTGCATCCTGTGAAGACATTAGGAGCACCATGAAACCTGATCATAAGAGCAAAGTTCGCTGCACTGCAACAGCAACACTGCTACTCACACAGTCGCACTTGCATACAGCAGTACACCTCCCTCTACGGCTCTACCATTCTACATTTCTGCGACCAAGGGGCCATAGATCGCACACGACGGCGCCTTCATCATGCATGCTGCATGATGGCTGTACACGACACGAGCATATAGCTTGAGTTTCAGATCACCTAGTTCTTGTCGTACATGACGTTCCAGGAGTCCAGCGTCGGGAAGCACGGCTGTTCCGCCTCCGCGGCCGCCTCCGGATGCTGGATCGCGTACGCGGCGAGGTGGGCCGCAGCCTCCGACGGTAGCAAGCGGTCGACGTCGAAGGGCGGCGGGAGGTGGCCGAGGCCGGCGTGGGCGTCGACCTGCGGCTCGGTGTCGTCGGCGCCGGTGACGTGCTGCACCATGAGGCGGAAGGTGGCCGCGTCGGTGCTGATGTACGTGGTGGCACGCGCTTCGACGGCCGCGGCCGGCGCTTCCCCCGCGCACCCGCCTGCCGGACCCAGCCTGGTACGTGCGGACGGCGCAGCCGGTGACAGCGCGGCCGCCGTGGGCACGCAGAAGGCGGCCGGCGGGATCGTCGTGGCTGCCGCGCTGCAGGCCTCGAGGTCGGCGACGTTGTACGAAAACGCCTCGGGGACGGGGGAGCGGCCGGCCGAGAAGGAGAAGTGGAGCGCGCGGGCGATGGCGGCGTCGGCGAAGGACTGGGAAAGCAGCGCGGGCGGCGCAACGCAGGCTAAGGCGTCCATGGTTCAGTCAGTGAGTTCCGTCGTGCCTGAGCCGTGTAAGCGGGAGTAGAGAGGGTTGGCAGTTGGGAATGCGAATGGGAAATGGTCGAGGGGGTTGTTGGCGCTATAAAAGGTGGCTGCCGGGCTGGGCAGGATGGTGGCCGGTCAGCCGGGTGGGGCGCGTAGGGCTGCTTTGGAATCGGGTGGAGTGGGAAGCTGAGGTGTCAGGCGCGTGGGTAGCGAAGGGAGCAGCCCGCCGGTGCCCGTCAGATCTTGCCCTGCGCCACAGGCCACACCGCCGGAGCTACTATCAGGTTGAGGGTGTGGACGCGTCGAGCTCGTGCATGGCGTGACCGCGCGCATGGCGGCATGCGCTTTCTTGGACGTTGGTCGCCGCACAGTACATCTAGAACAGTCAACTGGAGTGGACTCCGACAGAACGGCTGCCTTTCACCTATCGATCCAGTATTCGAGCAAGTGTGTGCGTTTGACCTTGCGACCAGAATCGAGTACTGTACGTCCTTTTTACCCAGGCATCTAGAGGGGCAGCAAGGAAGTCCAACCACGAGGATGCCTTGCTTAATAGTAATCGTTCTACTGCAGTCCTTTTTCTCTGATGATTTTTTTTTCGAGAATCTTTATCTGATAATTGTCAATTATCTAGACCCTGGGTATTTGGATTGGGGTAAAATTTTGCATGCATTGGTGGAAGAGACGGCCAATCTCTAAATTAGAAGGGAAATAATGCAAATATATGCCTAATAGGTGGGAGGATTTTGGAACTGCATGATTTCTCAAGTGTACCCTTTTAACCAGGACGGAGGGAGTATAAACATATGGTACCTCAGTAATCACAATACAAATCTCTCTACTGAGGACAAGACCATGGAGCCGCCAGACGCATACATCGACGACGCCTACCAGGTGGGTTTGTGCCTTTGTGGCGCCCGATGCTCGGAGGTACGACACGGCACGGCAGGTTGCATGCAGATTCGGTGAAATTGTGATAGGGAGGAAGGGGATCCGAGTTTTGGGGTGGAACAAGTTACGTAGTTCGGATGGCACGGATCCTAGGGCTCCTGGAGCTGGCAATGAAAGTGTTAATCTAGTTGCATCTGAAACTGAATCTATCACGGTTCAGTCGTGTAGTTGTTCGCATATTCCGAATAAGTGCGGAAGCGCGCTTTGTTCTCGTTGAGGTACGTAGTTGTAGCTTTACCTTTTATTGTAATCGTGTAGCGTGGCTACAATCTTGCCCATAGGATGGCGTGGAGGAAGCAGATCATGCACAATGATCTGGTTAAGTTTGTTACCTGAAGCTGAAGGAATAGAAGGTAGATAGAAATACGCAGACAGCATGCGTGGCAAAACCTATGTTCCACCGTCTGTGTTTTTTTTTTTTGTGTGTGTGGCTATTCCACTGTGTTAATGTTGGTGTGTGTGTATGTTCATCGCAGGGACTCAGAGTCCATCTTCGTTGGAGGAGCCTGGCCGAGGCATCTCTGCAAATAAAGCCGTCTTTCCCTCTTGTTGCATTGTTGCCTGGCGCGGCTACCGGCGAGCGGTGGCCATGTCTTGGCGTTGGCTCTCGGTGGCGAGCTCCCACGGTGGGAGACGCCCTGGAGGCACGAAGCCAAAGGCAGCACCTCCAATAAGCTCGTGTTTTGCAACAGATTGGGCATCGTCGCTGGGGATTGGATTCCTCTCTCCTTGCTCGTCTCGGTGGCGAGAAGGTAGTAGGATCTGATGCTCTGGCCTACCGTTGCTTCGGTCTGCAGCAGGGGAGTGCTAGTGCTTCTCTGGGGAGCTTCCTCACGGCGGCGCCTTATTCGTCGTCGTTCTCCATGGCCGAATGACGGCCGCTCCCGCCTCGGACGTCCACGTCGGCGTCAGATGGTAAGAGCATCTCCAACAGCTGCGCTATATGGAGCGCACGCTGGGAATAACTACCTTTTAGCGCGCGCAGGGCTAAAAACGGTGCTCCAGCGGAGGCTCTATAAGTCAGCGCGCTGCAAAAACCGTCCAGCGCGCTGGACAAAGCTGGATATTTTGCAGTATATTTGATGCGTGGCGTACAGCGCGCTGGGACAAACTGGAGACGACGCGCGACTCCAACTGCCACGGAAACTTCATCCGCGCGTCTTCCGCTTCCTCTCCCATGCCACGGAATCGGCCGCGGACCGCCGGAATCGGCCGCCCCCGCCGGGAATTCGGCCACCGAGCGCCGGAATCGTCCGCTCCCGCCGGAATCCGTCCCTCCGACGGCCGCCGCCGCCCCAACGGGGCCGGCCCTGCGTCGGAATCGCGCTGCCCGCCGCCGGAATCGCGGAATCTCTCGGAGGCCGTCGGAGCGTCGCAGGAGCTCGTCGCGGTGGAGTCCGACGGCACCACCGCATGGCCGTCGTTTGGAGCTAGCTAGCTGCTCACTTGCGAGCAAGCTAGCTGCTGCCTTGGGCGACGCTGAATCACGTGGCCGTCGGTGGACGCGAGACTGCCGGCGGGCGGCCCGGCGTCCCGCAGCTTGGGCAGGAGCGGCCCGGCGTCCCGCAGCTTGAGCAGAAGCCGGCCGGCGGCGAGCGCGCCTGGGTCTCCCTGGCTCCGTCGGCGTTGACCGGTGCGGATGCGAGCTAGCTACTTGCTCCAAGCCTCCAACGATTGGGGGCCTAGGTGTAAATTTTAAGGACCCATGTGTAGAAGTCTCAGGGACCTATATGCTGAAAAACGAGTTTGTGGTGCTCTATTTTTGGGCGCCCGCAGGATTGCGCGCAGTATTTTAGCGCGTCTGAAAAACCGATTTCGTCCACGGCGCGCTAAAAGTGCTAAAATGGAGCTGTATAATTTTTTTTGGGCGCGGTGTTGTTGGGCGCCTGTTGGAGATGCTCTAAGAATCAACCTCCAGGCCTTGTTGCCGCAGCGGAGGCCCTTCGGCTCGTGCGCAGCATGCTCCCGTCTCCTCATCCCAAGTGGTGCGTCCCCGGCGAAGTGGAGATTAGCTACGTCGAGCTCAGAGTTCGTCATCCTCCAAGTCGAATGCATTCAACCGTGCTCCAATACCTGGTTGCTTTTTCCTTTTCTGTTTGGAGGTCCTTTTTGCAAAAATCCCGGGCCGATTTGTAATTTCTATGTTCTGTGCGGCCTTATCTGTAAGTTGTAACTCCAGTGTTGACTTTTAATGAAGCTCTCGGTCCTTCGGGACCGACCCCCTGTGAAAAAAAAAGAGACCACCCAGCGGCCACCTTGTTAGCGGCTCAGAGCTTCCAACTCTTCCTTTGTTTGACAGTTTCAGCATGCAAAAGAAAGCATCTTAAACCGCACAGTTCACCCTCCAGTCAACCCAACAGGGGCGGCGCCACCAAGGGGGCGAGGTGGGGTGGCCGCCCCCCTCAACTTTTGCCCATTTTTTCATTATACGTATTCAGTACGTATCTATACGTGAAAGGGAGGGGAAAAAAAAGGAAAAACAGCCAGAACGAGCACGTCTCGGTCGCACGCATCGATTCGCTCGATCCCCAATCCCAACTCGCTCCGCCCCGCGTCTCGATCCGCCGCCGGCCGCCCGTCGTCGCCCGCCCTGGAGCCGCTGCCGCCGGCCGCCCCTGGTCCCTGGAGCCCTGCCTGGAGCCGCTGCCGTCCCTGGAGGCTGGAGCCGCTGCCGCCGCTGCCGCCCCTGGAGGCTGGAGCCGCTGCCGCCGGCTGCCCCTGGAGCCCCTGTTCGCAGGTTCGTCGTCCCTGGCCGGTATTCCCCAATCCCATCCGCATCCGCCGCGCCGCCCGCCTTCTCTGCTTCCTGTCGTGCCTAGCCTAGCGAGGGAAGGTAAAAGGTGTCTGCTTGATTCCTCTTTTTCTTGAGTGAGAATGTAGTTGGCCTTGGTTTCAAATCATATATATCTGTAATATGTGGCAAATTAAAACGCTCATCCCAGTCTTTCTGAAACTTCTGTTTCCAAGATGGATCACTGAAATCTAGTTCTGCTTTCGTGGAAGTAGCTTTAACACACAGTGGAACATGCCTTTTTGTCTTCTTGCTTTTGCATTCTTTGGTGTTTGAATGAGAATAACCACATAAAAACTGATCTCTTGTTGGATGCAGCCACTGCGGCTGCGTGTTACAAAAAGTACCACTTGTTTTTTAAAGCAACAGCCATCCCAATTCCCAACTAAGGACAGCCAGTTCACAACAGTTTTACAGTGATCTGCAGATGAAATTCCAGTTTTACATTTGTACATTCAGACAAGGGAATAAAAGTTACAAACAAGCTAAATAGCTAACTGAAGAATACTTTCGATCCAATGCTGGACAATATTAACCAGTAGTTTCTTGAATTGTAAGATAAGGGAAGGGAAAAGATACAGAATAAGGGAAGGTAAAAGGTGTTTGCTTGATTCCTCACTGCCGTCTTCCCGTCGTGAATACCAGGTCTAGCTCGAACTGCGCTGCCGTCAGAACATGGACGGAGATGAGGAGCTGGATTGGGAAGCTATTTCAGCACAGATGGATGCCGGAGATGAGGAGCCGGATTGGGAAGCTATTGGAGCACGGTTGAATGCATTCGACTTGGAGGATGCAGAGGAAGTTGCAGCGCTGGCAGCGGCAAGGGCAGGAGTTGTAACATCATCTCGAAACTGCAGGCGGAGGCGTGACGACACGAACGACCAACAGCGACAGGGACAAGAAGAGCAGGTTCTTTCTCCCTCTTTTCAGATTTCAGTTTTGATGTCTATTGTTGTAGCAAAATACTTGAATTTTGATGTCTACTTGTATTACAGGAAACTCCAGAAGCTATTGTTCATGAAGTTTTTGATCTATCAAATGTTGTTGCTGATCCTGCACTTCGGAGACCAATTGAAGAATTTGGTACTCAAGAAATAAGGGATAAAATGAGAAGGGCATATTTATCGAGAGGTCCGACAAGAAGATTATGCTACATTTTCATGCCTTAGGGAATCTTCGAGGTCATCTACCTCGGATGTTTCATCTTGCTAGCACAACTACAACTTAATGGTATGACACTATCCTATGTTAGTATGTTACTGTGAGGTTAGTATGTTACTAGTTTTTAAGTTGTTTTTAGGTTACTTTTATGTCATTGTTAGTTGTACTTGATGAGTTATGAAACTGAATATGTTGAACCTTTTTTGTGTTGAATACACTTGCTTTTGCCTAAATTTTGTGAGTTTTAATATTGTGAGGCTTCGACTTATTTACATTGTTTCTTCCATACAATTGGGGATTACATGTGTTGTCAAAAAAAAAATCGCCGGTGGCACACCTTTTACTGTTCGCCCCCCTCGTCTCAATTCCTGGCTCCGCCACTGAACCCAACCACCATAGCAGTTAGCACGATCCTTTTTTTTTTTGGATAACTGAGAGCTGTCAGGATCTGCGCATTATTCTTTTCTTCACCCTCACCAGCTATGCCCCTCTTCTATCAAACGCCTCAGTTTCTAGTGTCGAGATTCATGGCGACAATATTGTGAGTTCAGGACACACAGTCTCCATTTTGACATTCGACAATTCAACACTCATAGTGTCAGATATGGACAGAAGACAGACTACTTTCTGCATTATCTTAGTACTCGTGTTACTTGGTAATTTTTCAGCCGCAGCAGGTTCGTGTCTCGGATCTTCGTTTATCCGACTTTATAACTAACTACGATATTTTTATGCATGCGCATGGTGGATCGTTGTGGATTTGACGGGGTTTTCTTCTTCCTCCTTGTGTCCTCTACATTTATGTAATTATGGAGTATATACCCAGTAAATTGTACAGTTACTAATGTGTGTAAATATCTTGCGCAGACGACTACTGCTGGGAAGAATATAATGACAGTGCATTTTGCGTGGGTTTCATGTGCAAGTCGGAGTGCTGGCTGAACGCGAAACTGTATGCCGGCGAGAAACCAGGTCTCAAGAGATATTGGTGCACGGGATCAAAACTAAAACACCGTTGTCACTGCTTTTACTGTGTACCGTGGTCGGACTAATAACATAACCGCTTCGGTGGCCTCATGTTTACAAAATGGCCAATGCTGCTGTCACCGTGGAAATACAATAACTTGCGGCGACTTTGGTTAGTCTCATCCATAGGAATAACAAGTAGAAGTGTTGCCAGTAACTTAGTTTTGCTTTGATTGATACAATCCGATTTTATGGAGGTTGATACAATCGTTGTATGTTCCTTGTTTTCTGGTTTTTGAGGCAACTGTTCCTTGCTTTGTATCTCATTAATTTTGATTATATGCAATTACTTACTCTGTACACATTTCTTCATAATAGTCATCAACCTATGGGTCCCAGGAGTAGCTCCTTGTCTGTGAATCCAGTATCCTAAAATTTTGAGTGACGGAGTTTTAGTTTTGAATATTTGCTTACAGGTTCATGAAGATATGAAATAACAAGGGAAAAAATACAGTTTTCGGATAACTAAAATTTGGCATATTTTCCATTTTCTCTAACTAACCCGAGAGTTCCTAAAGGAATATAGTGATAGAGGATAGATCGTGCATTGAAATGACACAATAACTTTCTTACGACATCAAGTTCCCTTGAAGTTTCTCTCAGCTGCATCTATCTAGCATCCCCCTTGGGGGCATAGAGCAAAGAACGAACTTTATCCGCTTGCCATGCATCTGAGCTTATGTATCCTGCGCCAAGTAAAGCATCGCCTACTAATTCTGAAAGACAAAGGCAAAGCATGCTCATATTTTATGCACTCGCTACTACCCCTGCTTGCGTATAACTGAATCTTTCTACAATGAAGAGCTTACAAATAACAACAAAAGGAGCAACACAACACCCCTGAATTTCACAACAACGTTTCACATCAATTACCACGGACGGTAGCGCCTCTTCATGTTTCTCCGATGCCTGCAGGAGCAGCCCGCTTTCGTGTGTGTTGTGTTGTCACACCGCAGGACCGCTGAAAGTCTGAAAGTGTTTCTGTCGTGCGTGTGAAATGGTTTTTTTCGACGACATAGCAGCACAGGACCATGAGCACATGGATCGACCGCGAGATGATTCAGAACTGAAATGGGTTTTGACAATTCCGGATGCTTGTCAGCGTTGAAAACTTTTCCCAACTGCTCCATGATACTGTGCTCGCTCTCAACTCCTAGACTAGGCCATACTGGAACAGCAGCAGCCATCATGCTTTCTGCAGAGGCACGGCACTGATATACTTATCATACATAATCCCAGCATGGTTTAGTTTTATCATTAGCATCCCATCAGCATTTCATTTCATTCCCTTGTAGAATGTAAAGGGGTGCTCAGGTAAAAAAAAATGTAAAGGGGTGCTTCATAGACTTTGGGTGCCAAAGCACTTGATCACTCCCACTAACAATCTTACTGCACTAATCAAATGCTAAATCAACCTGCACTTATAGTAGTGCCAAGTTTGATGCACACAGGAAATTTTCTAGCAATCAGTGTTCAATCCTGAAACTCTGACGAGCCAAATTTGACTGAAGAAAGAACCTAATATGCATCACGTATCAAAGGGAAACATGAGGAATTTAACCTGGTTAGCGGTCTAACACACCTAGTTAGCCGTATAAGTTGTAATTCCAAACTGGCACAGCTCTTTACAGCAGTTTTTAATTGCTTTATTCAAGCCTATAAATGTACTAGAGTGTGTATTGGACTACAAAATACAAACGAAAATAATATCTTGATCATACCAATGTATCGCAAAATTAATCTGAACTGTCTTTCATGAAGGCATCATGATATCAGTCTGTGGTCATCAACCACTATCGCAGCATGATAATTTACTTGAATTTTCAGTCACGTCAGCTATAGCCTTGTTATAATACTCTTCACTTCTATTCCCTGCTCTGATTTGTTGTGTCTATCTGAAAAAAACCTACCCCTCGCGTCGCTCCCCCCGGCGGCGCCAGGGGAGAAAACCCGCGCCGCCACACCCTCTTCCCGTCCGGCGCCCTCCTGCCGCCGTCGTCGCCGGCTTTGTCCGCGGCGGTGGCGGCGCCCCCACTGCCATAAAGGTGGTCGGGGGGATGGTCGCGTCTCGAGAGGTGGCACACCGGCGCAGGGGCGGCGGCGGTCGGGGCTGGGGAAGCCGAGCCGGCGGGCTCGGGCGGTGCTGGAGGCGGGCGAGGTCGTCCGGCGGCGGTGCGGCGCGTGGGCGCCACCGGTGCTGAAGGTCCTCGTCCATGCGGGTGATCGTGGCAGATCGGGCCCGCTCGGGCTCGATCTGGGCCTGGCGGGCCGTGCGGGCGGCTAGCGGGCGGAGGAAGCTAGAAGAAGAGGTGCGAGGCAAGGCTGGTCTGCGTGGTACGTGCAGGGCGAGAGTCAGGTGGGGCGACCGCAGGGGGAAGACGATGCCCGGGAGGGCTGTGGCGCGCGAGGATGATGGCCGTAGTTCGGTCGCGTGAAGCTGGTGGAGATGCGGTGCAGGGCGCTGTGGCGGAGGAGGTGGTTCCGGCGCGAACGCTGGGGTGGCATCCCCTGCCGACGTGCTTCGGCGCCCGAGGAGGAGGTGGCGGAGACTCCGGCGTGGAGGCAGGAGATGGCCTCTCCTGCCGCCGTGCTCCGGCGTCCGGGCGGTGTGGAAGCCGGGGCGGCGGCCCCGGACAGTGGCGGCTACTCCGGCGGAGCGGCTGAAGCGGGCATGGCCATGGCAGCGGAAGTGGAAGGTGGTGCCGCGGCTGCTGCGGCATGCGGTGGAGCTCGGTGGTTGACGACATGGCCGGGATGCCATCCTGCTGCTCCCGAAGCTTTGCGGTCGGGTTGAACTCCGGGCGAAAGCTCGCATGGACTTCGGTCAGTACCGACGACGGCGGCGCCCTCGGGCGTCGTTCCCTTTCTTGATTGCGTCGTCGTGGAGTTTTTCGACCTCGTCTAACGCGTGGTGGTTCCAAGTTCTTCGGGTGAAAACCTTTGCTCCTTCGTGAGCGGGCGGCGGTGACGGTCTCGTCACTACCTTGTTGGAGGCGCCGCTTTGGAGCCCTTGGCCAGCGCGGTGCAACGGTTTCACGACGGATGTGCAGAATGGCGTGTGGTCGTGGGCGGTGGATGTCGGGGCGGCGGCTCCGGAAGGTGGTGGTGCGTCGAGGCAGCGGCCTCGATCTCCCACGCTACGACGGTTCTATGAGGCAGAACCGTTGTTTAGTGTGGATTTGGGTGGCGACCTGGATGAAGACTGCTTGGGCAGAGGGTTCGTCGACCTGACTGGATCGTCTTCGGGCAATGCGAAGGTCGATATGGTTGCTACACTGGGGCGGCGGCCCCGGAACAGGTGGTTTTGGTGGCAACCTGGATGAAGACTGCGTGGGCAGAGGGTTCGTCGACCATGACTGGATCACTTTCGGGCAATGCGAAGGTCGATCTGGTTGTTACGCCGGGGCGGCGGCCCCGGAGCAGGTGGTGTGTGTTGTGACGTTTGTCGACTTGGGTCATGTGGGCGGCGGGTCGCTTCGTTTGTGTCATTTTTTTGTACAGATTGTATGGTTTTTGGACCGGTTTCTCTTATAAACTGGGTCAACTCTTTCTATCTATTCGGGCGGTGGATACGACCACTTTATAGCTCAAAAAATTTATTGTGTCTATCTCTCGTCCAGTTGGCCCTTTTATAATAGTTCCTAGTAGAATATGTCATCGTCCACAGCAAAAAATGTCGACGTGCCAATACAGTTGAAATGATGATTAAAATGGTATTCCTTGACAATTAGTAAAGCGTAAGTTAGAAAATATCTTTATGTCTCAACCTCCTTTTTCTAATAAAAATTTATCTCTGTCCATATTGCCATGTCCTTGGCTAATTAAGAACACCCTATAATTATTCAGCAGGGTATTTCAATGGCTTATTGGCGCTAACATGAAAGACAAGTAGACGTTCCAGTCTTCGAGATGGAAACTCTAAAGGAAGCCTTGACACATACATCTATGTTTTTGCATGATTGTTGCTGACTTTCCATGCTGCAAGTTTCAAACCCAATCTTGTTTGCTCTTTCACGTTTCAACTTTTAACCCATGTGATGATATTACAGTGTACATAAATCAGTGTTTTTTTTTGAAGACACGAGTATCTATACTACTATTAAAAGAGCAAACTTGTGTTGATACATTAAATCTGAGCCTTTCAATATTTGGCCAACGGTCCAGATTGATTCAATGTTTGACAACTCAACACATCTTTTCATTTCATGCTAATTACAAGCATTGCCACCGCTAAAAAAAACGTTTCGGTCCGTTCCGCGAGCACCACCGTCGCCACCATCGCCTCGACTGCCGCCGTACAATGTTGCTCCGACCCTCTCGGCGCAGGGCGCTGGGTGACGCCATGCACGATTCAGGGGCGGGTAGCTGCCAAGCCTATACGGGCAACCATCGCTTGATACAGCCCTACGGAAGCGCGTGGCGGTGCGGTTTCCAGGGGGGTCACAAGGTGCAAGGTCGGAGGCGGGGCTGCCGGAGCAAGGATGCGAGCGTCGATGGACGTGGCGACGCGACATGAGGAGAGGCGACGGGAGCATGGCCCGTGCAGCTCCCCTGCTCTGCATCATGTGCCCGACGTTGTCATCGGCGTTCTGGACACCGGCGTGTGGCCGGCGAACGCGAGGTGAACGATTCCGTGCGGGATAGGGTCACGGCTGAGGCACCGAGCACCGAATACGACGCGGAGAACCGGCGGCGCGCGGTTGGTGGAATGCCGCGGCGCTCAAGGCTCCGAGGAGCTCGCAGCAGGAAGATGCCGAGGAAGCCCAAGACTCAAGACCATCCAAGGCGTACGCATGGAAGAGGAGGAGAAAGCGACAAGACGAAGATGAAGACAATGACGGAGCTAGTCAGGTCGTCTCCAGCCCGGCCTCCAGCCCGGCCTAGGCCAGCTAGGTGCCAGAGCCGGCCGGCCTCTAGCCAGCCAGGCCGGCCTTCTTGCACGCCTTGACTTTTAAGTCATGTAACTTACCCCTTCGTCCTAGACTATAAATAGGAATCTCCTACATCAGATCTAGGGATAGAGTCTATGATGAGAGAGAGTTGAGCATAGGCTCCTTACCCACCCCTTGTGGTGTTGCCTCCTTGTGGAGAAGATCCCCATGTGGATTCAAGGCCTCCCTTTGTGGAGATTAACCAAGACCTCCTCTTGTGGAGAAGATCCCTCTAGTGGATTTCAAGACCTCTTCTTGTAGTTGTGACTACTTGCCAATCCTTCATCTTTTGGTGATGCTATTGGTTCGGTTGGATTGACCGTTAGGAGAAACAATCCTAAGAGTAAGGTGTGCTTGGAGAAGGATAATCGGGGGCTACCCTTGGGGAATTGTTACCGGTTGACTTTTGCTAGGTTATGCTTTGCTAGTTAATTATCTTGTTTGGTTCGAATTCCCCTTTGTGTTCTTCGCGTTCTTCGTGCGTTCTTGCGTGAGTTCGCCCAAATTCGCCATCAATCCGTGAAGATCGGGCACCCCTTGAGGTCCTAACTTCATCATATGGTATCAGAGCAAAGGTTGCCACGGAATTGACTTTGTTTCCACCGCAATTCCCCCCAAATTTTTCTTTGATTTTAAGAAATTCAAAAATTTCCACCAAAAATAGCCCCAAATTGCTTTTGGATCAATCTGTCAATCTTGTGCGTTTTGGTAGGTTTTGATCCATAGATCCGTTGCTAAACTTGTTGATCTAACTCCCTATGCGTTTCCATGGTCAAATTCCATTGTTTTCCCCTCCGATTTGAAGTTTTTTCGGGCCGTTTTCCCGCCAAAATCGCGGATTTTCGAGTGGTCAACCGCAGCAGACTGCCCGGCCTCGAGGCCGGCCTACCACCCGACGCCGCCGGCCTTCAGCCCGGCCTAGGCCGACCTCTCTGCAAACTGCAATTTTCAAATTCGATTTTGGCCATATCTTTTGTTTCCGGACTCCGTTTTGAGTGATCTTTGGCGCGTTTCGAAGCTAAGAACACGCTCTACGGCACCATTGAGGTCGATCCACCATCCAACACCACCCAAAATTAGTGGGCAAGCACGAGAATTCGACTCCAACGGGTAAAGTTCATCGATGAAAGGTATAATGATACGTCTAAAACGTATCTACTTTCCCGAACACTTTTGCTGTTGTTTTACCTCTAATTTATGTATGTTTGAGTGCAACTAACACGAACTAACGCTGTTTTCAGCAGAATTGCCCTGGTGTCTTGTTTTTGTGCAGAAAGTCAAGTTTCGGGAAAATTTCCGAAAAATATCCTAGAGTTCCTATTTTTCCAGAAGACACACGCAGCTAGAAGACGAGACGGAGGCGGGCCACAGGGGCCCCACACCATGGGCCCGCGCGGCCAGAGGTGGGCCGCGCCGGGGGGTGGTGTGGCCGCCTCGGACACCACCTCGCGACCCCCTTTCGACTACTTAATCCCCTTGACCTAAAAATCCGAGGAGGGTCGACGCTTTTCCCCGAAACACTCCAGAGCTCCGCCGCCACCGAAAACCCTATTTTGGGGACCAGAAACTCCGTTCTGGCACCCTGCCGAGACGGGGAATTGGAGGAGATCATCGCCATCATCATCACCGACGCCTCTCCATCAACCATCTATGATTCTCCCATCCATGTGTGAGTAATCCCCGCTGTAGGCTGAAGGGGGTGGTAGGGATTGGATGAGATCATTCATGTAATAGACATCAGATTGTTAGGGCATGGTGCCTAGTATCCATTGTTAGTATTTTATGTCATTGTTGCAACTTGTTATGCTTAATGCTTGACACTTAGGGCGCGAGTGCCATGATTTCAGATCTTAACATGTTATTGTATCATGAGGATAATTATTGCTTTAGATCATATCTACAAGTTGTATGCACATATAATTGTCTGGAACCCGATGCCCCAAAGTGACAGCAATTGGGATAACCGGAGGGGATGGCTGTGATGTGAGGATCACATGTGTTCACGGAGTGTTAATGCTTTGCTCCGGTGCTTTATTAAAAGGAGTACCTTATGTTGGAATTTATGGGCCTTTGCCCACTTTCTGCCCATGGCCCAATTAATTCCGAAAATCTCATGGCCCATTTATTTGGCTGTTAAATGAGTCATTGATTGATAATTAACGGACGCGTTAATTTCGGGAAAATTAAATGAGTCATTGATTGATAATTAACGGACGCGTTAATTTCGGGAAAATTAAATGAGTCATTGATTGATAATTAACGGACGCGTTAATTACTCAGCGGTTTCCGATTCTTTTGGATCGTGGGGCTGTTACCGACTCGATCGTGCGGCTGCGCCCACGTCCTACCCGAACCGCACTATATATACAGGCCGAGCGAACCCTAGCCGCCACTAGACGCAACACATGGTCGCTCGCCGCCCTAGTTCCAGAACATTGCGTCGCCGTATTCCAAGTCTTCTCCATCCCGTCTTCCGGCGTGCACCGGTTGAAGGGACAGTAGGCCTCCGGAACCCCGCCTCTTGTGATCCTGTACGGGAGAGGGGCGATCAGGTTTTTGGGGAGCGCACTCGCGCGACTACTGGCTTCGAGTTCTTCCCCAACGACGACTTCTTCCCCGACATCGCCAATCTCTTCATCAACGACATGGGCGACGCCGGTTCCGCTGCTGCTGCTGCCGCATCGTACGTTTTCTTGATCTTCTGTTTGATATGCTGCTAGAGTTTCTGCTTGTAGTAGTTGCTCTAGATTCGTTCTGTTTTTCTACTGTTATAGTAGATCGCATGATTAGTTTAATTCTGTTTATTCTAGTCATAAACTGTTTATCAATTTCGTGGATTAAATCTACTGCTAAATTGCTTATATATTCAACAATCCAAAAACCTGATTATAGGCAATTTGTATCGCCTGGCTTTCTCGCGTCAACGAAGCCATTTCCCTTTAAAGGGGTGTTGTACAAACGGTGGCGCATGAGAGCAGTTTACTGGTTTCAGAACAGTAACTGCTATGCTGCCACCAAAGGCAAACCTGAGGGCGAGCTTAATCCTGAACAACAGGAAGCTTTTGAGAAGCTCGATACTCTGTTTAAGAGTGCCCTTCTGAGTATTCTTGACGATTCCATTGTGGATTCGTATATGTCTTTTGACACTGGCAAAGACATGTGGGATGCGCTCGAGGCCAAATTTGGGGCCTCGGACGCTGGCAGCGAGTTGTACGTCATGGAGCAATTCTATGACTACAAGATGACTGATGAGCGTTCTGTTGTACAACAGGCTCATGAGATACAGTCGCTCGCTAAAGAACTTGAGCACTTCAAGTGTAATTTACCGGACAAGTTTGTTGCCGGTGGCATTATCGCCAAGCTTCCACCTTCGTGGAGCAACTTTGCTACTTCTCTGAAACACAAGAGACAAGAGTTTTCCGTTTCGGATCTCATTGGGTCGCTTGATGTGGAAGAAAAGGCGAGAGCGAAGGATACACGTGCTCGAGTTGCTGAGGCTGGTTCTAGTGCCAATATGGTACAGAAAAGAATTACCAGCCGCCCCACAAGTCCAAATTTAACAAGAGCAACTCTGGGGGTAAAGGCAAGTCTGATGGAAGGTTCAAGCCTTCACAGCCTACCAACTTTAAGAAGAGCAACAATAAGAAGCCGAGGAAGGGATCATGCCACGTTTGTGGTGATCCGGAGCATTGGGCACCTCGTGTCCCAATCGCCATGAGCTACGCACATCTGAGAACAGCGGCAAGACTGCCAATGTTGTCATTAGCGACACCGTGATGAAGGAATCTGGGTACGGTATATTTCCTACCATTCTTTCAGTTTGTCATTCTCCTGAATGGTTGATTGACACTGGTGCTAATGTACATGTTTGTGCTGATGCCTCGATGTTTTCTTCTTACCAGGTCACAGGGACTTCCCCCGTGCTGATGGGGAACGGTTCACATGCTTTTTTCGTGGTGTTGGCACGGTCGATCTGAAGTTTACTTCGGGAAAGATCGTGCGGCTGAAGAACGTGCATCATGTGCCCTCCATCAATAAGAATCTCGTCAGCGGTTCGCTACTATGTCGAGATGGTTATAAGTTGGTTTTCGAGTCCAATAAAGTTGTAATATCTAAGTATGGACAATTTGTTGGAAAAGGCTATGAGTGCGGAGGCTTGTTCCGCCTATCTATGTCAGACTTTTGCACTAAAGTTATTAATCATATTTGCCATGAAATTGAGTATAATGTCTGGCATTCACGACTTTGTCATATTAACTTTGGTTGCATGACGCGGCTAGCTAGTTTGGATTTAATTCCGAAATTCACTACTGTCAAAGGTTCCAAGTGTCAAGTATGTGTGCAAGCTAAGCAACCTCGCAAGTCTCATACGGCTGCTGAGGCAAGAGACTTGGCACCGCTGGAACTTATACATTCAGATCTCTGTGAGATGAATGGCGTGTTGACAAAAGGCGGAAAGAAATATTTCATGACGCTTATTGATGACTCCACTAGATATTGTTATGTGTATCTTCTGAAATCAAAAGATGAGCTTTAAACTTCTTTAAAATCTATAAAGCTGAAGCAGAGAACCAACTTGATCGGAAAATTAAACGATTGAGGTCCGATCGCGGTGGAGAGTATATTTCCAATGAGTTTGATTCGTTTTGTGCGGAACATGGTATAATCCATGAGAGGACGCCTCCCTACTCGCCTCAGTCAAATGGAGTGGCTGAGAGAAAGAACCGAACTCTAACTGATTTGGTTAACGCCATGTTAGACACTTCGGGTCTCTCCAAGGCATGGTGGGGGGAGGCTCTATTGACAGCTTGTCATGTCCTAAACCGAGTTCCCATTAAGACGAAAACTGTTTCTCCATTTGAGGAATGGGAAAGGAAAAATACGAGACTCTCTTACTTTCGTACTTGGGGTTGTTTGGCGAAAGTCAATATACCAATTCCCAAGAAGCGCAAGCTTGGACCAAAAACCGTGGATTGTGTTCTTCTGGGCTACGCTTTTCATAGCGTTGGTTATAGATTTTTGGTAGTAAAATCTGAGGTATCCGACGTTAACGTTGGTACGATTATGGAGTCGAAGGATGCGACTTTCTTTGAGGAAATCTTTCCGATGAAGGATATGCCTAGCTCATCAAATCAGGAGATACCTAATACATCTAGTCAGGAATTGGTTGATATTCCTGATCCTACCATTTCGATAGAACACACTGATAATCCTGTGGAGGATGACAATGAAGTTCCTGTTAGGAGCAAGAGACAGAGGACTGCAAAGTCCTTTGGTGATGATTTCATTGTGTACCTTGTGGATGACACACCCAGTACATTTCAGAAGCCTATGCATCTCTTGATGCTGACTACTGGAAGGAAGCTGTCCGTAGCGAGATGGATTCCATCTTGGCTAACGGAACCTGGGAAGTCACTGATCGTCCTTATGGGTGTAAACCTGTAGGATGTAAGTGGGTGTTCAAGAAAAAGCTTAGGCCTGATGGTACTATTGAGAAGTACAAGGCGCGGCTTGTGGCCAAGGGTTATACCCAGAAAGAAGGTGAAGACTTCTTTGATACTTACTCACCTGTGGCTAGACTGACCACGATTCGTGTGCTACTTTCGTTGGCTGCCTCGCATGGTCTTCTCGTTCATCAAATGGACGTTAAGACAGCTTTCCTAAATGGAGAGTTAGACGAGGAAATTTACATGGATCAGCCCGATGGTTTTGTAGTACCTGGTCAGGAAGCAAAGGTGTGCAAGTTGTTGAAGTCTTTATATGGCCTGAAGCAAGCTCCTAAGCAATGGCATGAAAAGTTTGAAAGAACTTTAACTGCTGCAGGTTTCGTTGTAAACGAATCTGACAAGTGTGTGTACTATCGCCATGGTGGGGGCGAGGGAGTTATTCTCTGTCTGTATGTCGATGACATACTGATTTTTGGAACCAACCTTGAATTGATTAAGGAGGTTAAGGATTTCTTATCTCGATGTTTTGAGATGAAGGATCTAGGAGTGGCTGATGTTATCTTGAACATCAAGCTGCTGAGAGATGGTAATGGTGGGATTACACTGCTTCAGTCTCACTATGTGGAAAAGGTCTTGAGTCGTTTCGGGTATGACGACTGTAAGCCTTCTCCGACACCATATGATCCTAGTGTGTTGCTTCGAAAGAACCAACAGAGTGCTAGAGATCAACTGAGATATTCTCAGATTATTGGCTCGCTTATGTATTTGGCTTGTGCCACGAGGCCTGACATCTCTTTTGCTGTGAGCAAGTTGAGCCGGTTTGTTTCTAATCCGGGAGATGATCATTGGCATGCTCTTGAGAGAGTTATGCGTTATTTAAAAGGCACTGCGAGCTATGGAATTCACTACTCCGGGTATCCGAGGGTACTGGAGGGTTATAGTGATTCTAATTGGATATCTGATGCTGATGAGATTAAGGCCACGAGTGGTTACGTGTTTACACTTGGTGGTGGCGCTGTTTCCTGGAAGTCTTGCAAGCAGACCATCTTAACGAGGTCAACTATGGAAGCAGAACTCACAGCGTTAGACACAGCCACTGTTGAAGCAGAGTGGCTTCGTGAGCTTTTGATGGACTTACCTGTGGTTGAAAAACCAATACCCGCCATCCTTATGAACTGTGATAATCAAACTGTGATAGTTAAGATTAAAAGTTCTAAGGATAATTTGAAGTCATCAAGGCATGTGAAGAGGAGATTGAAATCTGTCAAAAATTGAGAAACTCCGGAGTTATTGCGTTGGATTATATCCAAACATCTAAGAACTTGGCAGATCCCTTCACAAAGGGTTTATCACGTAATGTGATAGATAGTGCATCGAGGGAGATGGGTTTGAGACCCACGGTATGAGTTGTCCACAGTGGTAAACCACTCTATGTGATCGGAGATCCCGTGAATTAGAAGTGGGAGACAAGCTGTTGGTCAGCTGGGAGGAGAGTATCCCTACATTATTTTTCTCACTCCGTGAAGATGCAATACTCTCCTGATCTGCATGGCAGGTTGATATTTATCTTAATGTGTTCCAAGCGGCTTACTTTTATAAGCGGAGATGTTATCCTGCAGAGCATCTCTTGAGGAATACACCTATATGAGTCTGACTATTAAACGTCGTAGTCTATGAGAGTTGGGTGCTCTCTAGTAAACTCATGAAAGGTCTTGGAGTATGACGCATAAGCTCCACCCGCGGGGAAGCCTTGCGGCAGCCCAGTATCGGTCAAGGGCTTGTGTGAAACTAGTTTGCAGCAAACTTGTAGTTCAAGGCATAGTCCACTATCCAAGTTGTGATCTAGTGTAGCATAAGTTTCTAAGTGGAAGTTCAACTTAACAGTCTCCACTAAGCACCGGTATATAAACAATGTTTTGGAACAAATGTGGCATGATGTGCCAATGAGACTTTGTGGGGGATTGTTGGAATTTATGGGCCTTTGCCCACTTTCTGCCATGGCCCAATTAATTCCGAAAATCTCATGGCCCATTTATTTGGCTGTTAAATGAGTCATTGATTGATAATTAAAGGACGCGTTAATTTCGGAAAAATTAAATGAGTCATTGATTGATAATTAACGGACGCGTTAATTTCGAGAAAATTAAATGAGTCATTGATTGATAATTAACGGACGCGTTAATTACTCAGCGGTTTCCGATTCTTTTGGATCATGGGGCTGTTACCGACTCGATCGTGCGGCTGCGCCCACGTCCTACCCGAACCACTATATATACAGGCCGAGCGAACCCTAGCCGCGACTAGACGCAACACATGATCGCTCGCCGCCCTAGTTCCAGAACATTGCGTCGCCGTATTCCAAGTCTTCTCCATCCCGTCTTCCGGCGTGCACCGGTTGAAGGGACAGTAGGCCTCCGGAACCCCGCCTCTTGTGATCCTGTACGGGAGAGGGGCGATCAGGTTTTTGGGGAGCGCATTCGCGCGACTACTGGCTTCGAGTTCTTCCCCAACGATGACTTCTTCCCCGACATCGCCAATCTCTTCATCAACGACATGGGCGACGCCGGTTCCGCTGCTGCTGCCGCATCGTACGTTTTCTTGATCTTCCTGTTTAATATGCTGCTAGAGTTTCTGCTTGTAGTAGTTGCTCTAGATTCGTTCTGTTTTTCTACTGTTATAGTAGATCGCATGATTAGTTTAATTCTGTTTATTCTAGTCATAAACTGTTTATCAATTTCGTGGATTAAATCTACTGCTAAATTGCTTATATATTCAACACCTTAATTACCAGTAGTTTCCCTTCAGGCCCCGCTGCAAACGGGCTGGTAGGACAATAGATGTTGTGCAAGTTTCTCATTGCGAGCACGTACGACTAAATACGGAACACATGCCTATGATTGATTATTACTTGGATGCTTTATTATTATCTATCTGCAAATGCCCTACGCATGACTATTTCATGAACTATCTTATCCATGCAACGCCCGTTCATCCATCCCTATGCCTACAGTATTTTAATCCTGCTGTCTATTTTAATTATTACTGCTGCTTTTATTTTACTGCTGCTATTATTTCACTACTGCTACTGTCATAAAACTGTTGCTACTGATAATCTGTGTCGAGTAAGTCTATTTCCAGGTGCAGCTGAACTGACAATTCATCTGTCAAGGCTTATAAATATTCTTTGGCTCCCCTTGTGTCGGATCAATAAATTTGGGTTTTACTTCCCTCGAAGACTGTTGCGATCCCCTATACTTGTGGGTCATCATATAACATCTCCAATCTTTACCCCTTGCCACTCCTTTATGAGCCACACTATATCTTTGCGATTACCATGTCCTATTGAGGCTAGCTCTTGATGATTGCTTGGGTTTTGCACATTGGCACCGTGTAGTTACCGAGCAAGAATTGTGCGCTAGTTGATATATATATCTTGTTGGCATCAAAGAAGTGGGTGTGCAAAGAGAAAATAATCACAAGAGAAAAGAGTAAAGAAGCAAAAAGTGCCAAAACAAAAGAAAGAAAGAAAGAAGAGAAAGAAAGACCACTTGCCATATCTCTTGTAGGAAACGCGCAAGCTCGATGAACATCTTGTAGGTGGTACTTTTGTGCAAATCTTGTAGCCCACCAATAAATTGCAATCGAGCTAGTGGCTCTCCTTGCACTTGTGCAACACGAGCTTATAGTCTTCGCTAGGATCATATAGTTCTTTAGGTCACTCCTTGGTTGCATGAGTCCCATTTATCTTTCCGTGCGTGTGTTTCTTGAGCTACATTCCTATCTTGGAGATTGACTTGTTTTTGCTTTGTGATCATCGTGGTTCTCTACTTGCCTTTACAATATCTTGGTTTCCGGTTGGTTCAATTTGCTTTCCACCTACCATACCTTCCTATCCTCATAAGTGTGTGTGTTGGGTGTGAGAACCGGATTCTCTTTCGTCAAGCCACTCTATTCTTTCGATATAGTTTCTCTTGGTTCTTCCATTTCCACATATATACACTTGTCTTGTGAGTTCACGTGTCTAGGGAGAGCGAATAAAACTATGGAGGCGAAGATGATAATGAGTACACGATGAGTCACATGGACTATGATGCCTCATGCATTGAGGACATGGGGAACTACTACACCGACAATGTCCCCCATGACATGATGGATCATCACCAAGACTTCCGCTACCATGACTCTGACTATTCAAACGCCAACGACATGGAGCAGTACCATGACTTTGACAAACCTTCATCATATGGTATCGACTCCGACTACTCAAGCATCAAAGACATGGAGCGGTACCACGACTACGACCACACAAGCTCCAAGGAATGGTCGCCAAGGCATCCTCGTGACTTTCGTCGACACACCTCCACTCAACAGCGTCAACGACGACATGAGAGGAACTCAAGAAGGAAGCCACGCCACCAAGCACCTATGCCCACACTCCAAGTTCAAGGCGCAACCTTCACATCCAAGTTGGCGACAAGTGCGCATCCTATGGTGCCCCCTCGTGCTACCACTACAAGTGCGCCTACAAGAGATCCAAGTTCTATCTTCGGCGAGTTATCAAAGCTTGATTCTTGTGTTGATGAGATCATGGCCGACATCGACAAATTCTTCGAGCAAAGCCTACGTCGACGCCAGAAGAAACATGGTCACAAACGTGAGGCCGCAACCCCTTTGGCGCCCTTCTCAAGCACTTCTCTTCATATGGACGCTACACCAAATGCCACCACCACATTGGCCCCCATTTGGCAAGATGAAGACCTCATATGAGACAATTGCCAAGGCCAAGACCATGACCCACGGGAATGTCCCAATCTCTTGTGCCCCATATACAATGGAAGAGGTTACATGATGTGGGAGTTCCAAGTTGGTGACCAAGATGGCGAGAAGACGGTCGAGCATGGGAGTTTGAGTTATGATATGGTACAAATCCCATGTGTTTGAGTTATGATATGGTACAAATCCCATGTGAGAATGAGAGCCACTTAGCCCACTTGAGTGAGAGTGAGAGTGAGTTGAGTGCCTCCACCAAATGTGAGATTGAGTGCTTCCAATTTGAGTGAATGAGTGATACACCACTTGAGTTGAGAGAGGTAGTTGATAGGTCAAGTGAGGCCATTTTGCATTCTAACAACTTGCCACTTTCCTCTAGTGTGTTCTCTCATTGTATGCTAGGTTCCTTGAATGATGAGACGCCTACCCTCGACATGATGGTGTCTCCAATGGAGAAGATGTACATGGCGGATGATGATGATGCCACCCCATGTCTACTTCAAGATGGACAAGTCGGCTACATGGAAGCCCCTACTACTTCAACACCTACTTCACATGAGCGGGACTACCAAGGTATGGGTGTTGATGTGACCATGATCCCACTAGTGGACATGATGAACTATGATTGCTTGCATGCTATGGGTGATTCTATTGATGTCACATATGATTCGTTCTTCTTCCTTTGTGATACTTTGTTTGAAACCAATGTTGATCATGTGGAATTACCTATTTGTGATGATTTTGCCATGAGCATGCCTTGTTATGAATGTTTCCATTTTTCTCCCATTGTGGCATGCAACATGTTGAACAATTCCTCTTTCACATGTGTTGCTTGCAATAATGTTGAAATGTTTGATAATGAGATTGCCCCCATAGCTTTCTCACATTTTGGAGATGTTTCGTTTTCTCTTATGGACCTTGTTCCATCCTTCACTTTGCATAGTGACCATCCACATATGTCATATTTTGCCGTTGATTTTGATGTGGTTGGTGATGTGCAAATGAAGAGACGCGTCATGATGGATGATGTGTTCATATACCGTGCAAATAACTTCTTCATATGGTGTCTTGTGTGTGCCGGTCACCGCATGATAATGTCAACCTCAATTGAGCATGAGTTGACAAGAAGAGCTCTTGAGAGCATACATGTGAGTAGTGGATCGAATCCAACTCTCAAATCTTTCTCATGTTTTGCATCAAACAAGTTGAACAATTTCTCTTGCTTATGGTTTGTTTGCAATCATGTTGGTGCTTTTGGTCTCCCCTTTGTCAAGCATGGTTACTTGATCTTTCACATGAATGATTTGTGTGTTGCAACAAAAATGATGAACAATTGTTCTTTGAGATGGCTTGTTTGCAACCATAATGACATTTTGAGCATGTCTTGCCATGAGTGTATTGGTTTCTACCAATTTGGTGTTGCAACAAATATGTTGAAAACTTGCTCTTTTTGATGTGCTTTGTTTGCAGCCATGATGATATTTTGGACATTCTTCATTGTGTGTTTTTACCAAGTTCTCCTCTTATTGCATCAAGGATGTTGACAAATTTCCCTTTCCGATGCCTTGTGAGCAATAATGATCATATGGTTCAAAATGAGATACCTAGATTGCATCCTCATATTTTCATGGAGTTTTTGTGTTCCCACATTTTGAATATGTTCCATTGGATTTCTTGCACACTGACCTTGCATTTGCATTACCTTTTCATATCCTTATGTTGTGCTAACGGTGCTATGACGAAGAATGGACATGTCATTGTTGATATGCTCCTCTTTCTTGCACACACATGGTTTGCTTGGTCTTTGGTGTTTGTAGACATGGTGAATTCCAATTCTTCGACAACACATCTACCTCATTTGCATGGTGATGAAGAGCAAGAGTCGAGGACGACTCTTTTTAAAGGGGGGGAGATGATGTAGCCCTAGCCCACGGCCACCACCTTTCTAGCACTCCAACGCATGACATGACGTCATCGATCTCAAAGGTGAACTCCTTCCTCTACAAGAATCCATTTCGTGATCCTTTGGATGGTATACTACTTGAGCATCTACCCCTTTGCTATGCTAGGTATCACATGACGAGTACGGACATCCGGGAAGATGCCGAGGAAGCCCAAGAGTCAAGACCATGAAAGGCGTACGCATGGAAGAGGAGGAGAAAGCGACAAGACGAAGATGAAGACAATGGCGGAGCAAGTCAGGCCGGCCTCCAGCCTGGCCTCCAGCCCGGCCTAGGCGGGCTAGGTGCCAGAGCCGGTCGGCCGGCCTTCCTGCACGCCTTGACTTTTAAGTCATGTAACTTACATCTTCGTCCTAGACTATAAAAAGGAGTCTCCTACCTCAGATCTAGGGATAGAGTCTATGATGAGAGAGAGTTGAGCATAGGCTCCTTACCCACCCCTTGTGGTGTTGCCTCCTTGTGGAGAAGATCCCCATGTGGATTCAAGGCCTCCCCTTGTGGAGATGAACCAAGACCTCCTCTTGTGGAGAAGATCCCTCTAGTGGATTCCAAGACCTCTTCTGGTAGTTGTGACTACTTGCCAATCCTTCATCTTTTGGTGACGCTATTGGTTCGGTTGGATTGAACGTTAAGAGAAACAATCCTAAGAGTAAGGTGTGCTTGGAGAAGGATAATCGGGGGCTACCCTTGGGGAATTGTTACCGGTTGACTTTTGCTAGGTTATGCTTTGCTAGTTATCTTGTTTGGTTCGAATTCCCCTTTGTGTTCTTCGCGTTCTTCGTGTTCTTCGTGCGTTCTTGCGTGAGTTCGCCCAAATCCGCCGTCAATTCGTGTAGATCGGGCACCCCTTGAGGTCCTAACTTCATCACCATGGCTCTTTGGTGGCCTCAGATAATCAACATAATCTGTCGGATGGCATGTAGTGTCGTACAAGAATCGGACAAAGAGTGATGGATGTAAAGTCATTTTGTTTATAGTCCCTCATATAAAGGTTGGTTATAAGGTCGAATTTCTGATTACTATTACCCTTCAGAACCTTCTCTTTATTTATTTTTCATATTTATATTTTTCTAAAGGCACAAATAGAGATGGGCTTTTGCAAAAATGCATTACGTTGGAAATGTAGAGTTCTATAGATATGCAAATTTGCAAGTTAAAACTTAGACTTGTTTAGGAGCTATGAAAATGAAAAATTTGACAATGAATAGTAGCAAACGTTACTATTCGCTGATGAACTACTATTCATTGCTTTATTTTTTTATTTCCATAACGCCTAAATAAATTTGAGTTTCAACTTGAAATTTAGCATGTCTATAGAGAGTATATATTCCCAACATGCTTCATTTTCGTTGAGATATTTTTGAAATTTTAAACATGATTTTTTCTGGATTTTCACCGGTTTCCATTGAAAGTTGGCTTCCACCAGATATTCTGTTGTTATACTTGCTCTAACCTCAAGTCTTCTACCAAAGGAATAATTATGTATTAATGACTGTTCAAGGTGTTACACCCGGTATTTGATTAAATTTCGCTTGATTCTCAAGGTGTGCTTATACTGATGGAGAGACAATGATGGCATGTTGAAGCAGATCATGTGAAGCTGAATCTGCTAAGAGCATCTACAGCAGCTCATCCAAATGGACATCTAAAGCAAATATAGAGGACCGAGGCAAAAAAAAACGTCTCCAGCAGCCCATCTATCCGGTCATCTATCGATAGATGTCCTCCCAGGTCTCCTACCCGTCATCCACATGTAGGGGACGAAGCCATGACCATCCAGAGCAACTGCTCTCTCCCTCGCGCGCGTCCCGCGTGAATCCGGAGGTTGCAGGCGCCACTCCCCTGACTTGCCCTCCCGATGTACAGCTTGCCCTTTTTTCAATTTAGAGAGAAGTTAGATGGGGGCGCCGCCAGATTTGATCCAGGCAGATTGGATGTCGCCGTTTTTCCTGGATTTGATGCGGGCGCGAGCTGGGATGGGAGGACTGGCGTGTTTCCGTGGTACTAGAGCAGCCTGGCGTAGGCCGGCGAGTAGAGGATGGGACTTGGGAGGGCGCCGGCGCGAGCTAGGATGGGAGCGCCGGCTCGTTTCCGTGGGAGTAGAGCAGCGTGGCGGATGGGGGAAGGAGACGGTGGGAGCTGAGCTAGCTGCTCCTGGAAAAGGGCATCGATCGATTTGTGCTAGTTGGTTTTGGCTAGTTATTTCGCTTCTGTACTAGACCTTGCTCGATCTGCTAGTTGATTTGTATACCGAACTTCACAAGCTAGCTGATTCGTACTAGTTGGTTTGCTCCTGTATACTGAGTTGTGCTAGCTGAAGTGGTTCTGTATTTCTGGTAGCTAATTTATGAACTTATTGGACTAGATAAATATTCAATTGTGGTGTTGTTTATTTTAGATGGACAATTCGGATATGGAAAAAATGTTGGATTACTATTAAAATATAGGAGAGAGAATATAGATGTCCCGAATATAGATGTTCTACTGGAAAACTAGCAACATCTAAAATAAAATCTGTTTAGATGATCATCTATATGGAGATATAGATGACCAAATGTGGATGAGCTGCTGGAGATGCTTTGACCACAAGCCGTAAATTCTACCGAAATCGCTAGAAAAAGGGACCGTGTCATGGTGACAAGTGTCGCACTCTCCATGCCAGAGACTATGCTATGTGGATCAAGAACCGGTTATTCTACGGCGGATGTATATGTCCATGGAGCATGAAAATTGGGAAGAGAGGCCCATGAAAACAGGCCCATAAATATTGTGGTTCTAAGCCTCTCACAAGTCACACCGGAATAATCTAAAAAACGGCTCAACAAAAAAACAATAATCTAAAAAAAGAAAAACAACAAGTTACACCGGAAATCCTTAAATGTACAATAGTAACACCTAACCCTCCCACCATGAAAATCCACCCGTTTCTTTCCCTCCCATCGCATCGCTAAGGCCTGTGCCAATGCGGGTATCTTGACACGATTTCATAGATAAAACGCTGACGTGGTGGCCTAATTAATGAAGCAAGAGAGAGTTGATGTATGCTATTGTAGAACCGGCTCTTAACGTGGTACCCAAAACGACATAAATGTAAAATTCATCCCGTGCTCCAAACAACTCCCTCAGGCCACCGCTGGACATCCATTTGATACATTAAGTGCTGGCCACAAAGTAAGCTATAGTTTTATTAGGCCACAAATTGATCTGATATTAAATCTCGAAGATACAATATTTAGATACGGTGCACTAGCAAGACTGTATCTTACTCAGTCGTTTTTTTGCTGGATACAGCGTTTAGACACGACGCGTTGGTACCGGCCTAAGGGCATGTACAATGGGGTGACGTCAGCATTCTCTTAGCGTTGACACGTATGATATTTGTCTAGTTGGAGTAGAGAGAATGAAGAAAGAGGAGGTTGCCTTCCCTTAAGTAAGAGATGATCTCTTACGAAATAAGAGAAGACTAATTTCACTATTGTACAATTTGTCTTCGCTTAGAACTACAATTTTCTACTAAAATATAATTAAGTCTCATTAATTATTAGGGATGGCAATAAGAGATGATGCATTGTACAACTTTTAATTTTCTATTCTCTAAATGATGTGGACGGTTAAGAAAAGGCTCGACTTCTCTACCATTGTTTCTTAGGCCGTGTGCTACGTCACTTGCCCCGTACCTTGCGTTCCTGTCTGAGTGTCTGGGCCATCCCCTGAGGCCTGAGGGCCATGCGACGCAACGCAGGGATCCATGTGCAATAAATAAAAAGGCCACCATCGCCCACGCCGTCCGCACATGAACCGGAATGTACACGTAGGACACGACGCAGTGCCACCAGGTTTGGCGCCATCTCTTTTATCCATCATGCACGGCCTAGTTTAATGCTACAGTAGCTTAAATCGTGCTGTTCCTTCTTCAACTGTGTCGACAATTGACACTGTCAGAGATTGACGTGCCCCGGTATCATTTACTATCCACTGCGTTGACATGATCTCCGATCTTGTCACGCTGCGTCCATACGGGACTCACTCCAAGTTAATTACTGAAAAAAAAAGTTAAGATCATTGCCGAAACCAAAGCAGTTGCGAGTGCAATGCAGGCTTCTATAGTTTGCGATGATCGACAATCAAATCAACGTTATTAGAGGCTTGAGAAAACAATGAGTACTAAATACACCTTTCATGATTTGATTTGAGGTGCAGATGATTCTCGAGCAAAATCCATCCATGCCTAATCCTCAGTCTGTAGTGTGCAATGAGTGGGCGAGTGATCGGCAAATCCATAGGGGCCGCCGCTCCGGGGCCCTTTTTATCCTAGACCAGAGGCTCTCAGGCCAAGAAGAAATAGGTGGCCGGGCCGGCAGCCATGATTGAGCGTGTGCACGAGCCCCATTCCTTGGCAGATCTGGACGCCCCAAAGCTCCGCACGGTGGCAGTCCACTCCAGCACGGCACGAAGAAAAAGGCAACATTGCCAGCTAGACGGGCGGCGCAATGATCGGTAGCAGTCGAGCTCGCCAGTGCCAGCGGCGTCGCAGGTTCGGTTCAGTTTTAGTTACTCCACTCGAGAGTGAGCGGCGGACGGACAGACAGACAGACAGACGGTGCGCCGTCCGAGTAATAAAGCCATCATTACTGCACGCCGACGAAGCCGTGTTTGTTTAATGGAGTAAAAATCATGCACGGCGTGGCGGGACTACTAGTACTAGCTGCAAGGCGTGGTAGGTTTTGTATTGATTGCAGCCCAAGATTTATGGGATTATGCAGCGGGAATGGCACTCAATCGAGCTCGTGATACTACTGCAACACCGTCGCCAGGATAAGGAGAGGAAAGGCATAAGTGAAGCGCTTTTCGCAAGTCTATTCCTCCTTTCCTTTTATTAGAACTAAAAAGCTATGAGTGGAGATTTTTGTCTCCCAGAGTTTCAATGCTCTGCTGTTATAAAAAATTCGAAAACCATATTTACGAGTTTAAAAAAATTCTAATAACAAATACAAATGTAGCCAATGATGTATCCCACAATCGTGCAAAATATCGGTTTCAAATATATCAGTTTGCGGGTAAAGAGTAGAAGACGCAGTCCCGTTTCCGAATGTGAGAGAAGCAACAACAGTACGGACTATGGAGTACTACCAAATTTCCCCACGCGAACCATGTGTTTTTTTTTTTTTTTTTTTGAGAGCCTCTCCTAAGTATACAAGCTGTAGTATCTGTTCCGACACACAGGAACTCACACCACACACACAGACACACACCACACACACGCACGCCCCACCTATGTGTCTAAACTAGACCTACAACCTATATCCTTAATACGTCCTGAGAGACTTGCCGAAGACAGATGCTCCGGGACCGACGGGCACGTCGATCTCGCCTGTGGCGCGCGGACGATGAGAGGCATTAGCAGATTTATTACACTGTTCTCAGAACAGTGGTTTAGCTACAGTGTTCGCCGAATGAACAGTGCAGCTGTGAGCCACCAAAATTCGTCCCAGCAGGGATCGAACCTTGGCGGGCAGGCTGGCCACTGCCAGGCGCTGCCACTGCGCTAACGAGCGCGGCTCAAACCATGTGTTGAATATTTGTTCCGACGTCGTTGAAGATAATCCATGGCACATTGGCGGTCGTAGGCAACGCATAGGGTTCTCTTTACCTCCGGGAGTATGGACAGTGATCCAAACGCGGCCACAGCTCGCGCCGGCCCGGGCCTCTTTCTCCAGTGTCGCCAGCTGTATCGTCAGACGTCAGCACACAGCGAAAGGAAACAAAAGTCCAGTGGTGCATCTGTGCAGAGCAGCACCAACCTACCAGACCGTTTTTGTAGCCTTCAGTTTTAGTCTAGAGAAGAGAACCCGTCGAAATAACTGTAAATAATATGATCCCCGGTCGTACTACTATGAGTAAAAGACCGCGGTGAGCTGAAATCAGAAAATATGCTTGGTCAAACCCTCGTACGGCTGATCGAGCTGTAGATAATTAAGCAGCTGCACTGCACTGCACCAGAGTAGTACAGTAGTACAGGTCGATTGGCTACAGTAGCAGCAGTAGTTACCGTGTTCCCCGTCATTTATTCGCAACAGTGGGAGTACTTCATTTTTCATTCCTTGGAATGCCTCCGTCGATCGCGTTGGATACCCGGACGTGCGAGACCGCGACTGCTCTCTCCTTGTGCACCGGTTAATTAACAAGGGCCGCGTCAGTGTTGCTCTCCTCTCCGCACACCCAAGCACTCTACCAAGATTAGCAATCGTCATCTCCGTCTTTTAGGATGTGTTTGGTTTTGAAACCAACTGGAATGAAATGAAAAGGTTCCATTACACTAGAATGGAATGTCATGTGACATCCTATTCCTATGTTTGGTAGAGGCAAAATGAGGTGGAATGGAATGGTGGTGTAAAGCTTTGAAGAGTGTAGTTATCAATGTAATTAAGCAAGTTCATAGTTGATGATCAACATACATGTCTATGTATTAAAATCAAAACAATTTGTCTAGAGAAAAAATAGATGCAGAATATTAATCAACCACAAAATCAACCCGTAAAAAAATCCACAAAATCAATGCGCCGCCGCGCCGGCCGGCTCTCCCACCGCCGCCTCTGCTGGCGATTGGAGCCCCCCCCCCCCCCCAACAATGCTGCCACAGCCACCCGAGCCAGCGGTGGCCGGAGCGGATGCCGCAGAGGGACAGCCACGGCGTCGCCCTCGCCGCTGGAGGCGTCGTCGGAGTTGGAGCCGGCCGAGTCAGCGGCAGCAGAGGCGGGGTTGACGAGGGCGAAGGACTTGAGGCAGGGCAAGCAGGCGAGCCAGCGGAACGAGAGGGGGCTGAGGGCAGTGAGGTGGAGCGAGGTGAGGCCGGAGAAGGTGAGGGAGACGGCGCTGAGCGTAGCGGGCGAGACCGGCGAACAGAGCGAGAAGTGCAGCGCGGTGAGCCGGGCGGCCGACGGAGAGGCGGCCACCGCGAGCAGGGCCATGTCCGCGTCGTGCGCGGCGGCGGAGACCATGGCCTCTGCTCCGCCGACGCCGCCGCTCCTTGCTCCGCCCGGCCCCACCACAGCTCCTTGCTCCGCTCGGCTGCCGCCACGTGTTTAGACGAGTGCGTGCGTCTATGCGTGGCCAGCGTCAGTGATTAGCCTACGTTCCACTTGGTTCGACCGATTTGGTCGAACCAGTCAATTCCGTATCTAGGGGAATATTCCCTCCAAAGGAACCTCCACAACCAAACGCAAGAACCAGTCCCAGGTTCGGAACGGTTCCATTCCATTCCATTCCAGCTCATTCCAAAACCAAACACATCCTAGATCATCTCTCTAGAGCATGTCCTGATCTTATTTCGGCTTGTGCATGAAAAACTGCCTTTTACATCACCGAATAGCAAAAATACAACTCCAGTGGACTATGCATCCCTAAACGGTGACACAAAAAATTTGGCATACCCCAAATTTTTAGCTTTGGTGATATAGATATGCATGACCAGTAGGGCTACTAAAAACGCCACCGGCTGCCGCACGGAGCCCAACTGCTAAGCTGAAATTTTCTCCCCCTCAAACCGTCACCGCGCCGTCCCCCCTCCCCCGCCTGCACCGGGATCGACCGTAACCATCCGCCTCCGTCCGCCGGTCAATTCGAGGTACGACCGCAGCCATCCGCCTTCATACGCGTCACTGTTGTCTTCCCAGACCTTGCAGCTACGCCCCTGCTCAGCCCTGCCGCCGGAAGCCGCCACTGCGCCGGCGTCTCGGCCCCCGACCACCACTCGATGCCATTTCCGGCCGCCACTCCACTTCTCCTGCACCTCTCCAACCACAACCGCTGCCCGATTCGGCTCGGACGCTGTTGGCTGCCACCTTCCTCAAACATGCACATAAGGTGTTCGTCATAAAGCCAACAAGGTAAAAAAATCAATTTACAACTAGTTCGTAATACAAATTTGGATGTTTGTAGATGAATTCATATATGATTCCTTGTCCGATGAGGAGTGGGACTTGGAGGAAGACGCACAAGAACAAGAGGCCGCACGGTGGCTCTGTTTTCGGCCGTGAGACGCTTAGTAGATTTAGGCAAGATGCTGACAACAAGCTTATGCACAACTATTTTTGACCAACTCCGGTCTTTCCGGAGCTATACTTTCGACGCCGGTTTAGGATGTTGATTGATATTTTCCATCACATTGCCAACTCAGTGAAGTAACATGATCGTTAATTCGAGCAGAGGAGGAGTTGTTGCGGCCGTCTTGGACATAGCACCATACAGAAGGTGACTATCGCATTGCGCATTATGGCATATGCCGTTCCGGCTCATCGGTGATGATCACTTGGCAATGGAAGAGAGCACATCAATTGAGTGTGTGTCAATCGGTTTGCAGTGGCCGTGGTTGAAGTGTTTGCCCCAGAGTACTTGAGAGCGTCCAATGCTCAGGACACAGCTAAAAACTTTTGGAAATGAACAAGGCACGTGGGTTTCCAGATATGTTAGGGGGTTTCCAGATATGTTAGGCTCAATCGATTGTATTCATTGGAGTTGAAAGATGTGTCCTGCATTTGATAATTAAGTACCATGTGTATTTGGTTTTATTTCCATTTATTTGAGACTTAATTAATATTGTTTGTGCATTTGATTATTCATATGTATGCATTTTGTGTGATGAAAATGTGTTTTCGTCCCTATTTTACATAATCTTTTGGAACTTCCAGTTTTTTGCTGCCCTAAAATATATCATCCGTTGTCCTATGATAAAAAAATCGGTACCCTATAACTAAAAAATAGTACCATATTTTAGGTTATTTATTTGAGATGCTATCACTCAAAATAATCCTCGTGTCGTACTGCTCATCAGGGCGATCAAATGTCGCTAATTGGAAAACATACCAGTGCTCCGGAACAAGAGTATGAAGATTTTCTCGGATGACAGTTGAGTGAGCTCGTCGTGACTGAAAAGATTCTGTTGCTTTTCTATCCGTCTCTGCTGGTAAACTTTGTGATCTGATGAGCGAAAGCCATGCCTTGTTTTAGTTGTGCTTTTCAGAGGGGAAGCGCTAGGCGTCCCCCGGGGGATCTCGCGTTCCGATCCCCCGGGTGGATATCCGTCCGATTAAACCCTCTCTGACCGTTGGATCGCGGTATAGCCCACGTCGCTTTCCCACGTTGACCAGCACCTCCCACTCTTCCCGATCTTCTTTCTCTCTCCCCGATGCATCTCGGCCCGCTCCCCTTTCTCTCTCCACGGCCGCTCCCTAGCCTCGACGCACCTCCGCCCTCTGCCGCCTCGTCCGCCACCACCGCCTCTTCTCCACCGCCACCACCCCTTCTCCGCCGTCCGCCGTGGCCCCGACCACGGGGCCGGTCCTCTACTCGCTCCGCGGCCTCTCCAAGGACCCGTCCCTCACACTCGCCTTCTTCCGTCGTTCGGACGACCAGGGCCACCGCTAGCTCGCATGAGGCTGCTGCTCGTCGTCGGCGAGGGACGCCCTCCTTCCCGGTGCCATATGTGAGGCCGGTCCGCCGAACCGCCTGTCCAGGCGGTCTCATCCTACGTGCTCGCTTGAACAAGGCCGCACCCCGCAGCCGCCCCGCAGCATCGTCGTGGCAGCAATTTTTTTGGCTCGAGTGCTCGCAGAATAATCGTGGCAGCAATTTTTTGTCTCGTAGCGAAAACGGTTGGATCATAAAATAGAAAAAAGACATGATGCATAGAACTCATAAATTGTGCTATTGTATCAAAACCGACCTCGTCGAGACCTTGCCTAGCAAAAACTTTGTATAATTATAGCAAAACCACAGAAGCAAAATAAATTGTCAATTGCAAAAAATCGTAGCAACAAAATCTTTGAGCGAGGTCCTCCGATGAAACTTATGATGCAAAACAGTAAAATAATTGTAGCAACAAAAATTCAATTGGTACCATTTTTTGCTCTTGTTGCAAAATTGTGACATTATAGCATTTTGAAGTAAAAATGGTTTATTTGTACTAAGAATTTTGTGCTATTGTAGCAAATGTCCAATTCCCATCAAAATCGCGCAAATGCTTCTATGAAGTTAAAACGGTTAGTTTGTAATAAAAAAATTCAACAAAAAATTGCACCACATCCAACAAAAATTGCATGCTGTGAGAATAAATTTGCTACAAACAATATGTTGAATTGCATCAAAAGAGGAAAAATTCTGCTACAAACCTTACAAAAATTTGCACCATATTAAGAACATTGCATCATCTGAAGAGGCAATTGCTACAATACGTTTCTGGATTTGCATCAAATGTGGAATTTGTTTGCTACAAAACTTATAAAAAATTGCACCGCACGAGCAAAAAAAGAATAAAAAATTGCCCGCTCACACCATCTTAGATGCTTTTACGGAGCAAAAACGCGCGCCATTGGTAACATCGTTGCGTGCCGTCGGTAGCAATGCCGCGAGTGGCCGGTAGCATCGCCGGCTCATCGGTAGCAATGCCATGCGCCGTCGGGCGTCGGTGGCATAGCCGGCTCATCGGTAGCAACGTCGCGGGACGTCAGTAGCATCCGCTCGTAGCATTGCCGGATACCGTCGGCAGCATCATCGCCTCGTCGGTAGCAACATCGCACGCCATCTGTAGCATCGCCGCGTGCCGTCGGTAGCAACACATTGCACCGGCAGCATCGTCGGCTCGTCAGTAGCAATGTGCGCCGTCGGTAGCAAAAACCTCATAGCAAAAACATTGTGCTATTTTAGCAGAACCACAAAACTATTGTAGCAAAAAATAGGGACAAAAATGTGCTACTGTAGCAAAATCGACTTCACCGGAGACATCGCCGGAGACATCGACGAAGACCTCGCCGGAGACATCGTAGCAAATTTTTTAATCTATTGTAGCAAAAAAATTATTATATTGCAGCATCGCAGCAAAAAAATTCTTACGGCGAGGTTCTCCGATGAAACTTATGATGCAAAACAGCAGAACAAATTGTAGCAAAAATTCTTCTTATAATGCAAAATTCACAGAACGTATGATGCACAAATTCTGACATGAACAGAACCTCATAGCAAAAACATTGTGCTATTTTAGCAGAACCCCAAAACTATTGTAGCAAAAAATAGTTTTGTGGTTCTCGCGGCTTATACTATTGTAGCAAAATAACAAAACTTTGGTAGCAAGAATTTAGTGCTATTGTAGCAAAAATAACAAAACTCTGTCAGCAAAATTTTGCATCAGTCGAAGTCTATGGCAGCACGATGCCGCGTCTCTTGTAGCAAAGGCGAACGTCGTTGGAAGCATCGCCCCGACGTCTCCGCCACCACCATGACAGCAGCACCGCGTCGCCACCACGACAGCACCGCCAGCCACCCACCTGTGGTAGCAGCGCCGCTCGCCGCTGGTAGCACAGCTGGCCACCTATGGGAGCACCGTCGCCAACCTAAGGTAGCACCGCCGTGCTTCATTGGTAGCATCGAACGGCGTCGAGTGGCCGGCAGCACCGCCGCCTCTCCTCCTTGCAGCATCGATGCCTCCTCTTTGTAGCATTGCCTCCCACCGTGTGTAGCACCGTGGTCCACCCCATGGCAGCACCACCGTTAGCACGGCTGCCGCCGGCCGGCAGCACCGCCGCCCGACCTTTGTAGCACAACCCACCGTCGATGGTAGCAACAGCGCCCGCCGTCGGTAGCACCGGTATCGGGATACCTCTCCGGCGGCCGGCGTCAACCATGCTGGTAGCACCGCCGCCGCCGCGATGTTGGACCTTGTAGCACCGGCGACCTACTTTGGCAGCAGCGGCGACCGGCAGTGGCAGCAACGGTGGCCTTCGTTGGTAGCAACCAGAGATTGGCGCTGGACCTTTGTAGCACCCCGACGACCGGCCTAGCACCTACGACCGGTGTAGGCAGCTGCGACAGTCGCTCTTGGCAGCAGGACGACCTACCTCCCGCAGCAAACGCCCATGGCGCTGCACCCCGGGAGCACGGACGCACCGCGTTAGAAGGCAGCAGGGGACGGCCTGAGATGCATCCTTCGACAACGAGAGTCGAGGGAGCTCCTTGGCGACGGAGGCCGGGGATGACGTTTGGGGTCGGCGGCGCGGAGACGTGGGCCGGCTGGAACTGCGTCGCGACCGGCGACCGGGGAAGGAGAAGCCCATGGGCGCCCACCCGTTCCTGCGGCCTTCCATCGGCGCCGCCCCTCGCCCGCCGTACGCCGGGTGATGCTGCTCCCCGCCGCCGCGGTAGGCCATGGGTGAGACCGGAGGTTGTCGGAGACCCAGATGGAAACCCCTAAAATCCGCGGTCGAATTGGTCGTCGGAGAAGCTCCTGGTCGCTGGAAACCCTAGAAAAACACACGGCGGGGTCAGACAAACAAAATTGATAAGAACTCGCCATGGATTCGCGGAGCAGAAGGTCGAGGGAGGACTAGGAACTCACGGGGAAGCGGAGATGAGGCAATCGAAGTCGCGGGAACACGAAGACGTCACGGCGGCGCGCAGGTCGCTCCCCGCGGCGGTTAGGTCGAGGCGGAGGACAGCAGGTACGGCGGAGGAGGCGGGAGCAGCTTCCAGAGGAGCGGGGGAGGGAGGAGCACTAGCGCAGCGCAGAACGACGGCGACGCGTGGCTGCGTTCGCGGCGGCGGCGCCTCCGCGTGCTTCGCCAGGAGCCGTTGCGAGCGAGACGAGGACAGGACGGAAATGGAACTGCCTCTGAAAGCAAATCCGTGCGGTAAGAAAAGACACAAAAAAGGAGGCGATGTGGACGAGCGAAAGCCGTGCGACGCGAGACGATCGGACGGAGCGCGAGGGGAAGGACGCGAGCGTGAGATCCCCGGAGGGACTACAAACTTTTCCCTTTTCAGAGGCTTTTGTCTAAAGTAATTCCAGTCTTTTTTTTGCACGGACACACTTTTGAGTTGACACTGTCAGCGTGAAATGTGACTCCAGTCCTCGTAAAGGAGCCTTTTAATTTTCTTTTCACCTGCTCTCTCTCTATCTCTCTGTATTCCACTCGGCAGTACCTACCAACCAACGCAGTGTGGTCTCTCTCTCTCGGCTCAGTCAGGACTCCATTATTCGCACAAGAAGGGGCAAGGCCACGAGCCCTCCGTTTGCTCGCTCCCCTCTTCTTGCCCAAAAGGAAGAGGAGGCTACATTCTGTAGGGATCAGACGGCATATCATAACATTCCCTTCAAGATTCTAATCAGAGGAGAAACCCCCGCGGGAGTGAGTCAAGGTGCGCTGCTTAGTGCTTACCCTCACTCCATGAGCTGATGCTGTCTCTGCCTCTCCGAATCAGCGTCTTGATTTGTTTGGTTTGGTTTGGATTGCAGGGTTCCAATACCGCCTGGGCACCCGCCGCGAAGCCGGGAAAGATTTTAAGTATCTGCCGCCGTGAGCAGTTACGCCGCCTAATTCCGTCGGTCCGTCCTGCTCCACTCGGTCCACATTCGGATGGATTTGGTTTTGTGATGCTTATCTCTGCATTTTCTCCTGTTCTTGGCCGCATTGCCAAGTTCTTGGCCTCGGTTTGGCACTTCCATGTGTTTGTCGGCTGTTGGAGTCTGAACACTAAGCTGGCCAGCTCACGTTTGCGGTGATTTTTGGCCTTCCTCGTGCAGCGGCCTTGGAATTCTCCCCGCGCTGCAACTTCTTGGCGTCAGCGTCTTCATTTGCTGGCAATTTCCGTTTCTCCATTCTTCGGGAGCCCAATCCTTCCAGCTCCCTCTCCGTCGAAATACCCAAAGATTTCATCCCTAATTTTTCTCTAATTAGTTCCAAGTGCCTTAAACCCTACCTACCTACTCCCTCTCACATCCATTGCTCCACCATTTACTTCGTCTGCCTTCAAGGCTGGATCTTGCAATGCGGCTCGTCATCTTGTATCTCTCGATTTGGGCTGCAGCCACCGCAGCTGTGGCTGGTTCAGACATGGAGCTACTGCTGGAGTTCGGCAGAGGCATCCGGCAAGACCCGTCCCGCCGTCAGGTCACTCCTTGGAACCCGACCAGTTCGTCCGATTCCGATGGCTGCCCCGTCGATTGGCATGGCGTGGAGTGCAGCAGCGGCAAGATTCTATCGATTGCATTTGATGGCATTGGGCTTGTGGGGAATGCCAGCTTGTCGGTGCTTGCAAGAATGCCGATGCTTCAGAACTTGTCACTCTCGAATAACAAATTGGAAGGGGTCTTGCCCCGTGCATTGGGGTCTATGACTTCGTTGCAGCATCTGGATCTTTCCAACAACAGGTTCGTCGGTTCGGTTCCGGCTGAATTGGCTAAATTGGGTAACCTCGGACATCTCAATCTCTCTTCCAATGCTTTTGGTGGTGCATTGCCGTTGGGCTTCAGAAACATGAGGAAACTCAAGTACTTGGATCTCCACGGCAACGGCTTCATCGGCAAATTGGATGACATCTTTGCACAGTTGCAGAGCCCAGTCCATGTTGATTTCAGCTGCAATCAGTTCTCGGGCTCCCTGGCATCAATCTCTGATAACTCATCTGTGGCTAGCACACTGCAGTACTTGAACGTTAGCCATAATATGCTGTCAGGGGCAGTATTTGAGAGTGATCCAACGCCATTGTTCGACGTCCTGGAGGTGTTTGATGCAAGTTACAATGCGCTGACTGGCAATGTCCCGTCGTTTAACTTCATGATTTCTCTCAAGGTGTTGCGCCTGCAGAGCAATAATTTCTCTGGGTCCATTCCAGAAGCGCTATTTCGGGAGACCTCCATGGTGCTGACTGAACTTGACCTTAGCTGCAACCAGCTTACAGGTACATTTAATTTCCTACTCTTTAATGGCACTCACTTGTCTTGTGAAGAATTGCCCTTGAACTTTTTCGGTTGTCGTACCACATTTCCCCGATGCTTGAACAAAGTATATTGTAGTGTGATAACACAAGTAAAACAATGCATGTATCAGACACATTTCTCTCCTTGCCATAAACCACCGTGACACTGATTTTATACTATGTTTTTGTACCTCTTGTTTCTACACGATAATATATTTTATTTTGAACTATGAGGTTGATATCCTCTAATTTCATCTAAACCCTGTTGTGTTACACAGGTCCAATTAAACGTGTAACCTCAATGAACCTGAAGTACCTGAATCTGTCATATAATAGCCTCCAGGGAAGTTTACCAATCACATTTGGGAGCTGTTCAGTCGTCGATTTGAGTGGAAACATGTTTTCAGGCAACCTCTCAGTTGTCCGGACATGGGGAGATTATGTCGAGATGATTGATTTGAGCTCAAATAGATTGACAGGAAGTTGGCCAGATGAGAGTACCCAGTTCTTGAGACTGACTTCATTGAGGGTTTCCAACAATTTATTAACAGGAGAACTGCCAACTGTTCTTGGAACTTATCCTGAGCTGATTGCCATGGACCTTAGTCTCAATCAGCTGCATGGATCTTTACCTAAAAATCTGTTTACGGCAGTTAAACTGACCTATCTAAATCTTTCAGGAAATAGTTTTACAGGGACTCTTCCTCTTTCCAGTTCTGCAACCAACAACTCGACTTCTATAGATCTGTCAGTTCTTCCTGTACAGACTTCAAACCTCTCATCTGTTGATCTTTCAAACAATTCTTTTAGTGGCTCACTGCCTTCGGGCATCGGTGGTTTGAGTGGATTGGCGTTGCTTGACCTCTGTCTGAACAACTTTACTGGGCAAATCCCAACAGCAATCACCAAACTAAAGCATTTGATATACATTGACTTATCAAACAATCATTTTGATGGTAGCATACCCGCTGGCCTCCCGGACGATCTTGTAGAGTTCAACGTATCCTACAACGGTTTGTCTGGCTCGGTTCCGAGTAATTTGCTGAAGTTTCCTGATTCATCTTTTCATCCAGGGAATGAACTACTTGTTCTTCCCCACTCTGGATCATCAAATGGCGAGTCAGGTGGGAAGAGACACGGTATGAAGCGTGGACTTCTATATGCATTGATCATATGTGTTGTTGTCTTTGTTACCGGGATCATTGTGCTTATACTTGTCCACTGGAAGATCTCTAGCTGGAAGCGTGGTGAAAAAGGCAAGCGTCCAAGTAAGCATTCTGTAACCCAAGGACAAGATGCTCAGAGGCGTGCAGAAACTCCAAGTTCGGAAATGCACGATGTGTCATTAGGCTCATCTCCATCTGCAGAGTATGGAGGCGTTTCATTGCCTGTGAGTGGCCTGGAAGGACAGCATGAAACACAAGATGTGGATCAGCCAACCGGCAGTATTTCCACCCTTAAAGATAGCACACAGTCTTCTATGCCTCCATTGATATCATCACCTCCTGATGCGCGCACGCACTCCATCTTGAGAGTGCACTCTCCTGACAAACTGGTTGGGGATTTACATCTTTTCGACAATTCTGTGTTATTTACGGCTGAAGAGCTCTCTCGTGCTCCAGCTGAGATCATTGGCAGGAGCTGTCATGGGACATCCTACAAGGCTACTCTCGACAATGAGTATGTGCTGACAGTGAAGTGGCTGAAGGAAGGCTTTGCTAAGAGCAAGAAAGAGTTCTCCCGTGAAATAAAGAAGCTCGGTAGCGTCAAACATCCCAGTCTAGTCTCACTGCGAGGCTTCTACTGGGGTCCCAAAGAGCATGAGAGGATCATCATATCAGATTATGTAGATGTCACATCTCTGTCTACCTACTTGTCTGGTAATTATTCTTAGCTCTCTCAGTCGAATTCTCGTGGCAGTCGATTTCTATGTATATACTTATACATTTTCTATGATCTTTCAGAGATTGAAGAGCGGAACCTTGCACCTCTATCGGTGAGCCAGCGGCTTGATATCGCAATCAACATCGCCGGCTGTCTAGATTACCTGCACAATGAGCGGGTGATCCCACACGGCAACCTCAAGTCCTCGAACGTCTTGATTCAGGATTCAAGCCCGTCTGCCCTGGTAACTGACTACAGCCTTCACAGGCTGATGACTCCGATCGGCATGGCCGAACAGGTCCTGAATGCAGGGGCTCTGGGGTACTCCCCTCCTGAGTTTGCGAGCACCAGCAAGCCATGCCCATCTCTGAAGAGCGACGTGTACGCCTTCGGCGTCATCCTGCTTGAGCTTCTGACAGGGAAGATCGCGGGGGAGGTTATTTGTGTGAGCGATGGCGCGGTCGACTTGACGGACTGGGTGAGGATGCTTGCAAGGGATGAGTGTGCTTCAGAGTGCTTCGACAGGCGCATTGTTCAAGCTGGAAGCGCAGTAGGCACCCCTAACACGCTGGAGGACATGCTGCACATTGCCATCCGGTGTATCCGTTCTGCATCGGAGAGGCCAGAGATTCGAACGGTGTTCGAGGACCTGTCGTCCCTGTTGTCGTGACATGGAGTCCATGATAGCGTACATCTCGTACTTAAAGCGGAAACTCTGGATAGAAGGTATAGTTAACAGCTGTTAGGGTTTGTGGCGATGTGTGCAGTCTCTTTTGAGCAGTTCATTGGTTGGGTTACTCTTCCTGGGAAGCGTTTCATTCATTTCTTTTAGTTAGTTCAGTTTTGTTTTAGGTTTTCGGTGTGGCTACACGCCCACCTTTTGATCTCTTTATATATCACAACAGGAACATTACATGTACGTATACAATACGGTACAGGAACCGTATACCGACTCTAATACTTCTCCTCAATCTAAACTAGTACATACAAGGTTTAGATTGGACCTGAATTGGTCTAACATCTGTCGAGTGGCTGGCTTAGTGAATATGTCAGCCAACTGATCACCAGAAGAGATAAACCTCACCTCTAAAGCACCATTGGCGACTTGCTCACGCACAAAATGGAAGTCTATCTCAATGTGCTTAGTACGAGCATGAAACACCGGATTTGCAGTCAAGTAAGTCGCCCCTAGATTATCACACCACAAAATGGGTACACGCTGCCGAGCAACTCCAAGTTCTTGGAGCAATGTATTGATCCACATAGCTTCTGCAGCACCATTTGCCAAAGCCTTATACTCTGCCTCTGTACTGGACCTTGAGACCGTAGGCTGTTTCTTCGAACTCCACGACACAAGGTTAGATCCAACAAAGATCGCAAAACCTCCAGTAGAGGGACGATCATCCACACACCCTGCCCAGTCAGCGTCGGTGAAGATGCTAATACCCACAGAAGGAGACTTTGTGGATAGTCAAACCAGTGTTCAGAGTTCCTCTAACATAGCGCAGGATGCGCTTAACCGCTTCCCAGTGTACCTTAGTGGGCTGGGCGAGAAACTGGCACACTTTGTTTACGGCAAAGGAAATATCCGGGCGTGTGAGAGTCAAATATTGTAAACCACTAACAATGCTGCGATACCGAAAGGAGTCTTCAGTGCCTAACGGTGGACCGGTATTCCTAGCGAGGCGCTCCGAAGGATACAACGGAGTTGAAGTAGGCTTGCAATTTTCCATGCTAACACGATGAAGAAGATCAAGTGCATACTTACGTTGAGTCAGTGTCATGCCCCCAGAAGTGTAAGCCGCTTCAAGTCCAAGAAAATATTCCAACACCCCAAGATCTTTAATGGGAAAAGTGTCGGCTAGAGAATGTACCAGACGCTCCACAGCAGCAGGACTCGAGCCAGCAATCACAATATCATCAACATAGACCAACATGTAGATCTGAACATCACCATGAGAGAAAATGAACAATGAGGTATCGGCCTTGGAAGAAGTAAACCCCAGCTGATGAAGACGAGCACTCAAACGAGCATACCAAGCCCGGGGAGACTGCTTAAGACCATAGATAGCACGCTGTAATTTGCAGACATGAGAGGGATACCGTTCATCTTCAAAACCAGGCGGCTGCTGCATATAGACATCCTCAGACAGAAAACCGTGAAGAATTGCATTACTGACATCAATCTGTCGCAGTGTCCATCCTCGAGAAACTGCCAGAGAAAGAACCACACGGACTGTCGCTGGCTTGACCACTGGGCTGAAACTATCGCCATAGTCAATACCTTGTTGCTGTGTAAAGCCACGAGCAACGAGACGCGCCTTGTACTTGTCAATTGAGCCATCTGGCCGATGCTTGGTCTTGAAGACCCATTTACTGCCAACAACATTAATCCCCGGCGGACGAGGTACCAGACTCCAAGTGTTAGTCTGACACAAGGCGGAGAACTCATCAACCATGGCAGCGCGCCAGGCTGGTTCACGAAGTGCATCGCGATGGGAGGCTGGTGCAGCAAAGAAGGCGCGACGGCGCGGGTCGTAACGCACCGTACCATCTTTGAATATCTTCTCGCGCCGTGTAGCATCCTGGTGGCGTGTAACCATGGCATGGCCAGGAGCATCGGAGGGCGCGGACGGAGCATGAGGCGACGGTGTGGCAGCTGGTGACGGGGTCGAAGCAGGCGACGGCGTGGCAGCTGGTGACGACACGGTCGAAGCATCGGATGTGGACGACGCGAAGGGCTGCTCTGTGTGGGCCGAACCAAGCGAAGGCCCAGCTTGAGTGGCGGGCGACGTGCATGCGTTGGGAGGCGAGCTGGGAACGTGCTCACCATGCACGTTGATTGCATGCAAACGAGAGAAGCTGCTCTCAGCTTCGAGCGAGGCTGCTGGTTGCACGGGCACCTGCGGCACAAAAACAACTGCGGACGGATGATTAGTAGCAAGGTACGACAAGTCATATTTTCGCACATGTTCACTCGTAGCCGGTTCGGACAACGGAAAACTAATCGCTTCGGATAGAGAAGGAATGTCGACCGTAACACTGGGAGTTGCAAAAGGAAAAACGGACTCGTCGAAAACGACGTCACTGTTGGAGATATGCCCTAGAGGCAATTAATAAAGTGATTTTATTGTCATATCTCTTATTGTTCATAATACGTTTTAATACCATGCTATAACTGTATTACTCGGAAACATAATACACGTGTGGTATAGAAACAACCAGGTCCCTAGTAGCCTCTACTTGACTAGTTCGTTGTGTAACAGATGATCAAGGTTTCCTGATCATGGGCATTAACCGGTTAACAACGGAGTCATATCATTGGGTGAATGATTTGATGGACATACCCAAAATATAGAAACGTAGTTTCAGATCTTGGACCGTGAGATTATATCAAGTCGCTGCTTCTGAAAGATATGGCTGATCGCACCTAACGTCATGTCTCATACGCACGACAATAAGGGTGACACCTTCGGGTATTGGAAGGAAGTAGTCGGGGCGAGTGATCAATAGCGGGAATTGCCAATCCGCATAGCAGGATAGATGCTCTGGGCCCACTCGGTGAGATTACTTCTAAATTAGCTTGCAAGCATGTGACTAGGTCACGGGGATGTAACATCACAGACGAGAAAAGATAGATTGTCAAGGATGAGGCCAAGCTCGGTAAAATGTGATACCGGAGAACGACGCTCGACAATCTAAGTATCGCCAGGCAAGAGATTGAAACTGGACGTCTACAGGTTCAAACGAATAGAGAGACATTCGTGGACACACAGGGGCTATCATGGATATCCAGATTCCGCTGTTAGTCGATTGATCGGAGAGAGAGTCTCGATCATGTCTGGAGTGATCCCGAACCGTGGGGTAACACACTTAAGGGTGGGTGACGATTAGGTTGGATTTAGAGAGAATAAGAAATAGGAACTCCGGAAGTGTTCTGGAGCTCTGGAAGTGTTCCGGTAATTGTCCGATGATTGATCGGAGGCCACGAAATATGTTTCGGGGTCCGAATGAATTAAATAATATGTATCTAATATTAATAAGTGTTATTAATGATTAAATACATTTTTTATTTAATTAATTTTGAAATTAAAAGGCATTAAAAGTTAAATGGGCCTTAGAGGCCCATTCGGGGAAAAAGAAAATAAAAGGGAAAAAGGAAAAAGGGGGGGCTGCCACCCTAGTGGGCCACATGGGGCCCACTAGGGCAGCCGCACCCCCCCATGGCCGGCGCACCCCCCATGTGGGAATAGTCCCACATGGGGGAGCCAAGGAGGTTGGCCTCCCTCCCTCTCCTTTATATAGGAGTGCCCTCATGCCTTGAAATTTACCCATCTCCTTTCTTCTTCTCTCCTACCTTGAACGGGGTTCCGATTCTGGAGCTTCGTACGAGGAGAGAAGTCTCTCTATAGTTTGCACACCGCCGTGCTGCTAGATCCACTCTTCCACTTCCGCTGCTCTGCTGGATCTGGAGCCCGGAGGTCGTCATCCACACCGTACGTGTGTGGAACCACGAGGCGCCATCGTTTGGCGCTGGGAGCTGTCTACTTCCTCTACACGACCCTGAGGTCGGCTTCGTCATCTCCATCGACAACGTCTGTGCGGGAACGTAATCCCGCTTCCGGTCTGCAAGGGTATGTATTCTGATCTCCTTCCGTATAGTATATCTGCATAGAATAGATCTTGGCTAGTTTACAGTTATCGTCGCTAGGAATTTTTTTGTTTTCTGCCTACGATTCCCTACAGTCACGAGATATATAGATGCGTCCCGTGGATCGATCCAAACACTTGTACCCCTTGTGCATAGGACTGTAGCCTAGAAACACACACAGTTTCGAACGGAAATCAAGCTTGTGTGCATTATACTTGCGGAGACTAGGCCAACACGCGCAGCCAAAAGTGCAAACAAAATCATAATTAGGCTGGGTGTTAAACAAGCGATGGATAGGTGTATCTTTTCCTAAGACAGACATGGGCAGGCGATTTATGAGATAACACGCTGTCAAGAAAGCTTCATCCCAAAATCGTAACGGAATCGAGGAGTGGGCGAGAAGGGCTAGGCCTGTCTCGACAAGGTGACGGTGCTTGCGTTCAGCAACACCGTTTTGTTGGGAAGTGTGAGGACACGACACCCGATGGGAAATGCCCGTGCGCTGAAAATATTTGTGCAACCTATGATATTCACCCCCCCAATCCGACTGAACAGGCTTAATCTTGACGTCAAGAAGGCGTTCAACATGAGCCTGGAAAGCATAAAAGACTTGCTCAACGTCAGACTTGTGTTTTAGAAGATAAATCCAGCAAAAACGAGAGTAGTCATCAACAAAGCTAACATAATATTTATAACCACCAGAAGATGCAATAGCAGGACCCCAAACATCGGAGTGAATTAACTCGAGAGGTTTAGTAGAAACACGATGAGATGCACTATAAGAAAGTTGATGACTCTTTGCACGTTGACAATCATCACAAACTAAAACAGAGTTGGGTGATGGTAAACAAGATAAATCATGATGCTTAACAATGTTTTGCACTACATTATTCGAGGGGTGACCGAGACGCTGATGCCACTGGGATGACGTGACCTTGACACTGGAGCTATCCTGGTGAGATGGGAGTGATGCTCGACTATATGGAATCGGATAAAGCCCATCTTGACTTCTACCGTGAAGAAGAATTCTCCTCGTGGCCTTGTCCTTGACACAGAAAAAATGACGATGAAATTCAACAAAAACGTCATTGTCAGACACAAGGCGATAACAGAGAGGAGATTTTGACTAATATGTGGAACATGAAGGACATTATTCAAGCGAATAGATGAACCGGCTAAATTCGAATGACCAATGTGCGAAATAGACAAACCTGTACCATTTGCCACTTGAATATGGTCCTTCCCGCCATAGCGCTCGTGATAGTGGAGGCGCTCGAGATCGTTGGTGAAGTGGTCCGTATCCCCGGTATCCATCAACCAAGGAGGCGGGGCGGTAGAGCTTGTGGTTGCAGCGTTGCCGGAACGCTCAGTGTTGTTGTTGTTGTAGTTGTTGCCGCGGAGATCATGGTTGTAGCGGCGGCAAGCGGGAGCCTCATGCCCCCCGTAGCCGCAGAGTTGGCAGCGAGGGCGCTTCTTCTTGCCATTGCGCCCATTGCCGCCGGACTGCTGCGTGGTGTTAGGGCGGTTGCCACCGCCACCTCCACCACCGTACCCGCCATAGTTCTGGCGGTCATTGCCGCCATCATACGGGCGACCTTGCCCATGCTGGTACGAACCGTTCCCAGCAGGGCGACCCCCGCCATACGGGGCATTAGCATACTCCGTGCGGCGCGGCTGGCCGGCGTTGTTGAAGGGGCCAGGCCGCGACGTAGCGTTCGCCGAGGACGTCCACTCCGCGGACTGAAGTTGTTGTGCCTGGAGAGCCTCGAACGAGAGAATATGGGAGTAAAAATCGGAGTAGGACACCGAGCGATTACCGACGGTGAGGGATGCCGCGATCGCATTGAACGCGGGACCGAGGCCGGTGATGATGTAGTCCACAAGCTCGTCATCGGAGACGGTGGCGCCGGCTGCCGCCATGCAATCGGCGAGGGACTTCATCTTGTGCATGTACTGCGCCACGGTCAGCTCCTCTTTCTGTAGTGACTGGAGTTGGCGACGGATGTGTCGCACGTTGGCGCGACTCTGCGCGCCGAACATGGTGTGAACAGCGGACCACGCCGCTGAAGCAGTCTGGCAGCCAATGAGCTGGCAGGCGATGTCGGGCTCCATGGAGCCAAGCAGAAGGCCGAGTACCCTCTGATCCGTGACCCACCATGCGGCGTAGTCCGGGTTGGGAACCTCTACAGCGGCGTCCCCCGTTCCTTGCTTGAGCGTCTTCGTAGGCGCGGGCATGGTGCCGTCAAGATAGCCATGAAGGCCGGCGCCGGAGAGATTCGGGAGGGTCAGCCCCTTCCGGAGCATGAAGTTGCTCGAGTCGAGGCGAACAGTGGGCTGAGCGATCCCGGGCAGAGCGGGCACAGCCGAGGCGGAGACGATCGGACCGACGGACGTGGAGAGCTGGAGGGAGTTTGTCATTGCGGCGGCGCGGACTGGAGCACGCGGCGACGCAGGAGCGGAAGGTTGGATGGGACTCGCGGCGGCGGCGGCGCGGAAGTAGCTCGCGTGGCAGCGGCGGACTCGCGTGGCGCGGAGGAAGCTCGCGCAGCGACGGACTCGCGGCGGCGCGGATGAAGCTCGCGCTGCAGCGTGGATGGAACTAGCTCGCGCGGATTGTGAATTTGTGACTCGCGCGGCGGCGGCGGAAAGCAAAGCCAATCTCGGCTCTGATACCAAGTTTTGTTTTAGGTTTTCGATGTGGCTACACGCACACCTTTTGATCTCTTTATATATCACAACAGGAACATTACATGTACGTATACAATACAGTACAGGAACCGTATACCGACTCTAATAAGTTCACAGTTGTAGGCAGCACTAGGTGACTGTGAGAATATGTTTCTGCATTGTGATTTTGGACATCTGATAGGAAATGAAAAAGTTGTACTGATATGGTGTTCTTTCATGGTTGCATAATTATACAATCAAGTAGCCAAGTATCTACAGGCGGATTCTCCACACTTGCTCCATGCTAGAAGCTGAAGGATTAATTGTCCAAACAAGAAGAAAGAGAGTTAGAGAAAAATATCGGTGGAATGCTCCACATTTCTATGTACTCTGATGCTCCACACTTTAAATTGATCACATTGAAGAAGGTGAAAGATTAAGGTTGGGAATGCATCATATTAGGAGGACCTTGTGGGGAGAGACTAGTGATCGGTGGAATGCTCTAAAACAAGTCCATGTTGTTTGTCAAGATCGGGGCCTCCTCTTTGAGCTTATCGGTTTCAACCTTTGTCGCCCCATTTTCTGCATCCACAGCCATCGTGTGTTTAGCCATAGCCACCTTCATGGCTTACATCATCACGAAGCCGTGAAGCGTGCATCCTTTTTTTACTCCCTCAACTCGCCTACGTTCCCAACATTTCGAGCAAGGATTGCTGCAACGAGCTTGATGATGTCGCCGCATGCATTTGGCGTCTTTCCAGTTCTTCCCTCTGGGTGGCCGAACCGCCCGCACCTCCTCTTCTTCCACAAGAGAGCATCGCCGTTTGCATTATTGTTTTTCGGATTGCATTATTCATGGCTTCTTGGAGCTTGAGTTGTGCCCGAAGATTTTAAATTTTGGTAATCATCGATCATTCACCAACAGTGTGAGTACATGAATGACTTATTTTTGTGTCAAGTCTTGAGTAGAACCAAAGATTCGGCCACCTACAAAAAACATAGTTATTAGCAAATTGTATAAGGCTAGAAGATATTACTTGTTTGTTTATATCCAAACCACTTTCTGGCCTATTAACAATTTGATCATGATATCCACTAAATTTGTTGCATTGATCTTGGATGGTAGCCCACCGGTGTGAAAGTGAGCCCTCGTTGCGGTCGGTTGTAATCCCGTGAGGAGGGTAGCACTTCTATTTATGGATTTGATCACATATCCTCTTCTAGTATGTCGACTTAGTTTGCTTTGGACTATAAATGGGATCTTCGCCAACTTCTATCCAACATTCACACAACAATTCAACTTCCTTTTGTGTGTATGTCGGGCCTCTTCTATTGTTTGTGGGCGGCTAAATTGTGTTTCCGGTCTCATCATGGCTTCATCAAGCACAATCTATATACAAATTTCTTTTCGCCAACTGTTGGTATGATAATGTCCATCATTGTGTCCAAACTACAAATTTTTATTCGGAAATACACCTCATTTGCTAATTATAAAACTCAAAAATATAGTTGTTGACCTCACATGTTCATGTGTAAATATCTCATACATATGCACATGGATTGTTCACATTGCATGCATGTACTCGATGTGTGTCTAAGTAGATAGGTGTCGATGTTAGTGGGAGAGCTTGGGTTTGAGTGGGGTGCAAATAGGCAAATTACAATGGGTTGTTCAGCAAAAGAAAATATGGGGGGGGGGGGGGGGGGGGGGGGGCTCGATGTAATCTTGTACCAAATCCTCTTCCTATTGCTTGAAGTAAATGTTCATGTAGACAAACGTCAAGCCCCACGAAGTCGTCTTGACGCGTCTTGACACTGCCGACGGGCAGCCGCCACTGGCCGTCAGAGTGCCTAGCTAGCTGTTGTTGGGTCTTCGAACTCCATGGTATTGACGCTGTCGTCCTAAACATAATTGGGTTATGGATCTCGATAAAGATGGTTGGTATTAGTTGGTGGCAACAGAATAATAGTTGGGTTATGTATATGTTTGATCTACTTGCAGAGTAGCAGGTGAGACTTGTTTATGGGGTTACCATGGCTGCTCATGTGCCTCCTCCGGTATGGGAGGGCTATAACGACTAACGCTTGCGCCTCTTCTATTGCCGGCGAGGAAGGAAGGATCTTCGATGTCATCCGGTGCTGGATCATTGGGGTATGCATTTTTCCTATCTCGTGGAGACATAGGTGGAGGTGAAAGGAATATGCCCGAGAGGTAATAATAAAGTGGTTATTATCATATTCCATGTTTATGATAAATGTTTATTTCTCATGCTAGAATTGTATTAATCGGAAACGTTAATACATGTGTGACTAATAAACAAGTAAGAGTTCCTAGTAACGCCTCTCGTTTAACTAGCTCGTTGATTAATTGATGATCAAGGTTTCCTGATCATGAACAACGGATGTTGTTAATAATGGGATCACAACATTAGGAGAACAATGTGATGAACGTACACCCAAAGTAGATGTAGCAATACGATCAAGTCATTAAGTTTACATTGTTATATCAAACATTCGAAGTAACTCTAATCCTTAGACCATGAGATCATGTCAATCACTAACACTGGATGAATGCTTTGATGACATCAAACGTCACACCGTGACAGGGTGCCTATAAAGGTGGCGTTGGGTATTCTGAAAGTATTAGTTGAGGCTCATGGATCAAGAGTGGGATTTTTCCATCCAAATAACGAAGAGATATACTCTGGGCCCTCTCGGTGATATCACATCGACACCGCTTGCAAGCACGTGACTAGGTCACAAGGATGTCATATCACGGAACGAGTAAAGAGTACTTGTCGGTAACGAGATCGAACTAGGTATAGTTGATACCAATGATCGGATCTCGGACAAGTAAAATATCGCGAGACAAAAGGAATTGGTTACGACGTTTATGGTTCACACGATCACAAGATTCATCGTTGAATGTGTAGGAGTCATTACGGATCTCCAGGTCCCGTTGTTGACTATTGATCAGAGAGGTGTCTCGATCATGTTTACATTATTCACGAACCGTAGGATGACACACTTAAGGTTTGTCGACGCTTTTGAGAAGATACGGAATATTGGAGAAAAGTTTGGACAGCACCGAAATTGTTTCGGGTAATATTGAAATAGTTAAAGGGGATATTTGTCAAATGTTTGTTAATAGAATTAACAAATAGACCAAGGGGTTAAGTGTTAATGTTTGTTAATATTAAAAAGAAATAAAAATGTTTTTATTTAATTAAGAAAACCCTTGGAATTTTGAGTGGAGATTAAAAGAGAGTGAGTGGGCATGAGTGGATGCTCCACTCACACCAAGAGGGGAGAGGTGGGGGCACCCCTAGGGGGCAACTCCCCACCCTTGGGCTGCCGCACCCCTCTCCTATATATGGAGGGGTGGGAGCTCCCTCTTGAGCACCACTTGTTGTGATACCTCTCTCCCTCCTCCCGCTGCTCCACCTCTTGATCATCCGCTTGGTGAAGCCATGGCCGTTTAGTTTCTCCACCACACCACGCCGTCGTGTTATTGGAGTTTCCGGTGGATCTTCTACTTCCGCTGCCGCGCTGGATCGAGGGAACGGAGGTCGTCGTCAAGTTGTACGTGTGACCGAGTATGGAGGCGCTGCCCGCTTGCAGCGTTCATCTTCACGAGCTTGAGATCAGCAAGTGTTCGACTACATCATCCACGAGATTTGATCTCGTAACGCTTTTGGTCTTCGAGGGTGAGTTCCTCTAGAACTTGGTTCTACCCATTGCTTGCATCAACTAGACTAGATCTTGGTCCCTTGGCTGTTCTTATCGTAGGAATTTTTTTGTTTTCTATGCTACGAACCCTTCAGGAGGATACGTTAGATTTCTCAAATGTGGATTGCATGATACAGGAGGTGCACCAGAAAAACTTTGACGACAACCACAAAGAACATTGGCCACCGGTACCCGTGAATAAAAAAGAAGAAGACCCATGCAGAGTTGGTACTGGTTACCTTCATAAGAATGAATACACAAGCAATGAGGATTTCCCACGTGTCTTTATACGGTAATACTAAGATGGATTTTCTATAATATCACTGTACATGGACGATTTGAATATAGTTGATACACCTAGAAATACTGAGCAAGTGAGTTCCTATGTGATGTCGGAATTCAACATGAATGATTTGGATGAAACCAAACTATGTCTAGTTCTGCAAATTGAAAATTACCTTGTTCAGATTCTAGTGCACTAGTGTGCCTACATCCCAAAGATGTTGTATAGAATTGGATTTTATAAGGCAATTTTTTCTTAGACCCTAATAAGTCGAAACCTACCTATCAACTTTATAGTTTTATGTTTATATCTATTTGCATCATATTATGTCTTTACACCATATTTTTCATGGTTTTATGATATTTCCCACAAACTCCTATTATTTGGGTTATAACTCTGGAAAAAGGAATTCTCATTTTTCGTATTTTTGACTTTCAGGAACCTTTCGGACTAGGGTTTTTTCCAAGTCAATATTTGGGAAAGAAGAAGTGTCTAAGATAAATATGGAGACCAAACGAGGCCCAGGCAACTAGAAGGCTCCTTGGCACCATCCTGGCTAGACGGGCCGAGGCAGACTTCTGGCGCCTCGACCGTTCAATTGCCTCATTCCTTTCGTGTGTCTCTTCATTTTGACCTAAAACTGACTATATATATTTGCCCCTTCACGTTCTCTATAAGCACGCATCGCTAACACCGAAAAGAAAGAAGCAGAAGACAAAAATTCCGTCGTCGACAAAGATTGGAGTGGGAACCCCCTCCGGTTGCACCTCCGACCTCTTCAGCTTCTTCGCCATCGATGCAATGATGAGAAGGGAGTAGTCCACCCCTCTTGAACACAAGTTTGTGACATGATATTAATCCTCTCACTCTCTCTATGTGCTATCATGTTTAGAACCATATGAGCTACCCTATATGATTATGGTCATACTTGTATTATGCTATATGTTGCATATTTTGATATGAGATGCAATTTTCGGTGTGTTCTATGATGTATATTAATACTTGTAACTGTATACACGTTCTGATCAAACTATTATGCTAGCGCCCAAGATGGGGAACATATGCATTATATGGAGTAGACTGGTAGTAGCAACATGATAGTGACATAAAATTTGGGAACTACTAGGGTTTTACCATTCTGTGTCTACCTCACTCAGGATAATGGGGTGTGATGTTGCTACATCTTCCTAGTGACATAAAATGTGGCGCTTATTTGTTCAGGTTGGCGCATGAGATAAGCCAACATCATGTCATCATTATTTAAGCAAATGCTCTGTGCCATCACATAATAGTGTTGCTAGTCTGATCAAACAACCCATTTTCCTGGAGGAGTATTAGAGAGGCGTGCTGCATCAGTTCTACGTAAGAACATGATACCCATGGATGCTAATCATACATGTACAATAAAAAGTTGCATGGCATTTTATCTTGTCTTGAAGTGCTATATTCGTGCCACCATGTTTATAAGATAGAGGTCAAGCGAATCCATGAATCTCAATCCACATTTTATCAGAGAAACATACTTTACATGGTTGACTGCGTTCTACATTTCAGTTATTAACTTTTTCAAATATACAAAAACACCTATTGTATTTAGTTTTACAGTTTCAATACTAGTTTCATCACCAACACCTTTATATAGCATCATCGCATATTCTTACATTTAGTTTACGTTTATTTTGTAGGCAGTGATGTAGAAGAAGAAGGTGAAATTGTAGATCATTGTGTTTGATAATCAACAATGAGTCGTCCTTGTGGGGGGGGGGGGGGGGGGGGATCCACTTGTTGCAACACTGTGTGCTTATAGACTCAACTGGTCGGTATACAGATAAGATTGATGCCATTAGATTCCAATGACTGGGAGGAATTTACATCAAGATAAGGACTCGTTTAGGCTTCAAAATAAGGGGAGAAAATTCTAGGATCTGAAGTCCCTACTTGATAATTTTTGGAGCACTCATGTACGTCGCGAGTTATACAAGTCCGACATTGCGTTCGTCGTCAATTTACTTGCTAGCATAATTCTAAGCCTACCAATATACATTGAATATGCATCAAAGACGTCTTCTGATATCTGCAAGGGACCAAAAATATTGAGTTGTTCTATGCAGTAATCAAGACCTATCATTGGTAGACTATGCTGATGGGTACCTGTCGGACCGTCACACTTTAAGTCACATACTAGATATCTTTTGCTTTGTGGTGGAACGTCTAAGCAAAGTTTGTATCGACTTCAGGGAACTACTCGGAAATTATTTCACTATACGAAGCATCACCAGAGTGTGTATGTCTCCGACAAATGATTCGCCACATTCAACAGATGTGTGGGTTGAACATCATACAAAACCCTTACCATCATCTAAGAAGATAATGCAACTTGAGTTGCACAAGTACAGTCGGATTATGTGAAGGGTAATCTCACAAATCATATCAACCCTAAGTTCTTCTATGCGCATGTGATGCAGAAGATGACGAGGTGAGAATCTTGCACGCTAAGCTCCGTTAAAATCTCGTTGATTTGTTCACTAAACCATTATCGACATCATCCTTTGAGAGGTGCATTTGTGGAATCAGTATTGTAAAACTTAGAAATATGCAAGTTTCAGGAGGATATTCTTCACACACCCACTTGTGAATCTCGATCCATATACGATCGAGTACTTAACCTGATGTTGACTTGGCTGTACTTTTTGACCCGAGTTTCCTTGATGTTTCTCACAATATGGTCTTTGATGAGGAAATCCTTAAAATACAAGGGAGACACATACTATGTGTTTCCATGAATTTTGCGGAGTCTCTGAGGCGTAGATAATACGGAATGTCGAACCAAGGGGAAGTGTTAGGAACAATGAGTGCATCAATAGGGACTAGCTCCGCCAAAGTTCATTGGGTTCAGCTCTTTAGGTTGTAGTGTAATCTTCTACTAATTAGCAATATCAGAGGCTAATTTAACAAAGCTAGAGGCGAAGCTAGAGCCAAAGTTCATTGGGTTCAGCTCTTTAGGTTGTAGTGTAATCTTCTACTAATTAGCAATATCAGAGGCTAATTTAACAAAGCTTTGTAGGATTTTGTTGGGTTCATATGAACCCAACGGTTCTACACTAGCTCCGCCACTGTGCATCATGCAGCAGCGCGTGACACGCGGTAGCCGGTAGCCGTGGAGCTCGGCCGCAGGAGCAGCAGTAGTAGGCTCGTAACAACAACAACCTGCTGAAGTGCTGAGCACGTAACACAGGAAGAAGACAACCATGATATCAGAAAAGAAATGGCCAATTGATACTTCGAAAACACAAGTATTATAGTTTATTATGTTACTATTCATTTTTTTGGCAACTTTATTATATTTATTTAGACTAAGCTATTAATAGTTTTGAAAATATACAAGTTTTAATTCCCCACTTTAATGTGAAGCAAAGGAAGCCCCGTTGCGGTGAAATTGGAGTTTTCTAAAAAATGCCCCCATAATAGTTTTTAATGATTGCCACGAAACAGTCGAAAACGACATTAAACGAAAAAAGTTACAACATGAAAGTTGTGATAAATTTTCTGGCTGATGAATTTGCACATGTGGTCCGTTCCCACTGAATGACCAGCATGTCCGATTTATCGAATCTACATTACTGTCTACAGATTCCAAAAATTTATAACGTGATTGATTTAAGTCTTTCATATTTAACGGATTGAACCATGGTTTGACCCTATATAGTCCCGGGGACAAAAAAAAGTTCTAGGAAGGTTTTGGAGTTGTGCCCAACAATATTTGGATCAGAAGAGTATCGAGCGAGACGATTTTTTTTGACCGAGTCTATATAAAGAGGGGATCCAGATGATCGAGTTACCCCATATACCAGCCCCAGAAACACTGGATATATGACAACTTGATAAACAAAGACATAACCAAATATATTTATGGCTCCGATTTCGGATGTGATTACAGTATTACAACACGGGGTGAGCCTCCAGCGACCGCGCAACAGGCGCACACAACAGTATGTACATTATTTTTCTAACATTGAGCCTTTATCAGAGATCGCAGCGGGTACGTAGGTAGTAGCGTGGCAACGTCGGCCTTATTCCACGGGGTTCTGCCTGGGATACGGATTCCTAGTTCTCGTACAGCGGGTACCCGACGACGGGTACAGCGGAATCTGGCCATATGAAAAGCCAGGTGAGTACATTGAATGTACTCGCAAGACATTAGCCTAAAATCAAACAAGGCCTATCTATATGGCATGGCATAAGTTAAGAAAGTAGCATGGCATGAGTTCGGGTATTTAAGTGCGAGTCCAAGCTTAACGGTTGGACTTAACTTACCTACTTACCTTAGTAGGGACATTTCGTGTTATCAAGTGAGATCACGTTTCTCACTCAACAACTCGTAACCACAACTAGGCTTCCAAGCCTCTAGCCAACTCTGGCTTATTTCTCGATTCTCAAGTCCTTAGCCAACTCTGGCTAGACTCTCAAATTTCCACGTATTCGTTGGGTTTCACATTAATTATTTCTCCAAGTTCGACTGGACTGACTCATAGCGTGACTTGACCCAAACATCGTCCCATAACCTAGGGACATGGCTAGATTCTAGATTTTCACTCTCGAGAGGTTGCAACTTTTATCCACACAGTGAAGTCTAGACTTGTACCGCCGGTACCGAAGTACAAGAACCGATCCTGACGACAGTACAAACCCACACTTCCACAACCGTTTATTCTACCCGGACACTCCCTGTGTAGCCACCGACACGTCCAAGGGACCAAGTCTTATGACGAAGTGAATCCGGCACGCCCCCAACAGATGAGCGACGCCTAGCTCCGGAACCTTCGCAAGACTAGCTGTCGGGGGCTGCCCCCGGGTAGGGCAAAGATGTGGTGTTGAGAACTCTAAAAGGCTGGCCGGATCAGTTTTCAGCCGGATCACCTGGGCCGAATCTCTTGGAAATTCGGTTAGCTCTCTATCGAGCTAAAGTGTGGGAAGAAACAAAGGGGATCCAGTAAAGCCAAACCGGATCAGATTAAGAAGTATCGGCTAAGTTAGCCGGGTTGGTCAGGAAGGACCCGGATAAGGTGATCCGGATATGGCACGGGGGCCAAGTAATGTCAGTAAGGTCACGGGACCTGCAGTTCTACTGACCGAGGTTCAGAGGACAGCAAGGTCGAGCCACAGGTTTTCCGGGTCGCAAGGCCCTAGGCGCTGACTCGGCTAATTCGGGAAAGAAGCAGTGGCTAGGCTTCTGTGGTCTACGCGGCCGTAAGCTCAAAGAGGTAAAGACAGACCTGTGGTGGACAGAGGGTGAGCTGGGCTGAGTGACAGTGGCCAGTGTTTGTCCTGTTCCCTTGTCCTTGCCATTATCACCTCCAGCCAGGGGCAAAATGGTAATCCGGTTAGTGTATAAGTAAGCTACCACATCCTCCAGTGCGAGGGACGGTGAAGACAACGAGCATCATTTCCCCCCAAGCTCCATCTTCTTCCTAGAGCTTTCACCATTGTTCTTCATACAGCTCAAGGAGCGCTCTGTACTTGTAAACACTTGAGATATAAAGAGAGTAGGCTAGTGCTGCAGTAGGGGTGTTACCTCCACAAGAGGGCCCCGAAGCAGGGTACATCGTGGTGTTCTTTGCTTCTTCTTGGTTCTGCTTGTTCTTGTTTGTTCTTGCGAGTTCTTGGTTGTTCTTCATGCGTGCTTCGTGAGCGCGCAAACCCTCCCCGGATCCCCCAACGTCCTAGCGAGCCCACAACTTAAGCCATCCTATGGCATCTGCCGTGACACCACCACGACAGTTGGCGCCCACCGTGGGGCAGCAGTGGCGTTGGCTGGGGTTTCCTTCCGGACGGGCTCCGTCACTGGCTCCGGCGAGCGGGTCCTCTCTGGGCTCGTTTGCAAGATCGGCAAGTTCAACTTCATCAGCGACAACGCGGGGTGCTTCGCCAACAAGCCCTTCCCCGCTGACGGCTTCCTCATGACGCTCGGCAGCTTCGTCACCTACGTCGCCACCGAGCCTGTCCGCGAGTACCCGGCGCAGGTGCTCGTGGCTGAGGATCCTCCCTCTTTCCGCGCAGCTCTCGGACGGCGTAGCGCTCGCCCCGGGAGTAGCGTGGAGGTAATGGTGGTTGGAACAAGTGCTGCGGCTGGCAAAGGAGATGCCAGCAAGAGCATGCCCGAGGAGCTGGCCACGCCAGTTGATCTGGTTGACAAGCCGACTCGGACGGCAAGTTCCCAAAGGAGAAACCGGATCCGGTTGGCCCGCTTGGCATGTCAAGTAGGGAGGCTCCCTTAGAGGATGTCCTGGAGAAGTTATCTCGGCCAGTGGCACCTGGGGCAAATGTAGAGCTCACTGTAGCTCAGCTAGAGGCAGAGCGCCTGAGGTTGCAAAAAGAAGCCCGGTTAGTGGTGGAGTCTAGGCAAGCCTTTGATAGAGATATGAGAGAGTACAATGCTGCCAATGGTATCACTGATGGCTTTACTCCTGTAGTGCATCGCTCGCGCAAGAAAGCCGAGTTGCGTAACCGGGGTAAGGACCTCAATGACGAGTTAGCTAGAGCTGCAGGATCGAGCTCAAGTAAGGCTACTAGTCATAGATCGGCACAGGCAAGCCGGTGTATAGCTCCCCGGCTAAGAATCTTAGGGCTGCAGCGGCAGCGCGAGCCGAGTTGAGTACACTAACCGGGGACGCTTGGCGAAGGCAGGCAGAGAGAGTCAATGAGCTAGTAGATGTGTGTAACCGGCAGAATGAGGCTTACCGGAAAGCTAATCCGGATGCAGGTGTTTCTCGGGTAGTAGTGTCGGTTAAGGCTGTTAGCCAGAGATCCAAGGGGCAGGCGTCATCCCCGCACGTCGGAGTTGACCGGGCCCAGAGCGTGAACTCGGGTAAGAGCAAGCAGCTGCAGACCTATGATGCTGAGTATGCCGGCAAGCAGCTAGCCGCTCAAGGAAGAGGTGGCCAAAGCAGAAACAGTGGTGGACAAGGCTACCCGGGAGCTGGAAGGGGCAATTCGGCTGGCCGAGGTCAACCACCTCGTCCTCCGGGGCAGCAAGTGATTGTGCGAGCGCAACAGCAAGTGGTGGCCAGGCGGGCTACCGCTATGATGACGGAAATTCGGCTATGGCGCGAGCCGGATACCAGACGTATGATAATGCACTTGCATCAAGACTGGGACCTCGGGCATTGGATCCGGATGATCAGCGTCTCAAGTTGGATAGAATTTACCAGTCCGAGAAGCTAGAAGAGCAAGGCCCACCGGGTCCTCCATGCTTTGGACCTCGGATCATGAACGAGCCGAGCGTGCCGTTGTTTCAGCTTGGCCGAAGCACAAAGCCGTATAATGGCAGCACAAAGCCACAGGATTGGCTGATAGACTATGTATCATCAGTGCACATTGCGGGGGGCAATCGCCGATGGGCGGTCCGGTATCTCCCGCACATGTTGGAAGGGCCAGCCCGGATTTGGCTGAATAACTTACCGGGTAGTATCAACTCTTGGGTGGACTTGGAGGAGGCATTTTACAGTAATTTCTCCAGCACTACAAGAGGCCTAACCGACCTCAGCTCCTGGCTGCGTGCAAGCAGGAAGAACGGGAAACAGACCGAGAATTCTTGACTCGGTGGAGCAACATTCGCAACTCTTGCGAAGGTGTCGTGGAGGAGCAGGCAATTTCTTGGTTCGCGCAGGGTTGCCGACATGGCACCCCGCTCTGGCAGAAGCTCCAGAGGGATATGCCCAAGACACTGGCGGAAACGATCCGGATAGCAGATACGTATGCTCTTGGTGATCCGACACAGCCAGCATTGGATGCAGTGGGAACAAGCAGGAGGCAACCGGTTAACAACCGAGTAGGACCATTGAGGCCCAGTGACCGACATGAATTCGGTTACAAAAGAAGAGATCCGGATTATAGATACGGTTCAGATCAGGTTGCTGCAGTGAATATGGACCATCCTGGAGCAGGAGATGGTCAGAGACAAAAGACAGAGGGTCCAGCTTGGAGGCCGAATCAAGGTGCTTGGCCGAAGAAAGTATGGGAGGATCAAGTCCTCCTCTAACTTTTGAGTCAAGATTAGACGGGCCTTGCTGTTATCACACAACAGACCCACGCAAGCCGGCCAATCATTCAACTCGGAATTGTAGCTGGCATCATCGCATTCAGGCGGAGGGTCAGAGAGGACCACCTCAGAGAGGTGCTCCTAGACCGAATTTCAGGCCGAATATGCCTTTAACCGGAGCCAATACAATCCCGGTGAACGCAGGAGCTCCAAGACCGGCAGCCACAAAGCCGGTTAACCTGGTAAACATGGGAGGCAACGACAATGGTGCTGGTCCGAGTCGGCAAGGTGGATACCCCGGTAATGAGTACAAGGAGGCTCATCAAAGTTATGTGGTTTTTGTGACCGAGCCAACTGACAAGAAAAGTCAGCTGCGAAGGGCGAAGGAGGTGAATGCAGTCATGCCAGCAGTCCCAAAATACCTGAATTGGTCCGAGCAGGAGATCACTTGGAGCAGGGCTGATAACCCCAGAATTATGCCAAGTCCAGGAAACTATGCACTGGTGGTGGATCCGACTTTGGTTGGACCCAAGCTTAACGTGAGGTTTAGCCGAGTCTTGATTGACAATGGCAGTGCCATAAACATCATGTATCGGGACACAATGGTCAAGTTGGGTATTTCGCCGAATCAGTTGCAGCAGAGCAGTTGTACCTTCCATGGTATAGTACCCGGGGTGTCTTGTTCCCCAATGGGTAAGATCTGGGTAGATGTGCTGTTTGGTACCAAGGACAATCACCGGCTTGAGAGTCTCGAGTTCGAGGTGGTAGATTTGGAGAGCCCATACCATGCTCTGCTTGGCCGGCCTGCGTTAGCCAAGTTCATGATATCCACTCATGTGGCCTACCTCAAGATGAAGATGCCTGGCCCGAATGGTATTATCACTGTTGCGGGAGATTACAAAAAGGCCATACAGTGTGCCACGATCGGTTCCACCTTAGCCGAATCATTGGTGATCCAAGCTGAGAAGAGCAAGATGCATGAGGTGGTGGCAATGGCGAAGTCAGCTCAGCTCGGTGTGCTGGCTATGACCAATCCGGATGGAGGTGCAACATTTGAGATGCCCAAGGAACAAAGAAGATCCCATTGACCCGGAGAACCCGGAGCGCATGGCCATCATTGGTGCCGGTTGGATGAGAAATAGGAAAGCGCGCTCTGTCACTTCCTCCGTGAGAATCGGGATATCTTTGCATGGTCGGCTAAGGACCTGCCTGGTGTTCCGAGGGAGTTGGCAGAGCACTCTTTATTTGTCAGGCCGGATGTAAAACCGGTGAGGCAACCGACTCGGCGTCTCTCAGATGATCGAAGAAAAGTGGTGCTGGATGAGCTGGCTAAGTTGCTTGCAGCCGGATTCATTATGGAGGTGTTGCATCCAGACTGGATATCCAATCCGGTTCTGGTAGAGAAGAAGAAGGACGAACCAGCGGTGGTCAAGGTGTGGCGCATGTGCATCGATTTCACCAACCTAAACAAGGCGTGCCCGAAGGATCCATTTCCTTTACCTCGGATTGATCAAGTGATCGATTCTACTGCTGGGTGTGAGTTGTTGTCTTTTATTGATGCGTACTCTGGTTTTCACCAGATACCACTGAACCCTAAAGATCAAATAAAGACTGCTTTTATTACCCCGTACGGGGCGTATTGCTATCGTGTCATGTGTTTCGGTTTGAGAAATGCCGGTGCAACTTATCAGAGATGTATGCAGAAATGCTTACACTCCCAAATGGGCAAAATGTGCAGGTGTATGTCGATGATATCGTCATCAAAACTAAAGAAAAACACACTCTCCTCGAGGATCTCGAGGAAACATTTGTGAACTTGAGAAAATATCGGTTGAAATTGAATCCGGATAAATGCACCTTTGGTGTCCCGGCTGGAAAGTTGCTCGGTTTCCTTGTATCGAGCCGAGGTATTGAGGTGAATCCGGCTAAGATCCGAGCCATAGAAAGAATGAAATTGCCTAAATGTCTAAAAGATGTACAAAAATTCACCGGGTGTTTAGCCTCGTTGAGTCGGTTTGTGAGTCGGCTAGGAGAAAAAGCCTTGCCCTTGTATCAGTTGATGAAAAAGAGCACCGGGTTCACGTGGACCCCGCAGGCAGATTCGGCTTTCAACGAATTAAAAAAGATGTTGTCCACTGCACCAATTCTGGCGTCACCTTTGCCGAATGAGCCAATGCTACTTTACATTGCGGCCACTAACCGGGTCGTAAGTGTGGTCATAGTGGTAGAGCGAGAAGAGGAGGGTAAATCCGTGCAGAGACCGGTGTACTATTTAAGTGAGGTGATCTCAACCTCAAAGCAAAATTATCCTCACTACCAGAAGATGACATACGGTGTATACCTGGCGGCCAAAAGTTGAAACATTATTTCCAAGAACACCCGATTACCGTGGTATGTGAAGCTCCAATCGCGGAGATCATTGGGTGCAAAGATGCGACTGGCCGGGTTGCCAAGTGGGCAATAGAAGTATCTCCTTACACCCCGCATTATGAGAGAAGGGATGCTATCAAGTCTCAGGCTTTACCGGATTTCCTTTGTGACTGGGCCGAGATGCAGTATGAGCCACCCAAGCCGGATTACAATTACTGGAAGTTGCACTTTGATGGCTCCAAAACCAAAATCGGATTAGGTGCTGGGGTGGTACTCACGTCACCGAAGCAAGATCATTGCGATATGTGTTGCAGATTCATTTCTCAGCCTCAAACAATGTGGCCGAATATGAGGCACTGATCCATGGGCTTAATGTGGCTAGGGATATCGGCATCCGCCGAATAGAATGTTTTGGTGATTCGGATTTAGTGGTGCAGCAATCTTCTGGAAATTGGGATGCTCTTGATGCCAATATGGCACTGTATCGGTTTCATGTCCAGAAAATTTCAGGATTTTTTGAAGGCTGCGAGTACAAGCACATACCTCGGTTGGAGAACGAAGCTGCTGATGTCCTGTCAAAACTCGGGTCGTCTAGGGATGCAATTCCACCCGGATATCCTTGAATCACCTAAGGGTCCCTTCAATCAAACCTTCGCCTGATTCCGAGTCAATTTTTATCCCAAAGCAAGAATCTGAGGCTGTCCCTATGAATGTTGATGTCGGTACATTGGGGAAGACCCGGGGACTGCATGGCGAGACCCGGGGACTGCTAACCGGATCTTAGGAAAGAGGAGCAGAGAAGAAGGTGGTGCTAACCGAATCTTAGGGAATGGGCAGAAGCTGATAGAAGAAATAATGGCGGCCGAACCAGTGGAGATAGATGAGCACTTATTCCCTTTGCATCCAGTACCGGAATGGGCTGAAGAAATCATGAAGTTCATGTCGGAGGGGAGTTTGCCAAATGATGAAACCGAAGCTAGGCGAGTGCAGAGGAGGTCCAAGGCTTACACCATCATCAACAAGGAGTTATACAAGAGGAGTGCAACCGAGGTGCTACAGCGTTGTGTGGAGCCAGCCGAGGGCAAGGAGATGCTCCTGGAGATACATCAAGGAGAATGTGGACATCATTGCAGCACAAGAGCCCTGGTGGCTAAGGTGTTCCGGCATGGATTTTACTGGCCCACTGCTCACGCGGATGCAGAGGACATAGTCCGAAAATGTGAAGGATGCCAAAGGTTTGCCAAGCAGACACACTTACCCGCATCGGCGCTCAAAACAATTCCTATCACTTGGCCGTTTGCTGTGTGGTGTTTAGATATGGTGGGAGATTTCAAGCCGGCTAGGGGTAACATGACACATATGCTGGTGATGGTGGATAAGTTCACCAAGTGGATAGAGGTGAAACCAATCCGGAAGGTAGATGGTCGTTCGGCTGTGACTTTCCTGAAAGAAATTATTTTGAGATACGGTTACCCTCATAGCATCATCTCGGATAACGGCACAAACTTTGCTGTCGGAGAGTTTGCTCGGTTTTGCATGGATAAGGGAATCCGGCTAGATATAGCCTCGGTGGCACATCCGGAGTCTAATGGGCAAGTGGAAAGATCAAATGCCCTGGTGTTGGCCGGCATCAAGGCTCGTCTCATTGAACCATTGCTGAAAACTCCGGGATGCTGGATAGACGAGATACCATCAGTACTGTGGGGTCTAAGGACCACGCCGAATCGGTCAACTGGCTATACGCCATTTTTTCTGGTTTATGGGGCAGAAGCTGTGCTACCCACTGACATAGAACATGATGCACCAAGGGTGGCAATGTATACTGAAACCGAGGCAAAAGAGGCCCGGGAAGATGCAGTGGATCTGCTAGAGGAAGCAAGAGAATTGGCCTATCTCGGACAGCAATATACCAGCAGAATCTCCGACGATATCATAGTCGAAAGATCAGCCCTCGAGTGTTTCATGAGGGAGATCTTGTACTAAGGCTGGTGCAGCGCAGCAAAGGCCGACACAAGTTGTCACCTCCATGGGAGGGACCATTCATTGTGAGCAGGGCTATGCACAATGACTCGTACTACCTTGTAGATGCACAGGAACCAAGGAAGGATGGCCTGGATAGACCCGGACAAGAAACTAAGAGACCCTGGAATGTAGCTCTGCTTCGACCCTTTTACTCCTAAGGGGCGCAATGTATGTATTTCAGTTTATCATAAATAAAATTGCAGCAATCCGAGTCTGGACTCGGGGACTGCTTCGTCCTCATGCATGTGTTTCTTATTACTGTTTTGTCCATATCGTTCATGTGTCGAATTGCTTTGAACCTCGTCCCAAAATTCAAGTAATGTATGCTGTGTTGTTGATCTCGTGACTCGACTGACAAACACCAAAATGGTAGTCAAGAGCAGAGATGAGGAATATGGGAAACATGAAAATGGACTCGGGGACTCGGTCCAAAACCGATTCGGCAGATGTCGTTTACTAACCCCTGTTATTTATTTTTTGTTTATGTTAGATGATTCTAAACCATAACTCGCATGTTTCAAGTATTGTATGCTATGATTCCTATCTTGTGACTCGACTGTCAAACACCTAAAAGGTAGACAAGAGCAAAGATTCGGCAAAAATAGTAAACAAGAAAACAGACTCGGGGACTCGGTTTAAAATGATCCAACATAAACCTCGTCCGGATCACATTAAGCTAAATAAGAGTAGTCTCGGAAGAACTTAAAATTGTTTATTACATCTGCTCCCGGCATACCGGGGATTTAACGTTTTTTCACTGAGTCACTTCAGGAAGCAGCAGACTTGGTTGTAGCGGGTTCGGTTACATCAGCTTCGGTTGCAGGAGCCTCGGGCGCGCGAGCTTCGGTTACAGGAGTTTCGGTTGGAGTAGATTCGGTTGCAGGGGGTTCCGTCGCTGGAATGGACTCAGAAGATGGAGGAACTTCAGGGTAACCTTGCGTGGAGAGCTTGAAGGCTGGGCAGATTCGGAAGTATCCGGATCAGCTGAAGCTTGTTTGGTAATCTCTGCCGAATCAGTTGCTGTATCTCCGAAGTCTGGGCCGGAGTTGCTTCGGTACTCTTAGCCGAGTCAGCGGCTGGGATCTTGATGGACTTGATAGGAGCAGGTTCGGCAGAGTTAGCCGAATCATCAGACTCGCCCTCAGAATCGGCATATTCTTCAGCGGAGGCATCGTCCGATTCCTCTTCTTCAGTCTCTTCCCCGTCAGTGTAGACCGGAGCCTCCAGATCAAGATGTTTGGTGTTTGCAAATTCCGCCATAAAGTTGGCAGCCTCCTCGCGGATCTTGATCCGGTCAGGATCTTTAGCCCATGAAGAACCCTCGCGAAGGGAGCGCACTCTGGCGAGATCGATTAGTTCATACCAAGACATGATGAGGATCAAGGCGGCATCAGCACCGGCACGGGCAGATGAAGATCTCCATTGCTGTAACCGGCTCTTCGTTTGATCCAGATCTTTGATTAGCTCCTCCGCAGACCGGACTTGCCGAGATTCAGGAAATAAGATTCGGTGAGCCTTGAGGCTTGCATTGAGCAGATCAATGTGGGAATCCTTCAAAGGGGCAATCCGAGCCTTGAGTGCAGTAATGTGATCTTCAATGTCCCATGTCTCTGGTAAGGGAGCACCGGTTAATTTGGCTCTCTCAGCTCGGGCGTCTCTCACAGCTTTGGCGGCTTGAAGCCGGATGCTGGTAAACTCTCCTACAAACAAATAAGCTAATACCGAGTTAAGCGAGAAGGAACACAAAAATATATGTCGGATAAGAGCAGAAGGAAAAGAAGAGATTCGGCAAAACTTACGGTCCATGTCATCATTGAGGCTTGCAAGTCCGGACAGCCATTTCGCACTGGCTGCTTTGTGAGCACTCAATTCTTCTTTCGCCGCTTTGACTTCGGCTTCAGATTCGGCAATGGCCGTTTGAATTTGCTTGTCCAGTTTGGCCCGCTCCGCAAGTCCGGCTTTGCAAACATCTCGCTCCTTCTGGATAGTGTCTTTTTCATTCCGCAGCGCATCCCGCTCTCCTTTGACCTTCTCCTTCACTTTTTCAACCCGGTTAAGCTCTCGCTGGAGCCGAGCCACCTCTGACTTTTGCTCCTCTAAAGCGCGCTTCTGCTCTTCTTCTTTATTGTCCATTTCAAGACAGAGCCCATCAAAGGAAGTTTGGAGCTTCTGGTGCTGATGGGCGAGCTGCTTAAAGAGCTTGCTGCGAGCGGTCATGGTTTCCTGAAAGAAAACATGCAAATGGCGTCAAAAGAATCTCGGGGACTGGCCCGAGATTAACCGAATCAGTTGGAAAAGAGACTCGGGGACTGGAAGTCCCACGGTTTCCTCGGTTAAGACAACATTCATGATCAAGTTTTATAGATTCAAGCCGAATGACTTTCTTACTCGGAGGAGTATCAGTCGTTCGACCCGAATCTCGGGGACTGGGAATAGTGCAGATTGATAATGATAAAGTAAAAGCAGATTCGGTAAAGTTACCTCGAAGACCCGGTTAGCTTCAACAACCGAGGTCTGCACGGAGTGTAGAGATTGAAACATCCGACTAGGCCCAGCCGGATGTGGCGCTGAAGTAGAGAAGTCTTTGGCGAGGTCAGCATCATTCCAAGCTTCAATGAATTGCTTGGCGGACTCGAGCTTATCGCTGCTCGGAGGGCGGGGATTCGACAGGGCCTGGCCGAATCGAATCGCTGATGGGGCGGCAGGAACTTTCTTGCTAGCAGCCACCTGCTTATCCGAGGTGGTTGGAGTTGTGCCAGGGCACCTTGAGTCGGCTTGGGTGGAGGTGACGCACCCGGGGTCTGCTTCGGATATTGCTCCTTTTGCTGCTTCTCGGAAATTTGTTGTTGCTGTTGCTGCTTCTGCTTTTTCTTCTTCTGCTGCTCTTGATTCAGCAGGGCTTGAGCTGCCGGTGTAGGGCGAGAATCCGGCTTAGGCAAGGGCTGAGCCGATGTCTTAGCCTTTTCCTTCTCCAGCTCCTTCAGAGGGCGTGGCCAAGTTGAGTCTCGGATAGGAACCAGGGTTTCCTCACTCTCCAAGTCAATAACTGGCTCTGATACGGGAGTCGGCTGGGGAATATTGGCAGTTGTAGTACGCGCTGGAGAGGGGACCGCCCTCTCAGGAGATTGGTTCTCCACAGCCGAATCCAGTGGAGGAATGGGAGAAGAAATGGATGAGTGAGTTTGTTCGGTGACGATGACGTCACTACATAAAACAAGTGAACAATTAATCCGGATGAAGATGACTCGGTTAGTGAAGGAAGAAAGCAAATGAAGCTAAGTTGGCATTACCCCTTCGTGGTAGGCATGGGCTTGAGCCGATTCTGCTTGGAGCCAGCCTTCTTGATTCTTTTTGCTTTAGGGGCATCAGATCCGGGCGCATCAGCGCGTTTCCGAGATGTCCCTTGAGTATCTTCTTTGGCTGGAACACAAGGTGGTGACCATGAAATCGGAATAGCATCAATGGGATCTAGGATCCGGCAATCATCATCCTCATCTTCGTTGTGAATAGTTGTTTGCTTACCCTTGCGGATTGGCTTGGCGCGCGGAATCGGCAGATAATCATCCGTATCCGCATCCTCTTCGCCCTCGCGCAACGGGCTGCGATCCGCTCCCCATACCTTGGTGGAGAGATCTCCATCTTCAGTAGCTTGGCGGTCAAACAGCTACATAAGAGTCAAGGTAAATCCGGATTAGTCCGATGGCATTTTGATGAAGTATGGATGAATTCGGAAGATGGTGAACGAACCTGTGGTGGAAGTGCATTCCGGTGAAACGGCTTTACGCCCCACCGCCACTTATCCGACATCTCCGTATAGGCAATCGCATTTACTCGTCTCCTGATGGAAGCTCGGTTAAGGTCATGCTTGCTGATCCGGGTAGGATCTAGCAGACCACTCATGTGGCATATCTTGTGTTCACGTCTTTGAAGAGGATTGACCCGGCGGGAGATAAAGGTCCGGAGGAGATCGTCCGAATCCAGGCCCTTCTCCACAAGGTCCTCCAGAGTTTCATGTATTGTCTGGAGCTCTGCAATAGTTTCAGCCGGATTATATCCGAAGTTTAATTCGGCTGTGGGTGGCTCGATCTTGAACTCGGGCAGATTGAGGGCATCATGGCCTTCAGCACTCTTCACATAAAGGAAAGTCCTTTGCCACTTCCTGACAGTGTCTAGGCCAGTGATACGGGGAAAGATGGATCCCGTCCTCGGCGTAATGCTAACCGAACCACAAGCAGTCATCAGCTTCGGCTTGGTGCCTGGAATAGTCTGCTTGCGGAGGTGAAAATACTTTGCCCATATATCGACAGTCGGCCAGACACCGAGATAGCCCTCGCAAAAGGAAGTAAAGGCCGATAGAGAAACGAAGGCATTAGCCGGGAGGTGATGAGGCTGTAAGCCAAAGAAATCTAGGAAAGCCCGGAAGAAATCACTCGCCGGCAATCCGAATCCGCGCTCAAAGTGCGCTAGAAACACCACACGTTCACCAGGTTCGGTGACCGGTGCGAGTTCCTTCCCCGGTTTGCGGCATATAACTTGAGAGGTTATACGCCGGGTGCTTAATAGCCATTCCAGATCGTCCTTTGTCACATCAGAACCCTCCCATCTGCCGGGAGGAAGCTTCGCCATATCCGGATCAATCCTGCAAGAAGTCGGATAGGGCCGAGTCAAATGAATCGGATAATGGTATAATCGAACCAGATCTAAAGTGATTCGGCTAAGATTATCCCGGATGAAACTAGCCGGGTTCAGCAGAGAAGGTGATTCGGATGGCAATCACAAACACCTTCCGCAAAAGTCTAGGGTTACACAAGATCTACCGTAGCGGTAAAAAAGAAAAAGAATTCAAGTGAAAAGGCTAGTAGAACTGTTCAAACGGTGGCAAGCTAATCTAAGGCAATCTAGTAGGAAAACTAGAAAGGGGATCTACGGAAGTGTGCTAAGGCATAACCATGGATTTATATGGGAATGAATCTACAAAAAGAAACAGGCGTAAGTTCCTCGTGGGTACGAACTTGGTCGCGGTGGCCATGGCCGGAGGAAGAAGAACTCACGGTTGCGTACGGCGAGGAGAGGCTCGGTGATGGAACGGCGGTGCAGGGCGCGATGCGCAGCTCCGGCGAACCTTCTCCGGCGGGGCGAGGTCGCAAGGGCAAGAATGCGGCGGCGGCAATGGCGCGGTTGGAGGTTTCGCGATGGAGGTGTGGGGGAGAAGGAGAGAAAGCCCCCTGCGCCCCTATTTATAGCTGCTCACCAGTAACTGGCGCACTACCTCACGGTTTCCGGAGCGCGGCCAGATCAATTGTACCCAGAAACTCTGTGGTCGCTGCTGTGGCGGTGTATTCCAAACACATGTTGGGCCACAGAATTGGAAGCGGTCGTGCGGATCGGGTGTGCAGGTCAACGAAGAAATCGAGGAGACGCGGTCGTTTGGTCAAACTCACTTGAGTACCCGGTGGATCCGGATAATGTGCTGACAATGACATGTCAAATCAGAGATCCGGATTACGCGGCTTTGCGCAGGATTTCCTGCCAAGCGTCCCGGGAAATTCGGAGATGAGTTAATGCAATTCGGTTAATGGTGTTGGTTTTGAACCTGCTACGGCCCTTCAGCCGAGGCTGTAGGACCGCACCAGCTTCGGGGACTACTGTCGGGGGGCTGCCCCCGGGTAGGGCAAAGATGTGGTGTTGAGAACTCTAAAAGGCTGGCCGGATCAATATTCAGCCGGATCACCTGGGCCGAATCTCTTGGAAATTCGGTTAGCTCTCTATCGAGCTAAAGTGTGGGAAGAAACAAAGGGGATCCAGTAAAGCCAAACCGGATCAGATTAAGAAGTATCGGCTAAGTTAGCCGGGTTGGTCAGGAAGGACCCGGATAAGGTGATCCGGATATGGCACGGGGGCCAAGTAATGTCAGTAAGGTCACGGGACCTGCAGTTCTACTGACCGAGGTTCAGAGGACAGCAAGGTCGAGCCACAGGTTTTCCGGGTCGCAAGGCCCTAGGCGCTGACTCGGCTAATTCGGGAAAGAAGCAGTGGCTAGGCTCTGTGGTCTACGCGGCCTTAAGCTCAAAGAGGTAAAGACAAACCTGTGGTGGACAGAGGGTGAGCTGGGCTGAGTGACAGTGGCCAGTGTTTGTCCTGTTCCCTTGTCCTTGCCATTATCACTCCAGCCAGGGGCAAAATGGTAATCCGGTTAGTGTATAAGTAAGCTACCACATCCTCCAGTGCGAGGGACGGTGAAGACAACGAGCATCTTTTCCCCCCAAGCTCCATCTTCTTCCTAGAGCTTTCACCATTGTTCTTCATACAGCTCAAGGAGCGCTCTGTACTTGTAAACACTTGAGATATAAAGAGAGTAGGCTAGTGCTGCAGTAGGGGTGTTACCTCCACAAGAGGGCCCGAAGCAGGGTACATCGTGGTGTTCTTTGCTTCTTCTTGGTTCTGCTTGTTCTTGTTTGTTCTTGCGAGTTCTTGGTTGTTCTTCATGCGTGCTTCGTGAGCGCGCAAACCCTCCCGGATCCCCCGACGTCCTAGCGAGCCCACAACTTAAGCCATCCTATGGCATCTGCCATGACACCACCACGACACTAGCCCCGACCAAAAGGTAACCGACTAGACTTGCCAAATGGGTGGCGTCAAAGGAGGCTTGATAGAATACTCGGCCATGGTCCGCCCATATGAACGACGCATGGTTGTGCTGGTTGTGTTTGGTGAGTGGCACTATGTGACACAATCTAGTCGAGGGAGGGGATTATCTTCTTAGTCAAATTTTAATTCCCGTCACCAACATGATCCAAACAACACATCCACATAATAATTCCAGCAGTAATTTAAATCGTATCGACCGGGCGACTGTGGCGCCACCACGTTTCACTGTCCACATGTAGCCAAAGAAAATGGCGTCAACCGGATGACTGTGGCGGAGCTACCTCCAACCAGCGCCTTCTCGTTTGACTAGAAAAGAAAGCGTCAACCGGATGAATGTGGCGGAGCTACTCCGACCAGCGCCTTCTCGTTTGACAAGGAAAAAAGAAACGTCAAACCGGATGACTGTGGCGGAGCTACCTCCGACCAGCGCCATCTCGTTTGACTATAAAAGAAGGCACAGTTGTATCGTTCTCATTCCTTCGACTGTGGCGGTTCCCCAGTCCATCGTCTCGAGAATGGGGAGTGATGCGCAAGATATTGAAGATAAACAAATATTTAGCAATGCGACAATATTTAATGCAATATGGCATGTGAGATGCAACAGCAACCAATTTAAACACCCACGGAAATTCCTAAAGTTGAGCTTGAGATGAGGTTAACGGCTTGCCTTCAGCAGTGGGGTATGGTTCGGGAACAACTTCCACTTCGTTGGAGAGGTTTAAATCTAACAAGGGAAATAAAAATGCATAAAAAACCCCTCTTTAAGCCATCGAATAAATGCCCAAAAAATAAATTCCAATAAATCCATTTTGGTTCCAATGGAAAGATATTTTCAAAACAAAGCTACCAAAATTGGTTTCACATTTTTCTGATCATTTTTGAGGGAGATATGGCCTTTCAAAGTTGGATTTTAATTCTGCCAATTTCAAATAGAAAAATAAAACAGAAAATGTTTCGGGAAATGAATAAAAATCTGACAGCGGGACCCACCAGTCAGCGGCACAGTGTTTAAACGTTATTCCGCGCGAAATTAGGGGAGAGTACTGTGCTACTCCGGCGAACCCTCCGGCGGCGTTTTCCGGCGGCTGGGGCGACGGGGAGGTGAGGGAGAGTGAGCAGGGCAGCTCGGGGAGGCGTGGCGCAGCTTGTCTGCGCACTCGCGGCTGCCGGAGAGGTCGGACGGAAGCAGAGCTTCCTCTCCCGCGGCGACGGCGACCTGTCGAGGAAGGATACGACGACTCCGGCCACCAATCAACCAGGGGGAGGTGGCTGGGGGTTCATGGTGGTCTGTGGTGGTGGTGTGGGCGAGGAATCGACGGGGGAGGTGCTGGTGGCGAAGAAATCGGGCGGAGACAGTACGGCTAGGGCTGGCTCGATTCCGGCGAGGTGTTGCTCCTCCGGCCTCGATACTACGTGGGAGGAAGATTGGGAGGGGGAGAGTGGTGGTGCGGGGCTTGGAGGTTGCTGGGGAGCTCCTTATATAGCGATTCGAGAGGGTGGCCGCCATGGCTGGCACGGTGAGGTGGCGGGTGCTGTGCTAGTGCACTGTCTGGCGGTGCGTCGTGGAGCTGACGGCGGCGGCGCGTGGCGGAGCACCTCACGAGCACACAGGGAGGGGAGAGGCACGGGGTGGCGGTGGAGAGGCTGACAAGCGGCGTCTCCGGTGGACTGTGTTGCGCGGCGCGTCGGCTTGCGTCGGTGGCGAGGGGGGACTGGCTTCTCCGGCGACACGTGGATGCTGGACGGTGGCGTGGGTGGAGGGGGCCCGTTGGGCACGGTCTGGGGAGAGGGCAAACAGAACGGCGTCGACCAAGAACGGGCGACGCCGCCTGGCACGGCCACGTCGGCGGTGACCACCGTTCTGGGCATGCCAGAAGCGGCATCGAGCTGTAACTCCAGCTCCGTGCTCCAAAAAGGGTGAGGTTTTCTCCTCTGTGCGCCAAATTGAAAACCCTCCAACTTTGCTGACTAAAGTTTTCCCAAATTCGAAACTTGGTGCGACTAGAAAATTGGAAAAACAGAACTGGCCAAAATGGAATTTAATTGTTTGGAGGGGTAGATGGAGTTGGATGGAGATGCCCTTTTGTCCTGAGGTAGGAGTGATGAAGAGGAGCTTATCCTGCCTTGGATTTATCCAGGAGAATTGTTTTTGATAGATCTAAAAATACTTTAAGAAATAGGCAGATTGTAAAAAGAAATGTGGAGGGAAGTTTTCCTAAGTCATGGCACTATATTTTTTATAAATGAGATCTACATCAACTAGGGAAGGTTCCCTACTTTTTGTAGAATTTTTAAGGACATAAAAATAGGGGTTCCTTTGGAAGGCCAAATAAAAGGGTAAATTTTAAATGAGAAAAGGAATTTCTCAAATCAATATTTGTCCAAGACAAAACCACAGATACAAGTACCAAGTGGGAGGGGAATGGAAGGCACAAGATCCCAACTTGATTTATCAGATTTGAAAGGTTTAAGATTTACAATGATTTTTTCCTGAGGTTTAAATCCAGATGCATTTAAATAAATAGAAATAATGTATTTTGGAAAAAAACTTAAAAAGTCCAAAAATCCAGGGTGTTACAAACCTTCCCCCCTTAGGATGAATCTCGTCCCCGAGATTCCTGCGGCTCGTTGAACAGATACAGATACTCAGTCCTTAGCAAATCTTCACGTTCCCAGGTGGCCTCTTCTTTTGTGTGTCTGTCCCACTGTACCTTGTAGAACTTTGTGACCTTGTTGCGGGTGCGGCGTTCTGACTCATCCAAGATCCTGACGGGGTGTTCCTCGTAAGTCAGTTCGCTGCTCAACTTCAATTCCCTAAAGTCGGCCTGTTTGGTTGGGGGTGAGATGCACTTCCTCAGCTGGGATACGTGGAAGACGTCGTGCACTCCAGTCAATTCCTCTGGTAGTTCCAGCTGGTAGGCTACCGACCCTTTTCTTGCCAAGATCTTGAAGGGTCCAATAAATCTCGGGGCCAGCTTCCCTTTCATGTGGGACCTTTTCAGGCCCATGAGGGGTGTTACCCGAAGATAGACATAGTCGTTTTCTTCGAAGTGTATCTGATGGTGCCGTCGGTCGTAATAACTTTTCTGGCGGGACTGAGCTGCCTTGAGCCGGTCTCGAATCAGATGTACTTGCTTTTCGGCTTCCAACAAAACATCGGGCCCAAAGATCTTACTGTCTCCAGCTTCGGACCAGTTGAGTGGGGTCCGACACTTCCTCCCATACAGTGCTTCAATTGGTGACATTTTCAAGCTGCCCTGGTAGTTGTTGTTGTATGAGAACTCCGCATAGGGTAAACTATCTTCCCATCCTGCTCCATAGGCGAGCACACATGAGCGGAGCATGTCTTCTAATATTTGGTTGACTCGCTCTATTTGGCCGTCCGTCTGTGGGTGATATGTTGTGCTGAATGATAGCTTTGTCCCCATGGCCTGATGCAGGCTTGTCCAAAATTTGGAGGTAAATTGTGTACCTTTGTCTGACACAATGGTCTTCGAAACTCCATGGAGTTTGACAATCCTGTTCACATAGAGTTGTGCTAGCTGGTCCGAACGGTACGTTGTCTTGACGGGGATAAAGTGAGACACCTTCGTCAAACGGTCGACAATGACCCAGATAGAATCTTTTCCTCGGCTGGACTTGGGAAGTCCGACAATGAAATCCATACTTATGTTGTCCCATTTCCACTCGGGCACTTTAAGGGGTTGGAGAAATCCCGCGTGTTTTTGGTGCTCGGCTTTCACTAGATTGCATACGTTGCAACACGCGACATAGTAGGCGATCTCCTTCTTCATACCGTCCCACCAGAATATTTGTTTCAAATCTTGGTACATCTTGGTACTTCTCGGGTGGATAGAATAGGCAGACTCGTGGGCTTCCCTGAGGATTTGCTGTTTTAGCGCGGCCTTGTCGGGTACACAAAAGCGGTTACCGTAGCGGAGCACTCCTTGATTGTCCAAGGAAAATTCTTTGGCCTTACCCAGGGGTATTTTGATCTTGATTCCTTTTATGCCGGGGTCGTTGGCCTGCTCGGTTTTTATCTCTTCCACCAGGTTTGGTTTCACCTCCAAGGTGCTCAAATAGGCCCTACTTCCACACACAAATTTAGCTTTGCGAACTCTTTCTCTAAACTTGGTCGCATCTTTGGGGGCTTCCTGCTTAGGGCATCTGCTACCACGTTGGCCTTCCCCGGATGGTAATGAATTCCAAGGTCGTAGTCCTTGATCACTTCCAGCCACCTTCTTTGCCTCAGGTTAAGGTCAGGCTGGGTGAAAATGTATTTCAAGCTTTTGTGATCCGTGTAGATCTCGCATCTTCGACCAATAAGGTGATGTCGTCAAGTTTTCAGGGCGAGTATGACGGCGGCCAATTCCAAGTCGTGGGTGGGGTAATTGAGTTCGTGGGTCTTGAGTTGCCTTGATACATATGCGATGACCTTCCCTTCTTGCATGAGTACGGCCCCTAGTCCATTCCTACATGCGTCACAGTATACGGTAAAATCTTTGGCGTCATCAGGCAACACTAGTATTGGGGCTGTGGTTAACCGGGTCTTCAACTCGTTGAAGTTTTCTTCACACTCGTCTGTCCAGGCATACTTGCGATTCTTCTTTAACAAATCCGTCATGGGTTTGGCTATCTTGGAAAAGTTTTCAATGAACCTTCGGTAGTAACCAGCCAATCCTAGGAAACTTCTGATTTCCGACACATTGGTGGGGGTTTTCCAGTTCATCACATCAGAGATCTTGTTGGGGTTTACAGCCACATTGGCTCCAGACAATACATGTCCTAGGAACTCCACTTCCTTTAACCAGAACTGGCATTTGCTGTACTTGGCATAAAGTTGTTGCTCCGTAGTCTTCCGAGAACCAACCTGAGGTGTTCGGCGTGCTCCTCCTCATCTTTGGAGTAGATCAGGATGTCGTCGATAAACACTACAACAAACTTGTCGAGATATTCCATGAATACCTTGTTCATCATGCCCATGAAGTAGGCAGGAGCATTTGTTAGGCCAAAGGACATAACAGTGCACTCATACAGTCCATATCTGGTGGTAAAAGCGGTCTTGGGAATATCACTTTCTCGAATCTTCAGCTGATAGTATCCCATGCGAAGATCAATCTTGGAGAACACTCGGGCACCACGGAGTTGGTCAAAGAGATCATTGATCCTTGGGAGTGGGTACTTGTTCTTGATGGTGACATCATTGAGAGCACGATAGTCAATGCATAATCGGAGTGTACCATCGCTCTTCTTTGCAAAATAGAACTGGTGATCCCTAGGGTGAAATGCTCGGGCGAATGAACTTCTTCGGATCAGTTCATCAAGCTGTTTCTTCAGTTCCACTAGCTCGGTACTTGTCATACGGTAATGTTTCTTGAATATTGGGTTTGTTCCCGGTACGACTTCAATGGCAAATTCAATATCACGGTGAGGGGGCATTCCGGGTAGTTCATCTGGGAACACATCTGGGTATTCACTGACCACATACACTTCTCCTATCTCCGGGGCTTGGACAAGAAACATCTTTGCATTTATCTGGTGGGGCTTATTTGGCAAGTAGGTGGTACGTATGCCTTCCGGGTTGGTGAGAGTAACTGCTCTAGTTGCACAGTCAATCTGGGCTGCATGCTGGACCAACCAATCCATACCTAGGTTGGCGTCGAGGCCGGGCACATTGAGAGTGTTGAGGTGAGCTGGGAATTTTACTTGGTTGATGCTGACTGTCAGGTCTTGACAAACGGTGTTTGTTTTCATCTCAGAGGCAGGGGTTTGTATCACCAAAAGATGGCCTAAAGGGGAAACGGGAAAACGGTGTTTGGCAACAAAATCCTTCGAGACGAAAGAATGGGAAGCTCCAGAATCGAATAAAATCAGCGCGGGTTTAGTGTTGATAGTACACGTACCAAGCACTACATCTGAAGCTTCATATGCTTCTTCTGCAGACATGTGGTGGACACGGGCAACTTGAGGTGGCTTGATTGCACCAGCAGGGTGGTTGTTGTTGGAGTTATTGTTGTTGCCGTTGTGAAGGGGGCAATCCTTGATGTAGTGTCCTGTCTTGCCACACTTGAAGCAGGAGTTCTCCCTTTTGCAGTCATCCACTAGGGGGCGCTTGTGGTAGAATCCTTCACGGAGATATCCCTCCTTCCTGGGTTGATTCCAAGTATTCTGAGGTGTTGAGGTCCGGTTGTTGGGCTGCCATATACGTGGCTTTGAAGTAGCTCCTTCATGCTGGTTCTTACGTGGCTCAAACTTTCGCTTGTGAGTGTCATAAATTGTGCGGTGCTCCTTTTCTGAGATTAGTGCAGTGTTGATCATGGCCTGAAAATCAGGAAACTGTAAAACGCTGAGCTGAGTCTTTATGGCCTGATGCATCCCATGAAGGAACCTGTCTTTCTTCTTTTCCTCTGTGTTGGTGTCCTCAGGTGCATAGCGAGCAAGGTTGTTGAACTTGGTCAGATATTCGCTGATGGATTTGCTGCCCTGAGTGAGTGCCAAAAATTCCTGCTGTTTCATCTTTATGAGACTTGAGGGAATGTAGGCTCTGCGGTAGGCTTCCTGAAATTATATCCAAGTGACAGCGGGTCCATCGCCCTGGCGTCCTTTTGATTGTCCCACAAAACGCCGGCAGGGCCCTCAAGGTAGTGGGTGGCGAAGGGCACCTTGTCCTGCACGTCCACGCGAGCGAGCTCCAGTTTCTTTCCCATAGTACGGAGCCAATCGTCAGCCTCAAGTGGGTCGTCAGCATATGAGAACTTTGGGGGTTGAGTACGCTGAAATTCTTGCAGCTTTGAGCGGCCTACGTGTGGGGCACCTTGGGCTTGCATGTACGTGCCAAACTCTCTCATGATCTGAGTCAGATGCTGGTTGTGACGTTCATCCATCATCATCATGAACTGACTTGGGCTTGGTTCCTGAGTTGGTGGAGGAGGAGGTGGTTGTGGGGGCACGGGATCCTCGCCCGCTTGTCGTGCGGAACGACGAACCGGGGTTCCTTGGCTGCCACCTGCACTGCTATTGGGCCTCATCCTGGATGGTTGAATGTGGTGACGCGTATCATGAGCATCCATATGGGGAAAAAGTGTAACATCCAAGAAAAACCAAATGGGAACACGGTTTGCAAAGACAACAAGCATGGTGTTATACAATGGCTGGCGGAATTACAAGGTTTTTGTTACACGCTACATTACACGGGATGCAAGATAAAGATACAAGCTACTCGGTACAAGATACAAGATACAAGGTACATGATACAAGGTACAAGATACAAGGTGCCGAGTACAACTCTACCACTACATTATTCGAGCGCGCGTTACAGCGGAAAGGTATAATACACTAAGCGATACTGTCTCCGAGCGTCTAGAACTCACTAGTACAGAACGACACATCGGATACCCCTCTATGGAAACGGCAGGCGTTAGGCGACGGAGAATCGCGCTTTCCGCGCGGCCGGTGCATACAAACCTGACCAGGCCCGCCTACATTGGCAACGGACCCTTTCCAATCTCCGTCACCTATTATATTGGCAACGGTCTTAATTCTGGCTCCGTTTCCGATATGTGCCTCTATAGCAACGGAGAGTTTTGGGTGTCCGTTTCCAATGTGGACACGTTCCATCTTGGAATTCGAAGCGAGGCGAGTAAATGCCATGGCGTAGTGGCACCGCCCACTACTCCTTGAAAACCCTAATCCTTGCTAGTTCAAGATGCCACCGAATCTGCTCTCTCTCTCTCTCGCTCGCTCGCCCCCCTCCTACTGATTAGCGAAGATGCCTCGCAGCAACGACACACAGGAGCACATTGAGTCGCCGCGGGACAGTCCCCCGTCAGCGGCGAGTCCGTTGAAGGACCGACGCCGGAGACAAGCGACGACGAATACGCCAACTTCGATGATCCCACCTTGATGCTGGGCCCGCCGAAGGTTGATTCTGATGACGAGTCAACCGAAGAGGAGAAGGAGGAGGAGGAGGAGGAGGAAGACGAGGAGGACGAGGCGGAGGCGCCGGTCCCGAAGAAGGGAGCCCCGATGACGGAGAAGAAAGCCGCCGCCACGCCTCCGATATGCTGCCGCCGCCGCCACCACCTCCAATGGCCCCCAATAAGCGAGGCCGTGAGAAGGACGAGGATTGCGCGGAAGCAGGGCGCAAGAAAAACAAGAAGTGGCTAGTAGTAGTTCTATAAGTTCTCCAACTGTAATTTACTTTATTATTATTAATATGTACTGCGTATGTAATGTAGTAATCACTAATATTAATATAAGTATCCTATAAGTGGTTTTCTCCATATAGTAGAGATTAGGAAAATATTATTCCAGAGAGTAGAAGAAATTCCACAGAGTGGGCGCGTAGGTCCCACACCTCAGTGGAAGAAACACAAAGGAAACGGTCCTTCTAAAGAACCGTTTCCTATGTTTTACCTATATATATGGGCGTACAGAGCAAAACCTAACACTCGTTTCCTCACTCTGTCCCAGTATGCTAGATCTGTTCGTGGCGGCGCCTCCTGGCGTTGCGGCCATCGCCGGCACCGTGGCGGCGCCGTCTCTGCCCAGACGACGGCTATCACGGCGAGGTCTTCGCCATCTCCCCCGACACGGCGAGGTGTTCGCCATGTCCCCCGACACGGCGAGGTCTTCGCCATCTCGCCTGACACGGCGAGGTCGTCGCTATGTCCACTTCCTCTGCCTCCACCACTTCCGGATCTGCTAGATCGATCCAACGGCGACGTGAAGAAGGTATCAGATCCACATCCGGTAGTTCTATCTAGATCATTTCTTGATGTAGTTAACTTGCCTATTGTGCACTTGCAACTAGTTGTAGTTTAGCTAACTTGTTGAAAGTAGTTCAGTTCACATCCGGTAGTTCTATCTAGATCAGTTCTTGATGTAGTTAAATTGCCTATTGTGCACTTGCAACTAGTTGTAGTTTAGCTAACTTGTTGAAAGTAGTTCAGTTCACATCCGGTAGTTCTATCTAGATCATTTCTTGATATAGTTAACTTGCCTATTGTGCACTTGCAACCGGTTGTAGTTTAGCTAACTAGTCCATGTGAAAACAGGAGTCTATTTCGGTGACACTGCATAAAAAGTCGGAGACACAGAACAAACAACGAACATTACTCAAGAGAGTAGTGTTTGTTGACTTTCCCATAATGGCCTCCAATTATATACACAGATCAGTACACACTATATACTACTGTATACTTCATATTATTGTGTTAAATTGTTTGTTCTATCTAGTAGTGTCAGAACTAACATAAATCCTTATTTACATTTAGGGATATCAAGCTGTTCCCTTTCAAACTCCACCATACATATCCACCGTCGCTATTGTGACGTTTTGGTACACTGCATAAAATACTTTTTTAAGTAAGAGTGTTTTATACAGTGTCGCCGAAATGTCACATCGGTGATGTATTAGATTAGATTTCGGTGACACTGCATAAAAAATCTAGAGCCGGTGGTGGCCTCCATGTAAAGGATGATCGTTGTCAGGCATCCTATGAAGCTGCTGACATCGCAATATCTTGTTGACAAGCCGTGTGTTGGCTGCTCCGGTTCATCAATAAGAGCCACCTCAAGACATAGGTAAGATATCGTTTCAGTTTGCTTAAATTCATAGTGTATTTATTTTAGCATATGTATTTAACAATTGTAACTCTATTTACTAATGTATAGGGTCCAAAGTTTCAACATCCTTCTTGAGATAAGAAGAGATAGCTAGAGTGACACCTGCGAGGATTGTGGAAAAGGATGTAGGGAAGAAATCATATATTCTTTCCGTCCTTTGACATGATAGGCTTAGTATTGATGAAATCTGTTATCGTTTTACCTCTTATGTTTGTCACATCTTGTGATGCAATTGTAAAGGTGAAATTGCGATGGAAATGTAAAGTTACATTGTGATATGAATGAAATCTGTTACCGTTTTAGTATTTGAGCTTGTGCTGTGAGATTTTAAGTATCTAGTGGCATTTGTAAACGTGGCATCCTGTAACAGAAATATGAGAAATGCTCAATGCAAACGGGTGGATGGCAAACTCCGTATCTGATGAAGGAAAACTAAGTAAACGGAGGTCTGCGCACAACCGTTGCCAAATGGAGACCTCATCGGAAACGGTTTTTGGCCTCCGTTACCGATGAAGGCCTTCACATCAGTGACAGAGGCGGGGACACGGACCCTTTCTCCGTTGCCAAGGGGTTTTTGGCCCGTTTCCGATGTGTCGTTCTGTACTAGTGACTCCATCTCGAGGGGTGTCGCCGGTGGGATGATGTCGATGTCCTCTCTCGCGGGGCTGTAGTCGGGTGAAGCGCGGTCGTCTCGGGAGTCTCCGGAGTAAGAGGGTGGGTCGGCACGGACGCGACGACGCTGAGACCGTACAGGGGTGAAGCGCGAGTAGTAGTGAGCGGCGCTGCTACGAGTGCGGGGAGGTGGCGACGGAACGTGGGGTGCGGAAAAAACGGGCGATTCCCCTCCTGATCTGCTAGAGGGAGCTGTGGGTAAAGGTAGGGAGCCGAGGTGGGGGGCGAGAGGTACCAGCTCCAGAGGCTCGCGTCATCTCGGCCAAGGCCACGTTGGCGCGAAGTGAGGCAAACTGGAGGAGGGTGATGTGGAGATACTGGTGGAGAAAGGTGGTGTACTGAAGGAGGGCGGTGAGGGGTGAGCTGGGGTCACCAGGGTTGGGAAAAAGGATGTCCCCGTTGTCTAAATCCAACCTCGGGAACTAGGCATAACGGGTGCACTGCTTCATGACGGGGTCGAAGGTGCGAAGGAAGAGGATGGCATCTCCTGCAGCCTCCTGTATGGCTCGAGTCGCCTGAGTAGAGACACCGGAAGTAAGGGCGTGGGAGATCCCAGCGGCCACTGGCTCTGGGCGTAGGTGGACGGTGGCGGTGAACTCTGAGGTGGACCTGTCGAGACGGTTGTAGTACACGCGGTAGGTCGGGGGAGGTGTGCCTGGGTAGAGGTGGTCCCAAATCTCACGGAGAAACTGCGGAAAGCCGGGAATGTGTGCGGCGGTAGTCTCGGCGAACAACTCTGCCATCTGTTCCAGGGACAGAAGCCAAAAGGTGAGCTTTAAAGTTTAAAAGCACAAACAAAGAAACAGTTAAAAAAAACAGGCAACGCAACAAGCTCTATTCTAAGTCGTCCAGGGAACCAGGGTATCCTACAGGCAGTTAGGCTCTGATACCAAGCTCTGTGGCACCCGATCCAGATGATCGAGTTACCCATATACCAGCCCAGAAACACTGGATATGACAACTTGATAAACAAAGACATAACCAAATATATTTATGGCTCCGATTCGGATGATTACAATATTACAACACGGGGTGAGGCTCCAGCGACCGCGCAACAGACGCACACAACAGTATGTACATTAATTTTCTAACATTGAGCCTCTATCAGAGATCGCAGCGGGTACGTAGGTAGTAGCGTGGCAACGTCGGCCTTATTCCACGGGGTTCTGCCTGGGATACGGATTCCTAGTTCTCGTACAGCGGGTACTCGCGACGGGTGCAGCGGAGTCTGGCCACATGAAAAGCCAGGTGAGTACATTGAATGTACTCGCTAAGACATTAGCCTAAAATCAAACAAGGCCTATCTATATGGCATGGCATAAGTCAGAAAGTAGCATGGCATGAGTTCGGGTATTTAAGTGCGAGTCCAAGCTTAACGGTTGGACTTAACTTACCTACTTACCTTAGTAGGGAAATTTCGTGTTATCAAGTGAGATCACGTTTCTCACTCAACAACTCGTAACCACAACTAGGCTTCCAAGCCTCTAGCCAACTCTGGCTTATTTCTCGATTCTCAAGTCCTTAGCCAACTCTGGCTAGACTCTCAAATTTCCACGTATTCGTTGGGTTTCACATTAATTATTTCTCCAAGTTCGACTGGACTGACTCATAGCGTGACTTGACCCAAACATCGTCCCATAACCTAGGGACAAGGCTAGATTCTAGATTTCACTCTCGAGAGGTTGCAACTTTTATCCACACGCTGAAGTCTAGGCTTGTACCGCTGGTACCGAAGTACTAGAACCGATCCTGGCGACAGTACAAACCCACACTTCCACAACCGTTTATTCTACCCGGACACTCCCTGTGTAGCCACTGACACGTCCAAGGGACCAAGTCTTATGAAGAAGTGAATCCGGCACGCCCCAACAGATGAGCGACGCCTAGCTCCGGAACCTTCGCAAGACTAGCCCGACCAAAGGTAACCGACTAGACTTGCCAAATGGTTGGCGTCAAAGGAGGCTTGATAGAATACTCGGCATGGTCCGCCCATATGAACGACGCATGGTTGTGCTGGTTGTGTTTGGTGAGTGGCACTATGTGACACAATCTAGTCGAGGGAGGTGATTATCTTCTTAGTCAAATTTTAATTCCCGTCACCAACATGATCCAAACAACACATCCACATAATAATTCCAGCAGTAATTTAAATCGTATCGACCGGGCGACTGTGGCGCCACCACGTATCAATGTCCACATGTAGCCAAAGAAAATGGCGTCAACCGGATGATTGTGGCGGAGATACCTCCGACCAGCGCCTTCTCGTTTGACTAGAAAAAAAAAGCGTCAGCCGGATGACTGTGGCGGAGCTACCTCCGACCAGCGCCTTCTCGTTTGACAAGGAAAAAGAAACGTCAACCGGATGACTGTGGCGGAGCTACCTCCGACCAGCGCCATCTCGTTTGACTATAAAAGAAGGCACAGTTGTATCGTTCCTCCATTCCTTCGACTGTGGCGGTTCCCCCCAGTCCATCATCTCGAGAATGGGGAGTGATGCGCAAGATATTGAAGATAAACAAATATTTAGCAATGCGACAATATTTAATGCAATATGGCATGTGAGATGCAACAACAACCAATTTAAACACCCACAGAAATTCTAAAGTTCGACCGAGCTTGAGATTGGGTTAACGGCTTGCCTTCAGCAGTGGGTATGGTTCGGGAACAACTTCACTTCGTTGGAGAGGTTTAAATCTAACAAGGGAAATAAAAATGCATCAAAAACCCCTCTTTAAGCCATCGAATAAATTCCAAAAAAATAAATTCCAAATAAATCCATTTGGTTCCAATGGAAAGATATTTTCAAAACAAAGCTACCAAAATTGGTTTCACATTTTTCTGATCATTTTTGAGGGAGATATGGCCTTTCAAAGTTGGATTTAAATTCTGCCAATTTCAAATAGAAAAATAAAACAGAAAACGTTTCGGGAAATGAATAAAATCTGACAGCAGGACCCACCAGTCAGCGGCACAGTGTTTAAAAACCGTTATTCCGCGTGAAATTAGGGGAGAGTACTGTGCTACTCCGGCGAACCCTCCGGCGGCGTTTTCCGGTGGCTGGGGCGACGGGGAGGTGAGGGAGAGGGAGCAGGGCGGCTCGGGAGGCGTGGCGCAGCTCGTCTGCGCACTCGCGGTTGCCGGAGAGGTCGGACGAAAGCAGAGCTTCCTCTCCCGCAGCGACGACGACCTGTCGAGGAAGGTTACGATGACTCCGGCCACTATCAACCAGGGGGAGGTGGCTGGGGGTTCATGGTGGTCTGTGGTGGTGGTGTGGGCGAGGAATCGACGGGGGAGGTGCTGGTGGCGAAGAAATCGGGCGGAGACAGTACGGCTAGGGCTGGCTCGATTCCGGCGAGGTGTTGCTCCTCGGCCTCGATACTAGTGGGAGGAAGATTGGGAGGGGGAGAGTGGTGGTGCGAGGCTTGGAGGTTGCTGGGGGCCTTATATAGCGATTCGAGAGGGTGGCCGCCATGGCTGGCACGGTGAGGTGGCGGGTGTTGTGCTTGTGCACTGTCTGGGCGGTGCGTCGTGGAGATGACGGCGGGCGGCGCGTGGCGGAGCACCTCACGAGCACACAGGGGAGGGGAGAGGCACGGGGTGGCGGTGGAGAGGCTGACAGCGGGGTCTCCGGTGGACTGTGCTGCGCGGCGCGTCGGCTTGCGTCGCGGCGAGGGGGACTGCTTCTCCGGCGACGCGTGGGTGCTGGACGGTGGAGAGGGTGGGGGGGGGCCCGTTGGGCACGGTCTGGGGAGAGGGGAAACAGAACGGCGTCGACCAGGAACGGGCGGCGCCGCCTGGCACGGCCACGTCGGCGGTGACCACCGTTCTGGGCATGCCAGAAGCGGCATCGAGCTGTAAATCCCAGATCCGTGCTCCAAAAAGGGTGAGGTTTTTCCTCTGTGCGCCAAATTGAAAAACCCTCCAACTTTGCTGACTAAAGTTTTCCTAAATTCGAAACTTGGTGCGACTAGAAAATTGGAAAAACTGTACTGGCCAAAATGGAATTTAATTGTTTGGAGGGGTAGATGGAGTTGGATGGAGATGCCCTTTTGTCCTGAGGTAGGAGTGATGAAGAGGAGCTTATCCCTGCCTTGGATTTATCCAGGAGAATTGTTTTTGATAGATCTAAAAATACTTTGAGAAAATAGGCAGATTGTAAAAAGAAATGTGGAGGGAAGTTTTCCCAAGTCATGGCACTATATTGTTTTATAAATGAGATCTACATCAACTAGGGAAGGTTCCCTAATTTTTGTAGAATTTTAAGGACATAAAAAATAGGGGTTCCTTTGGAAGGCCAAATAAAAGGGTAAATTTTAAATGAGAAAAGGAATTTCTCAAATCAAGATTGTCCAAGGCAAAACCACAGATACAAGTACCAAGTGGGAGGGGAATGGAAGGCACAAGATCCCAACTTGATTTATCAGATTTGAAAGGTTTAAGATTTACAATGATTTTTTTTTCCTGAGGTTTAAATCCAGATGCATTTAAATAAATAGAAATAATGTATTTTGGAAAAAATTTAAAAAGACCAAAAATCCAGGGTGTTACAGTCTTCTTCCCCCGCCGAATATGCTCGCCGTTCAGCCCGATGTGCCGCCGGTGAAGCAACGCCGACGGAGAGAGAGAGAGAGAGAGTAGAGCGAATGCAAAGAGGTGGAGTGAGTGGGAGAGTGGGCGGTGAGCGGAATAAATGGCGCGTGTTCCCGTAGGGACGCGCCGTCTCCCCGTGTACACCCTCCTGCATCCCCTTGTGCTCCACTTGGCATGGCCCCAGGAAAACAGCGATTCAGCCGTTCCTGCAGAGGCTAGCCGAGAGTGCTTTGAGAATCGCGCTAGCCAAAAAATGAGTAACCAAACGGAGGAGGTCGCACCTGGAGGCCCGAGTAGCTGCTGACTTACCAAAAGCGCCCAAGATGGCTCCAATCTCACGCCACGCTGTCTCAAAAACCTCAAACCCATCTTGCTCCTGCCTTTTCCATCCCAATCCAGCAATCCCACATTCCCCACATCCGCCGTTCCTCTACGCACAGCGTCCTCCCTTCCGGAACCTTCTCGATGCTTCTCTCGCGGAGGTTCTCCGCCCTCGCCCGTTCCCCCTTCCTCGCGAGGTGTCCCCTTCCACCACGGGCTGTGCCGCCGCTCCTCCAACCTCTCGTGCCCTGCCACGCCGCCTCATGTCCTCCTCTTCCTCCGGGTGGCACCAATCTTCTCGCTCCCCGCCGCCGCCCCCTCCGCTACCGCCGTCCTTCTCCGACAAGGTATTCGCTGAATAAGTCTCTGATGCCTCGGTTGTCTGGTCCTCTCCCCTCCACCTAACGCTTACTTCGGTGCTTGTGTGTGTGTCTCTCCCCTCCACCTAACGCTTACTTCGGTGCTTGTGTGTGTGTGTGTGCTGTGATGTGATGTGGCATTGTAGGATCAGCTGTTCCGGGGGCTGGAGGCGGCGCTGGGCACGACGTTCACCTCCGAACCTCTGGTGCCTCCGCAGGAGCCGATTATCCTCGTCATCAGCGGTCCGAGCGGTGTCGGCAAGGATGCCGTCATCAAGGTTATACTAATACCGTGCAACCCATACCCTACTTGTAATGCAGCGTTTGCGTTCGTTTTGTTGCGTGCTCGGTTTAAAATTTCAGAGTGGATTGTTATCAGAGGCTGCAAGAGGAGAGGGAAGAGATCCATTTTGTTGTTACCGCGACGAGCAGGGCGATTCGGCCAGGTGAAGTTGACGGGAAGGACTATCACTTTGTCACCAAAGAGGATTTCCTCACGATGATTGAAAGGGAGGAGTTGCTTGAATATGCGCTTGTTTACGGGGAGTATAAGGGGATCCCCAAGCAGCAGGTGTGCTACTTTCTTCACTTTCGTTTCGTTTTCTTTATACCAGAATGATATGTTTACGGGTGTAAGGATGTTTGTACCCAAAACCAAATTTGGTCAATGTTTCAGTGAACCAATTAATGTACTAGGAAACTTACCACATTCGTGTAACAATTCTTCATTCAGTATGTGTTGTTGGGTTGATAAATGATAGGTGAAGTATGATATGAGTTGTCTGGAAATATATTGCGTTTCAAAAGACAAACATACTGTCTTGTGTTGAAAACAAGGGTTAACTAGCGTAAATGGGGATCAAACAAGTCTCTGAAATACTTTCCTTCCTGTATTTGATGGATTGTTTGATACTTATATGGAGATAACCTATTAATGTTTGCAAATATTTACAGCTTTGTAACATATTCAACCATCTTGCTGTATATGTACAGCTGGGTAATAGCTTCAACCATTATAATGTCCATGTAAATTGTTGAAGGCTAATTCGACCAATACTCCATTGTAGGCACAAATTGGTATCTTTTCTAGTTGTTCGTAGTAATGTGAGACGACTGCACGGGCTATACTGTTGGTTAACTATCTTTTTTGTTATTGGCAGTAAAGTCTAAGCAACAGTTAGGCTATCCTGACCTATTTTCTTATAACTGAATAACAAAACACATAGTGTGGAATACTGATTTCCCATCACAAGGCACCAACTTAAGAACACAATTTTTTTATTCTAAGGCACTGAAAACTCCATTTGGTCGTGGGACCTGCAAAGTTCATAGAATCTGAAAATTTATGGTTTCCAGTAAATTACTTGATTAGGTGAATGATCCATCTAGATGATGTGATAAACTGTTAATACTTATTCCATTTGACTTGCAGATCCGCGATTACATGGCCAAGGACATGACATTGTCTTGAGAGTGGACATTCAAGGAGCAGCAACTTTGAGACATATACTCGGCGAATCTGCAACTTTCATCTTTCTAGTTGCAGAGAGCGAAGAGGCGCATGTGAAAAGGCTAATTCACCGTAAAACAGAAACACCAGATATGCTTCTTGTTAGAATTGCAACAGCCAGAGAGGAGGTGAGACGGATGAATCAATTTGACTACGTGGTTGTCAATGCTGAAGGCAAGCTTGAGGATGCTGTTAAACAGGTGGAGTCTATCATTGATGCCGAGAAGGCAAAAGTTCACAGGCGTAGTGTCAATATCTAGTTAAGGCTCGTATGGTCGGTGGCTCCCTGTTTAATAAGTTCAAGTCTGATCTACTGTAGTGCGGAAGAAATTAGGACTGACTTTGCTTTGCTAGTTTGCAACAGTAGCAGTTCAGTACAATGCTAATTCATGAGAATACATAGTGAGGTATCCCTGAGTTAAGTGGGATATTGTAGCTTTCTGTCACACACAGGCATACAATACAAGAGCAATGCGCTTTGATCTTTGTCGGATGTTTATTTGAAACACTCATGTCCAAGCATTTCTCGCCAGAAATGATCATTTTCTTCTTTTTATCTGAAACTTTATTATGTCACTAGTTCTTATCGAAAATTCTGTAAAACTGCACCGAACTGTATTTGGCGAGCCTGGTAGCAAAAGCTGTCATTCGTGTGCAATGCCGGTCCTCCTGTTTCAGAAGCTCAAACTGTTGAAACTAGACATTTTTTGTGCACGTAAACAATTTGCCGCTGCAACACCCACCCTTTGCGACAGCCCCTGCTCCCCCTCTCCAGCGGCAGATGGTGAGATCGAAGTCAGACTGTTTGCACAGAGGGGGAAACTAGCACAGAGCCGCGACATGGAAGCTTGGGAAAACCTGGCGGCGGTAAACGGTAGGACAAGTCATGGCTATGCGTCGGCCGAGCGAGCTCTATGCAAGGAGAAACATGGTAGTGTCATGTGGAAGGGGTTGTATGCAAAGGAGAAGAGACGAGGATAGGGACGGGGAACGGAGCAGTAGCTCGATGGTTAGGGTCATAGTGGTGCACCCAGCAAAGAGAGTTCGACGAGTTTGACTCCCACGGTACCATCGAGAATAAATTTCTGGAATCCTCAAGAATGAGTGCACCCAGTGATGTAGCCCAACCTCCGGTTCCTACAACAAGCGGCCCAATGACAAGAGTACGAGTCAAATCTCTACATGATAAGGTGAACTCACTCCTATCTATGTGTGATCTCGATACGCCTTTGAATGACTTGCTACTTCATTCCGATACCTTGTGTGTGCTAAGGTACAAGCCTCATGAAGATCTCCAAGGAAGTGATGAAGATGGACAAGGAGTGAGCCGAGAAGATGGAGAAGAAAATCCTGAAGAATCGCTGGCCGGTACTACCGGGACACCACAGCCGGTACTACCGCCGAACGCCGAACGCTACTGATGTCGCGACCATCATAAGCGGTACTACTGGAATTAATTCCGGTACTACGATAGGCCGGTAGTACCGGGCCTGCGCAAGCCTGTGTGTTGAAATGGCTGCTGAGCCATGTAATCCTAGCCACTCATCTACTATTTCACATCTAGGCTATAAATAGCTACCATCTCCCTTAGGGTTAGGGTTAGACTAAGTTGAGAATAGAGTTGAGCTTTGCTCCTTTCCACCCTTGTTGGTGTTGCCTCCTATGGAGATGAATTAAGTCCTCCCCTTGTAGAGATGAACCAAGGCCTCCCCTTGTGGAGAAGATCCCTCTAGTGGATACCAAGACTCCTACTTGTAGTGACACTACTTGCTAATCTTTCCTCTTGAAGTGGCTAGATTGGATTGGTTGGATTGACCAATTAGGGAAAAAATCCTAAGAGTAAGGTGTGCTTGGGAGAGGAGAATTGGGGGCTGCCCTTAGGGATTTGTTACCAATTGAATCTTGCTGGGTTATGTCTTACTATTTATCTTGATTTGTGAGTTTTCCCCTCTTTGTGTTCTTGTGTTCATCCATTGTTCTTCGTGTTCTTCGTTCCCTCCGTCCAAATCCGTGAAGATCAGGACCAACCTACATCATATGGTATCAGAGCTCTAGGTTACCACGGATTTGATTTAGTTTCCCCCACAAATCCACCCATTTTTCTTTGATTTTGAGAAATTCGAAAATTTCCACCAAAAATAGCCATTTTGCGATTCGAGCGATTCGGTCGATTTGTTGCGTTTTTTGTAGTTTTTGACTTTTTGTCCATGAATCTGTTGCTTTAGGACCCCCTCCACCTTTGTTTGCGTTCCCTAACCTCATTTTGCCATTTCCCTACGAATTCGAGGAATTTTCGAGCCAAATTTGCACCCAAATCGCGACCAAGAACACCAGAAATCTGGTCGCCGGTACTACCGGACGAAAAACGTCGGTACTACCGGGGCTGCGCGAATAGCCGGTACTACCAGGGCGAGATCAGCGGTACTACCGCCGGGCCGAATTTTTCAGAAAATTTTCATTTCCTCGATTCGGTTTGGCATTTCTTCTTTGTTGTTTGAGTCCTTTTCCGATGTGATCAACGTCTACAACATCGTCAAGCTTCCGCAGCACCGCTTCATCAACACCAAGCGACGACGCCACCAAGGACTCGACATTTCCCCGACATCGTAATCCGTTGTGAGCCCTTCTTCCTTTCGTATACCTTGACCTATCGGACTAGCTCTTTGATATTGCGAGACATTGCACTTGTGTTGATTCGAGTGATTGTCTTCAAGTATTGGCGAGTGTGTATCGTTAGAGATCTTGGCACTAGCAAAAGAGAAGGAATCATCGTCAAAAAAAAAGAAAAGAGAAGACAAAAGAAAAGAACATGAGTAGTGCCAAGTATCATCTCTTGTAGGTTGCGACAAAGCTTAAACCGCCAAAGTGAGTGTGAGTGTTAACACTTGTGCAAATCCGTTGCCCAACAAGAGACAATTGAGCTAGCGTCCTTCTTGTGTTGGTGTGACATTTGAGCACGTAGTCTTCGATAGGTTGCATATCTTCGAGTGCTCGCCCTTTGGTCGCCCAACCCCATCATTCGTTTTTGTGTGTGTTTCTTCATCATTTGTGGTTGGTGTTTCTTTGGTAATTTGATCATTGTGGATTTTCTCTACCTTGAACAATATACTTTTCGCCGGGTTTCCTTGTTTCTTTTGCCACTTCATACCTTCCTATCCTCATAAATGTGTGTGTTGGGTGTGAGAACCGGATTCTCTTTCTTCAAGCCACTTCATTCTTTGGATATAGTTTCTCTTGGTTCTTTCATTTCACACATTTCACTTGTTCTTGAGATCATGTTTAGGGGAAGTACAAACGGAAGCTCAAGCTCGGATGATGATATCCATGGAGGAATCCAAGGTGACAATGGCTATGTCACACATAACGAGTTCATCGGTCTTCGACACCTTGTTCGTGATGGTCTAGGCCGCTATGAGCGCCGCCTTCAAGCACAAGAAGCAAACTTCAATGCGCAAATGGCGACGGTGACCGAAGCTCTCAACAATCTTGCGCAACGTCGATCTTCTTCTTCGTCACGCTCAAGACGTACAAGAAGCACTCAAGGTCGACACAACCAAGACATGCGCATCATGGTCATCGACAAGAAGAACCGCATCAACCTTGCCAAGAAATACCAAGGCACAATGAACATGATCGACATCGCCATGAAGTGGAACGTCCACCTTCTCCTCAAGCGCACAATGCCCATGCGCATCAAGAACAACCACAACCAAATGGTGGACGCCGTGAACGAACACCTTCACCACCTCCTCATCATCGAGATGGTCGAGACCCATTGGCCAATGGCAATGGTGTTCCAGGTGCGAATGACTATGGTGCTCAAGGACGTCGACAACGCCATCATCCAAGGCCACGCTACCACAATCGTGACCATGGGAACCATGTCGAGAACCCAAATCCGCGCCAAGAGCCTCGTCCTCGTCAAGAACATCAACATGATCATCACCACCACCGAACCGAGTCAAGTGATAGCGAGTCGAGCCAACACAATGGTGATGGACTCAATAGGAGGAGACGTAGACGTGCATTCCCACCTCAAAACCGTCGCAACGACTACGACAACTTGAACAATCTTCGTTTCGACATACCCAAGTTCATCGGCACAAGTGATCCGGAAGCCTACCTCTCATGGGCACTGAAGGTTGACAAGATCTTCCGCGTTCACAGTTTCTTCGACAACAAGATGGTTGCCTTAGCCTCAATGGAGTTTGAAGAGTATGCTCTCTTGTGGTGGGAACAACTCCAAGATACACGCTTCGACAACCACCAACAACCAATCAACACTTGGGTTAAGATGAAAAAAAGAGATGTACAAGCGCTTCGTGCCAAGCCACTACACTAGAGATTTGTACAAGAAGTTGCAAGAGTTGAAGTAAGGGTTGAAGTCGGTTGATGAGTACTATAAGGACATGGAACTTTCAATGATGAGAGCCAATATTGAGAAGTCGGAGGAGCAATCCATGGCTCGCTTCATGAATGGCCTCAACTATCCAATCAAAAGATTGTGGAGTTCCAACCCTATGCCAACTTGGTTGAGCTAGTACATCAAGCAACAAAGGCCGAGCGTCACGTGCTTGAAGAGCTCAAATATATCAAGACAAATGCATTCTTCGCTGATACGTCCATTTCGCATCACTATTTTATAGCATAATTTACTGTTATTCAATGATATATTTCATATTAAGAGGAGTTACTTATGTTATTTTGTCTTATTTTGCATGTTTGATGATCATTGGATAATTAACTGCCGGAGTCAGATTTCAGCTGGAAAAAGCAACGTCAAGGCACTATATTTCTGGAGCACTAAAAATATTTCCGAGAAGATTTTATCAGAAGATGGACTAAGCCAAAAGGGGAGGCTGAGATGGGCCAGGAGGGGCCCACACCACCCCTGGGCGCGGGGCCCACCTTGGCCGCGCCCTGGCCAGGTGTGGTGCCCCTGGCCCACCTCAGGCGCTCCCCCTTCGCGTACTTCATCCCCCAGAAACCCTAAGACACGGGGAGTCCGTGAGAAAATATTCCGCCGCCTCCACGAGGCGGAAACCACAGAGAGAGAAAAAGCTCTCCGGCAGGGAGAAATCTGCCGGGGAAATTCCTTCCCGGAGGGGGAGATCATCGCCATCCTCATCGTCATCGCGCTGGACTTCATCGGGATCATCATCATCATCCACCGCCATCACCACCATCACCGCTGCACCATCTCGTTCCGCTGTAACATCTAGGGCTATACTTTGTTTAGTTCATAGGGGAAACTCTCCCGGTGTTAATTACTCCTTGTGGTTGATGCTATTGAGTTTTATCGGTGAATTAAAGTATATGTTCAGATCGTTATCCATCATTATATCACCTCTGATCATGATCCATATGATGTCTCGTGAGTAGTTCGTTAGTTCTTGAGGACATGGGAGAAGTCACGCTGTTAGTAGTGGAATTATGTTGAGTAATATTTAATGGTTTGATATTTAAGTTGTGGTGTATTCTTCTAGTGGTGTCGTGTGAACGTCGACTACATGACACTTCACCTTTATGGGCCTAGAGGAGTGCATTGTGTATTTGGTTGCTAATTGTGGGGTTGCCGGAGTGACAGAAACCTAAACCCCCGTTAGTATACCGGTGCACAAGGGAGCGTAGGATCTCAGAGTTTAAGGCTGTGGTTAGATTTATCTTAATTACTTTCTTGTAACTGCGGATGCTTGCAAGAGGTATAATCACAAGTATGTATTAGTCCAAGTAAGGGCGGTGCATTAGCATAGGTTCACCCACACAACACTTATCAAAACAATAAGATTAATCAACTATGTGAAGCGAAAGCACTTGACTAGAATCCCGTGTGTCCTCAAGAACATTTTGTCATCATAAGTAAACCAACCGGCTTGTCCTTTGCTCTAAAAAGGATTGGGCCACTTGCTGCAATTATTATTACTGTCTTTTACTTACTCGCATTTTATTTACCTGCTATATCAAAAACCCCTAAAAACTTGTCTGCTAGCATTTACAGTGAAACCTTTACCGAAACTCCTTGTCAGCACCTTCTGCTCCTCGTTGGGTTCGACACTCTTATTTATCGAAAGTACTACGATACACCCCCTATACTTGTGGGTCATCAAGACTATTTTCTGGCGCCGTTGCCGGGGAGTGAAGCGCTATTGGTAAGGGAAACTTTTACTGTAGGTGCTATTTTTATTTCTGCTTGCTACTTTATTTTATCATGGAGAGATCTCCATTTGAATCCCTGTTTGGAAATACTACTACCACTGCTAAGGTAGTAGAAGAGGAACCACCTGATCAAGTAATTCCATTTAAAATACCTATGAAAATTGTTGAACGAGTTACGAATAACCGCTATGCAGGAGATGGAACTGTCCCTCCTGGGGATCATTTGCTATTTATTCATGAATTATGCGAGTTGTTCAAGTGTGCAGGTATTTCAATGGAAGAGGTCAAGAAGAAATTGTTTTCTATATCGTTGACTGGTAAAGCTGCAAAATGGTATAGGATGCTGAAAAATGGGCGTTCTATTGGCTGGGAGGAGATTGTGCCTCTCTTTTATTCTAAATTTTATCCTCCTAGTGAAATTCATCAAGATCGGAATCATATATATAATTTTTGGCCTCATGATGGAGAAAGTATTGCCCAAGCGTGGGGGAGATTGAAATCATTAATGCTCAAATGCCCCATTCATGAGCTTCCTGGTAATGTTGTTATTGATAACTTCTATGCAAGGCTTTCTCTTCAAGATAAAACTCTATTGGATACCTCTTGTGCTGGATCATTTACGCGTAATAAAGAGGAAGTTAAATGGGACCTTCTTGATCGGATTGAGGAAAATACTGAAGGATGGGAGAACGACAAAGGTAGAGAATCAGGTATAAAGCATGATTACGAATGCATTAAAACTTTTATGAATACTGATAATTTTCGTAATCTCTATGATATGTATGGTCTTGATTCTCAAGTTATTGCAAACTGTTACAAGGCTTTTGCCTCTTATCTTGATGTTCCTAAAGAAAGTTGCAATAAGTATCATTTGCCTTACAAAGATAATACTAATTCTGCCAATATTAAAAACATTGAAGTTCATACAGTTGATCGTATCTTGCCAGAACCTTATATTGAGAAACCACCTTTTCCTGTTAAAATTAGGGAACATTCTATCATAGCTAGTGTGGTTAATAAAAGTGCAAAGAAAGCTTTAGAACCTGCTGAACAAATAGCGGTAGAACCCACAATAGCAATAGTAAAGGATTTGGTAACTGAAAATGTAGAAGGAGGACATATTATCTTTTGTGAAGATGCCTCTAATATTGTTTCACATCCCGTAGAGCTAGGAAAACAAGTGTTCCTGTGCTTTCAGTCAAAATAGGAGAACATTGCTATTATGGTTTATGTGATATTGGTGCAAGTTCTAGCGCTATTCCTTTTGATCTTTATAAAGAAATTATGCATGAAATTGGTCCTTGCGAACTTGAGGAGATTGATGTGGTTATTCAGCTTGCTAATAGAGAAACTATCTCCCAATTGGTATTGTGAGAGATGTTGAAGTTTTATGTGGTAAGACTAAATACCCTGCTGATTTTCTAGTACTTGGTTCTGTTGCTAGTAAAGCGTGTCCCATTATTTTTGGTAGGCCTTTCTTGAATACATGTGGTGCCATTATAGATTGTAAGAAAGAGAAAATTTACACTAAATTTAATGGAGAATCTTATGAGTTTAATTTCTCTAAGTTTGGTAAACAACTTTATGAAACTGAATTACCTAATGAGAATTTTCAAGTTGAACAACTTGCTTCTATTGCTGTTGCTCCTAACAATGCCTTGCAGCAATTCATGGAGGAACACGAAAGTGAAGTATTTATGGAGGAGAGGAATGAGATTGACAATGCCTTTCTTCGTCAACCACCAATACTTAAGCATAATTTGCCTGTGGAAGATTTGGGTACCTCAGCGCCTCCTAAGGAAGATCCTGTCTTCGATTTAAAACCGTTACCTGATAATCTTAAGTATGTTTATCTTGATGAAAGGAAAGTATATCCTGCTATTATTAGTTCTAAACTTTCAGGTAATGAAGAAGCAAGGTTATTAGAAGTACTAAAGAAACATCGAGGAGCTATGGGATACACTTTGGATGATTTAAAGGGGATTTCTCCTACTATATGTCAACATGCCATCAACATTGAACCCGATGCAAAACCTGTTGTTGAGCATCAGCGTCGCTTGATCCCTAAGATGAAAGAAGTGGTAAGAAATGAGGTATTAAAACTTCTTGATGCTGGTATAATTTATCCTATTGCTGATAGTAGATGGGTAAGTCCTGTGCATTGTGTCCCTAAGAAAGGAGGAGTTACTGTTGTACCAAATGAAAATGATGAACTTATTCCTCAAAGAGTAGTAGTGGGATATAGGATGTGCATTGATTTTAGAAAGGTCAATAAAGTAACTAAGAAAGATCATTATCCTTTGCCTTTTATTGATCAAATGTTAGAAAGGTTGTCTAAGAAAACCCATTTTTGTTTCCTTGATGGTTATTCTGGATTCTCACAAATTGCTGTTAAAGCACAAGATCAAGAGAAAACAACTTTTACTTGTCCTTATGGAACTTATGCTTATAGACGTATGCCTTTTGGTTTGTGTAATGCTCCTGCTACGTTCCAAAGATGCATGTCTGCTATTTTTCATGGTTTTTGTGAAGAAATTGTGGAAGTATTCATGGACGATTTTTCCGTCTACGGAACTTCCTTTGATAATTGCTTGCACAATCTTGATAAAGTTTTGCAGAGATGTGAGGAGACAAATCTTGTTCTTAATTGGGAGAAATGTCATTTCATGGTTAATGAAGGAATTGTCCTAGGGCACAAAATTTCTGAAAGAGGTATTGAAGTGGACAGAGCTAAGTTGAAGCAATCGAGAAAATGCCCTGTCCAAGGGATGTGAAAGGTATCCGTAGTATTCTCGGTCATGCCGGTTTTTATAGGAGGTTTATTAAAGATTTCTCTAAAATTTCAAAACCCCTCACTAATCTTCTTCAAAAAGATGTACCTTTTGTTTTTGATGATGATTGCAAGGAAGCTTTTGAAACTCTAAAAAAGCTTTAATCACAGCTCCTGTTGTTCAACCTCCTGATTGGACTTTACCTTTTGAAATAATGTGTGATGCTAGTGATTTTGCTGTAGGAGCTGTTCTTGGACAGCGGGTAGACAAGAAGTTAAATGTTATTCATTATGCTAGTAAAACACTTGATGCCGCTCAAAAGAATTATGCTACTACTGAAAAGGAATTTTTAGCAGTTGTTTTTGCTTGTGATAAATTTAGACCTTATATTGTTGATTCAAAAGTTACTATTCACACTGATCATGCTGCTATTAGATACCTTATGGAAAAGAAAGATGCTAAGCCTAGGTTAATAAGATGGGTACTTTACTGCAAGAATTTGATTTACATATCGTAGATAGGAAAGGTGCTGAAAATCCTGTTGCTGATAATTTGTCTAGATTAGAAAACATTTCAGATGATCCTATACCTGTTAATGATAGTTTTCCAAATGAACAATTGGCTGCGATAAAGGTAAGCTCACGCGAAAGTCCTTGGTATGCTGATTATGCTAATTTTATTGTTGCCAAGTATTTGCCTCCGACCTTTACAGCTCAGCAAAGAAGAAAGTTCTTTTATGATTTGAGGCATTATTTTTGGGATGACCCACATTTGTATAAAGAAGGAGTAGATGGCATTATGCGAAGATGTGTTCCTGAGTATGAACAGAAAGAAATATTGAGCAAATGCCATGGAAGTGCTTATGGAGGACATCACGCTGGAGATAGAACTGCGCAAAAGGTTCTACAATCAGGTTTTTATTGGCCTACCCTTTTTAGAGATGCTAGAAAATTTGTTTTATCATGTGATGAATGTCAAAGAGTAGGTAACATTAGTAGACGTAATGAAATGCCTATGAATTATTCTCTTGTTATTGAACCTTTCGACTGTTGGGGATTTGACTTTATGGGTCCTTTTCCTTCCTCAAATGGTTATACTCACATACTTGTTGCTGTTGATTATGTTACTAAATGGGTAGAAGCTATACCAACTTCTAGTGCTGATGGTGAGACATCATTAAAAATGCTTAAAGATATTATCTTCCCTAGGTTTGGTGTGCCTAGATATCTCATGACTGATGGGGTTCTCATTTTATTCATGGTGCTTTTAGAAAAACTTAGCTAAGTATGATGTTAATCATAGAATTGCTTCACCATATCATCCCAAACAAGTGGTCAAGTAGAATTGTCAAATAGAGAGATTAAGTCTATTTTGCAAAAGACTGTTAATAAATCTAGAAAAAATTGGTCTAAAAAGCTTAACGATGCTTTGTGGGCTTATAGAACTGCTTATAAAAATCCTATGGGAATGTCTCCTTACAAAATGGTTTATGGAAAAGCTTGTCATTTGCCTTTAGAATTAGAACATAAAGCCTATTGGGCGGTGAAAGAACTTAATAGAGACTTTAAACTTGCCGGTAAAAAGAGATTGCTTAATTTGAATTCTTTAGATGAATGGAGAAATGCAGCTTATGAAAATGCTAGGCTCTTTAAAGAGAAAGTTAAGCAATGGCATGATAGAAGAATTCTTAAGAGAGAATTTAACGTAGGTGAAAAAGTTTTATTGTATAGGTCTCGTCTCAGATTTTTTGCAGGAAAATTACTTTCAAAATGGGAAGGACCTTATATCATTGAGGAGGTCTATCGCTCAGGTGCGATTAAAATCAATTCACTAGATGGGGACAGACCACAAGTGGTTAATGGTCAAAGACTCAAGCATTACATTTCTGGAGATTCTTATAATGAAGATGTTGATCTTATCAAAGTGGTAACTCCAGAGGATTTTATAAAAAGTCAAATTCAGACAACTGCAAAAGCTGATTTGGAATAGGTAACAGTTTCGGTAAGAAAAAGTTCGCGATTTACTTTTCAACCTAAATATTTTTGTTTTTACATAATATGGAAAATTATGAGTCGGAAAAGGGTAGGAAACGGTGCCCGAGGGCACCACACCACCCCTGGGCGCGGGCCCCACCCTGGCCGCGCCGTGGGTGCGTGTGGGCACCTCGGAGCCCGTCTCCGACCCCGTTTCGTCCTGTACCTTCCTTTTGTCGTAAAACTTTTTGCTATATAATCACCCGGATCTCCGAGGTCCGTATATCGTGTTTTCGCCGTGTTTCGTTTTCAAGCTGTTCTGACAGGAATTTCAAGTCCCTACATGGCGTCGCGAGGAGTGTACGGTGAGAAGTATGCAGCAAGGCGCCGACGTGAACTCGAACGCGATGTGGAAGAGGGAACCTTCGTCGGTTGGGCGACGGAGGAGGAGATTGCTGCTAGGAGAGCTGACATGGATCGAAGCATCAGAGAGGAGGTGCAAGCTGGCCAGCCTCGCCAACAAGGAGAATCAAGGCCGAGCAACTCCACCTTTGTGGGATCAATTAATCCTCAACGTGCTTTTTCTCATAATGTGCAGGGAGTCACCCCACCAATTCCAGATTTGCGGTTTTCCCCTGCAGCTGCTGAAGCTCTCCGAACCACGAACGAGTTTTGTGACCAATTTCGTATCCTGAGAGCTGAGGTGGAAATACTTCAAGATGAGAATAACAGGCTCCGCCGGATGCTCGAACGTTTCCTAACCCCGATTGCCGTGTACCACCGTCGCCACCAAGGATCAAGCCTAAATCGTCAAGGGGTAATGGCACTCCCTTGGCTTGTTCCAAGCTTGGGGGAGTGCCCAGTATCATCTTTATCCTTTCGTTTTTATAATTTCGTGGTCATATCATGAGTAGAGAAGTTATCTTATAAGATGGTTTGCGATGTGGAGTGTCAATCCTTTAGTTATCCATGTATCCGTTGGTTTGAGTGTGTCTTTGTTCAGAATATTAATGAGAAGTTCCACCTTTACTTTCGGTACATTTTATTTTAGCCTGCAATCTTCTTTATGTGCTGATCTTGCCATTAGTATTGACGCCACTTTTGGGTACATTAAGTAAATTATATTAGTTGTGGCAAACTTAGTATTGGTCATTAGTAGCAATACCATGAAAACTTAAGTAGAAGGAGGGAATTACATGCAAAAATATTATCCCTTTATCTTTCTTTCTTGCTAGCCAATAAGATTAGTATTCTTTGAGTTAAAACATTTGTGCTTACAGGGAAGATAGCATGGTTGCTTCTATTATATATATTTGTGTGTATCCCCCAACTTTTATGCTTGCTACATGACCTTGCTAGCCTTAACCACCGTACTGAGAGGGAATGCTTCTCGTGCATCCAAATCCTTGAACCAAACCCATGCCATTTGTGTCCACCATAACTTCCTATATGTGGTATTTCTTTGCCACTCCAAGTAAATTTTTCATGTGCTACCTTTAAATTATTCAAAATGTTATTATTCCCTTTTGTGTCAATGTTTACTAGCTCATGAGGAAGTAGTGTGGTTATCCTTTATTCTACTTGTCAAACAGACTTTACACCTGGACTAGTGGCATATACATCCGCTTATCCAATAACTTGCAAAAAGAGCTGGCAACGGGATGCCCAGTCCCAATTAATTACAACTTTAACCTTAATTCTCTTCACACTTTTGCCCTGATTATCAGTAAGCAATGACAAACAGTGAAATACCTGAATGTGTGTAAACCAAAGAGAAAGAGGGATGATCTGCCTTGCTGGTAGAAATAACGTCCTTCATGGGAGCCGCTCTTAAAAGTCTGTTTGACAGGGAGAATACTGTTTTCACCCGCTACCATTCGTTGACAATTAACAAACACCTCTCAAAACTTAATTTTTGCTCTCTATATGATTTCAAAAACTTAAAAGCTCTAGCACATGACTTAATCCCTGCTTCCCTCTGCGAAGGGCCTTTCTTTTACTTTTCATGTTGAGTCAGTACACCTATTTCCTTCTTCTTGAGCAAGCATTTGAGTTGTTGTGATTCAACCATATATATCATTAATATTGTCAATCATGTTCTTTATCCTTTCTTGTCTTAGCACAAATACTTTTGCCTCTAAGAATATAGCTTTGCAAGTTATCAATGACTGTAAAGAAGGTGTGATAATTGAGTGTGGAAATTCTGCAATATAAGCTCTAATATAAAGACTCCTTTCGAAAGATAAGTATTGATTGCTTATTGTTCTATGACCAAGAATGAAGTGTGCCATTACTAATCTATAATTTCCTTCGTGTATTTTTATTGTGGTTGTTTCACTACTCATGTTCAAGTTAGGTTATATGAAGAGTAGTTGCTGTTTAAAATGAGTGTGTTGTTTAGTAATTACTGATGCTTCTTGTCCGTATTCTTTATTATCGACGCTTCACTCCATAAACTTTTGTTCTAGTTTACTGAGCTCAGCTTTCGCTTGGGGACAAGCGAGGTCTAAGCTTGGGGGGGTTGATACGTCCATTTGCATCACTATTTTATAGCATAATTTACTGTTATTCAATGATATATTTCATATTAAGAGGAGTTACTTATGTTATTTTGTCTTATTTTGCATGTTTGATGATCATTGGATAATTAACTGCCGGAGTCAGATTTCAGCTGGAAAAAGCAACGTCAAGGCACTATATTTCTGGAGCACTAAAAATATTTCCGAGAAGACAGATGTTCCTATTTTATCAGAAGATGGACTAAGCCAAAAGGGGAGGCTGAGATGGGCCAGGAGGGGCCCACACCACCCCTGGGCGCGGGGCCCACCTTGGCCGCGCCCTGGCCAGGTGTGGTGCCCCTGGCCCACCTCAGGCGCTCCCCCTTCGCGTACTTCATCCCCCAGAAACCCTAAGACACGGGGAGTCCGTGAGAAAATATTCCGCCGCCTCCACGAGGCGGAAACCACAGAGAGAGAAAAAGCTCTCCGGCAGGGAGAAATCTGCCGGGGAAATTCCTTCCCGGAGGGGGAGATCATCGCCATCCTCATCGTCATCGCGCTGGACTTCATCGGGATCATCATCATCATCTCCACCGCCATCACCACCATCACCGCTGCACCATCTCGTTCCGCTGTAACATCTAGGGCTATACTTTGTTTAGTTCATAGGGGAAACTCTCCCGGTGTTAATTACTCCTTGTGGTTGATGCTATTGAGTTTTATCGGTGAATTAAAGTATATGTTCAGATCGTTATCCATCATTATATCACCTCTGATCATGATCCATATGATGTCTCGTGAGTAGTTCGTTTAGTTCTTGAGGACATGGGAGAAGTCACGCTGTTAGTAGTGGAATTATGTTGAGTAATATTTAATGGTTTGATATTTAAGTTGTGGTGTTATTCTTCTAGTGGTGTCGTGTGAACGTCGACTACATGACACTTCACCTTTATGGGCCTAGAGGAGTGCATTGTGTATTTGGTTGCTAATTGTGGGGTTGCCGGAGTGACAGAAACCTAAACCCCCGTTAGTATACCGGTGCACAAGGGAGCGTAGGATCTCAGAGTTTAAGGCTGTGGTTAGATTTATCTTAATTACTTTCTTGTAACTGCGGATGCTTGCAAGAGGTATAATCACAAGTATGTATTAGTCCAAGTAAGGGCGGTGCATTAGCATAGGTTCACCCACACAACACTTATCAAAACAATAAAGATTAATCAACTATGTGAAGCGAAAGCACTTGACTAGAATCCCGTGTGTCCTCAAGAACATTTTGTCATCATAAGTAAACCAACCGGCTTGTCCTTTGCTCTAAAAAGGATTGGGCCACTTGCTGCAATTATTATTACTGTCTTTTACTTACTCGCATTTTATTTACCTGCTATATCAAAAACCCCTAAAAACTTGTCTGCTAGCATTTACAGTGAAACCTTTACCGAAACTCCTTGTCAGCACCTTCTGCTCCTCGTTGGGTTCGACACTCTTATTTATCGAAAGTACTACGATACACCCCCTATACTTGTGGGTCATCATTCGCCAACAAGCCTTCATCTTCCACGACTACACCTACACAAGCTCCTCCTCAAGCAAACACAAGAGGTCCTCCAAGATTCTCTACATCGACACCTCAAGCGCCTCAACCTTTCAAGAAAGTGCCTCCTTCAAGCACCACACCTCAAGGATCCCCTTCCGGCACAAGACTCTTGAAATGCTACAAGTGTGGAGGACAAGGACACAAATCCTTTGAGTGTACAAACAAGAAAGTCATGATTGTCAATGACATGGGAGAATATGAATCTATGAGTGAAGATGAGTACCATGCTTTGAACCAAGTCGCCACAATGCAAGGTGCTCAAGAAGAATCAAGTGAGATATATTGTGATGGCGACAACAACCCTTCATTGGTTGTGGCAAGAACCTTGACCACCAATGTCCAAGTTGATGAAGACCAAAGATGCAACTTGTTTCAAACAAGAGCGGACATAAATGGAAGATCCACCAAGGTCATCATAGATGGTGGAAGATGCCACAACTTAGCTAGTAAAGAACTTTGTGACAAGCTCAACTTGAAGTTCAAGAAACACCCAAATCCATACCATGTGCAATGGTTGAGTGATATCGGATCCGTCAAGATTCAACACATGGTGCAAGTGTCCTTCGAGATTGGAGCCTATGAAGATACCGTGGATTGTGATGTTGTGCCTATGACCATTTGTCACTTACTTCTTGGACGTCCTTGGAAATTTGATAAGGGTGCTATGCATGATGGAAGGACCAATTACTATAGCTTCAAGAATAACGACAAGACCTTCGTCCTTCGTCCCATGACACCAAGTCAAGTCATTGCCATCAACGCCAAGACTATTGCACGGGCACAACAAGATTGTTCGTCAAGTGAGATGAGTGATGAGCGAGAGACCCACCATAAAGTGAGTGAGAGCCCCTACAAAGAGAGTGTGACACTTCAAAGAGAGCCCCTACAAAACTTACACTATTTGCCACCAAAAGAGAGATGAGAGAGTTGAGAGAGAACTCATCCACCCTCCACTATGTGCTCATATGCAAGGGTGAAGTTTCTATGACGAACACTTTCACAAACCTTCCTCCTTCTTTGTTGTCTCTTTTGAAGGACTTTGAAGATGTTTTCCCTCAAGAAGTGCCACTGGGACTATCTCCTCTATGCGGAATCGAGCATCGCATCGACCTTGTTCCCGGCGCGCCGCTACCAAACCGCACTCCTTACCGCACCAACCCCGAGGAGACCAAGGAAATTGAGCGGCAAATACAAGAACTCCTAGCCATGGGACACATCCGCGAGAGTTTGAGTCCGTGTGTCGTGCCCGTCATCTTGGTACCCAAGCACGACAACACTCTTCGCCTTTGCATGGATTGTCGTCCCATCAACGCCATTACCGTTAGGTATCGCCATCCTATCTCTCGACTTGATGATATGCTTGACGAGCTTTGTGGTTCCGCTATATTCTCCAAAATTTATCTTAAAAGTGGATACCACCAAATAAGGATGTGTGAAGGTGATAAATGGAAGACCGCATTTAAAACAAAGCTTGGTCTTTATGAATGGCTTGTCATGCCATTTGGTCTTTCCATTGAACCTTCTACTTTTATGCATCTTATGAATCATGTTTTGCGTCCTTTTATTGGCAAATTTGTTGTGGTATACTTTGACGACATCCTTATCTATAGCAAATCTTTAGAAGAGCACACTTCTCATGTGGCTCAAGTTTTGTTGGTTCTTCGCAATGAAAAGCTTTATGCCAATCTTTCTAAGATGATATAGCCTGATACGTCTCAAACGTATCTATAATTTTTGATGTTCCATGCTTGTTTTATACCAATTGCTACATGTTTTGCATCTACTTTATATCACTTTTATACATTTTTTGAGACTAACCTATTAACAAGATGCCGAAGTGCCAGTTCCTGTTTTCTGCTGTTTTTGTATTCCAGAAAAGCTACTCTGGAAATATTCTCGGAATTGGACGAAACTACACGGGGGTCCCTATTTTTCCAGAACACGCCTGACGGAGCGAAGGAGCAACAGAGGAGGGCCACCAGGTGGCCACACGCCACTAGGGCGCGGGGCCCCCTCTGCCGCGCCCTAGGGTGGTGTGGGCCCCTCGGGGGTCTCCACCCGCCGCCCTTTCGCCTACTTATTCCCCCGACGCGAAAACCCTAAGTGTCTGAGCAAATATCCACGAAAAGGTCCAGAGACGCCGCCGCCGTCAACCCTAGCTCGGGAGGGTTCAGAACCTCTTCCCGGCACCCTGCCGGAGAGGGGAATCGTCACCGGAGGCTTCTACATCGCCATGCCTGCCTCCGGAGTGATGCGTGAGTAGTTCATCCTTGGACTACGGGTCCATAGTAGTAGCTAGATGGTTGTCTCTCCACTTTGTGCCATCATGTTTTGATCTTGTGAGCTGCCCTACGTGATCAAGATCATATTATTGTAATGCTACATGTTGTGTTTGCTGGGATCCGATGAATATTGAATACTATGTCAAGTTGATTATCAATTTATCTTATATGTTATTTAAGATCTTGCATGCTTTCCGTTACTCGTAGATGCTTTGGCCAAGTAGATGCTTGTAACTCCAAGAGAGAGTATTTATGCTAGATAGTGGGTTCATGCCTCCGTTTAATCTGGGACAGTGACAGAAAGTTCTAAGGTTGTGGATGTGCTGTTGCCACTAGGGATAACCTAACGATGCTATGTCCAGGGACATATGTGTTTGTTTACATTACGCGCTTTACTTAATGCAATTATCTGTTGCTTGCAACTTAATACCAACGGGGGACTCGGATGACAACCCGGCGGTGGATTATTAGTCATAGATGCTGTTGGATAACGGTCTATGTATCTTGTCGTAATGCCCAATTAAATATCATAGTAGTCAACATGTCATATATATGCATTGTCATGCGCTCACTATTTGTCAATTGCCCAGCTGTAATTTGTTCACCCAACATGTTAGTTATCTTTTATGGAGAGACACCACTAGTGAACTGTGGACCCCGGTCCATTCTTTTACACTGATTAAACAACCACAAACTGCAAACTGTTCCTTTTTCATTCTCTGCAATTTAATACTCATTTTCCACACGAGACGTTTAATCCTTTGTTTTCAGCAAGCCGGTGAGATTGACAACCTCACCGTTTCGTTGGGGCAAAGTAGTTTGATTGTGTTGTGTGCAGATTCCGCGTTGGTGATCGTGTTGCGCCGTGCGGCCACCAACAACCTTCTGAAGAGTTGTTGCTCCTACTGGTTCGATAACCTTGGTTTCTTTCTGAGGGAAAACTTGCTGCTGAACTGCATCATACCTTCCTCTTGGGGTCTCCCAACGAGCGTGTGATTCACGCCATCAAGCTCTCTTTTCTGGCGCCGTTGCTGGGGAACAGCAGTCTTCTGCAAGGGGAGTTTCACGCTTCCAATCTCTTTATTTTGTTTTTGTCTTGCTTAGTTTATTTTATTTTATCTTGTTTGCTTTCAATTATCAAAAACACAAAAAAAAATAGTTACTTGCATTTAGTTTATTTTCAGTTTTGTTTTGTGTTAGTTATCATGTCTGGTTCAGCTTATCATGTTTCGGTTCCTGAAGTTGAGGTTCGATCTTTTAAGCAACAAAGTGGAGAAAGTTTGAAAGATGCTTGGTATAGAATCAGCGATGCTCATCGTAGGTGTACTAAGAAATATTCCACTATGATCCTGCTTAGAAATTTTTATGTTGGCATAACTAGCTGGTATAGATATGTCTTGGACACTTTGACGGGAGGTAACTTTCTTGGTACTCATGCGTTGGAAGCTAGTTATATTATTGAGAGTCTAGTAGGAATACCACCTGTTAGTAACATTAAAAATGAGATCACCTTGGAAGATGTTATAAAGAAATTGGAGTCTATAGAGAAAAATTTGCCAAATCTCCTTGATAGTACTAGCAAAGTTGATGAATCACTGGGAACCATTAATGAAAGAATTGCTGTTTTAGAAACTAGTACTATTCAAGATAATCAAAATCTTAGGATTGGTGAATTAGAGGAGGCTATGGATGTAATAAGTTCTACTTTTACCTCTTTTAAAACTAAAAAGCAAAAGGCTTTTGTGGGGAGAGAGCAAAAATTTATGTATGTGCCAAAAATTTCTAAACCAAAACCCACGGGTGTGTTTAAAACGGATAACGTGTTCAATGAGCTTGAGGGTGAGTCACATAGTGGTCTATTTAAATTTTCTTCCCAAGAATTACGTAAACTAAAAGTCCTAGTGTGACAAACCCTGTTCTTGATGAAGCTTTTGATGAATTAGACCTTTCTTCACTTGGTAATACTTGATGCATGCTTTGTGCCTAGCTAAAAGGCGTTAAAGAAAAGCGCTTATGGGAGGCAACCCATTATTTTTACTTCTGCAATTTTTCTTTTATTGAGTCAAGGAGGATGTTTACTTCTGTAGCAACTCCTTTGTATCTTTATTTTCTCGCATTGTTGTGCCAAGAGTAGCCTCTAATGTTAAGATGATGCTTAATTTTGATTGCTGCGCAGAAACAGATTTTTGCTGTTCACTGTACGAAATTCCTAAAATCACCAGATTGTTAATTAAATCTGAAATTTTTGTGCGTAATCTTTATGAATGTCTGAATCTTTCATTAGACTAGAGTTTTTCGATCTGAGCGTCGTAAGTGCCTTGAAAAAATTCGTCTTTGCGGACTGTTCTGTTTAGACAGATTATGCCTTTTTATTTTTGCATTCTCTCTTTTACTAGTGTTGAGTGAAATTCTTTTTTGGGTGGAAGAGCTTCACATAATATCAGTGGCTGTAGCTAATGTTTAAAGTAACAAATCATATTGCGCCTATATAGAACATGTGGGTTTTTGATTATGCACTAACCCTCTAATGAGATCTACTTTGAGTTTGGTGTGACGGAAGTTTTCAAGGGTCAAGAGAGAAGGATGATATAATAGGATCAAGAAGAGTGAAGAGCTTAAGCTTGGGGAGGCTCACATGGATCTCTCCAGCATATTTCAAGAAGACTCAAGCGTCTAAGCTTGGGGATGCCCAAGGCATCCCCTTCTTCATCGTCAAAATTATCAGGTCATCTCTAGTGAAACTATATTTTAATTCTTTCACATCATATGTGCTTTTGTTGGAGCGTCTGTGTGCTTTTATTTTCAGTATTGCACTTTTATTTTCAATAAAGCTTGACTGGACCCTAGCATTCTTGATTGGGAGAGAGACACGCTCCGCTTTTTCATGAGAATACTCCTATTCTTCACTTATATTTGTTGAGTATTCATATCTAGCGCTGTTCAGCTTTTAGCTCTTGTTTTCATGTATCTCTTGTCAGAGCTATTAGCTTTCTTTTGTAGAAAGTACTCTCTTGCTTCACTTATATTTGTTTGGAGAGTTGATGAAATAAATTGATTGGTGTTTGGTTGGTTCAGAAAATGTTGCATGTGGTAATTGGTATAAGGAAAAACTTGCTTAATCTTGTAGATCACTAATTTGGATAACTTGATGCTTGTCAATTGTTTTGAGTTAACAAGTAGATCATGATTAAATTGTGCATCACATGAGTTAAGCCTATTAGTGAAGAACTACCGTAAAGCTTGTTGAAAATTTGGTTTGCATCGGTGGTATCTCTAAGGTCTAGATATTTTCTAATAACAGGGTTTGGTTAACAAGGAAGACGGTATGAAGTCTTATAACGTTTGCAATATGTTTGTCATATAAAACATATAGGTAGCCTAAACTCTGTACTGAGAGGGAATGTTTCTCGTGCATCCAAATCCTTGAGCCAAAATCCATGCCATTTGTGTCCACCATAACTACCTATATGTGGTATTTCCTTGCCACTCCAAGTAAATTTTTCATGTGCTACCTTTAAATTATTCAAAATGTTATTATTCCCTTTTCGTGTCAATGTTTACTAGCTCATGAGGAATTAGTGTGGTTATTCTTTATTCTATTTGTTGAATGGACTTTTACACCTGGACTAGTGGCATATACATCCGCTTATCCAATAATTTTGCAAAAAGAGCTGGCAACGGGGTGCCCAGTCCCAATTAATTACAACTTTAACCAATTAATTCTCTTCACACTTTTGCCCTGATTCATCAGTAAGCAATGACAAACAGTGAAATACCTGAATGTGTGTAAACCAAAGAGAAAGAGGGATGATCTGCCTTGCTGGTAGAAATAACGTTCTTCATGGGAGCCGCTCTTAAAAGTCCGTTTGACAGGTAGAATATTGTTCTCACCCGCTACCATTCGTTGACAATTAACAAACACCTCTCAAAAATAGATACTCCTCCATGGTATGTGATTGATGGAAGGCACCCGAGGATTCGGTTAGCCATGGCTTGTGTTAGCAAGGTTGGGAGGAGTATCAAATATTTTATGCAATCTCTATATGCTTTCAAAAACCTAAAAGCTCTAGCACATGAATTAATCCCTGCTTCCCTCTGCGAAGGGCCTTTCTTTTACTTTTATGTTGAGTCAGTTTTCCTATTCTTTCTGTCTTCCACAAGCAAACACTAGTGTCAACTTTGTTACAACATGCGTTATATGCAACGTATTGAACTTGTTATACTACTTTGTGTTGACAATATCCATGAGATAAATATGTTGAAAGTTGAAGCAAATGCTGAAACTAAATTCTTCCTTTGTGTTGATTGAATACCTTTTATTAGAAACTATTGCTTTATGAGTTAACACTTATGCAAAACTGTTTGATGCTTGTCTCGAAAGTACTATTCATGAAAACGTTTAGCTTGTGTGATTCATTGTTTACTCATTATCTATTTGGTAGCAAATTATAGACCATTGACTTGGATCACTTCATTCATTTACATGTGCCTTGCAATATTATATGATCAAGATTATGATGGTAGCATGTCACCTCAAAAATTATTTTGTTTTTATCGTTTATCTACTCGAGGACGAGTAGGAACTAAGCTTGGGGATGCTGATACGTCTCAAACGTATCTATAATTTTGATGTTCCATGCTTGTTTTATACCAATTGCTACATGTTTTGCATCTACTTTATATCACTTTTATACATTTTTTGGGACTAACCTATTAACAAGATGCCGAAGTGCCAGTTCCTGTTTTCTGCTGTTTTTGTATTCCAGAAAAGCTAGTCTGGAAATATTCTCGGAATTGGACGAAACTACACGGGGGTCCCTATTTTTCCAGAACACGCCTGACGGAGCGAAGGAGCAACAGAGGAGGGCCACCAGGTGGCCACACGCCACTAGGGCGCGGGGCCCCCCTCTGCCGCGCCCTAGGGTGGTGTGGGCCCCTCGGGGGTCTCCACCCGCCTACTTATTCCCCCCGACGCGAAAACCCTAAGTGCCTGAGCAAATATCCACGAAAAGGTCCAGAGACGACGCCGCCGTCAACCCTAGCTCGGGAGGGTTCATAACCTCTTCCCGGCACCCTGCCGGAGAGGGGAATCGTCACCGGAGGCTTCTACATCGCCATGCCTGCCTCCGGAGTGATGCGTGAGTAGTTCATCCTTGGACTACGGGTCCATAGCAGTAGCTAGATGGTTGTCTCTCCATTTTGTGCCATCATGTTTTGATCTTGTGAGCTGCCCTACATGATCAAGATCATATTATTGTAATGCTACATGTTGTGCTTGCTGGGATGCGATGAATATTGAATACTATGTCAAGTTGATTATCAATTTATCTTATATGTTATTTAAGATCTTGCATGCTTTCCGTTACTCGTAGATGCTTTGGCCAAGTAGATGCTTGTAACTCCAAGAGAGAGTATTTATGCTAGATAGTGGGTTCATGCCTCCGTTTAATCTGGGACAGTGACAGAAAGTTCTAAGGTTGTGGATGTGCTGTTGCCACTAGGGATAACCTAACGATGCTATGTCCAGGGGCATATGTGTTTGTTTACATTACGCGCTTTACTTAATGCAATTATCCGTTGCTTGCAACTTAATACCAACGGGGAACTCGGATGACAACCCGGCGGTGGATTATTAGTCATAGATGATGTTGGATAACGGTCTATGTTTCTTGTCGTAATGCCCAATTAAATATCATAGTAGTCAACATGTCATATATATGCATTGTCATGCGCTCACTATTTGTCAATTGCCCAGCTGTAATTTGTTCACCCAACATGTTAGTTATCTTTTATGGAGAGACACCACTAGTGAACTGTGGACCCCGGTCCATTCTTTTACACTGATTAAACAACCACAAACTGCAAACTGTTCCTTTTTCATTCTCTGCAATTTAATACTCATTTTCCACACGAGACGTTTAATCCTTTGTTTTCAGCAAGCCGGTGAGATTGACAACCTCACCGTTTCGTTGGGTCAAAATAGTTTGATTGTGTTGTGTGCAGATTCCGCGTTGGTGATCGTGTTGCGCCGTGCGAACACCAACAACCTTCTGAAGAGTTGCTGCTCCTACTGGTTCGATAACCTTGGTTTCTTTCTGAGGGAAAACTTGCTGCTGAACTGCATCATACCTTCCTCTTGGGGTCTCCCAACGAGCGTGTGATTCACGCCATCATAGCCCAACCTCCGGTTCCTACAACAAGCGGACCAATGACAAGAGCATGAGTAAAAGCTCTACATGATAAGTTGAACTCACTCCTATCAATGTGTGATCTCGATACGCCTTTGAATGGCTTGCTACTTCATTCCGATACCTTGTGTGTGCTAAGGTACAAGCCTCATGAAGATCTCCAAGGAAGTGATGAAGATGGACAAGGAGTGAGCCGAGAAGATGGAGAAGAAAATCCTGAAGAATCGTTGGCCGGTACTACCGGGACACCACAACCGGTACTACCGCCGAACGCCGAACGCTACTGATGTCGCAACCATCATTAGCGGTACTACCGGAATTAATTCCGGTACTACCGACCCGGCCGGTACTACCGGCCCATCAAGGCCGGTAGTACCGGGCCTGCGCGAGCCTGTGTGCTGAAATGGCTGCTGAGCCATGTAATCCTAGCCACTCATCTACTATTTCGCATCTAGGCTGTAAATAGCTGCCATCTCCCTTAGGGTTAGGGTTAGACTAAGTTGAGAATAGAATTGAGCTTTGCTCCTTTCCACCCCTTGTTGGTGTTGCCTCCTATGGAGATGAATTAAGGCCTCCCCTTGTAGAGATGAACCAAGGCCTCCCCTTGTGGAGAAGATCCCTCTAGTGGATACCAAGACTCCTACTTGTAGTGACACTACTTGCTAATCTTTCCCCTTGAAGTGGCTAGATTGGATTGGTTGGATTAACCAATTAGGAAAACAATCCTAAGAGTAAGGTGTGCTTGGGAGAGGAGAATTGGGGGCTGCCCTCGGGGATTTGTTACCAATTGAATCTTGCTGGGTTATGTCTTGCTATTTACCTTGATTTGTGAGTTTTTCCCTCTTTGTGTTCTTGTGTTCATCCATTGATCTTCGTTCCCTCCGCCCAAATCCGTGAAGATCGGGACGAACCTACATCATATGGTATCAGAGCTCTAGGTTGCCACGGATTTGATTTCGTTTCCCCCACAAATCCACCCAATTTTTCTTTGATTTTGAGAAATTCAAAAATTTCCACCAAAAATAGCCATTTTGGGATTCGAGCGATTCGGTCGATTTGTTGCGTTTTTGGTAGTTTTTGTCCATGGATCTGTTGCTTTAGGACCCCCTCCACCTTTGTTTGCGTTCCCTAGCCTCAATTTTGCCATTTCCCCACGAATTCGAGTAATTTTCGAGCCAAATTTCCGCTCAAATCGCGACCAAGAACACCAGAAATCTGGTCGCCGGTACTACCGGACGAAAAACGTCGGTACTACCGGGGCTGCGCGAACAGCCGGTACTACCGGGGCGAGATCAGCGGTACTACCGCCGGGCCGAAATTTTCAGAATTTTTTCTTTTCCTCGATTCGTTTTGGCATTTCTTCTTTGTTGTTTGAGTCCTTTTCCGGTGTGATCAACGTCTACAACATCGTTAAGCTTCCGCAGCACCGCTTCATCAACACCAAGCGACGACGCCACCAAGGACTCGACATTTCCCCGACATCGTAATCCGTTGTGAGCCCTTTTTCCTTTCGTGTACCTTGACCTATCGGACTAGCTCTTTGATATTGCGAGGCATTGCACTTGTGTTGATTCGAGTGATTGTCTTCAAGTATTAGCGAGTGTGTATCGTTAGAGATCTTGGCACTAGCAAAAGAGAAGGAATCATCGTCAAAAAAAAAGAGAAGACAAAAGAAAAGAACATGAGTAGTGCCAAGTATCATTTCTTGTAGGTTGCGACAAAGCTTAAACCGCCAAAGTGAGTGTGAGTGTTAACACTTGTGCAAATCCGTTGCCCACCAAGAGGCAATTGAGCTAGCGTCCTTCTTGTGTTGGTGTGACATTTGAGCACGTAGTCTTCGATAGGTTGCATATCTTCGAGTGCTCGCCCTTTGGTCGCCCAACCCCATCATTCGCTTTTGTGTGTGTTTCTTCATCATTTGTGGTTGGTGTTTCCTTGGTAATTTGATCATTCGCCGGGTTTCCTTGTTTTTTTGCCACTTCATACCTTCCTATCCTCATAAGTGTGTGTTGGGTGTGAGAACCGTATTCTCTTTCTTCACGCCACTTTATTCTTTGGATATAGTTTCTCTTGGTTCTTTCATTTCCACACCTTACATCAAGGAACGAAGTGAGTAGAACTTAAGTGAATTATCAAGTTTGATTCGAGTATGGTTGAAATCTACAAGTTGACAATATTATTCTTTGAATTATTGTGATGCAAATAGATGTGAACATATAGGGTATGTGTAAAAAGAGAGAAAACACATTAATATATGGGTTGAGAAATACAGTAGAATGTACTCCCTCCGTTCCCAAATAGAAAATGTTTTAGGATTTGTCCATATTCACATGTATACAAATGTATGTAGACACACTACAATTGTATGTTCATTTATTTTAGTATGTATTTAGACGTAACATCTAAAATATCTTATATTTAGGAACGGAGGGGTACTAAAAAAATATTTGGTGCCCCTTTTCCTCTCACAAAAGAATAAATTAAAAAATCAGCACCCAGTACCCACTTTTCCGCGACCGTGCCGCGTGCACTGCGTTGCCACTCCGCAGGCTTTCTTCCCCGCTAGGTCGCCGAGTCAACATCCGTCGCCGGCGGCAGTAGCACCCTGCCGTCCCTGCGCACCTACTCCCACCCACCCCCAAAACCCGGCCAACTCTGGCAGGTCCATCCTCTCTCACCGTCCCCTGAACCCTAAGCTTCCGCCAGGCCCCATGGGGATCGCGGACGCCGTTCAGGCCTACACGGGCCTCTCGCCCGCGGCCGCCGTCACCGTCCTTGCCCTCATGCTCGCCACATACCTCATCGTGTCCACCCTCTTCGTCGCCCCTGACGTCGCGGCGTCCGCCGCACCAGCGGCACCTGCCAAGCCTACTCAGAAGCAGGAGCAGGGGACGGATGCGGAGGCGGAGCCGTTCGTGCCGCCGTTTCCGGACCCTGTGCAGGTGGGCGAGATCACGCTCGAGCAGCTCAGGGCCTACGACGGCAAGGACCCCGCCAAGTCCATCCTTATTGCCATCCGTGGCAAAGTCTATGACGTCTCCCGCGGCAGGTGAGGATCTGATTGTATTATACTGTGGATTATGCTCTGATTTGGTCAGGGTTTAGTGTGGACCTATATGCGCATTGAGCTGAGCTTACAAATGTAAAATCACGCCAAGTTCGAATGATTGGACTAGTGGAGTGAAACAAATTAGCAGCAGTTTTAGTGCAAACAAAGCAAATTAATGTGGATTGCTAAGTAGGAGTAGGGGTCTTCAAAACCGGCGATCGATCAGCATATGTCGTTTGATGCAGGAGATTTGGGAATCTTAGGTCAAATTTAGCTATAACATCGGCTGGCTTACTTGAGTGTAGTATTGAAGGTGTTCATTCACTAATACTGTAAACTCTGTATGTCAAACTATTTATATCATTCATGATCCATCACGTAGAACGTAACTAGAAATACAACTAGTGGCAAGACATCTTGGTATCCCGCCCTTACTCTACTCTTAAATGCAACAGAAAAAATATGAATCTGTCAATATAAGAACATATTGAGCATGCAATTGTCTCTGTTAACCACTCACAGGTGTTCTGAAGCTGAACTCTATTTTTTACTTAAGAGCTATCCACTGCTGTAATGATTTGATGGACTGTAATTCCCATTCGGACCATGGCCTGATGCTCAACTACAGTATTCTGCTTATTGGAAAGTAACTCCACAATTGTTTGCGAACTCCATTTCGAAAAAAAATGTGTGCGAACTGTAACAGTATCATATCTATTGTCAACTCTGCATCACCTTTTATGCTATCATTAGACTCTTAGTGCACCTAAGGTGATGTAATGTTCCTTTTATTTAGATTATGCTCTGATTTGGTTAGGGCTTAGTGTGGACCGATATGCGCATTGAGCTGAGTTTACGATTCTGAACAGCGCCAAGGTTGAACAGTTGGATTACTAGAGGGATAACTAGCAGCAGTATTAGTGCAAGCAAAGCAAGTTAATAGGGAGTGGTAAGAGCTGATTCAAGTTGTACCGCCTACTACTCTAAGCAAGATATATAATGTTTACTAGTAAGTAGTAACCGTGAGTATGTTACTAAACTTGTGGCGTGGATAGTCCATTTGATTGAGACATGAGGTTTGAGTCTTAACAGGTTGAGGGATTATACTAGGACATGAAGCTCTTGTTGCTCTTAAATTGGTTAACTGTAAATGGTAAACTTTACAGAAATAACGAGGAATCTACAGTGTTCTGGTGCAAGTTTGAGCAACCTGACATTATTTAGCTAGTTCTTATTATGTTGTCAGGGTGTTTCTCGACATTTGATTATTCTTGGAGACTTAGAACAGATGCGTTTGATCAAATACTTGGTACTGTCAACCGTCACTCACTTTTTGACATAGGTTACAGTTTAGGTTATGCAATTTTTTGTTATTTGATGCACACCATGTGGTAGTCTCATGTCCATTCTATCTATAACATGGGTTAGCTTAATTGCTTGCTTGCACCATGTGGTAGTCTCATGTCCAGTTGGATTACTAGAGGGAATAATTAGTAGCACTACAGCGGTATTAGTGCAAGCAAATCAAGTTAACAGAGAGCGGTAAGAGCCGGTCCAAGGTTGACCGCCTGCAGCTCTAAGCAAGATATAATGTTTACTAGTAAGTAGTAACTGTGAGTATGTTATCAACCTTGTGGTGTGGATAGTCCATTTGAATTTTGATTGAGACATGAGGCTTGAGGCTTAACAGGTTGAGGTGGTTATACTAGGACATGAAACTCTTGTTACTCTTAAATTGGTTGACTGTAAAATGGTAAAGTTTACAGAAATAACGAGGAATCTACAGTGTTCGGGTGCAAGCTTGAGCAACCTGACATTGTTTAGCTAGTTCTTATTATGTTGTCAGGGTGTTTCTGGACATTTCATTATTCTTGGATATATAAGACCAGATGCGCTTGATCTAGTACTTTGTACTGTCAGCTGTCACTCACTTTTCGACATAGGATACAGTTGTAGGTTTTGCAAATTTTTGTTGTTTGATGCACAAGATGTGGTAGTATCAGGTCCATTTTATCTATAACATCGTTAGCTTACTTGAGTGCAGTATTCTAGGTGCTCATTCATTAATACTGTAAATTTAATATCTCAAACTGTTTGTATCATTCATCACGTGGAACTTCTAAAATGTAACAAAAAATACAAAAGGTGGGAGGACATGTCCTTGTTTACCCTTATATTACACTTGAATGCAATAGAAAAAGGAATAGGGGAATATTTCACCTTCAGTCTTTCACTATACAAAGTATCCTTGAATGCGATAGAAAAAGAAAGAACGTCTGATTGGATTGTCAAGTTAAAAAACATGTTGACATGTTGTGCTTACTATTGTCTCTTTGAACTGCTTATAGGAGTTCTGAAGCTAAACTCCATTTTTAGTTAATAGGTATTAATTGTTGTAACGTTTTGATGAAGTGAAGTTTACTTTGGACCCCAGCCGGATGCTCGATTACAACATGCTTCTATTAGGGAAACAACTACTACAATTGTTGCCAACTGTTGACTTGAAAGGATATCATACTATGAATTGACTGTATTTCAACTCCTCTATCACTTTATGCTATATTAGACTGTATTTTCTAGTTTCTTCATTTTTTATAGCTGCCAATGTTCCATGTTCAGTTGCCTGTATGCATGTTATTTCTTCAGTAGCATCTTGTTGTCTTAATGATCATAAGTTACCATGCGTCATCTCTCCTTTTTAGCTCCATATTTGTCTGTAAATAGTAATATTTTAGTTGGTGAAACCATTTCGTACTGTAGGTATACTGGTATTGGTTATCCCGTTGTCCGCAATTGTATTACTTTATGCTCTGCTTGGTCAGCCCTTAGTGTGGACTGAGATGTAGATTGAGCTGAGTTTACAACTGTAAAGCGTGCCAAGGTCTAACTCAGACTGCTAGAGGGAAATAAATTAGTAGCAGTATTAGTACAAGCAAAGCAATTTTATATTTAACGTGCCTATTCAGTACTACTGTAAATTTGGTATCTCATACTATTTATATCATTAATCACAGGGAACTCTTAGAATGTAAGAAGTACAACAAGAGGCAATACAGATCCTTGTTTGCCCTTATATTACCCTGAAATGCAATTGAAAAACAAATGCGGGGTCGAGTGTTTTGTTAAATTAAAGTACATAATCTGCTTACAGTTGTCTCTTCGAACCACTCATGGGAGGAGCTCTGAAGCTAAACTCGTTTTGAACTAAGAGCTATCAACTGCCGTATTGATTCGATAAAGTGAAGTTTTCATTCAGACTTTTTCCAGATGCTCAAGTACAGTAGTACTCCCTCCGTTCCTAAATATAAGATGTTTTAGGTGTTACACATGTTGTCCACATACACACTAAAGTGAGTGAACATACACATGAAATGTGTCTAGATACACTTGTGTACATGTGAATGTGGACAAAACCTAAAACATCTTATATTTAGGAACAGAGGGAGTATTTATTAGGAAAAATGACTACAGGAATTGTTAAAAATTGTTAACATGAAACAGTATTATATTTTATTAGTTATTGTGCGCGGCATTTCAACTCTGCCTAACTTTTTATGCCATCTTAGACTTTTGGAGTCTTAGTGCACCTAATGTGATGCACTGTCCCATTATTTTCTGGTTTCTTCATGTCCTGTAGCGCCAACGTTTCCATGTTAGGTTGCTAGTGTATATCTTGTTTCTTCTGTAGAGTATATTCTTGTTATCTTGGGGGGCATACTTATCATGTGCCATCTTCCTTGTTTAGCTCCACGTTTGTCTGTAAAATATTATATTCTAGTTGGTGATTTGGTACTGTAGTTTAGTGTGGTATTGTTTATCCTGATGTCTGCGTACACTGGTACATAGCTTACCCTTGAAGGCCTTGCTTTGTTAAACTATTATTCACCTTATTAGTACTTTGGTATGTTGTTTCAACAGACAGCAAGCATATTCTTCTTATTCGTTGCTGAAACTGTCTTGGCTCTTCGCTCTAGAGTTCATACTGTAGTTCTCTAGCTGGTATTCATCTGGCCCAAATACTGCCAAGGTATTAGGTATATAGGTCTGAATCCTTGATACAATCTTCCGCAACCTAACATGGGTATTGTGGATCTAGGTTTCAGATTTGAACTGGGTATTTGTGCACTGTACTGTGACTAGTGTCGGTGCTTGGCTGCTTGCATCAGATCAGATGTTTTATTATGTTGAGTAAGCTCACCGCGTCCACATGAGTCTAAAACGAGATCCAGTTTTTGGGGCTTCTGTCAGATTCATAGTCCCCTTTCATGACCCACCCTCGAGCTTGCCGTAGGATCTTACTTGTGTCACCGGTCTATCTTAATTATTCATTCATGACTCTGTCTTTTGTTTTACTCAGGCTGTTTTATGGACCTCAAGGACCGTATTCCTTGTTTGCCGGGAGGGATGCATCCCGGGCCCTGGCATTGATGTCATTTGACCATAATGACCTGACTGGAGACCTGGAAGGCCTAAGCCCAGATGAACTGGAGGTTTTACAAGATTGGGAAGAGAAGTTTAAAGAGAGGTACCCTATGGTGGGTCACCTTCCTCCTGACAACGCAACAGCTGGAGATCTGAAGGGTGCTGAGCTCGATCACGAGGAATAGAAATGCCTGCTAGCTCTGTGGGCACTTGTCTCGTTGCCTGGTATTCTCTTGTCTTTTACTAATGGACCTCAAGCGGTAGATCTGATGGGCTGATAGGTCTTGTTGTTTGCTTGCTTGCTTGCTTGCGGCATGAGTGTGCGTGACTGATGTAGTAGTATTCCTACCTGCTTTCTCCATCTGCTTTACTCTGGTTGGTGTGTAGTGGATAAGTGGGGAGAAATTTGATTTTGAGCCGTCCTTGCGCGCAAATGATGTGTCTATGCTTTGATTCGCGTCATAATTGACGGCTTAATTATCCTACTCAAAGGATGATCTTGCCGGCAATTTAAGCGCCATAATTTTGCCAACCACACATTGTTCCGTTTCGTTTCAGCATTGTCGGGAAACAGCATCCTTTTAGACGCTTCTTTGTTTAGACTGTACTCGTGATATTTTACATGAGTAGCATTGGGATCTTAATGCAGTGAGATGAGAATCGAGTTCATGCCCCATTTTTCCGCATCTCGCAGCGCTGCACCCACTGTTGTCTGGTCCTTTTCCTTCCCTCGCCACGGTCTGATTGGAAAATGTGGCAGGCAAGTGCGTCCCACGGGATCATGGCCGCGGCGACGCAGTACGTGTCCGCTCTCGCAGTGGCAAATAATTGTGTTTTCCTAGGCCGAGCAGAAGAGCAGTGGCACACACATGGGGTGTCTGTCCACGAGGGAAGGCCCCGGCAGCCTTGTTTTCACGTAGGAAAAAGTTCATTTTAATTGAGTGTTTGATTGCATTGGAAAATCAAAGAAATTGCAAAAAGGGTTGGAGTGTAGAGAAATTTTTCCTTGAAAATAGAGTGTAAAGGAATCCTTTGTAGGAATTCCAAAATCCTTTGAATCAAACGACCTTTGTAGAAAAAAATCCTAAGGATCCAAAGTCTTTACAAATCCTACACAATTCTTTTAAATAAAAAAAGCGCTAAATTCGTAGAGGTGGCGGATTGAACCCTTAAATCGAAATCCTTGTCATTTGCATGCTGAACTGTGAAGGTCCATTCTGAACCCTGAACCAGTGGAATTTCCACTGTAGGATAAAAAACCTCATATCGCTAATCTCACCGACTACATTGGTCCACATGTTATTTTTATTTTCTACTTCTATCCTACCCTCAAGAGCTTCGTGTGCTACTGCTACGGCTGGATAATGTTGCTTCTTCTATCCACTTTTTTGCGGAGGCAATGACGGGCGAACCCTAAATATCCCAGATACCGTTGAAAGAGTGCTGGAGCCACCGCTTATCTGGATCCCAGATAAATTTTATCCGGACCGAACCGATATACGGTGTCTGTTCGGACCGTAAAACGGCCCAACTCGCATATTGGCTGGAGTTTTTTTTTTTGATCTGGGGGCTTTTATGGGATAGAGATGCTCTTGGCGCGTCATGTGCAGGCAGGCAGAGGCGATGGACCCTCTCCTTCTCCCTGATAAGAGCATCTCCAACCAGGTCCCCTAAAACACCCCCAAACGTCCGGACGGATAGCCGGACACGATTTGGACCGAAAATCAGGACCAAACCATCACCCCTGTCCGGCAAACCCCAAAGCCAGCCCATATGTGGGGAGGGTTTGGGGTCGTCGGACGCGTCCGCCACATCGGTCCTGGCAACGTGGACCCACGCATTTCCCCCCTAAATCAGACCGAAACCCTTGGTAGTCTCTCTTCTTCCTTTGCTCTGCTCACTTTCACCGCACCTCTCTGCTTCGCCGCCGTTCCCATCGTATATCCGCCGCCCTAACCACCCGCGGCAGTAGCCAAATCCTCTGCGCTCGCCAGAAAGCCGCCGCCGCCCGAAGTTCGCCTGTACGCTCCGCTTCCGGTACTTTTACTCGCACGACATCCACCTTGCTCTCAAAGTGTTTGTGGAATTGCCGGAGCCGGTTTTTGATTGACTGTTCATATCTGTAGCCATGGATTCTTCGTCCGACGAAGAGTACGATTACTCGGCCGTAGATGAGTTCATGTACAATGAAGTGACGATTACATGTATGAGGACGGAGAGGAGGTGGCCGCAATGTCGATGCTGAGCATTCAAAAGGAATTGGAGAAGAACGAGGAGCACGCTCTCAACTTCCGGGGATCGATTAAGGGGAGGATCACAGTGGCCCGTGATAGGCTGAAAGGCTGTCGAGATACTATTTTCATCCTAATCCGGTCTTTTATGAGGGGTTTTTCCGGCGTCGGTTCCGGATGAGCTCAAGACTTTACCGCGCATAGAGCAAGAAGTGACTAAGTATGATGATTACTTCAAGTTGAGATATGATTGCTGCGGAAAACTATCCTTCTCTCCTATATAGAAATGCCGGCGGCTTTGAGAATGCTAGCCTGTGGAAAAGCCGCGGATGCTATTGACGAGTATGTCCGGGTGGGAGAGAGTACATGCATTGAGGCCATGGCGAGATTTGCATACGCTGTGGTGCAGATGTTTGGAGCGGAATATCCGAGAGAACCTAATGCCGTGGACATCGAAAGGCTAATGGACATTGGAGAAGCAAGAGGATTTTTAGGTATGCTTGGTTCAGTTGATTGCATGCATTGGCAATGGAAAAGCTGCCCAACAGGGTTGCATGGACAGTACCAAGGTCACAGCAAAGAGGCCACAATCGTACTTGAAGCAGTGGCATTTCAAAACTTGTGGATTTGACATGTATTTTTTGGCATACCTGGTTTCACAACAATATCAATGTGCTTCAGCGCTCTCCTTGTTCAAGAGACTCTGTGATGGGATGCTCCAGTATGCAACTTCACTGTTAACGGGCACGACTACAGGAGAGTATCTATCCTCACTCTGTGCAACCGTCGTCCCCTGTTTCCCGCTCGAAACGGCGGGGCCGCCGGACCGCACCGGATATTTACGCCGATCGGTTTCGTGTCTTTCGGAGGCCGGCCAACCAACCGTACTTGCCTGCAGATATTTTCTCGCTTCGTCGCGGACTTGGAGCAGATCGAAGATCGAATCGTGAGGTGTAGTAGATAGATAGACGGGACCTGTGTGTCGTATTATTTTCTTCGTTTCCTATGCTCTGTTTGCCACAAATGGGAGGGGCCTGGTTTTCATTGTTGCTGCAAAATGCTGGAGGGATCGCTCGTGGAAATAAATGTAAGAGTTATTGCAGGGTCGCCTGTGTTTTCGTTCTTGTGTGCTAAGCTACCCGATATGGAGCTAGTCGGTCGACATAACGGGATGGGAAAGCGCCCCTGTGAGTTTCACTCGAACGCGATTCATCCACGATTGCTAGAGCTATCTGATATAGATAAACCCCTGCCGAGTCACGCACACCTGGGCAAGTGACTTTTTTTTGCAGTAAGACATATCCAGAACTTTGGGTAGGCTCCAGCCCCTGGTTCATCCGAAGGAATGCAGCAAAGTACGCTTTACCTCCCTAAAATGTGGCCTTGATTTAATGTTCGAGTGCCCATGTTCAAAAGCGGGTAAATGCTCCTCCTCAAATCCTACTCACGCACACTCTTAATGGAAACCATGGTGGTTTTAGCTGACAAACGACGGTGCCTTCGGCGTTGCTCTCTCTTCTCGAGGCCTTGCAATGGAGACCATAATATGCAGTAGTACGCGTTGGATCGTCACCAGAGCGCGGCTGCCGATCTGGCCGCGATCTACTTGCTGCGACGGCAGCCGATCTCCCCTCTGCGACGACCACGGTAACAAGGGTTGGGTCACCACAAGGTTTTGGTAGCCGGTTTTCCGATATTTTCTTGTTAACGGCATGTGTAGAGTTGGTGTTAATAATAAGGTTTGCGGTGCTGTCCTTGTTCTATGTTAGTTTTTTCTCGAATTAACTAGACATTTCTCTTCTTCTTAATTAATAAACCGAGACATTTGGATTCTTGTTCAAGAAAAAAGTATCGCTGAATTCTTATCATCTACATTGTAAAATTTAATAATTGGGAAAATCAGAAACTTTAGGGGAATAACAAAATTTTGTGAGAAGAAGAAAAATCATAGAATTCATATAAACCGGATTTTCCCACCAATTAAATTCACATATATATGATTAAAGCATTATGTGGGTAAGCCATATGTATTACTAGAAAATACCCCCCGCGTTCCAGCGGGAATTTCGTTGAAAACTTTGTGTAAATGAAAATGTATAAAACACATGAAATATGAAATTACTTCCGGAAATATGCTCAATTCCCACAATAGTGGAGAGGTTATATTTAATTGACGTGAAATTTTTGTGTATTTGACGATAAATAATGGTGATGTGGACGTACGACTAAAAAAATGACGTGGATAGACTGCATGTACAATATACTATAATTAATAAATATTAGTGGATGACATGGACAATTAATACACCTAGTGGGGTTTTGCTTTATAAGAAATATAGATAGATAAGATTGCATAAACGAGTTTGCTTACCAATTGCCTATTACGTGTATTTTCTATGGGTACCATTAACCTTAAATATGTTCGATCGTACTAATTTTGGTATGATTTTGTAGGAATTTCTCTATCGTGTCCCATCTTTCTGATTCTTATTTGTATTTTCTTGGAAATGAAAGTTTTTTATTGGTTCTCATAATGTATCTAGGTCTTACAACCCCAGGAGACTTCATCCCCTAGTCTCTCCATCGGGAATACACGCAGCCAAATCGAATACACATTAGCGGGAGCAATTTTTAGTCGATAAATATAATAATTAAGGGAAAAAACACATTCCAAATGCCAATGGTGTATTTCTGATTATTGTTTCACTAAATGAGGTAACAAGTATCACAAATGCGTAACTATGGGGTAAAAAGTGAAATCCACCCTAAAAGTAATAAGGAAAACACATTTGAAATGCCACTGGTCGGTTTAAGATGCGAAGACTAGGCCACTGCCAAAGTTGGGTGCAACTATGGAGTATAGTTTTTCATGAATATTAACTCAATATTGTTTTTCCAAGATGACAAAATTATTACACGTGGGTGGCACCCCGGATAAATTCGCCATGGTTTCAAGACGTTAGGGACCTTGATCATCTTCCCTGTTCTGGAGATGAACATTGAACCAAGAGGCAAGAGTTTAACGGGCAAGGGTCATTTTTCTGGCTCATGTGCAAAGAATAGGTTTATCCTTGAGTCGGAATACTCCCTCCGTTCACAATTAATTGCGTTCTGGGTTTAACCAAAGTCAAACTTTTTAAAATTTGCCAAAAATATAAAAGAAAATATCAACATCTACAGTATAAATTTAAAACTACTAGAGTCGCCATGAAAAATATTTTCATATTATATGCATTTGCTGTTATAAATGTGTTATTTTTTCGTTTATACTTGGTCAAACTTTTAAAAGTTTGACTTTGAAAAATCTTAAATCGTGAAGTAAATAAAAACGAAGGGAGTATATCCAACATGAGGTCTCCGTCTAATACCGTGCATTACGCTATTAAGAGGCCAGGCTTAGTAGGTTCATATCTCTTCTCTACTATATAATACGAGTAAACGACCATGGTATGATACGTCGTGGTAGTCTTGCATTTTGACCCTCCCGTTTCTAGGGAATTAACCCGCACTCCATGTACAGGGGCTGAACTGTAAAACTACCGAAGGGATAAGAAATCCCCAATTTCTTCTCCGTCGCCGGCCGGGAGGCTGCGCAGAGTGCGCGCCGGCTCCAAATCCTCCGGCGGCCGCCTGCCACGCCAACGCCGCAGAGGTGGGTGCGGACCCAGCACGCGCTCCAGAAGGCGGAGGCGGCGGCGTGGGTCTTCGCGACGAGTTCCGGTGTCGCTGCTCTGTGACTCATCAAGTCATCTGCGACTCGAAGCCCCATGGCGGGAACCGAGGACCACTGTGATGGTGCGTCGCATAGCCAGCCAGCCGGCCGATACCAGCGTCAACGCTTCCTCCTCTCGCGACCCCAAGTCAGCGCATGTGGTTCATCTACTTCTTCGTCCGCGACGTCGAACGCATAGACGGCCGGCAGGTAGTGATCTCGATCTCCTCTGGTCCCTCCCGCGTCGGCACCAGTGTTAGCGATCCAGGCGAAGCCTCACTGCAAAGATATGCAAGGATGCATCGCCGTGACCTCCATCCTCTCAATCCACTTGCTATACTATAGAACACATTGACTTACAGGGATGTGGTCAGTGACAACTTTATCTTTATTAAAGCTCAGTCCGTGGTGAATGCCTGATGTCAGACCTCCACCGAATTACATGACAAATGCCACCGCATGCAGGTTTGCTGGGTACAACTTCCACTCGATGATATTTTCGCTCAACTGCCCCGCGCTGTTAACTTTTTATCCGGATGTCACTCATGTATCAGTGTGTCGCCTTCCTAATATATCGCATCGGTAGTTCTAAAAGAGGCATATCGCATCGATCCCAACAAACATGCACGCTGACTACAGCTATTCCACCAGCAGGAGCGAGGCGGCTGTGCTCCCGCTCGATCTGAATCCGGAGGAAGGGCGTTTTTCCTTCCCGTTCCGCACGCCGTTCGTGTAGAGACTAGAGAGAGGAAGAGAGGATAGAGACAGAGGGAAGGGGTACTAGCTTTTTTTCTCGATAAAGGGATCTTTATTACTTAAAGAGTTTTAAGCATTACACCCAGACTCTGCATATATAGGATGCACACAACCCGAACAAATTCTCAAGTGACGGTACAATAAATAAAATAGGCGAATTACATATCATAATGATAAATTGTAAAGACGCCTATGGAGTTGGAGGGCAGATCCGAAGATTATGTTGCCATCCATGCTGGGAAAACAATCCCACCACCGCAGCCTCCAACCGTGAAGACACCTCTGAAAATAGGTCGCGATGGTCCACACGTTGTCGGGACGACCATGATCGGAGTGTAGCTGTGCACCGGTAAATAACCTGCATAAGAGAAGAATTTTTATCGTTAAAAATCTTGTCATTTCTACATAGCCAGAGCGACCAAATAACGGCAATCGCTCCCACCCTAATAAGAAGTTTGAACCTAGGATCCACCCCATTTAGCCAATTGCCGAAAATATTCGCAACGCTTCGTGGTGGGTATAAGGTAGAACCTATCTGGATGGCTGACCATATGGAACGCGCAAAATTACATTGGAAGAATATATGCTTTATTGTCTCATCATGGTGACAAAAAACACACTTTTACTTCCATGCCAATTGCGTTTTGCAAGGTTGTATTTAGTAAGGATTACCACGCGACGAAGATACCACGCAAACACTTTAGTTTTAGAGGGATCTTCATCTTCCAAATTTTCTTATTATTATCAACTGGTATGTCAGGTTGGATTAACACTTTGTACATAGAATCAACCGAGAATTCACCATTCTTGTTTAGATTCCATTGAAACTTATCTGGTCCCTGCGTCAACTGGACATAAGGGGGGGGTACTAGCTAGAGCAATCGCAGGGAGCGGCCGTCCTGGAGCAGGGGAGAGAGAGAGACGGACTCAGGGACGCAAGGGAGCTGGATTAATTTGTGGACTGGTATTGTGTTGCTGCTATCGTAGGTGTGCTTGTTCTGGGATTTGGTAAGAGGGACAGATCTCGTTAATTATCAATCTGCTTTCTCTACTTATATACGCAAGGAGTATCTCGTAAACCTTGGATGTTTATAGCTACGTGGTTATTAGTCGTGATTGTTCTTTCTAGGCGGCAAATTTGCTGATTCATCTACAGTGAGAAAACCTTGGGCATGCTTCGACTCAACGTTGTTTTATGTCAATTTTTTCAATTCCTACTAGTAAGGTTTCGTCCTAGCTCTAAGTTGTAGACATTCTTGTTTGACTGAATTGCTAATAATGTGTTGTTATGATTATTCTGTTCATGATGTGATTTGCTTTGAGGAGGCAGGCACTGAATATTTTGAATGTCTGGTTCACACCGAATTCTTGATACTTGCAGTGGCAGCTATTCTTCCAGCACATATTGAAGGAGATATGCCCTAGAGGCAATTAATAAAGATATTTCATATGTCATATCTCGATTGTTCATAATATGTTTTATACCATGCTATAACTGTATTAAGCAGAAACATTAATACACGTGTGGTATGTAAACAACCAGGTCCCTAGTAGCCTCTTGATACGTCTCAAACGTATCTATAATTTCTGATGTTGCATGTTGATATTATACCAATTGTTACATGTTTTATATACACTTCATAGCATTTTTATGCATTTTCTGGGACTAACTTATTAACAAGATGCCACAGTGTCAGTTCCTGTTTTCTGCTGTTTTTGTATTCCAGAAAAGCTAGTCTGGAAATATTCTCAGAATTGGACGAAACTTGGACAGAACCTCCTATTTTTTCAACACGTACACGGAGTCCAAAGTAGAGACGGAGGGGAGCCACGAGGCAGCCACACCATGGGGCCGCGCGGGACCCCCCGTGCTGCGCCGTGGGGTGGTGTGGGGCCCACGAGCCTCTCCAGCCGCCGCCCTTTCGCCTATTTATTTCCTCCCGACGCGAAAACCCTAAATACCCGAGCCATTATCCATGAAAAGTTCAAGAGACGCCACCGCCATCAACCCTAGCTTGGGAGGGTTCAGAAGCTCTTTTCGGCACCCTGACGGAGAGGGGAATCATCACCGGATGGCTCTACATCACCATGCCTGCCTCCGGAGTGATGCGTGAGTAGTTCATCCTTGGACTACGGGTCCATGGCAGTAGCTAGATGGTTGTCTCTCCACTTTATGCTATCATGTTTAGATCTTGTGAGCTGCCTATCATGATCAAGATCATCTTATTGTAATGCTACATATTGTGTTTGCTGGGATCCAATGAATATTGAATACTATGTTAAGTTGATTATCAATCTATCTTATATGTTATTTATGATCTTGCATGCTTTCCGTTACTAGTAGATACTTTGGCCAAGTAGATGCTTATAACTCCAAGAGTGAGTATTTATGCTAGATAGTGGGTTCATGCCTCCGGTAATCTGGGAGAGTGACAATAACTTCTATGATTGTGGATGTGTTGTTGCCACTAGGGATAAAATAACCGATGCTTAGCTTAAGGGTGCGCCGTTAGGTCTAATGCATTTGTTTACATTACGCACATTACTTAATGCAATTATCCGTTGCTTGCAACTTAATACCAACGGGAACTCGGATGACAACCTGGCGGTGGATTATTAGTCATAGACGCTGTTGGATAACGGTCTATTTATTTTGTCGTAATGCCCACATGAATATCATAGTAATCATCATGTCATATATATGCATTGTCATGCGCTCAATATTTGTCAATTGCCCAGCTGTAATTTGTTCACCCAGCATGTTAGTTATCTTTTATGGAGAGACACCACTAGTGAACTGTGGACCCCGGTCCATTCTTTTACACTGATAATACAACCAACTGCAAACATTGTTCCTTTTCATTCTCTGCAATTTACTACTGTTTTTCACACCATACGTTTAATCCTTTGTTTTCAGCAAGCCGGTGAGATTGACAAACTCACTGTTTCGTTGGGGCAAAGCAGTTTGATTGTGTTGTGTGCAGATTCCACGTTGGTGATTGACGAGGTGTACCCTCATCAAATCCCATGGTTAAGGACCTAGGGTTGAGATTATGGGGAGAGAACGTGGTAGTACTGGTAGTTTCGTCGGCTGACAAGCAGAGGCAAAGATTTACCCAGGTTCAGGCCCCTCGGGTGGAGGTAAAGACCCTACTTCCTGCTTGTCTGGTATTGATTGTGGATTATGCGATTACAGGGGAGCTCCGGCGAGTTGATGATCTCGCAAGAGCTTTGGTGGTTCGTGTATGGCTTGGTCCCAGATCGGTACCCCTCCCAGCCTTTAAATAGGCTGGGTCTCGGGAGTTTGTAACCGACCTAGTTTACACATAAGGAAAGCCTAAACCGACTATGCCTATGTCTAGTCTTGGAGGGTACTCCATCTTCTTGGGCCTCTTGTCTTGGGCTTCGAGTAGGCTCTTCGATATTGGGCCTTAGTCGTTACGTGCACCAGGTACCCTCATGGTAGGGTACCCGATATGTATACCCATGTCAGTAGCCCCCGAGTACTTGGCTGACTCGAAGAATCGGGCATGGACTCTTTCGTAAGTGCACGTCATATGCTTTGTATTCTGTATATAATTTGGAATTCCTGTATGAATAGCACACGTTTGGCTATGTCGAGTATCTCATCGACTGTGTTTTATGATGATCAAGGGATAATAGCTTAGCAGGCCCAGTACACTCGACGGATCGGGACTGGTTAACTACTCATTCGGGTAAAACCTTACTAGCTTTCAATCAAACTCGAGTCCCCGGACTCGAATCTGGAACAAACTGGTCAGATTCGACTAGGCCGCTTGAGGTCTTACTGAGTCGATCTGCAGTATAACTTTGAATTTTACCCAACGCGTCCGTCGGGATTTTTCATCATGTCTGCTGACACGGAAAGTGTAAGGATTAACGTTGCTGGAACGGTCCTTAGCCCAGCTCGAAAGTTCGGCGGGTCTTACCTTTGCACTATGCATGCAGCATCCGAGGTATTTGCGACTGACGCAACTCGGGAATGTTTCGAGTATGATTTCTGAACTTTGTTGGACGAGTCATGCCCTTTGTCGACTGATATTTGCTTATCTATCGGGTGCGCGACAGCGCTCCCGATGGGAGTAGCCCCCGAGATTGTGCTTTATTGTTTTGCAATGGAGGATAATCTCAAAACTCTGCATATGTTAATCGAAGAAATTTGTGCCATAATTCTATCGGGTGCACGACAGTGCTCCCGATGGGAGTAGCCCCCGAGATTATGCTGTATTACTTGTAAATGGAGGATAATCTCAATCATTATCCTAAGCATCTTCAGTCGAAGAATTTTTTGAACACGCTCCCGATGGGAGTAATATGACTTAGTCGAAGGAACGGTCGAGTGACCAATTTTGCCTTAAGAAAGTTTTGTCACACCCGAACTAATCAGGGCAATCGAGTGACCAATATGCGCTGAGCATACTCGAACATATTTTCTGAACAGATGCTTCAATGACGTCAGGGATGACGTTTATTGCGACTGCGATTTCTGACACGCGTGGCGTGCGTTATGCTGCGATTGATGGGACGTGACACGTATGTGGGCCCATTTGTGCAGAGCTGACCGAAGACGGTGCCGTTTGGACTTGATTTGACTATACGGGCCCACTTTTTCCGCAAGCGTGATGATGGCTCCTCTTTTTACGTGCGTAGTGGGCGAGTGGCCGGCGACGGTTGCCCTCCGCGTTTGCCACGTGTACGGTCAGATTGCGTGCGTAACGCACGATTTGGATCTGAACGGCTGTGATTGCTTCTGTCTTGTGGTAAATAGGGGAACGGCGCTGGCATTTGTTTTTTACCTGCCATTTGCTCTGCGCGCCGCCCCTGTTCCATCGTCTTCCTCGCGCTCTGCCTCCATTGCTCCTGCTAAAGCTTTGCGCGCTCTCCCACCTGCTCGTTGACGATGAAGAAAGCAGCGGGCAACAAGCGCTCCGCCTCGACTGCTGCCGCCGCGCCCGATGCGGCGGCGAAGAAGGGGAAGAAGATTGCGGCGAGCACATCTGCGGCCGCCGTCGACCTCAAGAAGACCAATGGGGATTGGATGAAATCCACCCTGAAGGATGCGCAGCTGGACAAGAAGGATTGCTGCCACCTTCCGACCAACTCCTCGTCCGCGCACCTTCGCCCAAGAGGTACTTCCCGAGCCTCGCGCTAACGAGCGCGTCTGTTTCGCGGAGTTTTTGCCTAGGGGTTTCTCGCTCCCCCTCCATGATTTCGTTCGAGGTTTGCTTTTTGCCTACGGGGTGCAGATCCATGATCTCACCCCGAACGGTATTCTGCACATTGCGTGTTTCATCACGCTGTGCGAGTGTTTTTTGGGTGTTGCTCCGAGTTGGGCATTATGGAAGTCCATCTTCATGGTCCGGCCAAACAACCGAGGTGGCCGAACCTACCAGTCGGAGGCCTGCAGATCCAAGTGCGCAGCGACACCCGGTACTTCGCCCTGAAGCCAGTCGACTCGGCGCAGGGGTGGAGGAAGAGGTGGTTCTATGTGCAAGTGGACCAAAATGTGGCCCCAGCATTTTCGACTGCTGGTATAGCCGCTAGGACGAAAGCCTGGAACCATGAGCTTTCGACTGAAGAAGTGGCGGAAGCAGCGCCTATGCTGGAGACAATTGGAGGGCTCCTGAACAGCATCACGGGTGTGCATCTGATTGCCACCTTTGTGAAGAGGCGGGTATGGCCACTCCGCGCTCGTGCCCACCCAATGTGGGAGTACGAAGGTCCCCTCGACTCCACTCGAATGAGCAAGGAGGAGCTGTCGAGGAGTGAACTGGTGACACATGTGCGGTCCATCACCAGTACTAAACAGAGCGAGCCCTGCAACGTCGACTGCCCAGTCGATCCTTATGGGGCTGAAAAGCCTTTGCAAGGTTAGTGAATCTTTCGAGTATATGATCTTCTGTTTTTGTTATCCTTCTGTGCATCTTTTTGACTTTCGACTGCTATATCTTGTATGCAGGGCCACTCGACTGCCTCCACTCTTCCTCCTCTTCCCGAAGATGGGCCAACTTATGAAACAGAGGTGACAGTAGAAGCGAAGGGAGGGGATGAATCGCCTTTACCTTCGGCTACCACTTCACCCACAGAAGAGGTTGAAGAGGAAGGGGTAGAGGAAGCACAGGCAAGGAGCCTGCCGTGAGTGAGGATGTTAGCGAGGTTCCTCTTCGCAAGCGTCGTCGGGCAGCCCAAGTTTTGTCTTCTTCCACGAGCTCACCCGCGAGGGAATCGGATGTGAGGGATGATGGAAACTCAGCTCCGTCTCCTACGACCACAGCTGCTCCCTTGGACGTGAGTCCTTTGAGCTCGGCTCCCCTCCTCCTCAGTCGAGTGGGCAGCTTCCTTTTGGAGGCCCAAACTTTGACGAGCTCGACACTGAGGATGAAGAAGAGCACAGGTTTGCTCCTTTTTGCACTTAGTAATATTTTTTGTGAGTTATGTACTTTTGCTTATGTTGTATGCCTTTCGGTCACTTGTAGTGCCGAGACTGTGCGACCTCCAACTCCTCCAACCGTGAGAGCCTCGACTCCAGATCAGCCTGAAGCCTCTCCTGTTGCGGCTGAGGTTGTGAAAACAATAGCCACGACCACTTCCATTGAGGCTGCCAATATTGCGAGTACATCGACTCCGCAAATTGGAACTTCTGCTGCCAAGCCCGCGCCTTGGATTGAACACGTAAGTGTCTTTTTGTCGAGTCTTCCTTCTGGACCTATTTGTGTATAGCTTATGTTGGTTTCGTGTGCGTGCAGCCCTTCTACCTCAACCTGGTGGAATCAGGCAAAGCATTTGTCCAGGTTGAACAGGAGAGGGATAATCTGCGCGCTGTTATGGAGCAGCTCACCCGTAAGTATCTTGGGTTTCTGTAAGTCTTTGCCTTGTCGATTGTGAATGACATCTGCCCATCTATCTCAGGTGACAAGGCAAACGCTGAATCTCGGGTTAAAGAGTTAGAAGAGACACTCGCCAAGGAGCGCGAGGAGTCGAAGAAGGCCTTGATGATGCCAAGGACTCCGCCGCTTTGCGCGAGAAGAATTATGCTGAGCGCCTGGCGAGCCTCACCCGAGACGTAGGCGGTGAGTCGAGCCTTTCACTTTTTGCCTACTTCTTTTGCCACAGAATAGTATGTAACATTTTTGTTACTTCTGCTTTTTTGAAGGAGCTGTTGGGGCATCGACACCTGTAGATCAACCGAGTGTCGATTTGTCCCTTGACCGCGCAATCGCGACCTGGATGTCGTCTCTTCCCAAGCCAAGGACGCACTCGCCAAATCTACGAGCACGCTCGGCGCCGTGTTCAAGGATGTGTTCCCCTCCAGCCAACCTCCTTCGACTGTGGATGGCTTCGCAGACGTCCTGGGCCCGGGAACTTCGACTATGACGAGCTTTGCCCGCACTTTGACGGTACGCGGCTCAGAGACCACCCTCAAACTCCTTTTAGGTCATGGGATAGAGGGTGACTTCGAAGCCGCTCTGTCTGCTTTCCCTCGTAAGCCTGGCGGGAAATTGGTGTCCCTAAAGCATTTGAACGAGCCAGCCGCAAAGTTGGCTGAAACTTTTATGACCACCATGGAGCGCCGGGCAGAAGAGGTCGCCGCTCGTGCGAGTAGGGCTAGGTCAGAGTCAATGTCTGAGAAGTAGGGCAGCCGCGCCTTTGATCTTGTAATTAAACTTATGACCATGCGAGTATGCATGTGCTTTTGCTACCTTTGTATGAATTTATGCTCCTCGTTATGATTCTGTTTGTAAAGCTGTATGTTGTTGCTCGTCTGAGCTTTGTGACTAGTTTCTCATGAAACTTTTATGATGCTTGGAACAGAAACGGCCAGCCGCCACTTCATCCAGTTCGTCGCGGCATCATACCCCTTCTCGATCTCGAGCTCAGGCGTCAAATGATGCCGCGGTAATACGTTATATGAAGGCTCGACTTGCGAAACAGGAGCAGGAACTGGCGAGTGCCCGAAGCGAGCTGGAAAGGATGAGGGCAAGGCCTGCTTTACCCACCCAACGGGAGGAGTATGTGCTTGGCGAGATGGAGATCGTGAACAGACAGCTCGAGTGTAAGCATGACTGCCTTGATCTTATGAGTTCACAGCCTGTTCTTTTTTGTTCACCCAACTTGTGTTGTTGCAGGTTTTGTTCAAGATTTCCAGGCGGAGCAGGCTCGCGTGGATGAGCAGTTGAACATGGCAACTGACGAACCCACGACTGGCCGCCAGCACTTTCGATTGGACAAGCACCGAGCACGCATACTTGCGACTCTGCAAGATCGGGTGTGGCGGAGCACTATGCTTCTTGAATTGTGCAGGTCGGCCTTCAGTCGAATCAACCAGATGGTTTTTCCACTGGGCCACAACCTCAAGGAATCCACGCGTTGCTCGATCTCTTCCGGTCAACAGGTTCCATTCGAGGCTTCATCACCCAGAAGCTTGTGGACGGTGCCAACGCAACCATGGCGTATCTCCGAAGTCAACGTCCAAATTTGCAGCTACGTCCACCCGTGCCTGGATCGTCTTTGTCCCAGTCGAATCTTGACGAAACATTCGATCACGCGAGGACATTGGTTGATTGCTATCAAGCGCAACTTATGGGCCCTGTTCTTCCAGCAAAGGATGAACCAGAAGATTAGGGTATTTATGTATAGGGAACAGCCCCCGAGTGTAAATTTGCCACTTAGTACATATTTGTTCACTTGTATGTATGCAGCCCCCGAGTGTATCGAGTGGGGTTTATGAAAAACAGTTTACATAGATCATGAATTACATAGCCCCCGAGTGCTCGAGTGAGGTTATGAATTTTATGAGAGTTGAAGCTTCAACTTATGCCTGCAGGCTCAGCCCCCGAGTGATTGATTGGGGTTGAGCAACTTTTTCCTTTGTGTTTAGTGTTACGATCCAGCCCCCGAGTATTCGAGTGTGGCTGGAGTATTGTGTTTGAAGAGCAAAAGCTTTTATGTTTTGAGTAGCTCAGCCCCCGAGCATACGGGTGAGGCTAAGTTTTGTGCTGATAAGCTATGCGAGTAGTAAGCAGGAAAAGTATGAGGAATTTATTGACTATATTCCATTTATGAATGTTAGGCTGCAGGCCGCCTCATTAAAAACCTTCCAGTCCCCTTAGGTACCCTGGTAAGGAAAAGAGCGCGTCTGAAACCTGCAGCCATCCGACATATGAGCCTATTACATTATGCGACTGAGCAATCTAAGCATAGAAACGGCGCAGCTGCGCAACGTTCCAAGGATTGTGGAGAGTTCGCCGGTCTTCGCATGCTTCAGTCTGTATGCTCCACCACCTATGACCTCGGTGATGATGAAGGGTCCTTCCCATGGAGAAGCAAGTTTATGCACCTTCTTTGCTTCAGTCGAAGTACCAAGTCACCCACCTCGAAGGACCTGGTACGCAGTCGACGGCTGTGATAGTTGCGTAGATCTTGCTGGTAGACAGCTGTACGTGCTAGCGCTGTGTTGCGTGCTTCTTCGAGCAAGTCGACTGCATCTTCGAGTGCCTCTGCATCTTCTTCATTGTATGCTTCGACTCTTGGTGCGTTGAACCTTACGTCTGATGGCAGGATTGCCTCTGCGCCGTAGACCATGAAAATGGAGTGAATTGCGTTGAGGCGTTGGGTGTTGTGCGTAGGCTCCATAGCACAGACGGGAGCTCTTCTACCCAAGCACCCGCAGCCCTTTTGAGTGGCACCAGGAGGCGCTTCTTGATTCCACTCGTCACAAGCCCATTGGCCTTTTCGACTTGGCCGTTTGATTGCGGGTGCGCCACAGATGCATAATTGAGCGTGATATCTTGCTCTTTGCAGAAGGATTTGAATTCCTCAGCCGTGAAGTTTGTACCGTTGTCAGTGATGATGCTGCTTGGCACACCAAAGCGGTATATGATGGATTTTATGAAATTGACTGCTGTAGTGGCAGTCGAACTTGTGATGGGTACTGCTTCATCCACTTGGTGAACTTGTCGACCGCCACCAGAAGGTGAGTATGCCCTCCATGGGAGGATTTTTTGAGTGGCCCAACCATATCGAGCCCCCACTGGGCGAAAGGCCAGGCCAATGGTATTGTCTTCAACGCCGATGCGGGTGCGTGCGGCTTTGTGGCGAATTTTTGGCAGCCGATGCACCTTTTGACTATGTCCTCCGCGTCTTTGAGTGCTGTGGGCCAGTAGAAGCCTGCGCGAAAGGCTTTGGCTACGAGTGATCGACTGCTGGCGTGATGCCCGCAAGTACCTGCATGAATATCACGAAGGATGGCTTGGCCATCTTCAAATGCTATGCAACGCTGGAACATACCTGATATGCTGCGTTTGTAAAGTTCACCGTTGATGACAGTGTATGCTTTAGATCGTCGAGTGACGCGTCTTGACTCTGTGAAGTCTTCGGGTACCTCGCCGCGGAGTATGTATGCGAGGAAGGGTTGAGTCCAAGTTGGCTCGATGAGGAGTACCTCGACTGGTGGGTCCTCTGTGCTAGGTGTTTTGCTCTTGGCTGGTGCGGCTGGTGCAGGAGTTGCCCGCTTCTTTTTGATTGATCTGTGCTCTATGCGCTCGAAGAAGACACCAGGTGGCACTGGTGCTTTGGTCGCACCAATGTTGGCTAACTTATCTGCTTCTTCATTGCTTCACGCCCTATGTGCCGCAACTCGCAGCCTTCGAAGCTGCCCTCCATGATGTTGTACAGTCACGGTAGGCGATCATGTTATCTGCGATTGCGTCACAAGCCTTCATTGTTTGCTGCACCACCAAATTCGAGTCGCCGTAGATCATCAGTCGAGTGCACCCGAGTGCTTTGGCCATCCTCATGCCATGGATCAGAGCCTCGTATTCTGCTTCGTTATTGGATGGGAACTCGAATCCCATTTGTAGGATGTAGCGGAGCTTGTCGCCTTTTGGTGATATGAGGATGACACCTGCGCCTGCGCCTTCGTTTTTCTTCGAGCCATCAAAGTACATGGTCCAGGAATTGGACACATCTGGTGCTCCTGGGAGCTGAGCTTCAATCCACTCGGTGTGGAAGTCGGGTAAACTTGTGCTTTGATGGCCTTCGGGTAATCATACTTGATGTCTCTTGGTGCTAGCTCGATGAGCCATTTTGCTACTCGCCCAGTTGCATTGGGGTTTGTGAGGATGTCCCCGATCCCTGAAGTGCTGATTACAGTGATCGGGTGCTCGGAGAAGTAATGCGTCAGCTTCCTTGAGGACATGAACACGGCGTATGCCAGCTTCTGATAGTGCGGGTACCGCTGCTTTGATGTGGAGAGCACTTCACTCAAGTAATAGACTGGACGTTGTATGCTTTGGGTGTGTCCCTCCTCCTGCGTTCGACCACAGAACAGTGCTCACCACCCTATTAGTTGCAGAGACATATAGGTATAGTGGCTCGCGTTCCCTTGGTGCTACGAGGATTGGAGGGCTTGTGAGGACTCGCTTGAGGTCCGTGAAGGCTGCTTCGGCTTCTGGCGTCCACTCGAACTTATCTGCCTTCTTCATCAGTCGATAGAACGGGAGTGCTTTTTCGCCTAGCTTGCTGATGAATCGACTGAGTGCTGCTACTCTACCCGCCAACTTTTGCACGTCGTGGAGCTTTGAAGGCCTTTGCATCGTCAAGATGGCCTGTATTTTCTCCGGGTCCGCCTCGATTCCTCGAGCTGAGACTAGATACCCGAGGAGTTGCCCGGCTGGCACGCCGAACGTGCACTTCTTCGGGTTGAGCTTGATGTGGAAGCGTTTGAGGTTTGCGAATGTCTCCGCAAGTCATCGAGTAGCGTGCTTTCTTCTCTTGTGGTGATGACGATGTCATCTACATAGACCTGGACGTTTCGCCCAATCTGCTTCTTGAGGCAATCTTGCATCATGCGCTGATAGGTTGCGCCTGCGTTTTTGAGCCCGAAAGGCATTGTGGTGTAGCAGTAGACCCCGAGTGGGGTTATGAACGCCGTTTTTTCTTCATCCTCTTCCTTCATCCTTATCTGGTGGTAACCCGAGTAAGCATCCAGGAAGGACAAGCGAGCGCACCCGGCGGTGGAGTCGACGATCTGGTCGATTCGAGGTAGTGGAAAGTGATCCTTTGGACAGCACTTATTGAGTGCTGTAAAATCTACACACATCCGCAGGATGTCTGTATGCTTCTTCTCTACAAGTACGGGGTTGGCCACCCATTGTGATTTCTTGATCTCTCTGATGAATCCTGCTGCGAGTAGCCTGTCGACTTCGGCTTCGACTGCAGTTCTTTTTGGGCCGGATATGCGGCGCATTGTTTGTTTGACTGGTTTAGCACCTGGAAGTAGCTGGAGAGAGTGCTCGGCGAATTCCCTGGGAATACCTGGCATGTCTGCTGGACACCATGCAAATATATCCCAGTTCTCACGGAGGAATTCGACGAGCGCGCTTTCCTATGCGATAGGCAGACTCGACGAGACATTGACTGTCTTGGTCGGGTCAGTCGGGTGCACCTGATGCGATCTTGTGTCGTTGGTGGCACTGAATGCTCTGTCGACTGCCACCTTTTTGTGCTCTGGCATAAGTGTTCGATCGTTGGAGACCGCTAGATCGCGAGTGTTGCTTCCATGCCAAACATCTCAGAGATTTTGCTGAATTCTCGGTCGCAAGAGTCAGACTTTTGGAAGTTCCCCTTGACTGTGATTACTCCTTTTGGTCCAGGCATCTTCAGCTGGAGGTATGCGTAATGTGGCACCGCCATGAATCGAGCGAACGTCGGGCGTCCAAGTATAGCATGGTATTGTGACTTCCAGTCGACCACTTCGAACTCAATCGACTCTGTCCTGAAGTGGTGCTTGTCCCCGAACGTTACGTCGAGTTGTATGGTGCCCTCTGGGCTTATTGCTTTCCCTGGAACGATACCGTGGAAGGTATTTGAGATCTTGGCAGGTTTTCGACTGACCTGTTCATTTTGCGGAGCGTATCTGCGAAGATGATGTTTATGCCGCTCCCACCATCCATGAAGACCTTGGACATGGCGTAGCCTCCAATTTGCGCGTCGAGTACCAGAGCAGAGTGCCCTGGTCGAACAACCGATGGAGGGTGGTCCTCTTTGCTGAAGCTTATTGTAGTCGGATCCCTTCAAGTACTGTCACCGCAGGAGGTGACATGACCGCCATGTTTACCTGTCGAGTGCGAAGTTTTTGCTCCCTGTTGGAAGGTCGACCTTTCTGTATCATGTACATCTGCCCTTGGGGCGGAGGGTACTGTGGTTCGTCCACCCGAGGCACGGGCTGTATGGCACCCGCGAGATTTCCGCCTGGGGCAGGCTGTGGTGGTGGAGGTGGTGCCATCAGAACAGGCACGTTGTTTGGCTGAGGCACGGGTGCAGGTGCTTGTGCGGCTGCTGCCTTTCTGCGATTTACGTAATCAGTCGCCATTTGGTCGAACTCCCTGCAGTTTCTCATCGAGTGGTTGGATCGCAGTTTTCCATCGTCCCCCTTGTACAGGTGGAATCTGCAATCAGCGTCCATCTTTTCTTCGAATGATCGCTCAGATTGTGCCCGTGACTTGCGCCAATCCTTCCTCTTGTAGCTATCACTGCGTTGGCCGTCTCTCGATCATCTCGACTGTCTCGCCGATCATCTCGACTGTCTCGCCGATCTTCCGACCGTCGGTCGCTTCTGTCCTGATCATTGCGGGGTGTGGAGAACCCAGCCGCCATGAATTCGGGTCTGTCATCGTCGTAATGACGTTTTGAACGTTTGCGCCTTCGGTCGTCTCTGTACGAGTCTCTATGGCTTCGACTGCTATTCTCATGTTTGTCACGGGGTGAGGACCCGCGTGTGGTGCGTGCCATATCCTCTCCATCTGCCCACTCAGTCGCGATCTGCAAGAGGTGGGCTACAGATTTTGGCTTTTGGCGGCCAAGTGCTTCTTTGAAGTCTCGCCTGGCGAGGCCCATGACGAAAGCATCCATGGCCATATCTTCTGAAACCACTCCAACTGAGTTACGTATCTCAGTCCATCGTCTGATGTATGACCTCAACGTTTCGTCTGAACGCTGAACGCAGGCCCGCAGCTCCTCGAATGTTTTCGGGCGCTCACATAGAGGCTCGAAGTTTTTGACGAAATCCCTGCGGAAGTGATCCCACGAGTCGTATGTTGATGGAGGTAGGGCCTTGAGCCAGTCGCGAGCTGTGCCTTCGAGCTTGAGTCGTATGTACTGTCGTGGTTTGTCACGTCAGGTGTCATAGATGACTTCGTAGGTGTGGGATTATGCGAGTCAAGCATCTCCGAGCTTGGGATCGCAGGAACAAAGATCAACACAGATTTACCCAGGTTCGGCCCCCTCAATGTGAGGTAAAAGACCTACTTCCTGCCTACCCTAGATTGGTATTGATATGATAATCGAGATGTTACAATGGATGCGATCCGATCTGGTACTCGCCGTATGATCTAGGGTTTGGGGCTTGATAGCTTGACCCGCTCTAAGTCCTGCGAGTCCTCTTTATATACACAGAGGATCGCTAGGTTACAAAAGGAAACTTCCCCATAAGGAAGACATCCACAGAGACCTACTCGGAGACTACTTGGTCCTCACGTCCTCCGGGATTTGTCTTCTAGATCTTTCTCCTTATGGCGGTTCAATATTGGGCTTGCTCCCAAGTGGGCCTTCGTCCGTGCGAGTAAGTTGAGTCGCACTGGGCCGCGGGTTAATCCAGAAAGTATTCCCCCGACATTAGCCCCCAAGCGTGGCCTGAACTTCATAGTATTTCTTGATCTTGAATGCTTAGGCCGCGCTTTTCTTTGTTTCGCGGCTTATAATTGTGCAAGTTTGGCCTTGACTCGCACCTGGAAGATCTTCTGACTTTGTGAGCTTCTTTGTTAGAGTATCCTGATAGCTTTAGAACTTGATGACGTTCTATCTTCAAATTTTTGATGATAATATGATATAGCCCCCAAGGATTGAGAAGATGTTATGTGATAATCATCTCAATTCTTCTCAGAGAACTCTGAAGGTCATCACCTGTAACTTGATATCATAAATAAAACAATTGTTAAGTTACAAGTAATTGTAATTGGTGTTGCCGTACTATAAGCAGTACATCGACCTCTAGTCAGGCCATCTGAATCCTTAAGTGGGCACTCGCGCGACTCAGTATTTCCTAGGAACATGTGTGTTCAGGGTCGAGAGCGGCCATGATAGGCAATCAAGCTCGATTGACGCCACACCCCAGTACTTTGGCCACATAATGCGAGTAGCAATCCAACTTAAGGTAAATTTGATAATTGCCAATAAATCGGCTGTTTCAGGTAACAAAGACCCAAGAAACATAATGATATTGCCATGATAGGCTAAGCTATGATAAGCTTTGATTATGATGACACATAAGGTCGCGCCTAGGTGGCAACCGAGTGTTATACATAGGGTTGGATCGCGCGTAGGTGGCGATCCATGGTGATACATGGGGTCGGTCGCGCCTAGGTGGTGACCAGAGATGATACAAAGTTTACGGCCGCGCCTAGGTGGCGGCCGGTTTCTGATACAAGGGTCGATCGCGCCTGAGTGGCGATCAGATGTTGCATAGGTCGCGCCTAGGTGGCGACCAAAGTTGAAGTTCTAGCCCTGAGTGGCTGTGATGATACTCAGCTATAAAGCTGGAAGGGATGATGCTTGGCTCTGATTAGCCTTTTCTTATGTATAGTACGGTCGCAGGTGTGCGACGTTCCAAGGGCGAGGTGCCTCGAGACGATCCTCGAAATCATGGCGTTCGCTGCTTTCTTCCCTTACATCCAGCAGGTAGTACGACCCATTGTTTAGCTTCTTGCTGATGATGTAGGGTCCTTCCCATGGAGAGGACAGCTTATGCATTCCCTTGTGATCTTGTTTAAGTCGCAGCACTAGGTCGCCTTCTTGAAAGGTGTGGGTTTTGATGCGTCTGGCATGATAGCGTCGCAAGTCTTGTTGATATACTGCTGACCTTGAGGCTGCCAAGTCTCTAACCTCTTCTAATGTATCCACCGAGTCTTGCCGAGCTATTTCATTATCTGTCTCGATGTAAGCCGCAACTCTTGGTGAATCATGTATGATATCGCTGGGCATGACTGCTTCTGCCCATAGACCATGAAATATGGTGTAAATCCTGTGGATCTGTTAGGGGTTGTTCTCAAGCTCCACAGTACTGCTGGCAGTTCTTCCACCCAACATCCTGGAGATGCTTCGACCTTTTCAATAAGGCGCGGCTTAATTCCATGGAGAATTTCTGGTTAGCTCGCTCAGCTTGTCCATTGCTCTGCGGGTGCGCTACTGACGTGAGGTCCAATCTTATCCCATTGTCTGCGCAAAATATCTGTGTAGCCCCTTCTGAGGTGTTGCTCCCATTGTCTGTAATGATACTATGGGGGTAACCGAAGCGGAATATGACCTTCTTCAAGAACTGACTGCTGTTTCAGCCTCGCAATCTCCCACAGGTTCTGCTTCTATCCACTTTGTGAATTTGTCCACCATAACTAAGAGGTGAGTTTTTCCATTTGAAGACCGTCTAGCGTATCTTTGACATCCATCGCACACTCTGACAATTTGCTCTGCGTCTGCTAATGCTGTTAACCAGAAGAATCCATGTCGGAACGCCTTTGCCACCAAAGATCTTGACGAAGCATGATGGCCACAATCGCCTGAATGAATTTCGTGCAAGATTTTTCGTCCCTCTTCTGGTGAGACACATCTTTGGAATGCTCCTGATACGCTGCGCTTGTATAATTCGTTGTTGATGATTGTATAGGCCTTTGATCGTCGTATGATTTTGCGCGCCTCAATTTCATCGTCCGGCAGCACTCCGCGACTTAAATATGCCATGTATGGCTCTGTCCATCCTGGCTGTTCATGCAGGGCTGCGACTAAAGTTGAATCATCCTCTGGCTCTGCAATGTCAATTTCTGCTGGAGGTTTGACTGATGGATTGTGCAGTTCATCCAGGAAAACATTGGGTGGGACTGACTGTCTGTTGGATCCAAGCCGAGACAGGGCATCCGCAGCTTCATTTTGTCTCCGATCAATATGTTCAACTTGGTATCCAGTGAAATGTCCAGCAATTCTGTCCACCTCTCTCTATATGCAGCCATGTTCGCATCCTTGCTGTCCCACGTTCCGGAGACCTGCTGTGCCACCAAGTCTGAATCGCCAAAACAGCGTATACGACTGATGTTCATCTCCTTTGCTATACGTAGACCATGAAGCAGTGCCTCGTACTCCGCCACGTTATTTGTGCAGTTGAAGTGTATCTGTAACACATACCGCAGCTTGTCTCCCTTGGGAGATGTCAGAACAACTCCAGCCCCCGAGCCTTGCAACTGTCTTGACCCATCAAAATGCATGGTCCAGTATTTGGTTTCTGCCATGCTAGGAGCAACTTGGATTTCTGTCCAATCGTTAATAAAATCTGCAAGGGCTTGCGACTTAATTGATGTGCGCGGCTCGTAACTGATGTGATGTGGTCCCAACTCGATCGCCCACTTAGCGACTCTTCCAGTAGCTTCTCGATTACGAATGATATCTGCCAATGGTGCTGAACTCACCACAGTTATTGGATGCTCTTGGAAGTAGTGCTTCAGCTTGCGACTCGCCATGAACACTCCAAACACCAACTTCTGCCACTGTGGGTAACGCTGTTTGGAAGCTGTGAGGACTTCGCTCACGTAGTATACTGGTCTCTGGACAGGGTATTCCTTTCCGTTTCTTGTCTCTCCACAACCATGACAGCACTCACAGCGCGGGAATTTGCCGCTATGTATAGTAGCATTGGCTCTTTATCTTTTGGAGCCGCCAGAACTGGAGCATTCGTCAATTGATGTTTCAAGGCTGTCAGAGCTTCGTCGGCCTCTGCGTCCCAAACGAAGGTGTCTGATTTTTTCAACAGTCTGTACAAAGGTAGTGCTTTTCTCCCAATCTTGATATAAAGCGACTCAAAGCTGCTACGCAACCAGTAAGCCGCTGTACATCTTTTATCTTTTCTGGCTTTTGGAGATCCATCACGGCCTTTATCTTGTCAGGATTGGCCTCAATGCCTCTTTCTGATACTATGAATCCCAATAGCTTTCCTGCTGGTACTCCGAAGACGCACTTTGTGGGGTTGAGCTTCATGTTGTATTTTCTGAGATTTGTGAATGTCTCTGCCAGATCACCAATAAGATCCTGGCTAACTTGCGATTTAATCACAATATCATCCACGTAGGCATGAACGTTGCGACCTATTTGCTCATGTAGGCAATTCTGAATGCATCTTTGGTAAGTCGCACCTGCGTTCTTCAACCCAAAGGGCATGCTGACATAACAAAAAGCTCCGAAGGGTGTGATGAAGGACGTCTTTTCTTGGTCCTCCCTCTTCATCTTGATTTGATGGTAGCCTGAATAGGCGTCCAAAAAGCATAACAGCTCGCACCCAGCAGTTGAATCAATTACTTGGTCGATTCTTGGCAAAGCAAATGGATCCTTTGGACAAGCTTTGTTAAGACTGGTGTAATCAACGCACATTCGCCACGTACCGTTCTTTTTCATAACCAATACTGGATTTGCCACCCACTCCGGATGGTATACCTCTGTGATGAATCCTGCAGCCAGCAAGCGAGCTATTTCCTCTCCTATTGCCTTTCTCCTGTCATCATGAAAACGCCGTAGTGGCTGCTTCACTGGTTTAGCCGCAGGGTTCACTTTGAGGCTATGTTCTGCTAATTCTCTTGGTACCCCTGGCATATCTGACGGCTTCCATGCGAAGATGTCTTTATTTTCCTGGAGAAAAGCGACGAGGGCCTTCTCCTGCTCTTCTTCCATGTGTGCTCCAATGCTAGTTTGCTTGGATGAGTCGCCAGGAACAAGATTTATCTGCTTAGTGTCCTGGGCCGCTTTGAATTTCATTGGTGGCTCGGCAGATGGCGTGGTAACCACACTCATATCGTTTGGGTCCACCTGCGACTTATAACCTTTTAGTTCTTCCGCGGCACAGGCGGATTCTGCGAAAGCCGCATCTCCTTTCTCACATTCTATTGCTTTTTCTCTATCTCCGTACACTGTGATGACCCCTTTTGGTCCTGGTATCTTCAACTGTAGGTACACGTAGCATGGCCTGGCCATAAACTTAGCAAAGGCCGTTCTTCCAAACAAGGCGTGATATGGGCTTTGGAATTTTACCACTTCGAAGCTTAGGAATTCACTTCTAAAGTTCTCTTCTGTTCCAAAAGTTACCCCTAGGGTTATTTTCCCCACTGGCCGTGCGGACCTTCCTGGGACAATGCCGTGAAATACTGTTGACGTGGGCTGCAGGCTGGAATCCTTGAGTCCTAGACGCTGGAAAGTATCGTAGTACAAGATATTAATGCTGCTTCCTCCATCCATAAGCACTTTGGTCAGCTTGTATCCTGCAACGTATGGTGCCACAACCAGTGCCAACTTGCCAGGTTCCCGTACCTGTGGGGGTGGTCGTCGCGACTCCAGGTTACCGCGTATTCTGACCACCTTAACCAAGCGGGTGTTGTTGGTATCACGGCGTTCACCTGCTGACTTCTCCGGCTCAATTTCTCTTCTCTTTTGGAGGTATCGATAACTATTGTGTGATACTGCCCCGTCTGCCTGGGGTTACTCGCGCCGTGCTGCCCAATATTTGTGTTATGAGCCGCACTAGGGTTTCCTTCATGGGAATTCCCCCCGTTGTGTTGGCTCTCTTCTTTCCACTTTTTGTAATAATGGCATTGCGCCTTGGTATGGTCCGCTGGCCGTCCATCACCTGTCGCATGAAGGTCGCATGGCCGGTTGAAAACTTCTTGCATATTGATTGGACGGGAGCCGTATCCTCGACCCCTTCCACGCTGGCCTCTGAATCCTCCACGCGTATTGGCGACGAGCCCTGAGTGACCATCTTCGCTTTTGCGTTTGTTTTGACTCGTGTTGTTGTGGCTCGTTTGCTGCTGCTGGGGCTTGTTGGAGTTTTTCTTTCCTTTTGCAGCAACCTCCTCTTCTTCTCCGTCTGACGCGTCTCTGGTTTTGTCTGAGCTGGCATATTTGTTAGCCGCAGCCATCACCTCGCTGAGGCTCTTGACTTTATCCTTCATGCGACCCAGCTTATGAATCAGCGGCTCAAACTTGCAGTTTTTCTCCATCACCAGGACGGCTGAGCTTGGTGGTATATTATCTGAGGAGTGTATTATTTCTGCCACCCTTTTCATCCAATGGCGACTTGACTCGCCTTCCTTCTGGACACAACGCTCTAAATCTTCTATATTGCAGAGTCGCTTGCAAGTTCCTTGGAAGTTCTTAACGAAGGCATCCTTCAGTTCCTCCCAAGTATTTATAGAGTTGGGAGGCAAATTTTGCAGCCATATGTGCGCTGCTCCTTCTAGCATCATGTTTAGGTAGCGTGCGCAGATCTCTTCAGATGCGTTTAGGATGCTCATGCCCATCTCGTAATTGTTGAGCCAAGTGGTTGGATCCATGCTGGCGTTATAGTTTGCCACCTTGCGTGGCCCTTTGAAATCTTCAGGAAAAGGTTCCGATCTGATCTTCAGTGAAACACGCCGGTCCCTTGAGTCGCGAGGACAGGGCTGTGGGCGCGCCTGCGGGGTTATCTGCGGGCCGCTTTTGCATCAATGGTGCATTCGCCTGCGCTTCTGCGACTTGCTCCTGCTGCCTCTGTGCGACTCCTGACACGTCCTCTGGTGGCCTGCTCTGGACGCTTCTTTCTGCTGTAATCCTGTGATTGGCTGGTACGAGGGGCAGCTGTGCTTCGGCTTCCGCCCTATTGGCTTGTTGCAGGACTGCCGTACTTAGCATCTGAATCGCGCGCCGCGCCTCAGCATTGACCGGGTCATCGCCTGTTGGTACCATCTGAGTCAAGATATTAGCCGCAGCATACATATTATCGACAGGGTTCTGGTAATGGCCCTGTGGGGTGTGAAACCTCCTTGGTTGTTGCTGGGTCTCTTGATTTGTTGGTACCCTTCCTTCCGCAGTCGTCTGGATTCCCGTCCCCGCGGCTGGAGTGAGCGGGATTTCCACTGTTGGTTGAGTCGCGCGCAGCTGTGTTTGCGGGTCAACCTGTTGTTGAGTCGCAGCCAGCGCGGCTACTCTCTGCCGTTCCTGTTGGATTCCTTGGTTTATCTGATCGAGCCTGCGGCGCTCTTCTTCCATCCTTCGAACCTCATACAGGAGCTCGGCCCTGGCGGCCTCAATTTCTGTTGCACGGAGGGCGGCGTTCGTGGCTGACACAGGGACAAGAAGTGGGTTGCTTGGGGGTGCCGATGCCTCGGTTTCTCCAGCAGTTCCTGATGCACCTGCTCCTCCGGCCATGTAAACCGCGACTTGTGCCATCTCTTGATCTGGTGATGATGTGATTTCTGGTGGGTAACCCCAGCAACTTTCTTCAAAGGCAGGTATGATGGACCCAAACTCTTGCGAGTCCATGCTTTCCACGGATTCTTCCCCGTCATCGGCGACTTCTTCTACTGAATCGCCTTCCTGGACCGATCTAACGGACCTGCCACCGATGAAGCCGACGAAGACGTTGATGGATCCGAACGGGATGACGTGGCCGGTCTCCAAATAATCTGCTTCCGGCCCCCAGCTTGAATCGTCGATGAGGGGTGTGCCATTGACCGTGATGATACGGCCAACAACAAGATCTTCAGCTCCCTTCATGGATCCTGCGCGGAACGTGACGCTCTTGACCGCAGGCCCCACGGTGGGCGCCAACTGTCGTGGGTTTGTCACGTCAGGTGTCATAGATGACTTCGTAGGTGTGGGATTATGCGAGTCAAGCATCTCCGAGCTTGGGATCGCAGGAACAAAGATCAACACAGATTTACCCAGGTTCGGCCCCCTCAATGTGAGGTAAAAGACCTACTTCCTGCCTACCCTAGATTGGTATTGATATGATAATCGAGGTGTTACAATGGAGGCGATCCGATCTGGTACTCGCCGTATGAGCTAGGGTTTGGGGCTTGATAGCTTGACCCGCTCTAAGTCCTGCGAGTCCTCTTTATATACACAGAGGCTCGCTAGGTTACAAAAGGAAACTTCCCCATAAGGAATACATCCACAGAGGCCTACTCGGAGACTACTTGGTCTTCACGTCCTCCGGGATTTGTCTTCTAGATCTTTCCCTTATGGCGGTTCAATATTGGGCTTGCTCCCAAGTGGGCCTTCGTCCGTGCGAGTAAGTTAAGTCGCACTGGGCCGCGGGTTAATCCAGAAAGTATTCCCCCGACATGTACTGCATGGCTGTAGTGTTGGTGCCCCGCTGGCACGCAACTGCCAGCCTGTAATCTTCCAGCCACCCGGAAGGTTCCTGTCGACCCGTGTACTTGGGCTGTTCGGATGTGAGTTTGAATCCTTTGGGCATCCGTGTCTCGCGGACGCGTCGAGTGAAGCACAAAGCTCCATGTGGCTCAGGCTCTCGATCAGAGTATGAGTCACTACTGTAAGATCTGCGTGATCTGCTCCTGGACCTGCGCCTTCGCGAGCCGCTTCTTTCCTTCGAGTGGTGGCGACGACCACTGTGATTATGCTCTTCCCGAGGTGCGTCGACTAAGGCACGGTCTCGATTCCCACCTGGGGTTCTTGGAACTTGGCGTATGGCCTTTGCAGCTAAGGCGAGTGATTTGATCTGTTGGCGGTGTAGTTTTGCGTTGGGGTCATCCGATGGGGGCTTGATTGTCTCCAGGTATGCTGCAGCGGTGTAGAGAGCACCTGCTGCTGTTTTGGGCACCGGCAATCCTTCCTCATCGTATGTCATGAAGGAGTTGCCTAAGTTGCGGGTGAGTGCCGCCTTCTCGCCTGGCGAGAGGTGTGACAACCTTGATCTGCGTCCTGTGTCTGCTCGCCCGGTGGAGCTCAGGGAGAGCTGTCTTCTGCACACACTCGATAAGCTAGCTTGCTTTTTGCGTTCTTCGACTGTCGCTCTTATCTGCTTCAGTCGAAGTGACTCCTGCCAGTTGAAGTACTGGAAGGTCAACATCTCTTCTTGTGTTGCGTCTGCTGGCATCATTGTGCACTCCTTGATAACTTTATCTGCTTTTACTGCCATCTCAGCAGTGATTGTGAGGGTTGTGGCTCCGTCCGGCATAGTGACTGTGCACGGGAATTCTGTAGGCCTGCCACTGGCCGCAGTTTCTGATGTTTCTGTAGCGATGGCCACATAGACCTGTTGGGGTATGACCCTAGGGCATATGTATGTACTTTCGAGTCCCGTCATGGACTCGACATCTTCGTCGAGGCTCATGTCTGAGCCTGTATGTTCATCGAGTGGTTCGTCTAGACGGATCTCGCAGTCGACGTCTTCGTCGCCTATGCGCATCTCGACGTCAGCGAGGTTGTTATGAGTCTCGAAGTCGAGGTTGTTGTTGGCGCAGATCTCGGAGTCGACGTGGTTGTCGATATGAGTTTCGAGGTCGTCGAAGTCGCTGAGGGAGATCCGCAGTCGAAACTATCCTCGAGTGGGAGATCTAGCTCGGGATCGTTTGTGCGGTATGCTGATTCGACCTCCTCGCCCTGGAGCTCTTCAATGAGCTCCTGCATCTCTTGTGTGGACATGGTTGTTGCAGACGAACAAACTTGGAGGGTCGATGATGGTATGGACGTAGTGGAAAGATCCACAGTCGAAGGAGCCGCAGCCGATGGAGCCTCGGGTGCGAGAGTCGCGAGTTGGCGTGGATCCGTCAAGTCCTGCACACCAAGCTTGTTGACGAAAAAATTGAACGAACCAACGGTTAAACCCAAACCTGACTCGAGATCGGAGAAGGCCTCCTGGAATCCTGGCGAGTGTGGCTCGAAATCCATCAGAGGATCCGATGTGCTTTTTGCGGGTGAATCTGGCATGTTGCCGTTTGTCGAGTGAGCCGGCGAGTTGCCGTGTGCCGCCTGAGTCGGCGAGTTCTGGTTTGTCGATGCAGCCGGCGAGTTGCCGTTTGTAGATCCGATCGGCGAGTCGCCGTTTTCCGATGGAACCGAAGAAACCGCGAGTTGATACGTCTCCAACGTATCCATAATTTCTGCTGTTCCATGCTTATATTATACCATTTGCTACATGTTTTGTATACACTTCATATCACTTTTATGCATTTTCTGGGACTAGCCTATTAACAAGATGCCACAGTGCCAGTTCCCTGTTTTCTGCTGTTTTTGGTTTCAGAAAGTTACTTCTGGAAATATTCTCGGAATTGCACGAAACAAAATGCCAAGTCCCTATTTTTCTAGCACGTACACGGAGTCCGAAGGAGAGACGAAGATGAGCCACGAGGTGGCCAAACCACCTGGCGGCGCGGCAGTGGGCCCAGCCGCGCCTGCCTGTGGTTTGGGCCCCTCGGGGGTCCGCCGACATCGCCCCTTCGCCTATTTATTCCCCGAGACGAGAAAACCCTAAAACACCGAGCCTTTCATCCAGAACATATTCGCTGCCGCCGTCGTCGTCAACCCTAACTCGGGGGGTTCTGAAGCTCTTCCCGGCACCCTACCGCAGAGGGGAATCATCACCGGAGGGCTCTACATCGCCATGCCCGCCTCCGGAGTGATGTGTGAGTAGTTCATCCTTGGACTATGGGTCCATAGCAGTAGCTAGATGGTTGTCTTCTCCACTTGTGCCATCATGTTTAGATCTTGTGAGCTGCCTATCATGATCAAGATCATCTTATTGTAATGCTACATGTTGTGTTTGCTGGGATCTAACTTATATTGATACCTATGTGGAGCTGAATATTATATTATCATGTCTATGTCATTTGTGATCTGCATGCTCTCCGTTACTTGTTGAAGCCTTGGCCACGTGAATACTTGTAACTCCAAGAGGGGGTATTTATGCATGATAGTTGGGTTCAACCTCTATTTAACCTGGGATAGTGACAGCAAGTTCTAAGGTTGTAGATGTGTTGTTGCCACTAGGGGTAAAACAACAATGCTTTATTCAAGATGAATGTATTGTTTACATTACGCACATTACTTAATGCAATTGTCTGTTGCTTGCAACTTAATACTGGAAGGGGTACGGATGTTAACCGGAAAGTGGACTATTTAGGCATAGATGCATGCTGGATAGCGGTCTATGTACTTTGTCGTAATGCCCAAATGAATCTCATAGTAGACACCACAGCTCACACATGCATGTTATATGCACTTATCAATTGTCAATTGCCCAGCTGCAATTTGTTTACCCAGCATGTTAGTTATTTTATTGGAGAGACACCACTAGTGAACTGTGGACCCCGGTCCATTCTTTTACATCTGAAATACAATCTACTGCAATCATTGTTCTCTACTGTTTTATGCAAACAAACATCATTTTCCATTCGATACGTTTAACCCTTTGTTTTCAGCAAGCCGGTGAGATTGACAACCTCACTGTTAAGTTGGGGCAAAGTGATTTGATTGTGTTGTGCAGGTTCCACGTTGGCACCGGAATCCCTGGTGTTGCGCCGCACTACACTCCTTCACCAACACCTTCGAAGCAAACCTCGTTTTCCTACTGGTTCGATTAAACCTTGGTTTCATACTGAGGGAAAACTTACTGCTGCACTCATCATACCTTCCTCTTGGGGTTCCCAACTGACGTGTGACGTACAAGCATTGTTTCTGGCACTATTGCCGGGGAGATATTCCCTCGTCAACCTAGAGCCACCACGAGTCCAGCACTATTCTTTCCCACAGACGGCGCCAATTGACGAGGTGTACCCTCATCAAATCCCATGGTTAAGGACCTAGGGTTAAGATTATGGGGAGAGAACGTGGTAGTACTAGTAGTTTCATCGGCTGACAAGCAGAGGCAAAGTTTTACCCAGGTTCAGGCCCCTCGGGTGGAGGTAAAGACCCTACTTCCTGCTTGTGTGGTATTGATTGTGGATTATGCGATTACAGGGGAGCTCCGGCGAGTTGATGATCTCGCAAGAGCTTTGGTGGTTCGTGTATGGCTTAGTCCCAGATCGGTACCTCTCCCAGCCTTTAAATAGGCTGGGTCTCGGGAGTTTGTAACCGACCTAGTTTACACATAAGGAAAGCCTAAACCGACTATGCCTATGTCTAGTCTTGGAGGGTACTCCATCTTCTTGGGCCTCTTGTCTTGGGCTTCGAGTAGGCTCTTCGATATTGGGCTTTAGTCGTTACGTGCACCAGGTACCCTCATGGTAGGGTACCCGATATGTATACCCATGTCAGTGATCGTAAACGGCACCACCAACAACTTTCAGAAGTGATTTCTTGCTCCTACTGTCGATTAAACCTTGGTTTCATACTGAGGGAAACTGCTGCTACACTGCTTCATACCTTCCTCTTGGGGTCTCCCAACGAACGTGTGATCCACGTCATCAAGCTCTTTTTCTGGCGCCGTTGCCGGGAGCAAGAGGATTTCTGCAAGGGGAGTTTCACGCTTCCAATCTCTTTACTTTGTTATTGTCTTGCTTAGTTTATTTTTATTTAGTCTTGTTTGCTTTATTTATCAAAAACACAAAAAATTAGTTACTTTTATTTTCAAGTTGTTATCTTTCTGTTTTGTTTTAATTTTGCTAAAATGAGTACCCCTGAGAACACTAAGTTGTGTGATTTCACTAGCACGAACAACAATGATTTCATTAGTACACCTATTGCTCCACCTGCTTCTAACGCAGAATTCTATGAAATTAAACCTGCACTTTTAAATCTTGTTATGAAAGAGCAATTCTCTGGTGTTAGTACTGATGATGCTGCTGCTCACCTTAATAATTTTGTTGAACTTTGTGAGATGCAAAAGTATAAGGATGTAGATGGTGATATTATTAAACTGAAACTTTTTCCTTTCTCTTTGAGAGGACGTGCTAAAGAATGGTTGCTATCTTTGACTAGAAATAGTATTGATTCATGGACTAAATGCAAAGATGCTTTCATAGGAAAATATTATCCTCCTGCTAAGATTATATCTTTGAGAAGTAGCATTATGAATTTCAAACAATTTGATAATGAGCATGTTGCTCAAGCTTGGGAGAGAATGAAATCATTGGTAAAGAATTGTCCCACCCATGGACTGACTGCTTGGATGATCATCCAAACCTTTTATGCAGGACTAAATTTTTCTTCAAGAAACCTATTGGATTCGGCCTCTGGAGGTACCTTTATGTCCATCACTTTGGGTGCTGCAACAAAGCTTCTTGATGATATGATGATAAATTATTCTGAATGGCACACCGAAAGAGCTCCACAAGGTAAGAAGGTAAATTCTGTTGAAGAAATCTCTTCCTTGAGTGATAAGATTGATACTATTATGTCTATGCTTACAAATGGAAAAATGCATGTTGATCCAAATAATGTTCCTTTAGCTTCTTTGGTTGCTCAAGAAGAGCATGTTGATGTGAACTTCATTAAAAATAATAACTTCAACAACAATGCTTATAGGAATAATTTTGGTAATAACAATTATAAGCCCTATCCTTTTAATAGTGGCAATGGTTATGTTAATTCTTATGGTAATTCCTACAACAATAATAAGAGTGTACCCTCTGATCTTGAAGTCATGCTTAAGGATTTTATTAGTACACAAACTGCTTTCAATAAATCTGTTGAGGAAAAGTTTGGGAAAATTGATGTTCTTGCCTCTAAAGTTGATAGTCTTGCTCTTGATGTTGATTTGTTAAAAATTAAAACTATGCCTCATGATGTTAAAGAGAGCAAAACTCTCAATGCTATACAAGTTAAAATTGATAATAATGTGAGGATGTTAGCTGATTTACATGCTAGGTGGGCAAGAGAGGATGAAATTGCTAAAAAGAATAGTATTGCTAGAGTTTATACTATTACTACTACTGAAAATGCTATAAACTCAAGTGTTAACAAACCTCCTACTATCAATGGTAAAGTAATTGGTGTTGGCAATGTCTCTACTTCTGTTGCAAAACGTTTAAAATTGCCTGAAAACACTGAAACTGTTCCTGATAAAAGTGCTGAAATTTTTCGAGATGTGGGAGACAATGGTCCCATTACTTTTGATAATAATGATTTGATTTTGATGGTTGCAATATTTCTGAAGTAATTAAGTTCTTGCAAAAGCTAGCTAGAAGTCCTAATGCTAGTGCTATAAACATGGCTTTTACTAAACATATTACTAATGCTCTCATGCAAGTTAGGGAAGAGAAATTAAAACATGAAGCTTCTATCCCTAGGAAGTTAGAAGATGGTTGGGAGCCCATCATTAAAATGAAGGTGAATGATTTTGATTGCAATGCTTTATGTGATCTTGGTGCTAGTATTTCTGTTATGCCTAAGAAACTCTATGATATGCTTGATTTAGCACCTTTGGAACACTGTTATTTGGATGTTCACCTTGCTGATAATACTATAAAGAAACCTTTGGGGAGAGTTGATGATGTTTTTATAATGGTTAACAATAACCTTGTCCCCGTTGATTTTGTTGTTTTGGATATTGAATGCAATGCTTCTTGTCCTATTGTTTTGGGAAGACCTTTTCTTAGAACTGTTGGTGCTATTATTGATATGAGAGAGGGGAATATTAAATATCAATTCCCACTCAAGAAAGGTATGGAACACTTCCCTAGAAAGAAGATGAAGTTACCTTTTGATTCTATTGTTAGAGCAAATTATTCTGTTGATGCTTCATCACTTGGAAACACTTGATTCTTACTTTCTGCGCCTAGCTGAAAGGCGTTAAAGAAAAGCGCTTATGGGAGACAACCCATTATTTTATTTCTGCAATTTTTCTTTTCTTTTTGAGTCAAGGAGTTGTTTACTTCTGTAACAATTCCTTTGTATCTTTATTTTATCGCATTGTTGTGCCAAGTATTGCCTCTAATAGGAAGATGATGCTAGATTTGGATTTCTGCGCAGGAACAGATTTCTGCTGTTCACCGTTTTAATTCTGTAAAATCACAGAAAAATTATTTAAATCTGCAAATTTTTGTGCGTGATCCTCAGATATGTACGCATCTTTCGTTAGTTTAAAGTTTTTCGATCTGAGCAACGTAAGTGCCTCGAAAAAATTCGTCTTTGGACTGTTCTGTTTAGACAGATTCTGTCTTTTATTTTTCGCATTCTCTCTTTTACTAGTGTTGAGTGGAATTCTTTTTTAGGGTGAAGAGCTTCACATAACATCAGTGGCAGTAGCTAATGTTAAAAGTAACGGTCATGTTTGTGTCCTTATAGAACATGTGAGTTTTTGATTGTGCACTAACCCTCTAATGAGAATTACTTTGAGTTTGGTGTGGCGGAAGTTTTCAAGGGTCAAGAGAGAAGGATGATATAATGTGATCAAGAAGAGTGAAGAGCTTAAGCTTGGGGATGCTCCCATGGATCACCCCAGCATATTTCAAGAAGACTCAAGCGTCTAAGCTTGGGGATGCCCAAGGCATCCCCTTCTTCATCAGCAACTTATCAGGTCATCTCTAGTGAAACTATATTTTAATTCTTTCACATCATATGTGCTTTACTTGGAGCGTCTGTGTGCTTTTATTTTCAGTATTTTATTTTTCTTATGGTCAACTTGATTGGACCCAGCATTCTTGATTGGGAGAGAGACACGCTCCGCTTTTTCATATGAATACTCCTATTCTTCACTTATACTTGTTGAGTATTCTTATCTAGCTATTGCTATGCTTTTAGCTCCTGTTTTGCATGCATCTCTTATTCAGAGCTGTTAGTTCTTTTAAAGAAAGTACTCTCTTGCTTCACTTATAATTGTTTGGAGAGTTTATGTTGAAATAAATTGATTGGTGTTTGGTTGGAACAGAAAATGTTGCATGTGGTAGATGGTATAATGGAAAAAGCTTACATATTCTTGTAGATCACTGTATTGGATAATTTGATACTTGTCAATTGTTTTGAGTTATCAAGTAGTTCATGTTTAAGCTTTTGTATCATGTAGTTAAAACCTATTAATGAAGAACTACCGTAAAGCTCGTTGAAATTTGGTTTGCATGATTGGTATCTCTAAGGTCTAGATATTTTCTAGTAAAAGGGTTTGGTTAACAAGGAAGACAGTGTAGAGTCTTATAATGCTTGCAATATGTTTTCATATAAGTCTTGCTGTGTCGGTTGATATCCTGTGTTTGCTTCAAATAACCTTGCTAGCCTAAACTCTGTACTGAGAGGGAATGCTTCTCGTGCATCCAAAACCTTGAGCCAAAATCCATGCCATCTGTGTCCACCATAACTACCTATATGTGGTATTTCTTGCCATTCCAAGTAAATTTTTCATGTGCTACCTTTAAACTATTCAAACTTTATTACTCCTATTTTGTGTCAATGTTTACCAAGCTCATGAGGACGGGGTGGATGTCTTTATGTCAACTGTCAAACAGACTTTACCACCGGACTAGCGGCATATACATCCGCTTATCCATTAATTTTGCAAAAAGAGCTGGCAAATGGGGTGCCCAGTCCCAATTAATTACAACTTTAACCGCTTAATTCTCTTCACATTTTTGCCCTGATTTATCAGTCAAGCAATGACAAACAGTGAAATATCTGCATGTGTAAACAAAAGAGAAAGGGGATGATCTGCCTTGCTGGTAGAAATAACGTCCTTCATGGGAGCCGCTCTTAAAAGTCTGGTTGGCAGGGGTCATATTGTACTTTCCATTTTCTGATTCGTTGACAATTAACAAACACCTCTCAAAACTTATTTTTACTCTCTATATGATTTCAAAAACTTAAAAAGCTCTAGCACATGATTTAATCCCTGCTTCCCTCTGCGAAGGGCCTTTCTTTTACTTTTATGTTGAGTCAGTTTTCCTACTTCTTTCTATCTTAGAAGCAAACACTAGTGTCAACTTTGGTGCAACAATTTTTATATGCTGTATATTGCACTTATTATATGCTTTGTGTTGACAAATATCCATGAGATATATATGTTGAAAGTTGAAAGCAATTGCTGAAACTTAAATCTTCCTTTGTGTTGGTTAAATACCTTTTACTTAGAATCTATTGCTTTATGAGTTAACTCTTATGCAAAACTCTTTGATGCTTGTCTCGAAAGTACTATTCATGAAAAGTTTTTGCTTATATGATTCAGTTGTTTGCTCATTATCTACTTGCTAGCAAACTATAGACCATTGACCTGGATCACTTCATTCATAACATGTGCTTTACAATATTATTTGATCAAGATTATGATTGTAGCATGTCACCTCAGAAATTATTTTGTTTTTATCGTTTTACCTACTCGAGGACGAGTAGAACTAAGCTTGGGGATGCTTGATACGTCTCAAACGTATCTATAATTTCTGATGTTCCATGTTGATATTATACCAATTGTTACATGTTTTATATACACTTCATAGCATTTTTATGCATTTTCTGGGACTAACCTATTAACAAGATGCCACAGTGCCAGTTCCTGTTTTCTGCTGTTTTTGTATTCCAGAAAAGCTAGTCTGGAAATATTCTCGGAATTGGACGAAACTTGGACAGAACCTCCTATTTTTCCAACACGTACACGGAGTCCAAGGAGAGACGGAGGGGAGCCACGAGGCAGCCACACCATGGGGCCGCGCGGGCCCCCTGCCGCGCCGTGGGGTGGTGTGGGGCCCACGGCTCTCCAGCCGCCGCCCTTTCGCCTATTTATTCTCCCGACGCGAAAACCCTAAATACCCGAGCCATTATCCACGAAAAGTTCCAGAGACGCCGCCGCCGTCAACCCTAGCTCGGGAGGGTTCAGAAGCTCTTCCCGGCACCCTGCCGGAGAGGGGAATCATCACCGGAGGGCTCTACATCACCATGCCTGCCTCCGGAGTGATGCGTGAGTAGTTCATCCTTGGACTACGGGTCCATGGCAGTAGCTAGATGGTTGTCTCTCCACTTTATGCTATCATGTTTAGATCTTGTGAGCTGCCTATCATGATCAAGATCATCTTATTGTAATGCTACATGTTGTGTTTGCTGGGATCCGATGAATATTGAATACTATGTCAAGTTGATTATCAATCTATCTTATATGTTATTTATGATCTTGCATGCTTTCCGTTACTAGTAGATGCTTTGGCCAAGTAGATGCTTGTAACTCCAAGAGTGAGTATTTATGCTAGATAGTGGGTTCATGCCTCCGGTAATCTGGGAGAGTGACAATAACTTCTAAGATTGTGGATGTGCTGTTGCCACTAGGGATAAAATAACCGATGCTTAGCTTAAGGGTGCGCCGTTAGGTCTAATGCATTTGTTTACATTACGCACATTACTTAATGCAATTATCCGTTGCTTGCAACTTAATACCAACGGGGAACTCGGATGACAACCTGGCGGTGGATTATTAGTCATAGACGCTGTTGGATAACGGTCTATGTATTTTGTCGTAATGCCCACATGAATATCATAGTAATCATCATGTCATATATATGCATTGTCATGCGCTCAATATTTTGTCAATTGCCCAGCTGTAATTTGTTCACCCAGCATGTTAGTTATCTTTTATGGAGAGACACCACTAGTGAATTGTGGACCCCGGTCCATTCTTTTACACTGACTAGCAAACGTGCCCGTGCGTTGTAACGGAAAAGGAAAAAAATGTGAAGTATTTATTTACCCGGTCACAGTTACAACCAGGTCCTTAGTTGAAGCACTGGTGCCGGCCACATGGAGCTGGTAACACTTGTGAGCGCTGCCACCAGGGCAGCAAGCTCATACTCCACGGAGCTACTCTTCGCGCCCGGGGACGACATGCTCGTCTTGCATGGACCTGAAATGAGCCCGGCTTGCATCGACCAGGTCGCGCGGTGTGTCTACACGTGAAGAGCAGACCCATAGGATGGCATAGTCCTGCGGCTACACCCCCAGTCGAACCATCTCGTCGTTGATCTCTAGCGACTCTTTGGCTCTTTTGCCCGGCCGGTCGTTCTGCCCGTACCCCGCGATCAGGGCCATCCACGTGATGGTAATATGGTATCGCGTAGGATCCGCATGGCATGGGACACCTTCCTGGCCTCTCCCAGCGAGCCGGTGTTGCCGTGCGTGGATACCAACGAGTTTCCGATCAAGAGGAACGGGTCGAGCACGAGCCAGAGCGAGGTCGCGTGCACCCACAAGCCCAGGCAGCTCGATTGCCGCGGCATCGGCGCCATCACGGCGAAGTCGTCCGGGCCGACACCCGCAGTGACCATGTCGGCATGTCGGGGTAGGCTCGCAGAGCGCAGACGTGGTCCCGGGAGCTCTCCCCCAAAGTCCAGGCGTTGGTGCTCCATCTCGACGGTCTGCTCCAGCTTGACAACTTCGGTGTGTCCACGCGCTCGTACGCTCTGCACGTTCGCCGCTGCTGCCATCCACGCACCCCTCATCCGTCCTCCTCCTCCTCTTCCCGTTCGTCGCCGGGAGCACGGTCCAGAGAGAACCAGTCATAGGACTCGCCCATCGCAGCCAACAGCTCAGGAGATCGTGCCCTCAGCTTTGACGGGGGCAGCCTGCGGACATCAACGGCGCTTGGCTGCGCTTGGGGAAGCCGACACTCTAAACCGTGGGCGCCGTGTCCGTCTGTTAGGGTGCGCGCCGGTGGGTTTCTATGGCCGCTGCCCTTGAAGATTTACGTGGGCTAGTGGGTACGGAAATCAAGCGATTCTTATTGTGGGATTCGATTCGGTATGAATCGGAGTTTTGAGGGAATCGGTAGGAATCAGAGTTTGGTATGAACTTGTTGTGCTTCGAGTGCAGGACGGAAGGAAAGGTTCGACCAAGCAATGGAATACCTACGAAACAACCAGGACGCTGGTCGATCGGGAGGACGACGTACCTGAACGGGACAACGTACGAAACCAACGGACAAAAAAAGGGGAGGAAGAAACGTTCCTCCCTTTATTATTAGGTATAGATAATACAACCAACTGCAAACATTGTTCCTTTTCATTCTCTGCAATTTACTACTGTTTTCCACACCATACGTTTAATCCTTTGTTTTCAGCAAGCCGGTGAGATTGACAACCTCACTGTTTCGTTGGGGCAAAGTAGTTTGATTGTGTTGTGTGCAGATTCCACGTTGGTGATCGTAAACGGCGCCACCAACAACCTTCAGAAGTGATTTTTTGCTCCTACTGGTCGATTAAATCTTGGTTTCATACTGAGGGAAACTGCTGCTACACTGCTTCATACCTTCCTCTTGGGTCTCCCAACGAACATGTGAGCCACGTCATCACCTCTATTTAGCTAGTCCATTGTGCGATTGATGATCGAGGTTTCCCGATCATGTGACATTTATGTCAGTTGACAATGGAGTCATGTCATTGGGAGAATGATGTGATTGACACACCCAATATTTCTAGGACGTGGTCATTACGCCTTCGACCGTGAGATCAACTCTAATTGCTATTTCTGGAAGATACTTTGATTGCATCAAACGTCATATCTTACATAGTATGAAAATAAAGGTGTCCCTCTCGGGTATCGGAAGGAAGTATGTTGAGGCGAGGGATCAAGAGCGGGATTTGCCAATCCGCATAGCAGGATAGATACTCTGGCCCACTCGGTGATATTTCATCAATGAGCTTGCAAGCATGTGACTGGGTCACGGGGATGTAAAATCACAGACGAGTAAAGAATAGTATTGTCGGTAACGAGATCGAACTAGGTATCGCGATGCCTGAGATCGAGTCTCGGACAAACTAAGTATCGCCTGGTAAAAGGTCTAAGACTTGACGTCTAAGGTTCGAACGACAAAGTTATTCGTGGACGTACATGACTATCATGGGTATCCACGACCCCGCTGTTAGTCATTGATCAGAGAACGGGTCTCGATCATGTCTGGAGTGATCCCGAACCGCTAGGGTGACACACTTAAGGGTAGGTGACGTTTATGTTAGACTGGACGCAGAAAGAGAAAATAGAAGGAGCACCGAAAACGTTCCGGGACATATCCGATGGAGTTCGGAGGGCGACGAAATAGTTTTCAGAGCCAAAATAAATTAGATAATATGTATTTAATATTAATTAATAGAATTAATGATTAAATATATTTTTATTTATTTATTTTCGGATTTATTGGCAGCCCCAACTCTAAATGGGCCAAACTCCCGGAAGAGGGGGCCCATGGGTGGGGGGACCGCACCACAGAGGAGGGAGAGGTGCGGCTGGCCTAGGTGGGCCGAATGGGGCCCACCAGGAGCCAGCGCACCCCCCTAGCCGGCCGAACCATGTGGGAATAGTCCCACATGGCTAAGCCACTAAGGTGACACCCCTCCTCTCCCCTTTATATAGTGGTGCCCCCATGGCTTGGAAATTCACCCAATTCTCTCTCTCTCACGTCTGTTTAGACGTGGCTCCGCAATTTGGGCTACGCACGGGTTGAGGTTTTCTCCACCATACGCACACCGCCGTGCTGCTGGTCTTCTTCGGTCCAAGTCTTCTGCTTCCACTGCTTTGCTGGATCAGAGCCCGGAGGTCGTCATCTTCTCCGTACGTGTGTAAGCTTTGCGAGGCGCCACACTTGGGGCGCTTGGAGGAGTTCGTCTTCATGACCTCGAGGTTGGCTACGTCGGCTTCATCGATAACGCTTGTGCGGGAGCGTAATCCCCACTTTTCGGTCTACAAGGGTATGTACATCGATCACCTCCGTTACGGTATATCTACATAGTAATAGATTCTGGCTAGTATTAAGGTTATCGTTGTTAGGAATATTTTTGTTTTCTGCACGCAATCACCTTCACATATTCCTTTTCTTATAAAGGGAGTGTAGGAGGGGGACTGTGTGCCGTATATACTTTTTTTATGTCAAGGTGGTCGTATCCACCGTCCGAATAGATAGAAGAGGTGACCCAGTTTATAAGGGAAACCGGGTCAAAAAACCATACAAATTGTACAATGCCCTGTTTATGCAGAAAACAGGGCCAAAAAACCTCACCGGCGAGATGACCCACCACCCACACAACACAAGTCGACCGAACACCATAGACACACACCACCTGCTCCGGGGTGCCGCCCCGGCGTAGCAACCAGGACGAAACTTCGCGTTGCCCGAAGTCGAACCATTCAGGGTCAACGAGCCTGCTGTCCACATCGCACCAGGACGCCACCCAATCCCACCTGCTCCGGGGCCGCCGCCCCGACGTAGCAACCAGGACGAAACTCCGCCTTGCCCGAAGTCGAACTAGCTGTCCGCGCAGCACCAGGACGCCACCCAAAACCGCACTAGGCCACGGCCCTTGCTCCATAGGACCGTCGCCGCGTGGGATCCCGAGGCCGCCGCCTCGACATACCGCCACCGTCCGGGGCCGCCACCCCAGTGTTCGCTTCCCCCGACCACAACGCCATCCTGACCGGCCTTCGCGGAACCATTGCACCGCGAGGGCCAACAACTCCAAGGCGACGCCTCCAAGAAGGTAGGGACGCGTCCGGCGTCGCCGCCCACTCCAAAGAAGCTTAGGTTTTCACTCGAAGATGTTGCAACCGCTCACGTCGGATGGCATCGAAGCTCCCCAAACGACACAAAAAAGAAGGGAACGACGCCCGGAGATGCCGCCGTCGTGGGCCCGACCAAAGTCGGGGCAAGGCTTCCGCTCGGAGCTCGATCTGTCCGCGAAGCGCAGTGAGCTATGGCGGTGAAGGAGCAAGGGTGCTGCCCCTGCCAAAGAAGCGCAACTACTCCATTGTGAGATGGATGAGGCGACCGTCAGGCTAATTTTTTGGATATTGAAATATAGATCCTAATTAGCAAGACCAGAGGATGAAGTTTACCAAAATTTAGCTGTCTGGTAAAAACCGAAACAAGACAATGAGTTATCTCTTGAGAAAATGATTTGTTACCATTAAAACAAGTCCAAAGCAGATTTATAGATATCATTAGCTATTGGTGATTAATCTAAAATGTTATCATTTGTTTTGTCACAACTTAATAAATTGAGGTTTATAAAAAGATATCAATGAGCATGCAATGCACCTTTTTTACTTCTCAGAATGCTAATTTACGTTTGAGGTGTGGTATGGTGGGCTTATCTACACATGTATTCTATGCAGTTTAGCTTCAAATGGATGAGGGTGCACAATTAGTGTCGAGATACATGGCGGCAAGACACTTTCAAGACTCATTGAACTATTCTATGGTCGATTTGTACCTTTATTATGTCATGATTGTCACATTTTGAATATGCTTGTGAATTAAAAGTTTTCTAACAAAGGTCATGGCGAATTACCTAGCATTCGAGTATGGTAAAAGTTGTTCGACCCTTAGTAACCAAGGGTTAACTATTTTATAACCCTAATAACCTAATGGTTAAACTATTTGTCCCATTACACAAATTGGTTCAATACGTTTGAATACCAAATCACATCGTTATGGAAATGTATTCATTGATCTTTGATGAAATAGAGGGTCGGACGTACAAATATGTTTTTCTCATGCAACATCGTAGGGGAAATTTCCTGTGCCATGAACCCGTCGACCCTTTTCGCGCACCCGTCAACCTTTCTGCGTGACCCATCACTCTGCCTCCTGCACTCTACGATTGTCGTCTCTCGAAAGATGGACACCGGGGATAAAGGATACCCCCTTTTTAGGTTCGGTATGGGGCGCGAAGGAGGCTGAGAATCGTCTCCCGGGTAAGATCTCGATCAAGCTCTACTCTCCATGATCCAAGCAAGCAAACAAAGGGACACAAGGAGCTACCCAGGTTCAGGCCGCCCGGAGGCTAAAAGCCCTACTCCTGCATGTCTGGATTGATGAGTTCTTCATGGTGTAGCTTACAATGGAGGCTTCCGGGTGAGGTACCCGGAAGCGTTTTGGCTTGAGGCAGACGACGGACAGATCCTGCCCCCGGAGGAGATCACCTTCTTTCTCTACCCTCTCAGCCCTAGTCTAGCTTGGCCTTCTTCTAACTTGTAACTTGTCCTTCTTTCTTCCTTTCCTCCCCCTTCCTCCGTGCCTTGGTCCTCCTTTTATAGGCCAAGGGGATACCACATGGTCACGCGAGGAGTGAGGAAGGTTTTAGGCGGGAAGAACCTCCCTCGGCGGGTTGAGGAGAAGACGTGGCCTTTCCTCCTCCAAGTGTCTCCTTTGGGGTAGGTGGGAGCGTCCACCTTTGGGGAAAGCGGGGCGGACAAAGGCTGACAACACCACGGGCCGTGCTCCCGACCCGCGTCTCCGTCGTCTTGCTTCCCAAGTCTTCTGAGATCTTCTAGCGTGCGCTGGAGTGCTTATCCATAGTCATTCGGAGGTGCACCCGAGAGGGAGCCCGCCTCCTGCCGGGGACTCGGGCTCTCGGGGGCTTCATTGTCTTCCCGGGTGGTTAGGGGACCCGGCATGCCCCCAGGACCGGAGTCCTTAGTCGATGCAGCTCTTGGGCGTTGCTCGTGAGGTTGGTGGGTGGACCCGCCAACCTGTCTTGTGTCTTGACCTTGTCCATCTTGCCCGCCAACCTGTCTTGTGTCTTGACCTTGTCCATCTTCATCCTGGGCCCGCGTGCGGCGGACCCACTTTGGCAGCATTAGGGGAACCCCATGTTCCACTGTTGCGACAGTAGCCCCCGGGCATGGTCCCGGCGGCTCTTGCTCCAGCTGCCGGGGCTATGACCTAAAAAATAGGTCAAAGTGGGTCCCTGGCATCTGGTCTTCCTTGCTCTGTCGGGGACTCGCCAAGGTGATGTAGGGACGAGTCCCCGGGTCTTCTTGACTGGATTGCAGCGAACGTTGCGGTTCGCGCGGGCTTCGTGCTCATCTTGGATTCTAACGGGAAAAACGCGCCGAAAGTGGCACATCTCCTTGATCCCCGCATCAGTCGGAGTAATGGGGCCACGACACGACGCGTGGGATGCCTCATAAGCCACGACTGGGTAGCACTGTAGCCATTACCTTCTCAGATTCACCAAAAAATCCCCAAATCGCCGCGCAGGGAGCTCCGCCCTCTTGATTTCGCCTAGCGCCTCCCTCCTGCCTTGGCCGCCGCAATCCTCCTCCGCTTCTTGCTCCAGCTTCCCGCTCATGACGCCTAAGCGGAACAGAAGAGGGGTGAGGGAGCTGAGGCAATCTGCAGCCGAGAAGGCGGCGATGGAAGCTTCTCTCGCCGACGCTCCGCCTCCTACGAGGGTGACTCAAGCCCTATTTTCTCCGAGTGAATACGCGTCCGTAGAGGCCGCACGGCGCATCTGTCAATCTCTTGCTTCGAGCTTCCGCGGTGCTGAAAGTGTGGTGGTGCGTCCTGGGAGCGGACCACAGCAGGACGGCGAGGTGATTACTTTCCATGACTTCTCCACCATTGGTCTTCTTCCTCCATTCTCTGAGTTCTTCATTGCAATCATGGAGACTTACAGGTTGCACATGCTGCACTTGCATCCTAACGCCGTGATGATGCTTGCCACATTCGCATATGCCTGCGAGGCATTCGTGGGTGTTGCGCCCTCAGTGGCCTTGTTTCGCCATTACTTTGTTCCGCGCCTGGGGAAGTCCAAGTGGATTGTCGGGGGTGTTTCCTTCTGCCTCCGGAGAGATTCGGCGCGTCAGTACCCGGAAACACACACCAAGAACCCCTGGGGAGAATGGAGGTATAACTGGTACTTCGTCAAAGCGGACGGAGCAAATCCCCATCTGGTTCTGCCATCTTATCCAGCAGAGCGCTTGGCGCACTCCAAAGAGAGAAGCTCTCAAGGCGAGGCCATGGCTCCGGCTATCGGCAGGCTGACTGCTCTCCGGGACAGGGGAGTGACGGGTGCTATGATATTGGGTGACTTCATTCGCAGAGGGATTGCTCCTTTGCAGTTCCGGTGCCACCCCATCTGGGAGCTCAATCAGGCGGGTGGCAGCTCCTTGAGGTCTAGATTTCACTTGATGGAGACTAGCTGGGCCCTGACTATGGGCTATTTGTTGCCGGGGATGCCATATTATCTTCCGGACGATGTCTTGCCATTGTATGAGGATCCAGCCGCTGACAGTATCCGGTCCTCCATGCCCGTATGCAACGAGTATGGGATAGCGGGTACTACCAGGATAGATCCCCCGCCAGCGCCCAAGGTGCGCGGTCAGCGGGGAACAAACCCGGAAGAGGAGACTTTGGTACATGGAGACATTTCGCCCGAAGAGCCTGGGTCTTCCGAAGAAGATGGTGATGATACAGCTCTTCCTGAGGCGCCGTCCAGGAGCAGAGGTTCCAACCCTCCTTTTAAGGTGGTGACTGCACCGACGGGTGCTGGGACACCAAGGCAGCCAACACCGCCGGGTTCACTGCTGACATAGGAGTCCGACCAGGCGTCGGGAGTTGTCCCACCTCCTCTTGCGGACGAAGGGGGTGGCGAAGAGAGCTGGTCCTGGCCCACTCTTTTTGACGACTTGCTGAAGAAGAACTGGAGCTTTTCCCGGTCGAAGAGGACCCGCCGGTAAGTTCGGTTGGAAGATAGCCTGGGCGCGTGCTGTTTCTCACATGGCATTGTTATGATACTTTCTGTCCATCCTTCATGTAGGAGCCCGACACCAGAGTGGCCGAGCAAACGGGTTCGGGGAAACGAAGATGTCGGAGCTGAGTGTTCCATCGATGCCCCGGCAGATAACGACTCAGAGCCCCCGAGCTCCCGGCCTGCGCCAGGGGCAGCGAAGGAGGCTCTGGTTGTCAAGGCAGAGGCGCGAGGAATGTCCCTCCAAGCCCAAGAATTTGGTGCGTCTCGAAGGAGCCCGACGATTGCTCCGTCTTCCGCGAGAGCAGAGGAAGTTGTCGATGAGGATGGCCCCGGGGAAGAGCACGACGTGGATCCCCAGGCGGCCACTTCACCGTGCAGACTCGAAGCAGGCATGTTCCCTCCAGGGGACACGATCCCTAGGCGCGTTGGGCCCATGCCTGAACCCGGGAAGGTTGGAGAAGGCCCCGGGTTCTCCAGGACGTTTTCCAGCGTCAAGGAGTTCTTGTCGTTTGCCTGCGCCGAAATGGCGCAGTTGGTGCCTCCGGCGTCCACTAGCGAGGAGTGCTTGCGGGCCCGAGAACTGAGGCTTACCGCGGACGAGGAGGCCCTAGACACCAGAGAGCTGAAGCTGGCGGCGAACGAGGAGCTGCTTTATGCTCGAGAGGTGAGAATATCCAACCAAGAAAAAGAGTTGGAGCAGCGGCTGGCCGAACTGAACGACAGCGAGCGTTCATATCTTGACGCAATCGAGGAACTCCAGACAAGGGTGGCGCGAGACGAGGATCGTCTGGAACAGAGCTTGGAAAACATAACTAGATGGACTCGAAGTGAGGTCGAACATGACCTCCAGGTCAAAGATCAGACCATTTCGTCACTGGGCAGGCAGATCTCCAGACTGCGGGATGATCTCAAAAGGATAGGAAAAAACTGGAGCTAGCCACAAAAGACTTCCAGAGGGCTAGAGACGAGAGGGACAATCTGGCGTCTAAAGATAGATCGCTTACCGTCGAAGTCGAGACGCAGAAGAGAGCCCTTGTTGCTGCAGAGAAGTTCAAACATGAGACTAACGCTAGCCACGTCACCGTGGAGAGGAAAATCCAGGAACTGCAGGGAGCGGTGAAGTTCAGGGACGACGCGGCTGAACTCATGGCCGTCATCCGCAAGACTGAAGCTCGAGAGCTGTCCGAAGGTCAGGCAGCTATGGAAACGTCCAAATCTCAGGCGTAAATTGCCTAGGACCAACACGAGCAAGTGTCCAACCAGCTTAAAGAGGTGCAAGCCGAGCTGGCGGAGGCCAAAGCTGCTCTTGAGAGGGAGCAACGCCAGTTCAGACTTCACCGCGGTGATGACAACAACATCTTGCTCCGGATGCATAACGGATCTTTGGACATCGTGAGAGAATTCACGAGCTTGGGTGTGCCTTCTCCACCTGCCCTCCTGCCTGATCATTCCACTTCTTTCACTCATTATCCTGGGTTCTTGGAGTATGTAGCCTTGCTTATTGGCGGCATCAAGGAGCATGCGAGCAGAGTCACTCCTGAGCTGGGGAACAGGCAGTGAGGCAGGCGACGACCCACTTTGTTGCAGCACTCCACCAACGGCACCCGCAGCTTTCCTTACTATCTGAATTAGACAGGCTGGGACCCGAGACACCATCTCATCTGGATGTTACCCGCCAGGTGGAAGAGATTCTGGAACGCCTTTCCCGTGAAGATGACCCGTGAGCCTGTAAAACCCTAAAAATGACAATACCGAGGGCCGTGAACCATGCTTTGATATTGCCAATAGGCTGATAAACTTGTGCTTTTGAATGTAAATAACCTTTTCCTGGAATACGTAAGTTTTATTGCACTCGTGGGGGCTTTACGCTCTCGGGAAGGATCCAAAGGCATGAGCGCTAACCAGCCATGAGCATTCAGACTGGTCTGAAGTACTGACACAGGGCGCAACCCCCCAAAGGACCCACCGCTCCTGACCGCACGGACCTCAGCCCACGACTCCACTGCCCGAGGGAAACTGACAGTGTCATCGCGAAGGCGCTGCCCCAGGATGACGCCCGCTTTCGTCTTAGCCAAAGCACATAAAACCGACGTACCCAGAAAAAGCCCGTGCAAGCACGTTTATACTTAGCTCGTATTTGACTTCTTCGGGCTATCTCGGCAGTTACTTTGTCGCGCTGCCGCCGAGGTGGGTCTTCTATGCTGTGTTTCACGCATAATTCTGCCTTGTCCAGCAATTCTTGGCGGGAACAAGGCTCCAAACCAAGATAGTCCAACTTAGGGCAGACCCTCAAATGCTGACTAGGGGCATGGCTGACTGGCATACGCCGGTCCGGAGACCCTTTCATCTGCGATACCCGGAGACCACCTGTCTGGTGATCCGATGACTTGCTGGCGTAGTGAGGACGCTGGTCCGGAGACCCTTTCATCTGCGATACCCGGAGACCACCCGTCTGGTGATCCAGCGACTTGCTGGCGTAGTGAGGACGCCGGTCCGGAGACCCTGAAGATGTTTTATCCGCGAGATCCGGAGGCCGGACAATTAGCGATCCAGTACTTCTTAGGAGGTCCGCTTGGTCCCGGGTGTATTGTCACAATGTGGTCCGGAAGATCCCATTCTCCTTCAGCGAGATTTCCACAGACGAAAGTCTGATCCCACCTAGCGGCAGTTAGCCCTTGACTGTCCTGTGCCCGTTGCTGCGTCGGGCAAGATTCCGCAGGGTTCTCGGTCTGAGTGGAGGCGTTAGCGAAGGTTCTGAAAGATCTCCCTTTCTATGGCACCCCTGTAGTGGTGTTGCCTTTGGCTTTCTTCGGCTTCTTATTAAGGGGGCAATCTCTGCTGATATGTCCAGGCTCGCCACATGTGTAGCAATCCCCATTCTTCTGGCGCAGCTGGATGTCGTTGAACTGGCGGCAGTCCTCCAGACTGTGCCTATCAGATCTGTGGTACACGCATCATACCCCGGGCTTGCCATCCCGACCTGGGGGAATATGGATCTCTTGAGGTACATAGATGAGAGGACCCTCCTGGTGAGGTTCATTCTTCGCGTCTTGGCCGAGGTTTTCCTCCTCTGGAAGCGGCACTGCGGGCAGTGCGTCAGAGCAGAGTTCCTCCCTCACTCCATGCATCCATAGAGAAGGAGGGACATCAATGCTCGTGGCACCTTCCTCAGGTCTTCCCTTGCTTGCCAAAGGGCTGATGTACGCGGCGGGAGGAACGAACTGGATTCCAAAGGCTTGATCTTTGGCGGCAGGTGTCGACGAAGATTCTTCAAGAACAAAACCGAGCCCAGGGTACCGCAAGAACTCCATGGCTGCCTTCCCTTTTCTCTTAAGTGCCATCTTGGCAGGGGGGGTTCGCCTGGCCAGTGTAATGAACTAGAAGCAGATCTTGCAACAGATGAAGAGCTAGAGGCGGCTCTTGTTCCGGCCGAAGAGCTTGACGTAGATCTCGAAGTTGACGACGAAGAACTGGACGTAGACGAATCCAGCGCTTGCACCCCCTACCTGGCACACCAGATGTCGTGTCTCAAAAGATGGACACCGAGGATAAAGGATACCCCTTTTTAGGTTTGGTATGGGGCGCGAAGGAGGCTGAGAATCATCTCCCGGGTAAGATCTCGATCAAGCTCTGCTCTCCACGATCCAAGCAAGCAACCAAAGGGACACAAGGAGCTACCCAGGTTCAGGCCGCCTGGAGGCTAAAAGACCTACACCTGCATGTCTGGATTGATGAGTTCTTCATGGTGTAGCTTACAATGGAGGCTTCCGGATGAGGTACCCGGAAGGGTTTTGGCTCGAGGTAGACGAAGGACAAATCCTGGCCCGGAGGAGATCACCTTCCTTCTCTACCCTCTCAGCCCTAGTCTAGCTTGGCCTTCTTCTAACTTGTAACTTGTCCTTATTTCTTCCTTTCCTCCCCCTTCCTCCGTGCCTTGGTCCTCCTTTTATAGGCCAAGGGGATACCATATGGTCACGCGAGGAGTGAGGGAGGTTTTAGGCGGGAAGAACCTCCCTCGGCGGGATGAGGAGGAGACGTGGCCTCTCCTCCTCCAAGTGTCTCCTTTGGGGTAGGTGGGAGTGTCCACCTTTGGGGAAAGCGGGCGGACAAAGGCTGACAAAACCACGGGCCGTGCTCCCGACCCGCGTCTCCGTCGCCTTGCTTCCCAAGTCTTCTGAGATCTTCTAGCGTGCGCTGGAGTGCTTATCCGTAGTCGTTCGGAGGTGCACCCGAGAGGGAGCCCGGCCTCCTGCCGAGGACTCGGGCTCTCGGGGGTATAAATACTCTAATGTTTCCATATTAATCATGTCAAACATATTGGTTCAAAATTGTAAGGTGCCTAGCTGAATACCCGAGCATCGTCACGGGATAATTTTTGTTGAATACAAAGCGCTGGGATATAATCGTTGTCGCGACAGTGGAACATGGGGTTCCCCTAATGCTGCCAAAGTGGGTCCGCCGCACGCGGGCCCAGGATGAAGATGGACAAGGTCAAGACACAAGACAGGTTGGCGGGTCCGCCCACCAACCTCACGAGCAACGCCCAAGAGCTGCATCGACTAAGGACTCCGGTCCAGGGGGCCTGCCGGGTCGCCTAACCACCCGGGAAGTAGATCTCGAAGTTGACGATGAAGAACTGGACGTAGACGAATCTAGCACTTGCACCCCCTACCTAGCGCGCCAGATGTCGTGTCTCGAAAGATGGACACCGAGGATAAAGGATACCCCTTTTTAGGTTTGGTATGGGGCGCGAAGGAGGCTGAGAATCATCTCCCGGGTAAGATCTCGATCAAGCTCTGCTCTCCATGATCCAAGCAAGCAACCAAAGGGACACAAGGAGCTACCAAGGTTCAGGCTGCCCGGAGGCTAAAAGCCCTACACCTGCATGTCTGGATTGATGAGTTCTTCACGGTGTAGCTTACAATGGAGGCTTCCGGGTGAGGTACCCGAAAGGGTTTTGGCTCGAGGTAGACGAAGGACAGATCCTGGCCCGGAGGAGATCACCTTCCTTCTCTACCCTCTCAGCCCTAGTCTAGCTTGGCCTTCTTCTAACTTGTAACTTGTCCTTATTTCTTCCTTTCCTCCCCCTTCCTCCGTGCCTTGGTCCTCCTTTTATAGGCCAAGGGATACCACATGGTCACGCGAGGAGTGAGGGAGGTTTTAGGCGGGAAGAACCTCCCTCGGCGGGATGAGGAGGAGACGTGGCCTCTCCTCCTCCAAGTGTCTCCTTTGGGGTAGGTGGGAGTGTCCACCTTTGGGGAAAGCGGGGCGGACAAAGGCTGACAACACCACGGGCCGTGCTCCCGACCCGCGTCTCCGTCGCCTTGCTTCCCAAGTCTTCTGAGATCTTCTAGCATGCGCTGGAGTGCTTATCCGTAGTCGTTCGGAGGTGCACCCGAGAGGGAGCCCGGCCTCCTGCCGGGACTCGGGCTCTCGGGGGCTTCGTTGTCTTCCCGGGTGGTTAGGGGACCCGGCAGGCCCCCAGGACCGGAGTCCTTAGTCGATGCAGCTCTTGGGCGTTGCTCGTGAGGTTGGTGGGCAGACCCGCCAACCTGTCTTGTGTTTTGACCTTGTCCATCTTCATCCTGGGCCCGCGTGTGGCGGACCCACTTTGGCAGCATTAGGGGAACCCCATGTTCCACTGTTGCGACAACGATTATTTCCCAGCGCTTTGTATTCAATAAAAATTCTCCCGTGACGATGCTCAGGTATTCACCTAGGCACCTTACAATTTTGAAACAATATGTTTGACATGATTAATATGGAAACATTAGAGTATTTATACCCCCGTTGCAACGCACGGGCAATTACCTAGTATACTATAGAAGAGTTGGCGGATTCACCATGCCCTTCTCATGTGTTTCTGTGTGATATTTGCCAGTCAAAAGTTTTAATCAGTTCTTGTGCCACCATCAAGGATAAAGCACCACAAAAAGCATGATTTGGTCCCCAATATATGTTCATACCGACATGTTAGTTACTCCTTACTACTCACAACAGTTCCCATATTTGGAGATGTGAATATTGTGGAACTTATATTAAGAAATGCAGAGGTAGAATTATTATTTACATAAGAATAAGATTTGAAAGGTACACACTGATTAGATAAACTGCATTGTAAAGCAATTCAAATTCTGGCAGTGACGACCCTCTTTTCAGAATAACAAGTTGCTCTAGTTTTTTAACAATCTCTTCAAAGAGTTTTGTACCTGTGAGAAACAGGGGTTGATTTATTTCCATTGTTAGTGCAGATTTTTGTAATGGTCGGCACTGAGTTCTTTCTTTCTGCTCTTATCATGCAAATATTTCTGAAGCTCTGCTGCAACAAGCACATAAAAAGATAATCGACTTAAAATATGAAGCGATACGACAATAATTCTAACAACCAATCATATGATTGTTTGAACAAGGATAGATTACACAAACTGATAATTCCGTTACTTTTGGACATCTAGGATCTCTAAACACTGAAGATTGGAAAATAAGTGGCAGGTTTTTATTTCTCTTTTCAGAAAGGTTATTGTATAGATGTATAGTGGAACATTAAGCGGACGAAGTCATGGGTATATGCAATATATTTTCAAGGGCCATTTTGATATGTCATTGTCAACTTTGAAATTTGAACCCGTTGCAACGCACGGTCATTTTGCTAGTCCTATAGTAATATTCGGTGCCTCTTTTCCATCCCATCCAATATTACAACTTTTCTTTGAAGGCAACAGAAAGCAGATCAACTTGTAGCAAACGTAGAGTTCTACTGCACAATAGACTCGACCGTCACTCGATCACTGCTGCAAAATTTATGGAAAAGAATTGTCCACAGATAGAGAACAGTGTCACTTTCTTCCCTTTCTTTATTTCCATTCTGAGAGTGAGCAATGCGGCTTTCGACATAGTCGGTAGCGCACTGAAACAACCGTGGAAAGGTTTTATACTTTCATCTCCATGCATGTCCCAATCTCCATCGTATATAAATTAGGTACGCTGCCAGCACAACAAGATTGCAAGCACTGCAGGCTCCCCAGCAGGCAATTTATAAAACATAACATTCCTAGACAATAAGTGACCTAGACCTGATTGGTGTTTTGATTCTCCATCTTCATATGCATGAACTCGACATGAACTGATTTTCTTAACTCCCATTAATCCATTGTTCTCTACTTCTCTGCTTTCCTCCCCCCTTCCTCGCCGATGGTTGTCGACTTTACACTATAGGAACGGAAAATTATGCCGAGCGCCGCGAACGCTCGGCAAACGTACGATTACGCTCGGCATACATGTATGCCGAGCGTAACGCTCGGTAAATAACCCTCGGCATACTCCTGCTCGGCAGACAGCCCTTGTACGCTCGGCAAATAAACACGCTCGGCAAATAGAGCATATGCCGAGCGTTAAACCTGCCCGTCGGCAAAAAAGCACTCGACAAACAACTTGACGGAGACGTCCATCTGACGGCGCAGACTCTGTTTGCCGAGTGCCGTCACGCTCGGCATATGATGTAATGTACGCTCGGCATATGTTAACTCGTAGTCGTCTAGCGTCTGCCACGTGTGCTAGGTATGCCGAGCGGGTACCGTCGGCATACAGTTGTCCGTATGCCGAGCGTACGTGAGGCCTATATGCCGAGTGTACTGACGTCGGCATACATTACGTCGAAGTCATCCAGTGTCCGTCACGTGCCTCCCATATGCCGAGCGTGTATGTATGCCGAGCGTATACTGTCGGCATATAGCGTACGTGTCAACTTCTGGCGAGCCTAGTTGGAGCCTAGTTGGCAGCAACATGGCATCATCAGACCCATGCAACGCAGATTAAAAATTGAACTGTTCGGTAGCATATGTAGCTAGTGTGCATGAGCACGGGTACAGACAGACAGTTCATCTATGGCTGATAGAGCACTAATCATATGCAAGTGTAGTGTGATCATGATGCTCCCCTCTTATTTCGTGCATGGTTTCAATCATACAGTATATACCAGGGTGGACACCGCATATACAACTCAGTGATGATCAGCTAGCTAACGCGCGCATAATGCAGTATGATCGATTAGATTAGGAGCGCATTGGCCATTGGTCGATGATGATCACTTCCTTCCTCCGGCCTTTGCGCGCATACGTGGGTAGTATAATCCTCACCCATCGCTATAGCTCGTGTGCATGCAGTTGCACGCTGCATTCTAAGAGGAGCTGTTTGCGAGGTGCGTGTGTGCGCAATGCCAACAGCAGCATATTCGTTCACGAGAGTGTTAGGTTTCTGTTTGATTTTTTTTTTTTTTTTTTTTTTGCGGGAGCCAACTGATACATTAGAGCAAGGTTATTACAGAAAGGACCTTCACAAAGATCAAAATTACACAAAAGCCCTCCTGTAGAACGAAGACGCCGACGAAGAACAGCACGTTCCGGCGGCGCGCCTCCGCCGCATCCTTCCTTGAACCTTGGATCGGAGGATGACCCCTGGCGGATGGGAAGTCACCGATCCTCGAATCCGGAGAGCCTCCATCCTGCTCCTCCGGCCTCCTCGTCGCCTTGCTCCAACACCAGCTAGATCTGGATCAACAACTGGAGACGCCGCACCGAGCTCCAGTACGGGGTACGCGCACGGCGGCCACCGGGGACCGCGAGCGCGAAGAAGGCAGTGCTATGCCGTGAAGCTGCGCCGAGCTCCACCGCCGGAGAGGTTGAACACCACCTGCAAAACCCAACGCCGACACGCCACCTCCTCCAGGACGCCGCCGGCAGGGCACCTACTTAGCCCTACGCTATGTACACGAGGAGATCCGGGGTTCCCCCACCCTCCCGCCGCCGGAGCGGCCGTCGGAGGGAGAGGGAACCACCGAATCGTCGACGGCGAGGTGGGCGACCAGGCGGATTCCAGAAATCGTCTCCCTTTACTGTAGCGGGGGGAGAGACTCGTCCAAGGTCGAGTGTGTGGTGATCTGTTTCTCTTAAATTTATCAGCATAATAAGATTGAGCCCAACTAACTTAGGTATTGTTCATGTGTTATATTCAAACGAAAGAAAAAGCTTGTTGGAAAGTCAAAAAATTTCGAGGGGTGGATAACCTCCGGTCTCGATTAATGCACATAACTATATATTATTCATTATGCAAACTTCACTAGCCCAAACGAAATTGACTAAAAAATTGAAAGCCGTATACCCCACGACACTAACTACATCGGGCAACCACTAATATTATGGTAAAAGAGTTAAAGTCCGAAGCAAATGAAAGTACACAACTCTTATGCTATGCCTTAAGAAGAAAATGTTGCATGTGCGTTGATGATGACGAGTCCAAGCATAGGTTGATCTCGGGATTTCCATCCCCAAAGCCGAGTTTCGAATCACCACCTTCAGCAAGGGCACAAGCAGACACACGTCAACGTAGCCTAATCAGAGATTTTGTATTTCCTCTAGAGTGTACATGTTCATCAATGAAGACGCCTCAAACATCATAACTTGTCTGACTAGTCACACCTCGCTAGCCAGATAATGCTAGAGGAGATACAGGAAGACGAAGACGTCCTATATATATACTGCCTCGCCTCCAGTCATTGTTGCACCACCTTCGGTCGCGTACAGTACTGGGGAGACCTCTGGTCGCCGGGCGTGGCGGCGGAGTAGGGTTTGGCCACGGCGACCCGGCCGTTCAGAGCTTGGATGTGAACTTCTACAAGTCTGAGACGAGTAGAAGTTGGTTCGGCCGTGGACCTAGTGGTTTCTTCCACCCAACACACACATCTTCCTGGTGTCGGTCGTTCTCGATATGGCCTTTGACGAGTTCTGGATGTCTCCACTGACGATATTCAAGGATTGGCTAATGTGCTTCTGAACTTTTGGTTTGAATGAGATCCGGGCGTGCGTGTTTTTAAATTTCAGCCCGTGGGGCTTCAGTGGGCGTGTTTTCAAATTTCAGCCTGCGGGCTTCAATGGGGCATGTCACAAAGCTCCACATTCTGTTCACACCATGGAACATGTCGAAACTTGTGATTTCATGGTGATGGATAGAGGCGGGGAATGTCAAGATTGCTAGGATTGGAAGACCAATATTGGCGGACGTGGAGTTTTGGATGCATGCGATGAAGATATTGCTTCAGAGCCTGTTGTGCTGGCTAGACTGTAGGATGATATTCCTGTCCGAACCACACATGGACATATTAGGCTAGTGAATGGTTCCTTGGCAGCAACGGCCTCGGTGGGCACTCGAGACTTCAGTTTGTTGGTGCTATTCGAGTGTCGAGTCTCGATATTCAGGGTGAAAACTTTAGATCTGGGCTTAATTGGTTGTACATGTGAGTGGCGATCCTTGTTGAATGCATTGTTTGGAGAGTTTGAATTTTCTTCTAATTGAAATCCTCAGTTTTTGATTCGGCGACGATGGCATTGTTCCTTCTTCCTTGAGACGTCGCTTTTCTGTATTCCTGGATGTTGTATTGGAACCAGCTACTGCGAGTGATTGATTACTATGATGGAGTCTTTTCTTTTAATTCTTATTTTTTTTCCTCTTTAGATGTGTATATTCCTGATATATCGACTAGTTGTTAACATTATGCTGGTGTAGATGTAATAGGTATCTTCTTGACAATTCTCTTTGTCAAAAGAAGAAAAGGTCTGAAACTGGTACTGCACGAATGACAGGCTTATGAGTTATGACCCGAGGAAACTCAATCATTTAATTTGCTGAACAAAAGTAGAACATGAATGGCACTTGGGCCTCTAAACCAACTTCTCTTTCGGGGCGAGCTACCGAGGTACGCTTATGTAGATGCGCCATTAGTCACGGTACTCACCTTCTAATCAGCAGGTGGCAGTAACAGCCTAGCCTAACAATGCAAAAATCTTTCCTTGGGCTGCAACGCCGTCCTCTCTGTTTAGTTATAATGGCGTGTTAATAAGATCGACGCAGATGACTGAGCACGGGCCAAGGACGTCAAATCAACAACTTTAACCGGTCAAAACCGTTGAAATAAAGCCTGAGAGTGAGAGAAGAAATCAACTGCTAGGACCGTACCGACATAGTTTGTTTAAGCTTCGGTTGGTAAAGAAAGCAGTTGGGTTTTAACAAGGCCGGTCACACTCTCTACATGTCCGTGCACAGTGCCGGAGCCGTATCTGCCTCACTGCCTGGTAAACCGGTCACGAGGAAAGCAGGTCATTTTGCTGGATACGTGTGGTACTCTGATCAGTAGTGACGGAGCTAGGATTTCAACTATGCGTAGTAGATGCGAAATCGTGCAGTTAAATACATGTATTTGTATTATTATTTTATTATCTTTTACATAATTTCTTCCCGCAATTCCAAAAAACTGTGTAGTCAACCGTCAGTTGACACTACACAATTCTAACGTGGAGGACAACTAAAATTGACCTGACATGTGCTCATTTCCCATGGTGGGAAAAACATAGTTGCATAATTTGTATATCGATCGTCGTTGGAGAGAGGCGTTCTGCAGCCCGTTGTATTCTAGGTTGGGAAAACTGACAAATAGATGGATTTGGGTGGTGAACGTTATACTGTTTCAAATACTTGAAATTTTGCTAGATTTTTCTTTTCTGCATAGCTTACAATAATACGAATTTTGGATTAAGAATTTGCACATTTTGACATAATCTAATGTATGATTTTTGTTTTGAATTTTTTGAAACTCAAAAGATATTGATTTTATAAAAAACAGTTGTATGATACTCGGGCTCCATTAGTACTTTTCGTCGTTGTTATTACTACTAAAAATGTAAATATCAGTCTCTTATTGACAAACCAATCAAAAGGCTACATGAATGAAAGAGAAAAATCTTAAGGGGTTGGAAGAGTGATCCTCACCAAGTCTGTTATCATGGCTCCCGCTCTATAACATATGGTTGCTCCCCCAACCCCCGCCCCCGGCCCCCGCCTAAGTGGGTGTGCAGCAAGCTCGAGAAGGTGCTTCATTTGAAAAGGTGATGAAACGGAGAACGCCAATGGAGGTCTGTAACATCCCAAATTTTGGAACCAAGAAAAACTTAGTTTTACCAGAACCCAAAATTCAGAACCAACAAAAACTTTTTGAAATGTTTTGCTGATGATTGTGTTTTCCTTCCCATTGCTATGTTTGAAACTAGTGTGACTTGTTGTTCGAGTTGTTTGACTAGTAAATCTAAGACCCAACCAATATAAATATATATTAAACTTGGTGATCATGTTATGACAAGAACAAAATATTCCATACATCTTCTCTACTCTTTTTGGACCAACTTATTTTCAAAGGATGCTTTGTTTAGCAACAACCAAAATACCTACTCTTGAGAAAACAAAAGTACTTTCAAAATTAATTGTTTCCAAAAATATGGAGATCTATATACTATCTCCAACCTTGCTATTTCCCTTGTATTGGTAGCCCTTATCTTAAACTCACACTTTTATTCCTTGGAAAACAATAAAGGTGGGAAGTTTGTTGCCCATATATTTTAGCAACCCTTTTGAAAAATATCAAATTATGGAGTTAAACTTTTCCCTACATTATTCTTGTCAGGATGATACTTGATCACCACCCCACCACTTGTCTGAGTGATTAAAAACTTGGTTAAGAGTTCATAAATGGTTGTCTAGTGTTGGTTGTTATTTCCTGCCAAATTGATTGCTTATGTGGATAATTATTCAACTGTGCTTGAAGCATTAAAACACCCCAGACAACAATTGGAAGGTGACTTGATTATTCACACACTATCAATAAAAACACTAACTAAAAGAAAAGGGTCTTATTTAATCTCCCTCCCTATCTATATTTTGCTATAACAATTATTTTATCTCCTAAAGTCCAGGAATAATAACCATCTCATTATCATATTGCTCTCTCCTCAAAATATCTAATTTCTAAATTACAAGGATATTTTCAAATTCCAAAATCCCTTCTTTAACCTTTAGAGATTACTTGAATTGTGACACAAAAATATTTCAAAGTGGGAAATTATCTATTCTTTCCTTTTCTTTGCAAACAAAACTTAGAGAGGTAGTGACCTGCCCCCTCTCATTTCATCCCTATTACTTTTCCCTCTCTCTATTTAATTATATTCAAAATTCTATTTTCAAATTTCCAAATGTTTCTTTAACATTGGAAATCATCAAAAACACCAAGTTGCACTCACCACATAAATGCCCCAGTGGCACCACAAACCTAAGTAAAACAAATGGAAGCAAGTTGTAAAAATGAATTTCTGAAAATCAAATTTTTGAGTTGGTTCGAGAATTAGATCGAACACGTGGTGAGCACCACCGTGTTCATCCTCTACACCGATTTTCAATCAAGAAATTGGAGCTCGATTTGGTGAAATCACTCACTGCCCTGGCCCCTCTCACTCCTCTCACCTCACACACTCGAAGGAGAGCGATAGAAACGAGCTAGTTGACCCCAGAGGAGGCAAGTCAGAGGCGCCACGCCATTGCTGCCATGGCGAGCTGCCGCTCGGGTCACCTCCGTGGAGGAGACCGACGCGACCCTGAGGCGACGCCGCGCCGTGTCCACCGCACTCCACGCATCCCTCTGCTCCTGCCCGACGGGACCGCACCGCCGCAGAAGCCCTCTTGCGTGCACACCGTCCGTGCCAGAGCGCGCCGCGCGTCATGGCGACACCAAGGTCAACGGAGAGCACCGCACGCCTCCGCACTGCTCCACCTTGCCCCTCGTGTTCCACCTGCTTCACCGCAACGCCCACGAGCACCACAGCCCCCTTCGGTGAACCCTACCACACCCTACCGCCTCCAGTGCACGCGCCCGTGCTCGCCGTACGCCATGGCGAACAGAGCACGCACCGGAGCTCGCGCGCCACCTCTGCTCCCCCCGACCAGCCGACCACCTCTGCAGCACCCCCTAGCTTCCAGCGACCTCCCAGGCACCTCCAGACGGACCCCGCACCTCTCCTACCCCCTCTGCACTTCCGTGCCATTGATGGCCGTGAGAGAGCTCCGCTATAAAAACCACCCGCACCCCCTCTCTTCTCCACACATCGCCAGCACTTCCCCCTCACACCCCTCACACCCGTGCATCGCCAGGAGGGCGAGCACGCCACCACAGCCATCGTGCACAAGCTCGGCTGTGCACTGCCGCACCGAAGAAGAGGTCGATCACGGCCGCGCCGTGCTGCTCTCCCCCTCTCTCTTCTCTGCACCGCAACAGCCTCACCATTACCACCGCACCCTCCCGCACTCACTCCCTCTTTGTTTCGTGCCCAGAAGCGACGCAGGGGACTCGCCGGAGTTGGAGCACGGCCGAGGAAGCTGCGGAGCTCGCCGCCGACGAACCGGACCGCCCCAGCGAGCACCCGTCCTCCAGCGACCTTCCCCGAACCTCCGCCGTCGATCCACGTCCTCGCCGCTTCCAACCGAGCCCCCTAGGTGAGCCCTTGAACCACCTCGTCGTCGCCGGAGCCACGGCGCCGGTCGTCGCCGTTGTCATCGCTCCTTAGCCGTAGGATTAGAGATCGACGGTCACGTACCGCTTCGGTAAATGACACGCTGACGTGTGGACCCCACACGTCAGACTTTTAAACTTTTCCGACGCGGGAACAGTTTTCTGTTGAGTCACTGACGAGTGGACCCCACCCGTCAGGGATCTCAACATTATCCGGAAGAATATCTATTTGAATTTAAATCTCCTCTGCTTTTCAGTACTGGACACCACTTTGAAATTCAATATCTCGCGATTTAGGAATCCAAATAAATCAAACTCAAATGATCTGGAAAGCTTATGAAATTCTTTAACTCACCAAAGTGGTCTCATCTCATTTGGTTGAACACTAAAAGTGTATTAATAAAAGTGCTCCAGAAGGTTTAAAACACCAAACTATTTGTTCTGGAGTTATATTAGTCCAAATAACTTGAAACCAATTTTGTTAGCTTGGTACTGTCATATTTTAGCTCTCCTAATTTTGGTAGAATTAACTGATCTTTATTAATTAATTAGCATCAGATTAATTAGAAGAAGGCCTTTCTGGACTAAAACAATTATAGAAAATTAATGGTAAATCCAATTGAGCTAAAACCAATTTTGTTAGATCACATTTAGCCAAGGTTAGTCACCCCTAAAAGGATTTAATTTCTAAAGCAACATAAATTAAATGGTAGCTAAAACTTGAGTAATAAGTTTCTGGATTAAAGCTTTTGTGTAGAGAGTTTGATAACCCCAAATGACCTCAATCCAATTGGGTTGTCTTCTACACATCAGTAGCTATCCATAGAGGCTTAGTTTGGATTTTTGTGACCAACCTAGAATAAATGGTGAATTAAACAGTGTACAACTAGTTTCTGCCATAGTTTGAAAATAATTAAATAAAGGTTAATTCAATTAAATTGAAACCACATTGTGTTGCTTGATATATGCAGTGGCTATCTATAGCATCTAAAGATTGTAATGCTGTGATATGATTGAGTTAGTGTAGTGATTGTTTGTATTGCTTGTTTAACGTTTAGACGAGAACGTTGCCGGAGTTATCAAGGAAGGAGAGTTTATTGAACCAGAAGATCAGGAGCAGTACCACTTTGAGCAAGGCAAGCTACTTCACTGAGCTTGCATCTATATACATCTATTTTGATTCACATGTTTTACGTATAAAGAGCATAAGTGATTTATGTGGTGTTTGCCACTAAAGCTATGATTTTGAAAACCCTTTTCCAAAATACAAGTACATTAGTGCGACACCCGATATAGAGGTGTTAGTCGTGTGCAGTAATTTCTAAATGTATTTGTTTTTACTCAACAGCTTTCTATGAAACTCTCTTGGTGAGATTACGATCCACCCAAGTTTTGGTAAAAGTATTTTGCTATGAAATTGGAAATGATTTTGAAAGCCTTTTCAAAAGTATATGAAAAACTATTTTGCCACTCTATGTGGAAATATCAGTTTGTTTATATAAAACTATAGGATGGGAAAAACATTGTTTATTCAAAACTCCTTTGAAAATCCTTGGATGAATTATGGTATGCCGAGATGTCGGTGATGAAATGGAGAAATGGAGTATGGTGATGTTTATGAAAATGCACATTGTGTCCTTGTACTTACATCCCCAACCGAAAATCTGTGCGACCACATTTACCCACATATGGGCAAGGGCGTAGTCATACAATTTGCTCGTGTTAGTACTGGATGCCTCAACAACGAGGATGACCTCGTTCCATGAGGGGATGGTTTGGTGACCTGCCCCTGACCCGGGTCCTCTAAAGAGAAGACTGCCAGCTGAGTTGGTATGTATGAATTGGAGTAGAGGATTTGTAGGGCCATTAAAATTCGCCGGGCAGAACTACGAAGTCCTCACACTTAGTTTCCGACGGGCATGGATTTAAGTGTCGATGGAACCGGTTTCGTAGCGGTAGGATCCTATACTAGCATGAGCAAAGGACAGGCTATGGCCGGAAACTCAACTTCGCATACACCTTGTATGGCGGGACGTGGCTGACACGATGAGTTGCCGGATGGATGTGGGAAAAGCGTGCTACCTCTGCAGAGGGTAAAACTATTCGAATAGCCGAGTCCTCGGATATGGACAGTTGGGAAGAACTACTAAGACCATGTGCAAGCTTTGCAAGTTTTGAAAAGTGTTTCGGTTTAAAATGAAATTGAAGTGGAGATGATGTTTCATACCTGTTCCAATAAGTTGGTATGAGGTTGCTGGAAAATGAGTGACCCTGAAGGGGCTATGTCGGAAAGGAGAGTTTTGGAGAATGGACAAGATGGTGATTTCGAGGAAAAAGTTTTAAAAGAGATTTCTTACCTTTTAACCAAAGGTATATTTTCGAGAAAAAGGTTTAAAAAGACTTCTTACCCTTTTTCAACAAACATGGTGAGAAAACTATTTTTCCAAAGGGTTTGTTTCCAACCAAGATATGAGAAACTACTTTTCAAAATATTTTGCCTTCAACAAGGATATAAATCTACTCTTCTCTTTTTCAATAAAGATATAGAGATGTTTTTCTAAAACTAAAGGTTTTAAAGATTATCAAAACTAGTGCATGCTCAAGTTGGGGTAGTTTGCGAGTACAATCAAATGTACTCATATTGGTTTCGTCCCTGGCTATTGTCTTAGCCAGATTTTAAAGAGGAGCAGTTCGAAGAAGAGGAGTTCACTGGCGTCTTTGCGAACTAGGGCGCTTCCCAGTCAGCTGCCTGTAGGGTTAAGGCGAATGATTTGGGCTCCACGTTGTTTGGTGATTTCCGCTGCAAGTCCTGTTGAAGCCTATGACTTCAATCACGTAAGTATATTTATTCGGTATTTATGGATGTCCTGTGATGCCAATTCGAGTTATGTGCAACAACAGACTGATCATGGGATTGTTGCAAGAAACATAACGAGTATCTCGGATAGCTAATCCGGGGTCCTCACAAGGTCACTCCCTCGTTAACTGGAAGGCGGTCTGCGCTCCAGAGAAGTTGGGATGCCTCGGGGTTCTAGACCATGACTAGTTTGGACGGACCCCTATCGCCCCTGGACTCAATCCAAGCTCTCATGCAGCCATGTGGACATGGATTTGTTTCACGCTTCCACGACTATTTCCATTGGGGGCGACCTAAATTTGAGTTTTTAGAAGGATGGGAGGATCGGGTACTCCCCCTTGTGCGACATGGCCTAGAATTATTCAAATTTGCGACATAGAAAAATTGCCTTGTGCATATTGAATTAGCATACCAAAAATGGATACAGGCAATTGCGCGTCTCAACACCAACATTACTGTTTCATGAATTTGTTGACCTACATGGGCTTTTGCAAAACACGTGAACAAACCCTAACCGCATTGACACCATTTCTTAGAATTGGACTGACTCATCAGCCTACAATGCTCAGTTATGGGGATGGCATCGAAGATTCACCCCCTCCAAGTGTTGAAAAGCCACTACTGAGATCAAATGCTTGATTTTCGCCCTGAACGTCTTCATGGCAAGATTCTCACTGCTGAAAACCTTGTAATTCACGGTTAGCCCCACAACCCAATTTGTCAGTTTTGCCTCCCTCGCAATGAGACCGTTCCCCACCTGTGCGAATGATTGTCCTTTCTCTCACGAGGTCATCAAGATTGTCCACAATAGTTTTAGGGTTGTTGCACCACTCCCCCTACCCCCTCTCGACTTTGCAATCCAAGTTCGTACACAATTGGTGGGAGCGTACCCCCCCCCCCCCCCCCCCCCCCCCCCCCCCGCATCAAAACTCGTGGCATTTGATCTACCCCCGATGACACATCTGAGAAGAATGAAACTGTAAAGTCTTCCCCAAGGAGTGCAAAACATATCTGAAGGTCGCAACATTGGCCTCGGCGGACATTCGGTTGCACTCGTGCAATAGGTACTTTCTCTGGGGGGTAATCACCATGCTTGCAGGGTTGCTATGGGTTCTTGGCCCGTAACACCTTGTGAATTGTTGGTAAAAATCCCTTCTTCTAATTGAAAGACAGTGCTCCACAGATTTCTCGGAAAAAAAATGACCACATCGAAATTGATTTCTTTTTTTTGATAAAGGGAATATATTGATATCACGAAGATACTAATTACACCGAGTCTCTGCAACAACGCAATACCCTAATGACATGTCGGATGCACACAGCTAGAAAAAAGAAGAAGAAGCTAAAAAAAGGAAAATATCCACATCGTACTGATTGAGTGATTGATAGTGTTTGCATTTTTACTGGCCACCCTAAATACATAGGTGGCTCCCCTTGGAAATGCTACTCTTCAAACATTTACTCATACAAAAAGGCAGGTACTAGAATAGAATAACTGGCTTATGCTGTACCCATCTTTTGTGTGCAGCATCGCATATTAAACTGCACTGATTTGGTGGTATGATTAAGGCAGGGAGGGCCCGAAAGTGCTCTGCACCCGATCCCATAGATTTTGTTGCCTTCCAGCAGCGAAGCAAAGCAAAGATGCACCACCGTGGCGCCTCGCGGCGGCGCCACGCTCCAGTGAAGTAAACTCGCCGTCATTTCAGTTGTCACAGTCACTGCGGTGGGAGGAGAGGGCTATAGCTTATGTGGCGCTATCCATTCACTGACGGAGCGGGTTAATCAAATCAAAAGTGTTATTTTTTTTTTTTTTTTGCAGGACACGGTAAGATGAACAACAACTGTAGTACAGTAGCAAATTGTGCCGTCCCATCAAAAAAAAAAAAGCAAATTGTGCCGTTGTGGAGTTGCTGTTAAGTAGTGCTAAGAAACGGTCGAGACGACGAAGAAGGTGATTAAACAATGGAGTTAAGGCAGCCGGAGCACGGCGAGGGAAAAAAAATTGGTCGTCCTGCTCGCTCTAACGGTATGATTAGGGAGGGGGTCGTCCTGCCCGACAGCGAGTCATGGCGATAAACAAGAGGTCCCTCCCGGCGCGCCTCCCTCTTTATAAGTCCCCTCTCCCTCGCCATCCATTACTCACCATCACCTCCTCCTCCTGCTACCTCACCTACTCCTCTGCTCCGGCTTCATCGCGCCCTGTCTCCCTCCTGCTCTCTCGCGCACGCCGCAGCTTTCAGAATGCAGTCCAGGCACCGTGTCTTCGCGGAGGACCTGCTCCTCGCGCAGCTCCAAGGGGAGGACCACTTCGACACCGTGCCGGACTCGCTGGTGCTCCTCATCTTCAACAAGCTCGCCGACGCGCGCTCCCTGGGCCGCTGCTCGGCCGTCTCGCGCCGATTCAACGCGCTCGTCCCGCTCGTCGACGACGCCTGCCTCCACATCGACCGCGTCATCAGCACCGACGGCGCCGACGCCGACGACGCACTCGGCGTCTCGGGCGGCTCCGGCGGCGGCACGCGCCAGCGCGGCGCCGGCGTCTTCTCCAGCCTCCTCAAGACCGTGCTCCTCGCCGTGCTCAAGCCCTTCGGCCACTGCGACGCCAGGTCCGGCCAGCACGGCGGCAAGCACGCGCCGCACCACTCGCCCGCGCAGGTGCTCAAGAACTTCAGCAGCATCCGCAACCTCCGCATGGAGCTCCCCGTGTCCGACGTCGGCACCGACGACGGCGTAGTCCTCAAGTGGAAGGCCGTCTTCGGCAGCACGCTCCAGAGCTGCGTCATCCTCGGCGGCACCAAGCTGGACCACGGCGCGCCGGCTGCACCAGCAGCAGCGGAGCACGACGCCTCGCAGGGGGAAGACAACAACGGGAGCATACCGGAGTCCTTCTACACCAACGGCGGCCTCAAGCTCCGCGTCGTGTGGACCATCAGCTCCCTCATCGCCGCGGCAACCAGGCACTACCTCCTCCGCGAGATCGTCAAGGAGCACCCCACCCTGGAGCGCGTCGAGCTCACGGACGCGCACGGCCAGGGCACGCTCTGCATGGAGCGCCCGCAGCTCAAGGAGTTCACCGACAAGCCGCTCGCCGCAGCCGCCGCGGCCAACCGCACCCAGGTGCCGGCCTGCAACATGAAGCTCCGGTACGCGCCGATGCTGGAGCTCTCGAACGGGACGAGGATCCAGGGCGCCACGCTCGTGGTGATCAAGCCAGTCGGCGAGACCGGCGGCATCGGAGCCGGCCGGAAGGACCTCGACGACTTCGTCGCCGGCGCCTTCGACGGGCCGTACAGGGAAGCCGTGGCGATGCTCAGCAAGCGCCGCACCTACCTGCTAGAGATGAACGGCTTCTAGATAAGCTCCTCTGTGACCGTGGCAATGGCCACAAGATTGCTCTGTTCAGCTCAGCTCCTCAGTGAAACGCTGAGGTGTTCCTCCTTGTAACAGAACAGCACATCATCGATCATGTCTCCTACCTTACCTCTCAATTCTTCGTTACTGTCCTCGCAACAATAATCGCCAGCTTCTTCGATGTGGTGATCTGATGGATGAATGGATAAACGGAATTGAATGAAGTAACATCACATTTTCAATCCAGTGCTTCTGAGAACAACTATTTACCACACAGAGCGATACAAATAAACGTGTTCCCGTGTTTTTATGCCGTTCTTCAACACAAATTCTTTTGACTACGACTTACTAAACGAAAACTCAACTCTCGTTTCCTCAGCCATAACAACAAACAACAACAAATCGAGAATATTAAACGAGACCACACACTATCCCGTTCCCCTCCCTCTCCCCTCTGCTACAGTAGATCGAGAGAGGCGACAAGGGCGTCCGGTTGCTTTTCCCCTCCTTCCGCCGGAGCAGGTGCAGATCCCTGCCTCCTCTTGTCGCTTCGGCGGCGGGAGGAGGTGGGGATCTCGTTCCCTGTCTCCCGGCGTGTAGATAGGATAGTTTTAGGGCTCGTCGGCGTCGATCTGGGGAGGAGGTCGCCGTCGTCTTCGAGAATAAGTTCCGCCATCTTTCCTCTCCTTGCCGGACGTCGGCAGGTGGGTGGCGTGCTCGGTCCACTGGCCTTCGGGTTTAGTGGTTTTGCTGCTCTTCGATCTACGGATCGGTGGAGCTTTTGGTCCCCCCGGGTGGTTGGCGGGGTGGCGCCGTCGTCCTCCCTCTGTGGGGTTCTTATCCCTCCTCTCCGTCGTCGGGCCGCCGTCTCCTCCAACGGTGGCTGCGGGAGGGTGAGGTGTTGTGGTGGAGGTGAGTGTTCATCCTCTGGCTGGGCGCTGCGGCGACGGTGGCGTTCCAACCTTGTGAGTTCTTCATCCCCTTCCTCTCTGTCGATGCACTGGCGAGGTCCCCGGCGACGGTGCAGAGGTTGGGTTGGTGTGTGGGTGGACGGCAGATCGGCGCTGCTGTCTTCCCGCGGTGGGGTGCTTTGCCCTCCGGCTCGTCGGCGTGCTGCTGCTTCCTCTGGCGGCGGCATGAGCTTCGGGAGGTGTTCTACATGGAGGAGCTCCAGATCTTCCTCCTTCTTCTTTGAGGGAGACGACTACGACTCAGCGACGGACTGCTCTTCTTCCCCGACGGCGTGCAGGCACGAAGGCTTCCCGTCCGTGATCCTGCCTCAAGTTTCAAGGTCTTCGCTGGCTCTAGGTCGGAGCGGCGGAGGAGCTGCGGCGGCGCGTCTCCGGTCCACGACGGTGGTGGCAGAGGAGTGGGTGCCCAGGGACTTCGATGTAATTTCTTATTTTGTTGGGTGCGTTTATGAGTTGGGTTAATGTATCTGGAGTTTTCGCAAAAAAAAAAAACAAATCGAGAATATCGCATAGATATAGTAAAGCGGATAACGAGGAACTGAGATACTGTGAGTCTATGACTAGGAAATTTAACCGTTAGTGCTTGAGGATAAATTCATTCATTTTCTCCCCATTTTCATCTTGCATTGCTTTCTTGTGGGCTGTGAGTTTGACTCGTCCATGAAAGGGTGAAACAAGCAGTAGCCATTAAGTTAATCTCAAAAAAAAAGAGCAGCAGCCATTAAGATTTGTCCCCTTTGCTACATACTGCAGACCATGAACTGAGAAAGTTTTGTCCACATCAATCCTGAATTTGCATTTGCCTCTATGGTAATCCTATTGTTGGCATCTACCATCACTATATGCAGTTTCTTGTTGCTCTTGCACTCTCCGACTCTCCCGACATCCCCTACAGTATAATGCCATGGCAGCCAGCTTGCAGTTGCTTAGTGCTCGGATAAGCTTTCCTTAATGACTTAATCTACACAGACTACAGTAATCACCCGGCATTTTGGATGGGCTTTCTTAGTCTGCACTGCACATTCTTTGTGCATCAGCACGCCAGACTAATCAAATCTTTTCTGGAGTGCATATACTGTGTAATCCAATCCGCTCCATTATTGACTCGGTAGAAGATGGCATTGTCAAAATGCAGGGAGGCGGTTGGGATGCCCTTATCTGGATTGTCTCTCCCGAGAGGAGTCGCAAATACGTGGAAATCTCACTCTAATACCCTGTCAATTTGTAGCCCTCCCTCCCTTCCGAAGGCTACTAGTGGTAGTGTCCTTGACTTCTTGGCTCTTGGCCCTTCTTAACGCACCAAAAACAGAATAATATCAGAGTAATAATGCATGGTTTGCTGCGTTTGCATGCATCATTGTGAGCCATATAACATGTGTGTCGCGGTTAGAAAGGGGATTAACAAACATGTTTTCCAGCTGTGTTGATTCCTTAGACTTATGAGCTTGCATTCTCCACGGCTGCTACGTACTACCAACTACTGCTAGTGATTAATTGTCGGATAAAGATTTCGCGTTAGGTGAAGAAGCACGAAACTGAATTTACAAGGGATTGCTTGTTCAAACGCAATTCCCCATCTCTTTGATGTAATGGGGGCAGCTAGCTGTGAACTGTGATTGTGGATTCGATTTGATTTAACCCGGTCCGTCGTGGAGGAGCTGGTGGAGGAGTGCGAGGCAGGGATAGGTTATGACGGAAGAAAAGGTAAGCGAGACGGAGTACGCTCTGGTGATGTGTGTTCTATAACTAATCCTTGTTAAAATATAAAAAGGATTAGGTTTTGCACAAGTGTGATGCAGATAAAATAGTAAGAAGAAACATTCTAGGGGTGGTTGGGTTAAAGACTTAAAGGCCAGTCGCTTTGCTGATGTCTCGGTCTTAAGGACACTGATGTGATCCTTGATGGAGCCCAACTCATGGGTAATGACAAGAACTGCAGCTCACTGATCAGATGGTTCACCGTCATCATGGGTATGAATGCTACTTAGTACGAACAGTTAACATCGAGAATTGAATTTCAAGCATTTCATGGTCAGCTTCGTTCGGCGACACTCCGAATCAGAGCGTGAATCCTCCACTCTCTGAGCACGAAGATTCATTCACCGTGGAAGCTAGCAACATGGCCACTTCAACGGTCGCCTGGGATCGATCGATCGCCATGTGAGCATTATCCGGACATGTTCATTCGTTCAGCAGCTCTCGAAACACAGCAGCAACAGGCCGGGTCAACGCTGCTAAACTAAACTAAACTAAACCAACCAGCGGCTGCATATGATGCATCGGTGTGGAGGAAGAAGGAATATTAGTCCCGTCCACATGGTCGATAAACTAGCGCTGTTAGCGAAATCCGGTATCTTGAGAGAAGCAAAAACTATTAGCTCTCCAGCGTGGCGTCACCGGTCCGGCCGCTGGCAGTAGTGGCTCCGTTAGTGCTCGGGGAGTTCGTTGAAAGGGCTATGCTTTCTTCGTCGAAAGAGTTGAGCCTTAGGGATTAATCAAGATTTGGCCATGTTCCCGTTCGATTCAAGAATCAGTTTTACTTTGTGCTTCGGACTTCTCATGGAAAAATGGGAAAGAAAAGAAGCACCTCGTGCTAAGCTAATGACTTTTGAAACATGCGGGTTGCTTGTGATCAGGAAAAAGAAAGCAGCAGAGAATATATGGATCTTGAAGATTCAGAAGATACCTAATATATATAAAAAAAGATTCAGAACTCAGAAGATATGGTGGATATCTTGACGGATTTCTTCGCCGTTACCTTAAGATCTAGTATTGTGTTTCTTTTCGAGGAGTGAGTATTCTTGAACCTTTTTGTGAAGAAATAGATGTATTCCCGTTATCCGGAAAGGTGCCGCCAGCTTTGGAAAGAACAACAACAGATAACTTATATTTTTCGTCCACCAACATTATTCCCCCGTAGAGCAAGTGTACATATATACCCAGCGGATCAAAATTGTAATTGGCACTGAAGCTGTACAGATCGCAGCTTGTCTGTCTATTAGTACTATAGGATTGGACTTTGGAACACTAGCACTGACAGAGAATTATCGAAGGGAGGAAACCGGGACTAGCTTACAGCAGTGTTGTTTCCCATTCATTAAGAGAGTTTTAAAGCTTGTAAAGCAACATCACCTATTAATTCGTTAATCAAATACCGGTGGTGCTATTTAAACACCAGCTGGTGTGTCGTTAAGCGAGAGCTACTTTGTGTAGATTAGTGAGCTAACTCCAGCCTTCTGGAGCGAACAATCACACTCAGAGGGACAGACTTCATCATGCCCATGACGGCAAATCAAATCGACATATCACGTACGCGAAATAGTTTGTCACCGGACAAACTACCTATGCATTTACAAATATGCTCTGATAGATGAACATCGAGTTTCCATCAGAACGGATAATGACAGGTGAGTTCTTCATCAGAAAAGAAAGAAAGAAAGAAAGAAAAAAACAGATAATGTCAGGCTAGTTTTGTATCCTCGTGTGACGCCACTCCCATACGAGCTCGCCACGCTCGCCTTCTCCGAGCGCATCGTTTATATACGATGTTCGATGACTCTATGTACGTACCCTCAAGAGTCTCGACGCTTTCTCCAGTCGCTTTTTGCTTTGAATAATCGACCTTTTGGCTCCATTGATCGAATTCTTCTCCCATGCCGTCAATCCACCGTGCATATGCATTGATTCTTTCTTTATTTAGATGAGCATGCATTGATTCGAACACTCAACGATGAGCAGTACGTCGACACATGTTGTCTATACCTCTATATATAAAGGAGCAACATCTCCACCCCCTCTCCCGTGTTCCACGTCGCCCCCTTTCTTCTGGCCGTCGGATTGATGAAACGGACGGCCAGGATCGAGCCACGACGCCCCAGCGCGCAACACTGTTCCTAGCTACAGTACACGCGCATTTCAACCAATCAGCGGGTGCCACGTCGCCAGTCACCGGCCGGTGGAACCGGTTTCCAGCCGGTTACCCTTCCCGCACGATTTTTGGCGCAAACTTTTACACAAAACCCCCCGCAAAGGACTGATACGCAAATTTTGGAAACGGCAGGGACCTCCGTGCAAAAGCGCGCCACATCTCCCCCTCCCTCCTTCTTCTCCCGCGACGGCCCGAGGTCGCCGCCGCCACCGACGCGCGCAGTCGCCGCTCCGCTGCTCCTCCGACGAATCTACGACGGGGAGCTTCGCCGTTCTGTCCTCTCCATCCCCCAATCTCGCTTGCTGGGACAATCGACGCGCGACGGAATCGACGCCGCCGCGCTCGCCATCCGCCGCCGCGGATTTGCTCACCACCGGCGACCAAATGGTCCAGCGCGCCGCCCCTCCGGCTCCCCTCCACCTCCTCGCGCGGATCCGCGCGATCTCAGCCCCACGCGCACGCACACCTGCTCGAGCGCGAGCTCAGCAGCGCGGCCGCGTCTGCCGCCGGCGAACGACATCATCTGATGACGTCACCACGGGCCCGCCAGTCAGATTCTTCACATTTTCGTAAATATTTTCCAGAATTAAGAAAACCCTGACGTGTGGGTCCCATCTGTCAGAAATTTCATAATTACAGAACATGCTGAAATTCGTAAAATTTGTAACTTTCAAACTGCGATTCAGAATAATGCAAATAATATATCAAAATTTGCAGAAAATTGAAACCTTTACAACTGCTGCATCTCCATGCATGATTAACCAACTTGCAAACCTGTTTAAAATATGTGCGGTTTTCTCACTATTCATAAATCACATTTTCCATCAACTTTCTTTTCAAAAAAAAATGACAGGGCATTCGACAAAATATAAATTTACAGTATATCAAAAAAAACGCATTAGTCTCAAAACCAATATAGATTTAACAAAGCTGCACCAAATATATCCATTGCATACGAAAGTGAAACTAATAAATTTTCAAATTTTTCACGAAAATTAAGAAATGTTCATTCTGTTGATGATTTGTTAGATAATTTTTCCAACTAATTCTTTCTCACCAGAAAATATTCAATATTTTTAATAAATTTCAAAATAGATTTCAGACAAGATTTGTTGGATATTTCCACAGTAAATATATTTTTTAAATAAATTTCAGATAAGATTTGTTGGATATTTCCACAAAAAAATATTTTCCCCCCTTTCGTCAGTAAAATTTTCCCACCGTATCAAATCAAAAATTTGAATAACATTTAACCAACTCTTAATTCTTCCTAATTGACAATGTGGTCGCATTTTTTCAATAAACCGAATGTCCTACACGAACTAAAATGAACTTCAATTTCCACAATAAATATTTTCCTCCCTTTCTTCAGAAATTTTTTCACACCGTATCAAATCAAAATTTTGAATAACATTTAACCAACTCTTAATTCTTCCTAATTGACAATGTTGTCGAATTTTTTCAATAAACTGAATGTCCTGCATGAATTAAAATGAACTTAAAACAAATCATGAACTATTCTTTTGATTTTTTTTTTGTATTTTCCAATATTTGGATAAATTTGTGGGAAAAATACAAACATATTTGACCATTTAAATCCAAATTTCAAATTTGAATCTTCGAACATTATATCATTCTTTCAAACCTGATCATTTTACAAACGTGAAAACAATTCAATTCATAATAATTTTCTAACTTTACCAATTTTTAAATCTGACCATTTCTGAAAACGTAAACTTTCTAAAAATTCCAACAATTTCCAAATTTGAACAGTTTTTGAAGTAGACGTTCTCAAAATTGAATTACAACCATATTGAAAAAATCTAATTCAAATTCCAAATTTCAGTACTTTAGAATTTTAAAAGTCTTTCGCATCTAACCATTTTACAAGCATGACAATAATTCAGATCTCAAAAACTTTCCAATTTTAATAATTTTTAAAAAAACATAAAACCATCTACTTATGACAACAACAAAAAACATGTTTGAAAAATTCACACATTTTCCAGAAATTGAAAAATGTTATAAATTCAATAACTCTAAATCTATCCATCGGAAAAATATGAATAATATATCGAACCGATCAGAAAAATATATGCTAACTACTTGTGCTAAAAAACAAACATATCTGAATATTTCAATTTTATAACTATTTGGATGCAAACTAAATGCACTTCCTCTATTTATTATCAAATTAAAATCAACAAATGTGAATTCTCACTAAATACGTAGATAAATTGAATAATAATGGGAAAATAGAAGCATAGTTGAACATTACAATCTGCTATAAAATTGGAAATAATCTAAAATATATCGACATTCAAAAATGCTCACATATTTCATTTTCTCTCATTATGGAGTTAACTTACAAATTTGTGGGAAAATACAAGCATATTCGAACATTTTAATTCGCTAAGTATTTTGATATACTGTAGACGTCAAATTCCGACGAATTACGGCTTTTCGAATTACAACGGGTACGACGTGTCGGCGCGCCAAATTGCCTATTTTGTTAAACTAACTTGGAAAGAAAGTTTCCTCCATTATTTATCGCATGGTGAATTGTTATATGTATTTTAGTTTCGCACATATTAACTAGCTATCATAATTTAATACCATGCATGATCAGGCTGTATTCACTTCAAGCATCATGTACCTATTTGAGGCTATAGGAAACAAACCATCATTCATATGAAAATATAGTGATACTTATTTGATACATGCGAAAGAAGTGTCGCTGAACATTCAACTAAAGAACTTATAATCGTCCTGAAACAGTTTGTATGAATCTATGGTGAACAAAAGGTGGTTGTTGAGAAAAGGAAAATAATGTTGAGGTATTTATCTTCTTCGCTCTTCTTTCCGCTGAATCAATGAAATTTATATATTGTTTCCTATTACATGAATTAGGACCATGCTTCACTTCCTAGTGTAACAATATGGCCATGTTTTGTCTTCACGAGTGCGGCGTGTCGTGTAAAAAGCCTATAAAATGGCATTAGGTTTTATCGTCCTAATGAAGCCTTTCGGTGGAAGCATATGAATCGTGTGTCAATACATAGTTTACTATTACGGTCAATATCTTTACACATTTTCTTATTCGACCATTTATAATCACTTGGGAATGACACTGAAATGTCTATATCGGCCTTAGCAATAAATTGACAAAGCCAAAGAGAGTATGCCGATTTACTACTCAGTTTTACGGTTAAAACTTTTAACAGAATAGAATATATGATAAAACATAATTGTAAAAAAATGTTTTCTCTTGCCACCATGGCGGCTAAGCCAAAGAAACTCATCCCTCCAACTCCCACGACAAGACCGTGGATTCGCCTCCCGCCCGCATACCTCTCCGGCGACAGGAAGGGGAATTGATATTTTTGTCTGCTTAATAGTTTAGGTTAGGATTTTTAATCCTCGCATTGGCGGTGCTCTCGCGGATGCCTGTGTAATGGCCTGGAAAAAATTCCATAACGATAGGTACTAACTAGGGATAATTCATGAATGTTCGAAAAAATTAACCATGGTTATTTGGAATAACAAAAAATAACCAAATCTTAACCATATTTAAAATGCCAAAGCTTCCACTTAAATCACAATGTGTTTAATTTTTTAGAGAATTCAAATGTATACGAATATTTTCCATACTTCTACAAATTACAGAATATTAAAATGAACTACATCAATATTTTCCATCTCACCTAGTATTCGTTAAAGACCAATCGTTTTGCTGATGTCTCGGTCTTATGGACACTGATGTGATCCTGATGGAGCCCATCTCATGGGTAATGACAAAAACTGCAGCTCACAAACCAAACCAGACGGTTCTGTTGGATAATTAAGCAATAATTTCATGATTAATTTCAGAATATTAAACATGACAAACGCAGCTACTAACATGTTAAATATGAACATACTAGATATACTAAACAACATGAACAACAACAACATACACGCCAACATATCCATAGTAAAACAGTTCGAAATACGCCGCACGTACCGAACGGTTGTAGAGGAAGCAGCAGTTGATGCAGACAGGTTCACCGCGTCCACAGCAGCGGTGATGTTGTTGACGATGACGTTGGTGAAGACGGGTCGGAGAAGACGACGCTTGCAGAGACGATCCGCAGCAGCAGCTTGTAGACGAACCATGGTGGAAGCGGCGAGCAGTCGCGCGAAGCGCTTCCCAAAACCTTAATTCGCCCTCTCCCGTGCAGGATCACAAGAGCGACTGGTTTCGGAGACATGCTCTCCCAAACGCCGGTGCACGCCGGCGCTCGGGACGGAGTAGACTACGGTGACGGCACAAGGCACGAGATTGACAAAACCTAGATTGGTTCGCTGTGTGACGGCGCACACAGTGCAAGGCAATATATAGTGCGGCTCATGAAACCCTAACGGGTACAACGTGGGCCACCCACGTCGCACACGTCTGAGTCGGTGCAGCAGCCCACGATCCGGGAGCGACCCGAACTGGCTAAGCTGTACGCGTACGCTAGAGACTCGGTTTTCCACGGTTACAACGTGGGCCGCCCACGTCGAACACGTCCAAGTCGGTGCAGCAGCCCACGATCCGGCGTGACCCGAACTGGCTAAGTTGTACGTGTACGCTAGCGACTCGATTTTCCTGAACAGCAAAAATATAAGCATCGGCTTGGCTCATTCCCGCAACCCGCGGTGCGTCGCGTCACGTCGCGTCGTGACGAGACGAGACGAGCGAGCGGCGGCGGAGGAGGGGGAGTGCGCAAGAGAGAGCCTTCTGTTCTCACAAGCACACTGATACGTCTCCAACGTATCTATAATTTCTGATGTTCCATGCTTATATTATACCATTTGTCACATGTTTTATATGCATTATATATCATTATTATACATTTTCTGGGACTAACCTATTAACAAGATGCCACAGTGCCAGTTCCTGTTTTCTGCTGTTTTTGGTTCCAGAAAAGCTGTTCGGGCAATATTCTCGGAATTCGACGAAACAAAAGCCAAACCTCCTATTTTTCCGAGGGACACACGGAGCCAGAAGGGCAAGCCAGGGGGAGGCCCACGGCCTCCAAACCACCTCTTGGCGCGGCTGGAAGGGGGGCGGCGCGAGCAGGTGGTTTGGCCCACTCGGGACGCCACCGACGTTGCCCCTTCGCCTATTTAGTCACCCCGACGCGAAAACCCTAAATATCTCTCGAATACTCCAGAAAGACTTCCGCAGCGCCGCCGCCATCGACGACAAGTTTCGGGGGACAGAATCTCTGTTCCGGCACGCCGTCGGGACGGGGAATTGCCCCCGGAGTCATCTCCATCGACACCACCGCCATCTTCATCGCCGCTGCTGACACCCATGATGAGGAGGGAGTAGTTCTCCCCCGAGGCTGAGGGCTCTACCGGTAGCTATGTGGTTCATCTCTCTCTCACATGGTGTGATCTTTATGTGATCATGTGTATTGCTAGTATCGCCGAATACATTAATAATGTTTATGCTACTCAAGTGATTTTGTCTAGTTTTTGGAGTCGTTGTGACAACACGGTATCAAGGTGACAGTGTGGGTACTTGTGTGACTCTATGAATAATTTAGATATCTATCATGGCTTGTTCTTGGGAACTGTGGTGTTTGTTTACTCAGACTTTGAGGAGTGCTTTTGCAGCCCTACACGTAGTACTCTTGTGTTATCAAGAAGGAGAATAATCCCGAGCAGTATTTACTTGTGTTCAGTTGTGCTAATCTAGTTGAATATGTAGATGTTACTCTTTATCTATTATGCACTCTATAGGTTACTTTAATATGAACTCCGGTACTCTCCACGGTGTAAAGGTGACAGTGTGTGCACCGTGTGTGATTCCTTTATGACGTTGTGGAGCTTGTTTACTCCGGCTTGAGGTGTGCTTTTGTAGCCCTACACAATGAATGGTGTTTGTTATCCAACAAGAGAGTGTTTAAGAGTAGCTTTTACTTATTCAGTTATGAGATCATTGTTGAGAGTGTCCACTAGTGAAAGTATGATCACTAGGCCTTGTTTCTAAGCATTGAAACACCGTTTACAACAAGTTCTGCTACATGTTTGCTTGCTGCCATTTTTATTCCAGATTGCAATTGCTACTTATAATCATCCATATTACTTGTATTTCACTATCTCTTCGCCGAACTAGTGCACCTATACATCTGACAAGTGTATTGGGTGTGTTGGGGACACAAGAGACTTCTTGTATCTTAATTGCAGGGTTGCTTGAGAGGGATATCTTTGACCTCTACCTCCCTGAGTTCGATAAACCTTGGGTGATTCACTTAAGGGAAACTTGCTGCTGTTCTACAAACCTCTGCTCTTGGAGGCCCAACACTGTCTACAAGAATAGAAGCGTGCGTAGACATCACACACCAAGTAGCACATCGCTCCACCTTATAAGGTGGTGCAACTCTCTCCCAACTAGCAACGTGGGACTAAACTTTAGCACCTCCACAAGCTGCCATGCACATGGGCCAATTTGAGATTTTCATATTTGCTTATTTGGGCTGCCCACAAATGGGCCTAAATTCTATCAATCCCCGTTTCAGCGGAGACTGTTAAGTTGAACTTTCGCCTAGAGCCTTAAGCTACATCTATCAGCAACTTGAACAATGGACGAACCTTTAGTTGCAAGTTTGGTGCCAATAACTTCACTCAAAGTCATAACCAGTACGTGGCTGCCGGTAGCCTACCTCGCGGGTGGAGCATATGCGTCATACTCCCTGGTCTCTTCATGAGCTTACTAGAGATCACCCAAATCTATAGACTCCGATTTAACAGTCGGACTCATATAGGTGTGTTCTTTCAAGACTGCTCTGTAGGACAACATCTTTGCTACGAATAGCCAACAGAAACACATTAAGGCATATTGCCAACCAGCCTTATAGAATTGAGAGTTATGCATCTTCCACGGAGAGGGTTAAATAAAACTCTCCTCTGTTAGTTTTTCGCAGGTCTAATTCACGGGATCTCCGATCACATAGGTTGGGTTACCACTATGGTGTAACGCTCACGGGTCTCAACCCCATCTCCCTCGATGCACTATCTATCACATTACGTGATAGTCCCTTCGTAAAGGGATCTGCCAGGTTTTTGTCTGTTTGAATATAACTAACAGTTATTACTCCGGAGTTTCTCATTTTCCTGACAGACTTCAAGCGTCTTTTACGTGTCTTGATGACTTCATTATCCTTAGCACTGTTCACTTTCATGATAACCGTTTGGTTGTCACAGTTCATAAGGATGGCCGGTAATGGTTTCTCAACCACCGGCAAGTCCATCAAGAGCTCACGCAGCCATTCTGCCTCAACAGAAGCTGTATCTAAAGCAGTAAGTTCTGCTTCCATGGTTGACCTCGTCAAAATGGTCTGTTTGCAAGACCTCCATGACACTGCGCCACCTCCAAGAATAAATGCATATCCACTTGTGGCGTAGAGCTCATCAACATCTGAGATCCAGTTCGCATCACATATCCCTCAAGCACCGCAGGGTGCCCTGAATAGTGAATCCCATAACTCATTGTACCGTTCAGATAGCGCATGACCCTTTCAAGTGCATGCCAATGATCAATACCCGGGTTAGACATGAACCTGCTCAACTTGCTCACAGCAAAAGAGATATCAGGTCTCGTCGCGCTCGCAAGGTACATGAGTGAACCGATCACTTGAGAATATCTTAATTGATCTCTCGTTTCCTTTTTGTTCTTTCTGAGTGTCACACTGGGATCATAGGGTGTTGGAGAAGGCTTGCTGTCTATATAACCAAAGCGGCTCAAGACCTTCTCAACATAGTGTGATTGCGTTAACGTAATCCCACTCTCATCCCTAATCAGCTTAATGTTCAGGATCACATCAGCTTGTCCCAGATCTTTCATATCAAAGCTCTTTGACAGAAAAGACTTGACCTCATTTATCACTATCATGCTTGTACCGAAAATAAGTATATCAACATACAAGCATAATATAACACTATCGCCCCCACCATGGCGATAATAACACACCTATCAGCCTCATTAATGGCAAAGCCTGCAGAGTTAAAGTTGTCAAACTTCTCATGCCATTGCTTAGGTGCTTGCTTCAGCCCATACAAAGATTTTAACAATTTGCACACCTTTCTCTCTTCACCTTTTACTACAAACCCATCAGGCTGATCCATATAGATTTCCTCTTCCAACTCTCCGTTAAGGAAAGCTGTCTTTACGTCCATTTGATGAACGATAAGACCATAGGAGGCAGCCAGGGAAAGTAGTACTCGAATGGTGGTGAGTCGAGCAACAGGTGAATAGGTGTCAAAGTAATCTTCGCCTTCGCGCTGGGTGTAGCCCTTGGCTACAAGCCGTGCCTTGTACTTCTCAATAGTACCATCAGGCCTTAGCTTCTTCTTGAACACCCACTTACAACCCACAGGTTTGCAGCCGTAGGGTCGTTCAGATAATTCCCAAGTTCCATTAGAAAGAATCGAGTCCATCTCATTATGGACAGCTTCTTTCCAGTCATCAGCATCAGGAGATGCAAATGCCTCTGCAATGGACGTGGGAGTATTGTCCACAAGGTACACAATGAAATCATCACCAAAGGATTTTTCAGTCCTCTGTCTCTTGCTCCTCTTGGGAGCTGATTCATTGTCATCCTTCTCAAGGACTTCCTCAACATGGTTGTTCAGAATGATCAACAGATGTACTAGGTTCAGCAAATATCTCAGAAGAAATTCTAGCAATGCTATGCATATCCTTCATAGGAAACATGTTCTCAAAAAATGTTGCATCACGAGATTCCAAAATAGTATCAACATGCATATCAGGTATCTCAGATTTAACCACTAAAAATCTATAGCAAATGCTCCGCTGAGCATAACCTAGAAAGACACAATCCACTGTCTTCGGTCCAAGTTTACGTTTCTTAGGAATTGGAACATTGACTTTCGCCAAACATCCCCAAGTACGAAAATAAGAAAGTGATGGTTTTCTCCCAGACCACTCCTCGTAAGGTGTCTTCTCTTTATCCTTGTTAGGAACTCTATTCAGGACATGACACGAAGTCAACAAAGCCTCCCCCCACCATGCCTTAGATAAACCAGCAGTGTCCAACATGGCGTTCACCAAGTCGGTCAGCGTGCGGTTTTTCCTCTCGGCAACCCCGTTTGATTGGGGCGAATAGGGAGGCGTCCTCTCATGAATAATACCATGTTCCTCACAGAATTCATCAAATACGTTGGAGAAATACTCGCCACCACGATCTGACCTAAGACGTTTGATCTTTCTCTCTAATTGATTTTCTACTTCAGCTTTATAGATTTTAAAGTAGTCTAAAGCTTCATCTTTAGTGTGCAACAAATATACATAACAGAACCTAGTAGCATCATCGATTAAAGTCATGAAATATCTCTTATCACCTTTTGTCAACACGCCATTCATCTCACATAGATCCGAATGTACGAGTTCTAGAGGTGCCAAGTTTCTCTCCTCGGCTGCCTTGTGAGGCTTTCGAGGTTGCTTAGATTGCACACAGCTATGGCACTTAGAACCTTTGGCAATGGTGAAAGTAGGAATTAAACTCAAACTGGAAAGTCTACTCATTAAACCAAAATTAACATGACATAAACGAGAGTGCCAAACATTAGCATCCGAATCCACACTGCCACAAATATGGTTTACTGACTTATTACAAAAATCCGATAATGAAAAGCGGAACAAGCCTCCGCACTCATACCCTTTACCAATAAATTGTCCAAACTTTGACACAACTACTTTATTGGACTCCAAGACTAATTTAAACCCATCTCTGCATAGAAGGGAGCCGCTAACGAGATTCTTGTTCATAGTAGGGACATGCTGCACGTTCCTCAGCTGCACGATCTTCCCGAAGTAAACTTCAGATCTACCGTGCCAACACCACGAACAGAAGCATGTGATCCATTCCCCATTAAGACGGAATCTGCGACCTGATAAGAAGTGAACATAGAGATGTCAGCACACATGAACATTAGCACCCGTATCAATCCACCAACATGGAGATTGAAATACTGAAAGCACAATCGGTAAATTACCGTACCCATCAGTTGCTAGCGGTCACGACGTTGACAGTGGCCTTCTTCCCTTTCTTGTCTGCACGATCTGGGCAGTCCACAGAGAAGTGTCCGGGCTCTCCACAAGTGTAGCACTTTAGCTCAGATTTGTTCAGCATCTTCTTCTTCTTGAAAGAAGTAGTCTTGGTAGGCACAGTTGAAGGCTTGCTCTTGGCCTTGCTCTTGCCGTGGTTATGGTTTTTCTGCACCATGTTGGCGCTAGACTGACCTTCACCACCTCTCTCAGCAGTGTCCTTAGTTCACTCCACGGTTATGGTTTTTCTGCACCATGAGTTTGCTCGACCACTCCACGGTTATTCACCATTTTGTAGTCGTGAAATCTCTGCATGATATACAGTTCACTGCATGCATCGGCATTCAGTGCATCCCAGAGCTCTTTGTCGTCTTCTATGTGCATATACACATCACACAGACGACCATCAAGAACACTCAGAATGCATCCTCGGAAGATAATAGTGTCTTTCTTGAACTTGTTCTGAGCTTCCTCAGATATAGTTCCTTCAGGAAGACCACTACTAACTTCCCATACATTCATGGCCGAGAGCCAGAATTGGCACTTCAACTGCCATGTCTTAAAGCCCGAACCGGTGAACTTCTCCGGTTTCATTGCATCGGTATAACCAGCCATATTTAAATCACGAAATTGCCTACAATTAGGTTTTTGGATTGTTGGATAATTAGGCAATAATTTCATGATTAATTCTAGAATATTAATCATGACAAACGCAGCTACTAACATGTTAAATACGAACATACTAGATGTACTAAGCAACATGAACAGCAGCAACATACACGCCAACATATCCATAGTAAAACAGTTCGGAATACGCCGCACGTACCGAACGGTTGTAGAGGAAGCAGCAGTCGATGCAGACAGGTTCACCGCGTCTAGAGCAGCGGTGATGTTGTTGCCGCTGACGTTGGTAAAGACGGGTCAGACAAGACGACGCCTGCGGAGACGATTCGCAGCAGCAGCTTGTAGACGACCCGTGGTGCAAGTGGCGAGCAGTCGCGCGAAGCGCTTCCCAAAAACCTAATTCGTCATCTCCCGTACAGCATCACAAAAGCGACTGGTTCCGGAGACCTACTCTCCCAAACGCCGGTGCACGCCGGCGCTCGGGATGGAGTAGACTACGGTGGCGGCGCAAGGCACGAGATTGACAAAACCTAGATTGGTTCGGTGTGTGACGGCGTGGGCCGCCCACGTCCGAGAGTCGGTGCAGCAGCCTCGATTTTCCTAAACAACAAAAATATAAGTATCGGCTCGGCTCATTCCCGCAAACCGCTGCGCGTCGTGACGAACGAGCGGAGGAGGAGGAGTGCGCGAGAGACTAAACTTTAGCAATGTGGGACTAAACTTTAGCACCTCCACAAGCTGCAATGCACATGGGCTAATTTGAGATTTTCAGATTTGCTTATTTTGGTTGTCCACAAATAGGCCCAAATTCTAACGGGTTCACCATCATCATTGGTATGAATGCTACTTACGAAGAGTTGACATCAAGATTTAAATTACAAACATTTGGTGGTAGACTCTAAATCAGAACGTGAATCCACTCTCTGAGCACGAAGATTCACCATGGCCACTTCGACGGGTCGTGTGGGATCGATCGCCATGTGTGCATTATCCGGACATGTTCAGCAGGTCTCGAAACACATCAACTGGCCGGGTCAACGACTCAACGCTGCTAAACTAAACCAACCAACAACGGCTGCATCATCTGATGCATCGGTGTGGAGGATGAAGGAATATTAGTCCCGTCCACATGGACGATAAACTAGCGCGGTTAGCGTAATCCGTATCTTGAGAGAGGCAAAAACTATTAGCTTTCCAGCGTGGTGTCGCTGGTCTGGCCGTTGGGAGCAGTACGTGCGTGCCGTTGAGTGCACTAGTGGCTCCGTTGTTTAATTTGGATTAGTAGTGCTCGGGAAATTCTCCGTTGGGTTGGGTTTCAGTGTGCTTTGTTGAAAAGCCTGTCTTAGGGATCAATCAAGATTTGTTCATGTTTCCGTTCGATTCAAGAATCGGTTCTACTTTGTGCTTCTGGCTTCACTTGGGCAAATCTCGACGGATTCCTTCGTCGTTACCTTCAGATCTAGTATTGTGTTTCTTTTCGAGGAGTGATATACATATATATACCCAGCCGCGCAAAAAAAAAAAATCAAGTTGAGACACAGAAACACAAATACAGTGCCTAATTGGCAGTGAACCTGTCCTGATCGCGGCTTGTCTTTCTCTTAGTACTATAGGATTGGACTTTGGAACACTAGCATTGACAGAGAATAATCAAGCGAGGAAACCATCAACGGGGACAGGAACATGGCCCGCAGTAGCAGCAATTCCCGGGCCTGTCTGTCCCTAACAGAGTTTTTAAGCTTGTACTATAAAGTAACATCACCTATTAATTCCTAATCAAATCGCTCGTACCACCGGTGGTGCTATTTAAACACCAGCTGTTGTTATGCATGAAGCGAAAGCTACTTTAATTCTGTAGATTAGTGAACTAACTCCAGCATTCTACGCACAGAGGGACAGCCAGCCCGTCTCGGAATCTTCATCACGCCCATGACGGCATATCGCCACAGTATCACGTATGAAATAGTTTTAAGACGGGTCACCGGACGAACTATATATATGCATTTAATGTCCGCGGATGCTCTGGAAAAATGGAATTCTAGATGAACATCGAGTGGACGGATAATGACAGGCCAGTTCTTCAAAATAGAAAGAAAACAGACGGAAAGTGTGGACGGATAATGACAGGCCAGTTCTTCAAAATAGAAAGAAAACAGACGGAAAGTGTGGACGGATAATGACAGGCCAGTTCTTCAAAATAGAAAGAAAACAGACGGAAAGCGTTTTTGACTCTCGAGTTCAGTTGCTCCCTCCGTTTAAAAAAAATCAAAAATCATATGTGTGAGTTTCAAAAAGTTCTGAAAAAATCCGGATGTAGCCATTGATTTTCCCACAAACGTGCAAAATATTAATTTGAAATACTTCATATTATGTGCTACACAAAAAATAACAAATCTGACAAAACTTAAAGATTTGAAAATATACATACTTAGATCCACACTTTTGTTGTTTCTGTGTAGTTCGGAATACAAAGTATTTGAAGTTGGTATTTTACACTTGAGTGGGATATACTACTGTCTATCACCCTTTTTTTCAGAATTTTTTGAAACACATAAATATGGTTTTCGAATTTTTAAAATTGGTGGGAGCACTGGAGTCAAATATCTGCACCGGAAAACAGATCGCCAGGCCAGTTTTGTTTTCTGGTGTGAGTACCACCCCCCATGCTTTCGTTCCGTCAATCCACTATGCATGCATTGATTCGAACACTCAACGATGAGCAGTACGTTGCCATAAGCTTGCAAAGTAGGAGAGCTCCTTGGCAGTGCATGCATCGATCGTGTCCAGAGACATCCTTTTGCCACTAAAATCCACCATTCATTGATTGATCCGACCGGGACACACCACCCACACCCGGCGCGCACGCTGCCTCTCTCGCCGGAGATGGAGCAGATCAGCTGCTCCCGTCCGAGGGATCGATCGCGCTCTCTCTCGCATCGCATCATTGATTTTCCTTTAGCAAACATCAGCATCATCCATGGATGGCGATATATTCCTCCTGTCCGGGCCTTTCGCGGCCAGGAACGTCACCACATTCCTCCCAGTCCGCCATTAAGTCCGTGTCCATTCGTCTCCTTCCTTTCTTAAGGCGAGGAGGATGATGATGTGATGGGGCGCTTTTCCTGCCGGCGGTGCGCCATGGAACGGGAGCGGCCACGTGAAAAGGCCCCGCATGTGCCCATGACAGGTCCTTCTCCGGGATAATGGCAGTGCCGCGCCGATTCGGGCACCCACGTCGACGCTGCTGGTGCCCTGCGTGCGTGCGTCTCACAGCAAAGCAAGCACGACACCGATGCCAATTTTTACACGTTTCCACATATTCCTTGTCAGCAAGCCATCGGCAAGCTTGAATCAGGTCAGGTGGTCCGTCATTACGCATCAAATAGTAGTACTCCTATCGGAAGAGCAATGCTCATATAGCTGCGGCCTGATGAAACAAGAGCAAAGCAGAGCTTTCAACAAGCTTGAGTATGTTACAATAGACTTGACCTATACGACAAACATCTAACCCAAGGAACGCCTAGGGTCTGGTATTATCAACTAATTAGAAAAACTCGGGCGCGTAACAGATGTAATAACACAATATTGGCCAAAATTCCTCCTGAGCTCTCCTCTCACGCCTTTTCAGGGCGAGCATATGTTAAACTCAGTTTTGTGACTATCGACCTACCGGATATATGCTGAGAAGGGGAATCATCCAAGCTTTCCGATCTCCATCTTCTTCTTTATCGCACGATGACCATGGTACACGAAGGAATCTATGATGCCGGCCACAGTGAATATGCCTGTGAGTGTGAAGATGAACCACGCGTTAGTCTACTGGGTGGAAACAAAGTTTGGCTATGCATTCCAGAAAAGCACCAACAAATAGTTACAAGCCCGTGACAGACCTCCAACAATAGCACATATGTTCGTCAGGAAGTGAAGAAGCGACGTGTTTTCTTCAGTAAAGTCAACCTGTCAAAGAACAATCACACAAACAAAGTGATTTCAATTTTGACAATGATCGATATACCTGTACAAGATGGTGCTTTTTGTTACATGTTTTCAAAAAGGAATCGACATGATATAAAGATACTGAAGTGTCACTTCAAATATTGTATGCAGTCTATGCTTCGTTTTCGAGCATAGCCAAGATGTAGTACATATCAATAGATGGACCCCGCACTAGTATTGCTAAAGCTTCAAAAACGACAACATAAAGAGGAGGGGTCACTTCCTAACCTGAATTGGTGAAAATTCATAGAAGAAATATACACCAGGTGGGGGCCTTGGAAGGCCAACTGCTTCTCTAAAGTGCTCGGTCACAGAAAACTGCAAAAGGACGTGAAGAATTAACCACAATCTTTGGCTTAACAATAAAGTAAACAGTCAAACCATGATGTTTACCTGATTTGAGTGGATTTTTCGCCCCCTAATATCTGTATAGATAGTAGGAACAACCTATATAAAAGAGATGATTAACAAACTGAAGCTGACAGGATGGCATCTTTTCAAATACCCAACACTGCCAAAAACAACCACGCTAAGGAATATATCAGTGGTTACTAACATCTTACCTTCACAAAATACTGGTACATCCCTGTTAACCCAGTTGTCTGCTCCTGTTTCCACTCTACACTGAAATACTCAGGAGGATTAGGGCATTGAAAATTGCGGAACAAAGAGAGGTACAATTTTTTGTTCTGCTTCCTGAATTTAGTTGACTACTAAGTATGAAATCATACCCATCAAGAGGATTGACAACACCAGGGAAATCTTTGCCAAAAGACAGTTTGTTTATCTTGTGACTTATCTGTCTCAACGAAAGGGGTACTTCATCACTAAAGGTTCAACTTTATAAACAATAATTAGTTCAGCACTAGGGATAAAAAATATTCTACTTGCATTGTAATTTTCTGGCTGGAAGTTCAACATATCTTGAAGGAAGTTGAATGCATGGTCCAAGCTTTTTCCAGGGGCAAAGTGAAAATTCCCAGCTACTTTATTCACATCTACAAATCCATGAATGTTGCATCCTTCGCCTTGCTCATCTTTTAACCTTTGAACGAAGCCCTCTCTCTTGCACTGAAGAGCATGCAGAGTAAGGAAACATACCAATATATGTACCAAATGACGGCTGCATGGAACGTAAGGAAATATGTACCAAAACAGAAGAAAAAAAATCTGCATGTACCAGTTGCAGGCAGTAGCACCACTAACTAAGTTCACTAAAAACAGAAAGAGTTGCAGAAATAAATTAAAGCAATTCTCATGTGGCTTTCGAAGAAGTGATCAACAATGTGCTTCGGAACAAAGAACATGGACACCAAATATAAGTTAATGAGCAGCATGGCCAGAACCAATATACATATTTTCCAAAACAATTAAACGTGAACAACTATACTATAAATTTCTAATTGTTGATGTACATGTTGATAGACGGTGGGAATGCTTTGACACAAATTTATCAAAATTCGGATATATCTACATACTAAAATATGTCTAGATACATCCGTATGGAGACAAATCTGTGCCAATCATTTCCAATCGGAGGGAGTAGCATATAACTAGATGAAGACGAGTTATTACTTGTTATGAGCTTTAGACCAACCACAGCCTTGTATCAGAAGAGTTATGGCCGGTCAGCCAGTTGTACAAAAACAAGCAGGAGGAACACCTAAGTTGGACGTGCACATCAAAGAAATTAGGAAACGAGATGTTTAGGAAGTGAAGAGTAGTATCTTATTAGGAACTAGCAGGTCCACATATTCCATATGGACACATCCACGTTAGAGATACAGAAGTCAGTTAGCTTATATTCCGAAGGCATCCAATAGAGTCCAGTTTGGTCACTTCAGGATTAAGGGTCAAGGCTGTGCTACATAGGCACGTCAGCATTGTAATATTTGGATCAATCAACGAAATAGCGGAAGTTCTTAAGCCTCAGAGCCTCTTTTCCATAGCAGGAATGAGCCCTGTCACCAGCACTGTAGAGGACGAGTGCCATATCCTCGGTCTACAGACCTTCACCAAGGTCCACCCATTACTAGCATATGCCTATGCCTATGTCATGATGAATCTTAGGTGATAAAAATACAGGATTTCTTATATCATAGGCACACCATATACATTAGTAGGCTCGTGCTATGCCACATGTGGTTTCCTGAAAATACATAATTTACTGTTGCAAGTTATGCTTTAATAAAAATAATACTAACTCCCCTTTTAGTATAAGGCAAAGGACCCAGGTGACACATCAAAGGTCATTATGGGGGAACTACATGGATAGTTTCTACTAAGAACCATGTAGATGAACAACATTACGCAATCAAGTAGAAGTGGAGAAAAATGATTCTTCGATACCTGATCAATTGATTCTACGTTAGTGAGTGCCCATCCTTTCTTCCGATAGGCCTCACGAACTTCTTCACAGGAGTTACAACACTGATCGTCTGACTGGTATAAGTGTAATTGTGATATTAGTACGTCTTAATATTTTAAATAAATCTTAAACAAGAAAAATTATTAGACCGGTGTAATGGTGCATTAACAGATAAACCATTGGACTAGAGACACATACCTCTTCCGAACCATAACAAGACCCGCAGTAAACCTCATTGTGGTCAAGCCTTCCACCATGATTCTGCAGTGGTCTTTCGATCTAGAAGAGGATGCAAAATTAGTCAAGTTCAAGGAAGAATAATACATTAATACCCCATTACCATGCATAGGAATATGGTGTTCACATATTTCACAGTGATCATTTAATAGACTAGGAAAAATGTAGCAGCCATTTCCATGCCACCACCATGCCTGAGTTTGCAAATAATGTAATTGGTTTTTTTTATTGTGGTTTGCAATATGCAAATGAGTTACTTTTTCTCCTTTCATTCAATTATCTTCCCTCTATTCAAGATATATGGGTAAACAACCGCACTCACTGACATTTATCTTATTCCCACGAGATTAACACTATGAATAGCATAATCCCTACATCTTGGTTGTGTGGACTACTTGGTCCCTATATCTGACCAAAATATGCCTTATAAGTACAAATGAATGGAGTAATACTTGGTAGTTGGTATTTCAACCTAGGTGGTTCTGGAAAAGCATAAAATGAACAGTCACAATCATCTGCTGGGAAGCTTAAAATATTTCTATGTGAATTCTATGGACACAAAAAATCATTCGCATAACTATCTTAAAGAGTCAAGAAAAAGAGTCACAGAGTATGAAATTCAAGATCCCGCTATATTATGAATTGATCGATGTCATGGATCTTAACTTATCTACGCTGAAAAGTATAAGCATTTCCAATCATGATAAGCAATGAGACAAAACCAGAACGGTTTCATGTACACACTAGATCTAAAATTGGGAAAATATACCTTATTGGAACCAACTCCGTCTTTTCTTGATTCAATTACATTACCAAGCTGGCCGATTCTTTTCTTTATTATGTCATGCCTCTGCAAGTAGGTAGGTATTCAGCGTCCCAGACAAGACAACATATATAGAAGTAGAGCTCGGCAAATACTTTACATGATACAAAATAAAATGGGAAAGAAGGCAACTGTTGAACACTGTCTGTACATACTATATCATAATGTTGCTCCCCACTGACATCCATCGTATCAATAGCAACAAGAGAACAAGGAAGAGCCGGGAATGTAACATCAAACTGCAAAAGCAATCATGTTTGTCAGCAATGTCAAACAATAGGGCCACACAAGAAATGACATAGATGGTCTTCTCAGCTAGCTAGCTATCACCTATTATTTCAGATTTCGATGGCACATCACCCATACAACATATAAGATTATCTTCATTGAGTTATGAGGTCCAAAAAGAAAAAAATGGCAACGGTCCAAGAAAATAATTCCAGATTTTGCAGAACTAGAGCCTAGAGGTAGTCAGGTAGACTTGTGGACTAAAATGAAATGATGCCAAAATGATAAGGAACATGCATTTTAGCATAAATAGATTGTGGCTACATGCTATCTAAACAGCTAACAAGAAATTATACAACATTGTTCCACATATACGAGACAAATGGAAAGTTTGGATTGACGGAATAAGCATTTCCACTAACATTGATATGTAACCTTTCTCCTCTTGAGGTATCAACTGTGAGCTTACTCTCTGTAGCAGAGTATAGATACAGACCTACATATAAGTTAACAGAGCAGTAAGTTAACGCATAATGTGACCGAAACGTCAGCCCTATCAGAAAGGTGGTCAGATAGCCACGTTATAGGAAAGTGTAGTTGTAAAATGTAACAAGTTAGACCATCCCCTTTAGCAATTTTAGCATGCCAAAGTAATTTATGGCAACATAGTAAAGCATTGCACCTTAAATTGGTCTACAAATCCTGAAACCCGTAATGAGAACAAAATTATGGGAACTTCCAAATCTAATCGAACGTCAGTTGGCTGCAGCGTCCATCATGGTACCAGCATAGCCAAATTAAGTGATGCAAAATTAACCACATCCACACCAAAATGTGCACGCACCTGGGACTCTGATGTCATCAACTCACATATAACATCCAAATTGAACAAACGACATATCTAAATCATATGTGCCGCTGCAAATCAGTCCAGGTGCTGTCCTGTGGCAAGCCACCAGCTTCACAACAAGCATCCACCCTTCAGTAATCTTTTTTTTAGAAAATAGGGGTTTCCATCCGTTCCATTTATATAAAATGAAACAGAGCGCAAGCGCTCGAGTACAGTCATTACAGCATCCAGGAAACCTACTGTCGGTAGGTTCCAGGTATAGGAAACTAGAAAAACTACAGGTTTTAATCTCATGGCATTCAGCTTTTACAGTGCCCAGAGGTAACACCTTCAGTAAACTTCTCTAATCACAATACGGGGATTTAAATGCTAGCATGCTAACAGAATTGCGATTTTTTCACCCACAATTTTCAATCTGAACAAGTAATAATTAACAAACCGCACGCAAGGTCACCGAAACGGGGACAGCGAGATCGAAAACTATGTCGCTGCTAGAGAAACGAAATTTTATATGGGATCTGAGACGGGGATGTGGGGAGAGAGGTGGCGGTACGTACGGATCTCCGAGAAGAAGAGGAGGAGGATGGCGACGGAGGAGAAGATGGTGATGAGGCCGCCGGAGAGGGTGCGGCTGTAGAAGTCCTCGTTCACCTTCGGGTAGGCGTCGAGGCTCCGTAGCTTGTTCCACAGCTCCATCTCTCCCGCTCCCACCGCCAGCGAGACCGCCGGAGCCCTAGGACGAGAGGGAGATCTGCGCCGTCGCCCTCGCCGTCGCAGCGACGAATGGGGAGGGTGTTTCTGCAATTTGTCTGGGAGTAAAGGGACAATTTCGTTGCGAGGCTTTGTCTGGATTCGTGTAGAGCTGCCAGTTGGGGCCTCGGGTAGTATGGTCCCGCGGGTGTCATTTAGACAAAAACTAGGTGGAATCGGCGCGCTTTGCTGCGCCTTAGATCTAAAATCAGCAATAGATGTTTATCGAAAATTATGCGTTAAGCTCAAAATAATAGTATTGCATGGTATGAAGTCAGTTTTCTGTTGGGCTATAAGAAATGTTTTTTAGCAACACAAAAGAAAGAAATATGCCTTGTTTTTAAGATGATGAGAAGCTCACATGAATATAACAAATACGACTCCTGGTTTTCATCTGAATAAATATTGATTTTTTAAACTACTAATCGCCCAATCGACCACCTTTAGTCTAGGTATAGCATTTCTGGATTTTTTTTTTTTTGAATTTAGCATCTCTGGATTGTTTTTAGATGAAACATATGTAGTCCATCATGGTAGGACAACCAGAACGCTCACATAAGGTGGTAGATGCATAACCGATTTAGAAGTACTACTAAACGTTTAAATGGAGAGAAACTCCATATCACACAAATGGATGATTTAGTTCTCCTGCACAAACATGATTCAAATTTGCGTAAACATGCATGAATTGGACATAGTAGATAGAATTCATTTTTCTGAACATTTTGGTATGTTGAACACATTTTTCTGAATCACGGATCGAAAGTTATTGAATTTACAAAATTGCTTAAATTGCTGGAACTATTAGAGAACTATTAGAAATGTTTAATTTCCCTATTCGTCAGGGGTTTTTTCCGGAAATTGTGGGGGTACTGTACATTACTGTAGAAAGGACCGTGGGGTAATTTTACAATTCTTCAGGGGATTCTTTGCAAAAATGGCGGGGTGCTGTAGATTTCTGTAGAAAAGGACCGCGGTGTAATTACCCTATTCATCGGGGGGGGTTTTGCAAAAAAGGCGGGGTACTGTAGATACTGTAGAAATCTACAGTGTCCGTGGGACCAGGAGCGAGGAGAGGCCGAGGCTTTCTCCGCCTTTCATATATAGGAGGATGTAAACAAGTAGAAAGATCTCGGTTTGCCACCCATAATTTCATTTCATTTGACAGAAATAAAATGATGGCATCATTTCACACTACTAGGAAAAGGGTTATAGGGAGGTTGGCATTCTGTGGCGCACCATTCTGTGGCGCACCATTAACTCGTGCGCCACAGAAATTTCCGACTTTCTGTGGCGCATCTTTTGCCCATGCGCCACAGAAAGTCAAAATTCTGTGGCGCATGCCCACAGATGCGCCACAGAAAGCCAGACTAATTTCTGTGGGTCCCACGTGCAATCATTGGGCCAAGGTTCATATAGGGACATTCTGTGGCGCACCGTGGCTGGTGCGCCACAGAAGTCTGGCTTTCTGTGGCGCATCTGTGGGCATGCGCCACAGAATTTTGACTTTCTGTGGCGCATATGTCCCAGTGCGCCACAGAAAAATCAAAATCTCAGATCTATATTCTCTCTCTACCCTATCCTCTCACCCGAAGCACGCACAGCCACCCACGTACGCGTATCGATCTCCTGCTCTCTCTCTCCCTCGCGTACGCTCGCTCTCTCTCCCTCACGACTCGATCCCCTCCTCTCTTCTCTCTAGCTCGCTCTCTCTCTCCCTCAAGCACAGCCACAGCTTCGACCATGGAGGAAGGTGGTCGGCGGTCCCAGCCGTGTGCAGGTAGGAGTCCCGGGCCGCGCGAAGGAAGGAGGTCGGGTCGCGCCGGATTTTGGAGGCCGGGGCGCGCCGGATTTTGGAGGCCGGGGCCGCGTGCGTGAAGAAAGAGGCCGGGACCGCGCGCCGGAGGAAGGAAGTCGGGGCCGCACGCCGGAGGGTGCCGCGCCGGGCAGGAGGAGGCCGGTGGCCGCACCGGCAGGAGGTGGCAGGGGCGCGCCGGGGAAGATGTGGGCGGGGCCGCCGGGCAGGAGGTGGTCGGGAGCATGCCGCGCCGGGCAGGAGATGGAAGGAGCTGTCGATAGAGGTGGGACACCGGGCCAAGCTCGCCGGAGGAAGGAGGCCACCGTCCAACCCCGCGGCGTCCCCGCCACCGTTCAAGGTTCCCGCCGCGGAGCCGCCGTCGGGCAGAAGGGGACAGGCGCGGAGCCGGCCAAGGTTCCCGCCGCGGAGCGCGCCGACGAGCTGCAGAGGCTGCGTGGTGATGTGGAGAAGACCTCGAGGGCGTGGCGAGGTGGCCGGAGAACAGCTCGGGGTACTGGCATGAGCGGAGCTGGCGCAGAGGGAGAGGGCCGCGAGGGCCCTGGCTTCGTCGGTCGTCGGCGATCTGCGCTGTTGAGGAGAGAGAGAGGCTCGCGTGAGCAGAGGCTCGCGTGAGGACCACATTTTTTTTAAATGTGAAAAAGACATTCTGTGGCGCATGTGTGCGGCTGCGCCACAAAATCTTTGCTCTTTCTGTGGCGCACGGGGTGCGCCACATAATATATTTTTGTGGCGAGAATTCTGTGGCGCACCCAGCAATTTGACGGTGCGCCACAGAATCCCAAAAAGGTGCGCCACAGAAAGGCATTTCTGTAGTAGTGCTATATTCTCTCTCTACCCTATCCTCTCACCCGAAGCACGCACAGCCACCCACGTACGCGTATCGATCTCCTGCTCTCTCTCTCCCTCGCGTACGCTCGCTCTCTCTCCCTCACGACTCGATCCCCTCCTCTCTTCTCTCTGGCTCGCTCTCTCTCTCCCTCAAGCACAGCCACAGCTTCGACCATGGAGGAAGGTGGTCGGCAGTCCCAGCCGTGTGCAGGTAGGAGGCCCCGGCCACGCGAAGGAAGGAGGTCGGGTCGCGCCGGATTTTGGAGGCCGGGGCCGCGTGCGTGAAGAAAGAGGCCGGGACCGCGCGCCGGAGGAAGGAAGTCGGGGCCGCACGCCGGAGGGTGCCGCGTCGGGCAGGAGGAGGCCGGTGGCCGCACCGGCAGGAGGTGGCAGGGGCGCGCCGGGGAAGATGTGGGCGGGGCCGCCGGGCAGGAGGTGGTCGGGAGCGTGCCGCGCCGGGCAGGAGATGGAAGGAGCTGTCGATAGAGGTGGGATGCCGGGCCAGGCTCGCCGGAGGAAGGAGGCCACCGTCCAACCCCGCGGTGTCCCCGCCACCGTCCAAGGTTCCCGCCGCGGAGCCGCCGTCGGGCAGAAGGGGACAGGCGCGGAGCCGGCCAAGGTTCCCGCCGCGGAGCGCGCCGACGAGCTGCAGAGGCTGCGTGGTGATGTGGAGAAGACCTCGAGGGCGTGGCGAGGTGGCCGGAGAACAGCTCGGGGTCCTGGCATGAGCGGAGCTGGCGCAGAGGGAGAGGGCCGCGAGGGCCCTGGCTTCGTCGGTCGTCGGCGACCTGCGCTGTTGAGGAGAGAGAGAGGCTCGCGTGAGCAGAGGCTCGCGTGAGGACCACTTTTTTTTAAATATGAAAAAGACATTCGGTGGCGCATGTGTGCGGCTGCGCCACAAAATGTTTGCTCTTTCTGTGGCGCACGGGCTGCGCCACAGAATAAATTTTTGTGGCGAGAATTCTGTGGCGCACCCAGCAATTTGGCGGGTGCGCCACAGAATCCCAAAAAGGTGCGCCACAGAAAGGCATTTCTGTAGTAGTGTCATTTCATTTCATTGGGATAGGAATTGTCATAACAAACAATAGACATTTGCTGGAATTCCAAATGAAATGACATGTCAATTCCATGTCAGCCAAACAGGTTGAGCATGGAATCACAAATGAATTCCATAATTGTAGCTCGAATGATGGGTTCCAAACGACCTCAAAGATTTTTGAGCTCAGGCGCTCAGCTCAGTGACTTTGAGCACCGAGGCAAAATCACCAATATCACCAGATTGTAGCTATCAAAGTGTTCAGATTTTTTTTTACTTTTGGTAAATTGAAAATATTTCATTGTATATTATAAGAAAGATTCAGTCCGTTGAGTGGTTTGTAATTAAATGGCTTTTTATGTTTCAATATACAGAAAACTATTTACTCACAAACTAATCATCTAAATGAATTGATACTTTCTCAGAATATACAACGAAACATTTACGATTTATTGAATTTTAAAAAAAAAATCTGGACACTTTGAAAGTTATAGCTACGAATATTTTTTTCGAAAAGAGGAGCACACACCAGGCTCTGCATCAAGATGATTTACACAACCCTTTTATTATAAAGTTTCGAAATATATAAAAAATATACCCGAAACCATATCCCTCGCCACAGTATCTGACACTAAGGTAAAAGACAAAAACAAATTAAAAACACACCTTTTTTTAGGCAACAAAGTATTTAAGAAGAAAACGTAGCACGTGCGTTGACGGGTCCAACCTAGAGTCAACCCGGGATTTTCATCCCCAAAGACGAGTTTCGAGCACCACCTTAAGAAAGGGCACCAACATTGCCAAAATGTTTCCACCAAAGTGTGCTAACTCGAGAGAAACTGGAGGTCAATGACGTCCCATACCGCCACACCTCAAGCCACTGTCGCACCATTTTCGATTGAGCAACAACGGGCATGACTTCACACCGACGGAGGAGACGTCGTGCGTAGCACCTAATATGATCAGGCATGATTTGACGCCTACGTATGAGAGCCGGCCAGGCATGACTTGACAGGTCCTCCAAAACGTCTAGCACCTGCTGAGTCGTATCAAACCCGATCTCGAAGTGGAGGGGTGTCACATACTGCCACGAGCCCCGAAACTTTGTTGTCACGATAGAGTACGTCTCAGACTACCATCGACCGCGACAGACGGAGCTGGAGACCATCAACAAAACGAAGATCCGGCCATCGCTTCAACCACATGACCATGATGTCCACCGCCGTCGAAAGTCCAGGCCACTGCCCCAAGCGCCAAACTCCCGCGCCACCAGTAGAGACGTCGTAGCGATAGATCGCTACCAGATTCGTCGACGCCTGACCGGTGGCCGGAAACCGTGCTGCCACACACAGTGGCCGCCGGCAGCCACCATCTACCCTCCGCAAGCCGCTGCAGATTCCCTCTGCCAGAAGAACAAGGTCGTCGTGACCTCAACACCTTCTCCGCTGGTTCCCCAACCGGTGTGAATTCCAAAAACGATGCACTCAAGAAGGAGTACGACGCACAGGCGCCACCATCGTTAAATCCTGAAGAGATCTGAGGTTTCACCCGAAGTTTCCTCGGTGGTCCACCTAGACCATCGCCACTACCACTTTGTCCGTCGTGTCGCTGCTACCGCCACGCCATTGTGTCTGGAGGCCTTGCCACGCCCTAACCCGGGGGCGCCGTCCCGTGCCGAAACCCCACGCGCAAGGGAGCGAGAAGGCCTCGCTGTCGCCGGCGCCGACCAGGCTTTACCCGGATGCGCCCTCTGGCAGCGACTAGGGAGGAGACAGGGGGCTGGCGGCGCGTGATTAGGCTTCCCTCCCCGCCGCCTCATGGGAGGGGCGAGACTTAAAATTCTCTCATGATATGTTAGGGCATGTACAATGGTCGAGAAGGCAAGCCTTCTCTTAAGGCAAAAGATATAAGTTATATAATGCATTATCTCTTATTGTCATCCCTAGCAATTAACGAGAAATTATGTTGCTAAGGGAAGACATGTGGCTACAATGGAGAAAATAGTATTCTCTTATTTCGTAAGAGATCATCTCTTAGCTAAGAGAAGGCAGTCTCCTCTTTCTTCATTCTCTCTCCTCTAATTAGACAAATATCCTACATGTCAACTCTAAAAGAAGGCTGATGTCATCCCATTGGATCTGACATTGAGGGCTAAGGATAGTGACTTTACTTGTCAAAGTCACGCTGAGTCCGTGCTCGAAGGCATACCACTTTAAGAATCACCGTTCATCGTCCTGCAACTGCATCGAACTAATAAATCTTGAAACTTGAAAGACTAGGCCAATGCAGTCAAAAGAAAAATGTCATCGACCGAGGTGAATTTAGGGATGACCTTGTGAACATAGGCTTATCGGTCTAAATTGTGTTTACCTTTTCGGGAGAGAAACTTTTGGAATCATCACAATAGTCGTTGCGTCAATAAATGCATCAATGCAGAGGACTGCCCCTTTTCTAAAAAAAAATCACAATAGTCGTTGCGTTCCAGATGGCGGGATAATTCCGGAGTTAACCGCTGACAGCACTTCCGAAGCACTAAGCACTTATAGATGAGTTTGTACTATATGAAAGGTTGAAATTTGTACAGAGATGATAACATGAAGGACAGGTAACTTCATCTATTGATATACCCCCATCTTACAGTTTTTAATTTACCTACGCCTCACATTTACATCCAAGATCAAGGGGGCATGGCAATAGCCAGAAGCCCAGAAATCTACATATTTATCACCCTCTCCCAACCTAGACTTATTTCAGCTGACAAAAAATGATGGTAGTGCCTATTATTTCAACAAACGAATATACACATGGACGACTTACTTTTCCAGCTTTAGTGACTTTTGAGTTATGTTGTTTCATCCCAGAAATTAGTGCCACTGGTTTGCCTCCGAAAAAGTTACTAATTATATTTCTCATAATTCTCCTTTGCCTTGTCAATTTTCACCTTGAGTTCCGTATACTTCTCCAGTGAAACATCTGAGAAATATACAAGCTTCCCCAGGAATGTCTCCAAGCTTGACTGTAAATCCGTAGGAGGAACATTTCTTCCCCCTGTTTCGTCGTTCCACCCTCCATTATGGGGTACTGAGAAGGTTGACCTTGAACCACCACGCCTCTTCTCTTGGCGAGGCACGCAATGGTTTATATCTGCAGCCAGACCTTTAATAGCAGTTTCCAAGTCGTTGGTAGGCAAACCATCCAATAACTTTATCCACTGGTCACAGATAGTAAATATGGGAGCAACATCATGATCTGTTATTTGAAAATCGGTATCCTTCCTCTTTCTGGATTTCTTCTTCTTCTTCGTTGGTGATTTCACACACTTGAGTAACCATGAATGTAGACTATTCAAGTAAGATCTGTGTGATCCTATCCATCTCTGGAAGTTTGAACATAGAGTGTTTAGTTCAACCTGAAGGAGTAGAGTTGCTTGGAACTGCGACTCCGAGCGAATTAAGACCGTCATACTGCCACTGTTGGATACTAGCTTAATAATGTCATGCTGATGCCGGTGACACTCGAGCATTGTTGCCCACATGCGAGTTAAGCTGCAAATAATGTGAATATTTCATCCAAGAGTAAGTACAAAACTAAGCTCACTCCACAAAGCGCCTACTGAATTGCAGAGTGTATGTTGTTTAGTAGAAAATGAATGAAGAACCAATACCTTTCGATTAATTCTTCGAGCTGTGGTTGAAGCTCTTTGTCCCTTAGATCCTCTATGTTTTTAGAAACCATGTCAATTCTCTGGATGGCCACCAAAATTCTGGAGTACAAATCCTTCACAGCAGCACGGGTTCGATCAATACTCATTTGGTTTTCTCCTTTTGATTCCTGGTGTCTAAGGTGCCTACATTTCTCATCATACTGCCTGCAAATTGTACCGCCAGCCTGAAGGGCAATATGAAGGTTAGCATATACAGAAATATTTTATATTGTAGAAAGACATTGAGGGCTATCATTTACAGAACTAAGGCAAAAAGATATGAAGGTGTCAACCAATTCACAGGCTTAAGGAAAATAGGGACCCAGAGAGGTGTCATTTATTTAGGAATTTTTAGTAAAAACAATTCAAGCACAGGAACGGCACAAACTGCTAAATGGACATTTAAGTGGGTATAATTAATGAAGATTTATATGGTTCCAGAGTTAATCAATATTATATTATTTTACTCATTTAAATAGCTCACTATAGCGGATAAGAAGGAATGGATACTGTACCGCGGTTGTTATAGCTGTGTACAGTTGTGGACGTGCGGGTACTCTAGAGGACTAGGCGCACTAAGGCCTGCTACATGATGCTATAGCATTTCAATACAGATACTAGGCGCAATAAGGCGCACTACCAACAATCAATACAGACACATTTCAGGTTTTTGTATGATTCATTTGTTACATATTTTGTCCATATTTTATTTTGAATCAATACTCCAAGGCTTGAGATAAAAGAACATCATCCAATAATCCCAATTCAGCATCCGTTAGTTTATTTCAGTATTGTTTAATTAACTTCATACTACTGAAATATACTGGGGAGTGAAGTTTTGGCACCCGGGAGCATGTGCTCCTTGTTTTTAAAAACCGTTTTAAACACATTTTGAAATGTCAAAAGACCGGACAAAAAATTCACACGTATATCTCGACATTCTAGGGGCTCATAGAGTCAGTTTCACGGAAAACCAACATATTTTGTGTCGTGTGTAAAAAAAATTGTGCTACAAAAGGCTTTTTAGGAGACTTTTTTTGTCTTTTTTACACAGGGCACAAAAAATGTTGGTTTTTCACGAAACTTGGTGAGCGCACAGCCGCACATAGAATGTCGAATGTTGAGATGTACGCACGATTTTTTTTTTTTGGAATTTTTTTACATTTTAAATATTTTTCCAGTGGCAGGAGCATATGCTCCCATGTGCCAAAATGAATTTCTCAATATAATGCTACTATCTATTATTCTATATTAGCACTTCATTGCTAAGCTTTGATACATGATATTTAATACATTGGCTAGAATAGATTAAGAAAAAAAAAGTATCGCGGTAAAATGACCAAAATAAGCTTTTACCTTAACTTCATCAGAGAGCTTCCTCTCCCATGCATATAATCTATCTAGCGTGGAAGCATGACTGCCAGAATTCATGTATACACCACTGAAGATATTTCCAGTGAGACTATCAACATCAACTTTTGATGCTGCCGCAAGAGGATTTCTAGATGATGAAGAGTGTGAAGACACTGATCTATGCCAGGTAAGATACTTCACTTCAGCCTGAGGAGGAGCTGCATAAGAACACAAGGCATTTGGCTATCATGATGGGAGGAAATAGTAGCGCTACCATTTACAACACAAATTAATAGGTGAAATACTTGAGATTCTTTTCAGAAGAAGTGCAGAACTTTGCACATTTTATCACTAAGAAGATAAGATTTTGGTCACATAAACTGTAGGCATGCCCTTGTATTCAAACTTTTTTTACTTCCACCAATGAAACATATCAAAGTATAAAACGATTTTTTTTAAGTTATGCTAACATGTTAGGATAATCAATGGTCAAACTCTACATACGAGACCACGAAAAGCAAACAATTAATGACATTGCGGTTTTAACAAAAAGATCACTGAATAACAAATATGCAAATGGCATCATATGATGCAAAAACGATTCACAGGAACTAGAATTGTAAGCTGGAGAATGGAGAGAAGAGTGTCACTAGGAGTCAGAAAACATACGCTGAGGAATAGGGACTTCCTCCCTGCAGCAAGCAAATAATGTTGCAAAAAAGCCTGATACATTTAATCCATGTGCTGCACCATAATTACTTTAAGTTAGCCCAAGTTATAGTTTATAACTAAACAAGAAAAAGAAAGAATGACACATTATAATGGTCACAAGTACGAGCAGTATTGATATAATTTCACAACATGATTTCTGCATGGCTGCATCCAAAACCTTTCTATCATTCTTTTTGAAGCAAAGCTCCATCCAAATATTATAGACAGTTGATCTAGATTCATGAGTTCTAACCTTTTTCTTCAGGCAGCAAAGAGCGGAAATTTACTTTATCGGCATCAAGCATCCTTGGGACTTCTTTTCCGCAATCAGATGCCTTGATAAATAAGATTTCAACCTCTTTCATGGATGTATACAAGTCCTTCACCCCATTTCGAACATCACACAAAGGTTCCTTGGATTTACCGTTCATAGGAAGAGCAGCAACCGAAGTTGCCACTTTTTTCACAGGGCTTGTCACGGGGGTTTCATCAGTTTCATACATGCTAATGTCAAGTACTCTGTTGTCAACTTTTGGCTCCTGCATTTTAGGATCAGTGTTTTCCAACGCGACCTTTTCTGAAGCAGGATGTGCAGGTGACTGATTTGTAACAGTATTTTCAACAGGTGTATCATTGCGGTTCGTGAACATCCGCACTAAAGGTTCAGATGACGGATTATCAAAATCATCTTCGGACTCTGTAAAATCATCCTCTCTTCCACTCATAGTAGATTTGTCTCCATCTTTGACATCTGGAGTTTTCTCCTGTTGCGAGTGCTTAATATCACCAGCATGAGCAATAGACTTCTCTAATTCCTCCTCAAGCTCTGGAATTCCTTCCTTCTCCTGAAGGTGCCTAATATCATCAGCATGAGCATGAGACTTCTCCAATTCCTCCTCAAGCTCTGGAATTCCTTCCTTCTCCCGAAGGCGCCTAACATCATCAGCATTTTCAAAATCATGAACAGATTCCTTCTCATCATGAAATGATAACTGGCTCTCAACAGGTTGAAAAAGGCCAAAGTAGTCCCATGGCGGTGTCCCTGGAGGAGCTTCAAATGTGGAACTATCATCCAGATCCTGTACTAATTGTATGGGAACCGAGGATGAGGTCTGCAGAGTTGCTGTTACAGGAACAGGCACCTTCTCCTCAACAGTCCTCACTGGGTTCCTCCCAGCTTTCATGTGATTGACATGAAAACGTCCTGAAGATAACGGGGATGGAGCTGGGGAGAAAGAGTCACTAGCCTGATGTGACACAGATGGTGATAGGTTCATCGACCTATGCCTAATGGCAGGAGGCTCTGGTGTTGCGGATGTTGATGTGTACAGCGAAGAATCTGTTGGTACTTCAGGTTCTACAAATTTTCTCAGAGCGAAACCTGTGTGTCTCAGCGACTGAATATATGCAACGTGAGCACCTGCAAGTGCACATCTTCCATCAATTGCTTCCTTCACATAACGTTTTCTTTCTTGGCACAAAACAAGGGCCTTGTCATCATCATTATTTGCTCGTGTAGACGCCATTTTAATGTCTATCACTCTCAATGGCAAACAAAATTTGCAACAGCATGTAAAGTCACAGCCATGCACTGCAGACAGATCAAAGCTAGTATTGAAGGGAGATGTTTTGATGAATAAAAAACTTCGCAGACGTGTAACTTTGAACCTGCATTTCCATATATTGAAGAATTCGCGATTAGATAATATCCTAAAGTTTAAGTTAGTCTATTTAGCAGGTAATATAAATTGAGATCGTCATTTTGTAAGCTAAATTTGTAAAAAGATCTCGGTATGCGTCACAACTTACACAAGCAGTTTGGGTAACACCAGACAAATTCACTTACACTAAAACTAGCCTGCTCAAATCAGTCCCAGATTTTTTAACTTTCTGAACAAAACACTAAGGAGATTGAAAAGTAAATAAGGAAACTGAAACTCACATGCTGGGAGCAAAACCAGCAATTAACCTCATACGATCCTGAACTACAGAGAAGACTGCTTCCCTAGTCCATAGACCATAATGCTAAACAATGGAACGGTCCTAAATACAGTGAGAACTGATGACCAACTCCAGTTCAAGGACCAAGCAGGTTGCATATGTGATTTTCCTCTAAATCACCAATACAACAATTGAAACAAGTTCCTGAATTGTCATGCAGAAAAGCACAGAGAAATCCAACTACCACGCCGAGCAGAAACCTAACATATGCAGTAACGCACCACATAAATCCGTCAACCACCAAGACAAGAGCATCTGCTCAATGGACAAGGCATGTGAGGCAGCAGATTGGGCCTTTTGGGGATCCTCAAACAACACGAGAGCGATCTAAATTAATTTAATTCCAGGAGCGTCGATGTTATTTAGAGGAATCAGCACCTCCAATTCTCCAACCGATCACCGCCAAAAAAAACAGCTATCTTGCACTAAACGATCTCAAACTGGACCGTGGAGCAATAAAGAAGACGCAAGGAAGAAGGAAAAGTTGGAGCTGTACCAATCCGGACAGGAAAAAAGTAAAATTAACTCAATTCGCACATTGCCACCACCCGATTCACCACGTAGAACCATCCATACACAGTTCGCCACTAATACTAGTACAGTAGTACACCATAACCCGGCCGGAAGAAGAAGGACTGGTCTTCTCCGCGTACTACCAACAACGAAACAGAGAGAAATCCCCCACAGTCTACAGAAACAGTAAAGAACCAAATTTTGCCCCGCAGCGACCACCGAGAACACGAGCAAGACCCAATTCACCCTCCCCCGCGCCACTAGCGCCGCAATTGGACTAATCAACGCGGAGCAACCACCCGAGAGGAATCCGGGGGAAGTGTTGAAGATAATCACCTGGCTGAGCCGGGAACAAGCCGCGTTCGGCGCGGGATCTCGGTTGGGAGAGGTTGGCCCGGGGCTCCGGCGGAGGAGCTCGGCGTCGAGTGGGGTGGAGAGGAGGAGGAGAGAAGCTTCGAAGATGATGGGCAGCAGCAGGTGCCGGGCGGTGCTAGAGGCAGCAGATGGGAGAGATGCTTATGCGCGTAGTATGTGTTTGCCTGTCAACAGGGATCGAGCCGAAAGGACCGGCTGCCATTTGTTCCCTTCGCGTCTTTTCCACTGGAGCGAGGATTTTGGTCTTTTCCGATCGAGGATGCATGGGTCTCATTGGGCTAATTTTTTTTAATAATACATTTTATTTATTAATTTCGATAGATATTATGCAAACCCAGAAATTTGCAGAAATAATACGGCCTCGGCCTAGGCTAAGCCGATAGCGTCCTATCGGCCTGGGCGAAGCCGATTAGGCCTTATCGGCCTGGGCAAAGCCGAGCAGGTCTCGTGGCGGGCCAGGCCTGCGGCCGACAGCCCTGTCGGGTCACGCGTGGCCCCTAATCGGCCACGTCGAAGCCGACTAGCCTATCGGCCTGGCCGAGGCCGATTAGTCACAGGATAAGCGACGGGCTTCGTCTTCCTTGCCTCTCTCTCTTTCTTCTTCCTACACGAAAATAAAAGAAGCCATGGCGATTTCTTCCCTCCCCCGGTGATTTCTCCATCCAGCCACCAAATCTTAAGCCTAGAGGTGGTACATAGTTAGGGCAAATCCGATCTACAGATGGGTTAGATTGTGGGGGTGATTTGGTGGTGCTTTTTTGGAGCAATGGTGGAAATGCGGTGGAGGTTGATGTAGGTCGAGCAAGACGTGGTGGTGGTGATTCTGCTGCTCCGGTCGTGGTGGTGGTGGTGGTGCTCCTTCATTGAATCAAGACACGCTTCAAGGGTATGTGATTTTTGGCTAATTAGGTTTAGATTAATTATGTTTGCATTATTGTTAAGTTTGTCGTGCGATATTGATATTGCTAAGTATCCGGTATAAATTACTAGTTATTTGTTGCGGTAGTAATAAATATGTATATAGTTGTTCCGGTTATAATGATTATTTTGTGGTACATTTTTAGGTTGCCGAGATGACTAATTTAGTCAAGTGTATTTTTTACTACGGTCCTGGTACTGTTGAAATAACTGAGTTGGGAGCTGATCTGGGTCAGTTTCGATGGTCAGAGTTGGAACTGAACTCCCCACAAACATGGTCCATAAGTCAGCTGAAAGATTGGTTGGCAGGATGTTTAGGATTAAATCCTGAAACAGACACCGTTGGCGTGCATGCATTGTGGACGAAGTCAAGGTCCCCGGTGTTTTTCTATTTGAGGCCGATAGATCGGACCTCTCAGATGGTGCGCTGGCTACAAGGTTGCGAAAGCAGGGGAACTACCCCTATCGCCTTACTGATTCCTGTCGCGAAGGAGGTGAACCCTCCTGAAGGCGAGGGTGTGCACGATCCTGGCCACAGCAGCCAGGAGATGCATTTTTCTGGACATGATGATAGTCAGGAAGATGTTGGAGGTGGTGGTTACGATTCAAGGCAAACAGTTAGGCGAAAGTAGGAGATGACGATGATGTTGAGGCGGATGCGGACGAGGAATCTGGGAATATGCAGAATCAGATGGAAGAGGAAGATACAGATGGTGATAGTGATTATGCCGATGATTCCGATGACTCGGATGACGAACAGGTGGTGCCTAATCCTGCGTCATGGAGTCATGACTTCTCTTCGTCAATGACTATGAACGATGGTCATGATTCTGCCTGTCAATACCACCAGAACCAGATTGCCGTGGGTGCTCTATATCCCGACAAGCAACATTTGCAAGACGCAATCATTAAGTGGGCAATGTCAACTTGGAGGGTATTCAGAATTTGGCGGGATCGAGTGGTGGCGGGAGAAAAAATGGTCAAATTTCTGTTTTAGCAAAAAAAAAAAACCATGCAGCAGTCGGCTGGGCCATGGCCGAGCAGGCGCAGTCGGCCCAGTTGAGGCCTGATGCACTAAAATGCATCTACTTTTCCAAGCACTTTGCTTCATAATTTGCTCCGGAATCTTCCCATATTTGAATAAAACTGCTGAATCTGACGCTGTTTTTAGCAAAGTCTCCTTTCTGGTTGTTTTGCAGGAAATTAAATCGGGGAAAAATACCACGTCATTTTTTATGGAAAAGAAGGACATCGTGCAAAAGACGGACTCGAGGAGGCGCACGAGGCCCAAAAGAGTGGGCCCCACGCGGTCAGATTCCTTGACCGCGTGGGCCCACCTATCTGGGGCGTCGGGCACCGCCTCTCCCTCGGTCTTCCGCGTACCCCTTCATATATACGAAAAAGTGGACGCCCTAAGAGGAGGGGAGCTTTCGCGAAACAGAGCGCCGCCACCACCACGATCTTCGTTTTCGGAGACAGATTGATCCAGGATTTCTCCCCCGGAGGCCGTCTTCACCGCCATCTTCACCGCCTTCATCTCCATCGACCATGAGCTCCCTCACCATCACCATGTGTGAGTAGTCCCTGTAGGCACATGAGGTGGATGGGGATTGGATGAGATTGATCATGTAATGGTACCCGTTGTTCTAGATCCTAGGGGTTTATCTTGAAGATACTTTTGTATTGTGTTGATGCACTTATGCTATGTTTAATGCTTGCTACTAGGGCCCGAGTGGCATGATTTCAGTACTGAACTTATTTTGCCCCATCATATATTTGAGTTTGGTATCTATCTGCAAAGTGTATTACCTGCTATTATGTTGAACCTGCGAACCCTAAAAGTGACAGGTAGGGAAAACAAGGGGGAGATGTATTAGTTTGAGGATTCTATGTGTTCATGAAGTGTTAATGCGTTGTTCCGGGCTATTCGAAAGGGTAGACCTGTAGTTCCAAGTTGGCCCCGGTGAAATGGGCAGGTAGGACAATAGATGTTGTGCAAATTCTCTTGGTTAGTACGCACAACTATTTATGGAACACATACCTACATATATCGGAGTTAGAGATAAGTCCCATTGCTGTTATATCTTATTATATGATCAATCTTATTCATGCAACACCCCGCTATCACCTCGTGCCTACGTTTTAAATCCCTGAGTTACACTTTCACTTTTCCGGTGAAAACTGGGAAACCCTTGTTACTACTACTGTTTTATTTTGCTTGCTTGAATCACCTTACTGCCATCACTATTACTGCTGCAAGTTTATTGATATACAGGTGTGGTTGAGAGTGACGCCTCAATTGCCAAAGTCTTATTGGTATTCTTGTGTTCCCATCGAGTCGAACTATAAATTTGGGTAATACTTCCCAACGAAGATTTCAGCGATCCCCTATACTTGTGGGCATCAAGACATTTTCTGGCGCCGTTGCCGGGGAACCTAGCTTTATTGGTAAGACACTTGTTATCATTTATTTGCTGCACTTGCTTTTTCCTAACCATGGGAAAGGAAAAGATTACTCCGAAGGAAGTGAGGCCTTCAACTACTCGTAGAGGTACGGACTTGCTAAGTAGGCCAAACTTTTCACCTAATGCTGTTTCTGCTGTTGTTCCTAAGAAAAAAGGAAAAGTTTTATCTAGTTCACCATTGTCTAAGATGTCTACTAGTACTGAAAATGATTTAATATGTGGTAGCATAGACAAAGAAGTGACACCTGAAACATCTGAGACAACTGAAACACCTGAATTGCCTGAATCATCTATTATTGAAAATGTGGAGTCTGATTTGGAAGATATGAGTCTTGTGATGATGAATATGAAACTTCTTCTTATGAGGAAGAAGATGCAATTGCTATGGCTTTTATGGATTCGAATCTTGATAAATTGGATAAACTTGATAGCAATAAAAATTCTTCTCTTGCTGATTATTTTCCTGTTACTAAGAAAATGAATGCTCCAGCTATTAAAATTAAAGATAAAGATTATGAGTTTAGTGTTGATCCCGAAATAATTAAAAAGGCTGAGAAGTTTAAGTTTAATGGGAGAGACAATGAATTTCCTTTTGAACATATTGCTGTTTTGCATGATTTCTGTTTTATTTGGTAAAGATGAGATTCACCAACGCTATTATTTCTTAAAGTTGTTTCCTTTTACCTTGGGAGGAGATGCTAAAACTTGGTATAATAGTTTAGAACCTGGATCTATTACTAGCAAAGAAGAATGCTTGCAATTATTCTATAATAAATATTTCCCTGCTGATAAGATTCATGGTTTAACTATTGAGATTAGCAAATTTTCGCAGAAAGAGAAGGAGGATCTACCCCAAGCTTGGGGGAGGTACCGTAAGTTGGTTAGGAAATGTCCTACACATGGCTTCAAGAGTAATGAAATACTTGATATATTTTACAATGGACTAACTGAAAATACTAGAGACTATCTTGATAGTATTGCAGGGAATGTTTTCAGGGAAAGGACCATTGATGAAGCAACCGAATTATTGGAGACTATCTCTAGGAATTATGAAGATTGGAATATTGAAGTGATAAATGAAAAAGAGGTATTCCCAGAGAAGAAAGGAGGTATTCTTAAATTAAATGATGAACAAATGAAAGTAGCTGCCAAGGATATTGAAGAGAAGGGAATTAAAACCTCTCATCTCAAGGAACTATCTGAAATGGGTGTTAAACTTCCTATTGATAAACCATGTTTTCCAATCCAAGTCAATGCTATTAGCTCTATGGAAGGTAATGAAAAGGTAACACCTCCTATTGATGTATCATATGTTAATGATTTTGCTTATAACCATAATCCTGAGGAGCATAGTATTAGAATGAGTATTATGGAAAACTCTCATAAGATTAAATTTCTTCGTGAAAGTTTAAATGCTAGTGTAGAAGAAGTTAGAAGAATTATTAAACACTGTGAGATGATGAATAATCAAGTTGAACAGATGGTTTCTCTTCAAAATAAATTGTATGAAAATCTTATTGAGAAGAAACAGGTTTGTGGAGTTAATACTAGAGGTGGTGCAAGTACTCAGGATCCTGATTATCCTGAAGACCATCCTAAGAGAAAAGAGCAAGAGGCTCTCAAGAAGAAATCTTCTGCAGGAAAATCTCCCAATGAAAACAAAGATATTGATGATTCTCAAGAACAAGATAAGGATATTTCTATTTCTGATGCTGAGACTGAAGATGATAATAATGAAGAAGAGGAATCATCTACACCTGAAGAACAACATGAAGCTGAAAATATTGAAGAACCTGAACCTCCTGAAAAAGACCCTCAACCATCTATTGATAAGAATAAAAAGAAGAAGCATCCAAATCAGCAAAAAGGTAAAGAGAGGGATCCATGGGTACAAAGGCCCATACCATATCCCCAAGAGGTAATAAAATCTTTGGATGATGCTAGGTTTGAGAAATTTCTTGAGTTGATTAAAACTTTATATTTGCAAATCCCTCTTGTTGATGCTATTAAAATTCCTCCATATTCGAAATATATGAAAGATATTGTCACTAATAAAAGAAAGATACCTAATGATGCAATCACTGCTATGCTTGCTGAATATTCATTTGAAGGGAAATTGCCTGAAAAACGTGGAGATCCTGGTATTCCAACTATTCCTTGTCATATAAAGATACTTATGTGAAATATGCATTATGTGATTTAGGAGCTGGTGTTAGTGTTATGCCTTTTTCTTTATATAAGAAACTTAACCTAAACAAATTGGTTCCAACTGAAGTTCATTGCAAATGGCTGATAAATCAACTGTGTGCCTATAGGTATATGTGAGGATGTTCCTATCTCTATAGCTAATGTGTTAATTCCTACAGACTTTGTTATATTAGAAATGCCTGAGGATGATAATCTATCTATTATTCTTGGAAGACCCTTTTTAAACACTGCAGGAGCTGTGATAAATTGCACTGAGAGCAAAGTGACATTTAATGTCAAAGGAAATGAGCATACTATCTATTTTCCCAAGAAGAATCCTGTTACAATGATAAACAAGAGTGTGAATTCTATTCAAAGAAATACTATTATGATTGGAAGCTTTGAAATTGCACTACCACCTCCTGCACCAAAGTATGCTACCTTGATGATTGGAACCATTCCAATCAAATATGAGGTATCCTGAACTTCTTCTTTATATATAAAATAAGAATCATTTATGTTATCCTTTACATATTATTAATGAGACTTGATCAACCTCATTACTAATGTGGAAATGATGCAAACTTGATTCCCATAAAAATTTGCATTGCATTTTAATTTTATTTGTCTTAGAACTTTAGAATATTGCATAAACATAATTATTTCAGAAGTCAGAAATTCCAGAATATGAACTTTGAAAAATTCTCTTCAGAAAATTTTCTTGAAAAATTCCAGAAAAATTTGGGTTAAGTTATTTTACCAGGGGACCAGCAGCCAAAGTGGGGGCACCAAAGGCCACCAGGGACCAAAATGGGGTCCCACGCGGCCAGATTCCTTGGCCGCGTGGGACCCACCATTTTGACCCACGGGGTGTTAGGTGAGCAGCCAGTGCCCATCTCCTCCCTCGACAGAAAACCACCTCCAGGTATTTTTCCCAAATTTTCCCGTGCTTCTTCCTGCCATCTTCGATCTCCAAGTTTGAGCAGATTTTTCAAATCTGTTTGGTGGAATTACTCCTTGGTATGTGACTCCTCCGCCCATCCAATTACTTTTTGTTCTTATGCTTTTTATGAAGTATTTTGCTGTACAAGGTGTCACCTAATATGCTTGAGAAACCCATGAGTTTGAGTTTTCTAGTTAATATGATGCATGATATTGATGTGGAGACTAGCTATGGATGGTTCAATGTTGTTTTAGATTGTTACATCTTAATTTTTGTTGGATTATTTTTGGACAGCAAGCTTTCACCATGAACAAGGGTAAGGGATTCATGGGGATGATGTCAAGAACAAGGAGGAGGCCATCTAGAGCCACCGATAATCATGATGATGATCATCTATGGGAGGATGGTGCAGAGTTTGTGGGGGAAAAGCTTCGGATTCATGCAACCAAATGGCAAGACCCCGATGTTCTTAACCATTGGGGGATAGGAGATGACTTCAACGCCTTCGTCACTGCAGCGGGCTTACTTGAGTTCTCTCGTCATCCACGGGAGACATACGAGGGGATCGCACGGGAGTTCCTCTCCACCTTCCGCTTCGAGGGCCCCGAACTTCACAAACGCAGTAAGAAGAGTAATCCACCACCTCCTACTTTCACGGTTAAATTTACTATGAGGGGGCAGCGCCTTGTTATGTCATTAGAAGAGTTTTGCAAAGCTATTCGTGTGGAGAACACGGGTAGTTGGGATGAGATAGGTGCTGATTCAAATCAGGAACTTGTTTCTTTTTGGCGTAGCATTTCTGTTAATGTTCCTGAGAGACTCAATAGGGGCAAATTTACCCACATACAGCACCCAAGTTTGAGATACTTTGTTTTGTTCCTTGCAAGAGGATTTCTTGCTAGATAAACTTCTGCTTGCACGGGACCATGATTATTTACTTAAATGTGCTAAGAAACACTGTGGTTTAACTTGGGAGTCATTCTTGCTAGAACTCTGCATTTAGCTGTGAGAAGGAACATGACTGATACTACCCCTATATATGCTGGTGCTATTGCTACTTTAATATATGAGCACATTAAGGAAGAGAGGGGCTTTGATAACAACATGGGTAGACGTGTAGAAGAGTCTAATTTACTTGATTTTACTTTAACCTGTCGCATGGAAATGAGTGAATGGCATAAGGGTGGTTGCAACTATATTTATAAGAGTCACAATGGACAAAATGTGTCCATTAGGCTCCCTCGTGCTGACCTTTTTGACAGGAACACCGGAAAATGGACCGTGGAAGAAGTGCCACCACAAGAGGAGCCCCAAAACCCGGAGATGCAAAACTATCCATGGGGTTTCCAAGGACCGGAGCAAGGAGGGTACCAAGGTGGTGACCCCTCTTACTATGGAGGAGGGTCATCAAGTGGTGCACCACCTTACTACGACGGAAGTGGAAGTGGTGGATACGACTACCACCCGGGATACTAGCTTGAACTCAAGCTTGGGGGAGTACTTCTCTCCCTTTTCATTCGTTGTTTTATATCACTTTTATCTTGTTATGTTTTAGTTTATTGTTCTGAAAATCTTGAAAACACAAAAAGATTTTATTTGTTTCTCTTGCTTATTTACTTCTGGTCATTTACCTTATGCATCTAAAAATTAAAAAGAACAAAAATATTTTCGTTTTCTTGAATCTAATGCAAAAACGGAGGTGCAGGAATTTCTGATTCTGTTCACTGTTTGATTTTTCATATTTTTTCTGTAACTCCGAATGAGCTAAAATTTTAACCACTGCTGCAACTTTATATGACCTACACACCCGTAAATTATGAAATTATTCTGATGTGTTTAGGTAGGGTAAAAACAGTACTGTATGCAGTAGCATTTTATGGCAGATTTGAGTTTTTATTGCGCAGTTCAAGTTGGGAGAGGAGAACAACAATGATGAGCTGATGTGCATGAAGTGGATGAAAGGTATGACACCTTTGCCGTGCTTATGTGGACTTTTTAATAATAGCAAGTGCGCATGTCATAATTTCTCTAACATCTAGGGAAGTGCTAGCAAATGTTTATCTCCTCCGTGGTTTAGTATGTTATATTATGATGCAAGAGAGATATTATTTAGTGTCAACACTTGGATGTGGATTGAATAACTGTGGTTCTAAACAAAGGTCTACGCATCCCATTGTGCTTGCTAAACTTGCCAACCAAAGTAAAAGATCTTTTCAAATGATAAACATGAAGTCATATGCTTGACAATCTTAGGGTTGAGAGTTAGCCCATATGTGCTGACACATGCAAAGCTTTCAACGTGCTCTTAATTATATTTAGTTGATATCATGTACTTTTGTCTATGGATGCCTATCACGGGTGAAATAAATGTGGAAACTTAGTAAGTTTAAGGAGTTTGTATAAATGGCTAGAGAGATGCTTTGGGCCGCCAATCTAAGCCATGCATCATTCATGGTGGAAATTTACAGCATAACCATAATGTTCATTCTATGATGCACCTCATAATAAAAAGCTATACCCATAGTAAATAAAAGAGTGCTGAGATTGTTCATTGTCTGTTTGTCTTGTTGTTTTGACATGGGCTGGCTTCCATGTCATGAGGCAAGAGGTACCCCTGTAGCAACTCTCAATGACGCTATTAAAATACTTACAATGACCTAAAACTTGAATTTACTCTGTGACCCGAGGTGAGTAACACGTGGTGTAGGTACTCGTATTCACGGGGCATGAGGCTTTCAACCTCTAGTTGGTCAAGCATATGAGTCATAATAGGGAATGTTAAATGATTTGATAAAATTGAGAGCAAGGATGTAAGCACAATGAGTTCACTAGTCAACAAAGTAAAGAATCAAGAGATCTCAAAAATCTTGACATGATTCAATCAATAGCGATGCAAGAACCTTTGTTTTCTTCTACAGTTGGGCAAACTCATCCAAGTGCTGACACTTCATGTTATTTCCTTTGTAACAAATATAAATGCTTTAACACCGGTTAGATGCATCTTTGCCAGCAGTTTGTTATTTGTTATGGAAATTATGTTTTGAATACTTGTTGGTATTAAACGGTGTTGTATATGCAATGCAAAGTTCTTGTCAAAGTCTTTTCATCGCTTCTGCACTACGTTTGAGTTGTTCGAGGACAAACAACGAGCTAAGCTTGGGGGAGTTGATGCACCTAAAATGCATCTACTTTTCCAAGCACTTTGCTTCATAATTTGCTCCGGAATCTTCCCATATTTGAATAAAACTGCTGAATCTGACGCTGTTTTTAGCAAAGTCTCCTTTCTGGTTGTTTTGCAGGAAATTAAATCGGGGAAAAATACCACGTCATTTTTTATGGAAAAGAAGGACATCGTGCAAAAGACGGACTCGAGGAGGCGCACGAGGCCCAAAAGAGTGGGCCCCACGCGGTCAGATTCCTTGACCGCGTGGGCCCACCTATCTGGGGCGTCGGGCACCGCCTCTCCCTCGGTCTTCCGCGTACCCCTTCATATATACGAAAAAGTGGACGCCCTAGGAGGAGGGGAGCTTTCGCGAAACAGAGCGCCGCCACCACCACGATCTTCGTTTTCGGAGACAGATTGATCCAGGATTTCTCCCCGGAGGCCGTCTTCACCGCCATCTTCACCGCCTTCATCTCCATCGACCATGAGCTCCCTCACCATCACCATGTGTGAGTAGTCCCTGTAGGCACATGAGGTGGATGGGGATTGGATGAGATTGATCATGTAATGGTACCCGTTGTTCTAGATCCTAGGGGTTTATCTTGAAGATACTTTTGTATTGTGTTGATGCACTTATGCTATGTTTAATGCTTGCTACTAGGGCCCGAGTGGCATGATTTCAGTACTGAACTTATTTTGCCCCATCATATATTTGAGTTTGGTATCTATCTGCAAAGTGTATTACCTGCTATTATGTTGAACCTGCGAACCCTAAAAGTGACAGGTAGGGAAAACAAGGGGGAAATGTATTAGTTTGAGGATTCTATGTGTTCATGAAGTGTTAATGCGTTGTTCCGGGCTATTCGAAAGGGTAGACCTTAATTACCTGTAGTTCCAAGTTGGCCCCGGTGAAATGGGCAGGTAGGACAATAGATGTTGTGCAAATTCTCTTGGTTAGTACGCACAACTATTTATGGAACACATACCTACAATATCGGAGTTAGAGATAAGTCCCATTGCTGCTTATATCTTATTATATGATCAATCTTATTCATGCAACACCCCGCTATCACCTCGTGCCTACGTTTTAAATCCCTGAGTTACACTTTCACTTTTCCGGTGAAAACTGGGAAACCCTTGTTACTACTACTGTTTTATTTTGCTTGCTTGAATCACCTTACTGCCATCACTATTACTGCTGCAAGTTTATTGATATACATGTGTGGTTGAGAGTGACGCCTCAATTGCCAAAGTCTTATTGGTATTCTTGTGTTCCCATCGAGTCGAACTATAAATTTGGGTAATACTTCCCAACGAAGATTTCAGCGATCCCCTATACTTGTGGGCATCAAGGCCGACTAGGCCTAGTCGGCTTGCCTGTGGCCGACAGGGTCCTCTCCCGCATGCATTGGTCGGCCGACAGCCTAATCGGCTTCGCCCAGTCCGATGGGATGCTATCGGCTTAGCCCAGGCCGAGGCCGTATTATTTCTGGAAATTTCTGGGTTTGCGTAATATTTATCGAAATAAATAAATAAAATGTATTATTAAAAAAAATTAGCTCTCATTGGTGGGCGTCCAAGGCGTACTCATGCAGTGTACTAGTCTCACCTTAGTAAAAAAATTGACATTGTTATTGATTTTCTTGAAACAAGACGAGAGAATTGCCATTTCATTGACGCGAAAATTAGCGTGATTATAAGAAAAAGGGGCCGAAACCTGATAAAACACGACGCCACCGCCAGCCCTGAGGCCGCGCCACACAAATAGACCACAACCAAAACCGGTATCCAAACAGCTCAACACAATATAGCTGAGCCGATAACCCGGAGCCGCCACTTTGACATTCACGTTGGCCCCAGGGCCACACAACGTCTACCCGATTACGAAAAACGTGACAACAATGAGGGTTATGATGGTGGCTTGCCATGGTGCATTGGTGCGGCAATCTTTAGAGTACGTCATGGTGATTTCAAACGGAGGCATGGGTGTGACGGGAAGGCGATATGATCCAATGATGAGGATTTGCTATCTCGGACATCATTTCGTGCCTTTTTGTTACGAAAGTTTGTGATATGTTCTTTATTGATCGTATATCCGCACATATATCATCTTCTTCAAATTAATAAGTTATCTCGGGGGACGGTCTAGCACTCACTGGCTAAGCCCAACCTTCAACGGTGAAACTCCATGATCTAGTTTGCTATTAGATACGACAATGACAATGCGGGTGATCCTCATTTTGAAGGCATTGCTTAGAAGACGGAGATGACTTCTTAGAGAACTTCATAATTCCCTTTACATTGGACCGATGATCGTCCATTGATGTTTTATCGATGCTTTATTAGAACTTTTTTTTTTTGGTGTCACTTGGCTTTTCTAGCCTTTTCATGTACTCCGCTTTTATTATTTTGGTTTGGAAAATTCTTTCCTGACCCATACATACATGGGAGGCTCTCAATTACATTTCTGCTTTCTCTCTCATCTTCTAAGCTTGAGAGTGGCCCGGTGCGCCCCGGCACCTCTCCCCTCCCTCTCTAGTGGACTCGGCGGCTGAAGATTCCCGTGTGGTGGAGTTGGCATTATGCCGTTAGGGAGGTGGGCGTTGGCACGTGGGTACCGGTGGTCGGTAGTGGTGTTTCTCCCCACCTAGGAGCTTTTGGTGGTCGGAGGCGCGGATGGGGATGGGGAAGCAGGCCATCCTCCTGCTGATAAGTTCATTCCTAGCCCAAATCTGGGTGCTATGGTTGCCTTCCCTCTGTTCTTTTGTCACCATGAAGGTGATTCGGAAGTGGAGGGTGTGCTTGTTGTAGCGGCACTGTAACCTTGGGCGTAGCAGGGAAGTCTGCAGCAGTTCCCACGGCAGCCTCGGTCTTGCTGTCGTCTCCAATGGTCAACAGGCGACTACTCCTGCCACTGTCGTTCTCATCGACCTCTTCCGGCCAGCTACACTTGGTTATCTTCAACCTCCATGCTACCATGCCATGGAGGAGGCCCCTTTGCTCCAGCATAGCAGGCTCCTGCTGCTCCATCCCAAGTGGTACAGTCCCCAACGACGATGTGGTTGACTATGTTGTCATGCTTTGCCGTGGAGGACATGTTTGTAATTTCGTACTTTCTTTTGGTCCTCGATGTATTTTGTACCTCCACCGACGCTAGTGAATGGAGCTACTCATAAAAAGAAACATACACCTAATACATCAACATCCCATGGATTTTTTTGCCAACAATAATCAAATCATGATTCGACGAAAAAAGATCCAATCGGGCAGGGTCACGCAATCCATAGGACGTCCAGCAACCGTCCGTCGTCGTTGTGCACGGAATCGAGCACCTCCCACCCGTGGTCGCGCTGCGGCCGGTCGCGATGACGCATTACACACGCTCCCACACATTTGGCGTCTCTTTAGATTGACGGATTTTCATAAGAAAATTGGAGGATTCCAATCCTTAGGATTCCCCCCCCCCTAAGGAATCCCTTCGGATCAAATTAATGACACCTACAAAATTCATATGGATTGAATTACTATACCCCCGATCTCATAGGAATTTCAACATCTAGTCACTTTCCTGTATTTGTCACGTGTTCCATCCAAATGACCATTGATGTCTACGCACGCTTCTATTCTTGTAGACAGTGTTGGGCCTCCAAGTGCAGAGGTTTGTAGAACAGCAGCAAGTTTCCCTTAGGTGAATCACCCAAGGTTTATCGAACTCAGGGAGGTAGAGGTCAAAGATATCCCTCTCAAGCAACCCTGCAATTAAGATACAAGAAGTCTCTTGTGTCCCCAACACACCCAATACACTTGTCAGGTGTATAGGTGCACTAGTTCGGCGAAGAGATATTAAAATACAAGTAATATGGATGATTATAAGTGGTAATTGCAATCTGAAATAAAAATGGCAGCAAGCAAACATGTAGCAGAACTGGTTGTAAATGGTGTTTCAATGCTTAGAAACAAGGCCTAGGGATCATACTTTCACTAGTGGACACTCTCAACAATAATAATATAATTGAATACATAGATATTTCCTCTTCACTATGCTACTCTGAGTTATTCTCTCGTTGGATAACGAACACCAATCCACGCGTAGGGCTATAAAAGCACACCTTAAAGTCGCATTCCCATGTCTAGTTAACCCCACACTGTCAACTTGAGCGCCCTAGAAGGTACTAGACAAACACCGCAATTTCATAGAGACATCCAACGCAAATAATAACTCATGATAAGTATTCCTGTTATCTTTAGCCTAAGAGCCACACACGGGGCGCACACTGTCAACTTCGCACCGTGGGACAAAGGTGACTCCGGAGATTACATTAATAAAACCACTTGAGTAGCATATAAGATAATGAAGAGTAACATCTATGGATTCAACTAGATTACAAAGCTCATGATCACATAAAGATCACACCATGGGAGAGAGAGATAAACCACATAGCTACCGGTAGAGCCCTCAGCCCCGGGGAGAACTACTCCCTCCTCATCATGGGAGTCAGCAACGGCGATGATGGAGGCGGTGGCGTCGATGGAGATGGCTCCGGGGCAATTCCCCGTCCCGGCAAGGTGCCGAAACAGAGACTTCTGTCCCCCGAATTAGGGTTTTGGATGGCGGCGGAGCTCTGGAGCTTTTTTGGAGAAATCGTCCAGGCACTTAGGGTTTTCGCGTCGGGGGGAATAAGTAGGCGAAAGGGCGTCGCGAGACGGTGCACGAGGCAGCGACACCACCCCTGGGCGCGGCCAAGGCCCAACCGCGCCCAGGGCGCGTGTGGTGGCTGTGGGCCTCCCCTGGACTTGTCCTTCTGGCTCCCGGAGTCTTCTGGCGAAATAGAATTTCTGTAATTTTTCAGATTTTTCTGAGCACTTTCAATTTTGGACCTTTTCTGCAATGCACAGACATAATAAACAGAAACTGGCACTGTGGCATCTTGTTAATAGGTTAGTCCAATAAATGTCATAATATGATATAAAGTGCATATAAAACATGTGACAATTGATATAAAACATGCATGGAACATCAAAAATTACAGCATCCACAAGCTTAGTTCCTACTCGTCCTCGAGTAGGTAAACGATAAAAACAAAATAATTTTTGAGGTGACATGCTACTATCATAATCTTGATCATATAATATTGCAAGGCACATGTAAATGAATGAAGTGATCCAAGTCAATGGTCTATAATTTGCTACCAAATAGATAATGAGTAAACAATGAATCACACAAGCTAAACGTTTTCATGAATAGTACTTTCGAGACAAGCATCAAACAGTTTTGCATAAGTGTTAACTCATAAAGCAATAGTTTCTAACAAAAGGTATTTAATCAACACAAAGGAAGAATTTAGTTTCAGCATTTGCTTCAACTTTCAACATATTTATCTCATGGATATTGTCAACACAAAGTAGTATAACAAGTCCAATACATTGCATATAACGCATGTTGTAACAAAGTTGACACTAGTGTTTGCTTGTGGAAGACAGAAAGAATAGGAAAACTGACTCAACATAAAAGTAAAAGAAAGGCCCTTCGCAGAGGGAAGCAGGGATTAAATCATGTGCTAGAGCTTTTAGGTTTTTGAAAGCATATAGAGATTGCATAAAATATTTGATACTCCTCCCAACCTTGCTAACACAAGCCATGGCTAACCGAATCCTCGGGTGCCTTCCATCAATCACATACCATGGAGGAGTATCTATTTTTGAGAGGTGTTTGTTAATTGTCAACGAATGGTAGCGGGTGAGAACAGTATTCTACCTGTCGAACGGACTTTTAAGAGCGGCTCCCATGAAGGACGTTATTTCTACCAGCAAGGCAGATCATCCCTCTTTCTCTTTGGTTTACACACATTCAGGTATTTCACTGTTTGTCATTGCTTACTGATGAATCAGGGCAAAAGTGTGAAGAGAATTAATTGGTTAAAGTTGTAATTAATTGGGACTGGGCACCCCGTTGCCAGCTCTTTTTGCAAGTTATTGGATAAGCGGATGTATATGCCACTAGTCCAGGTGTAAAAGTCCATCGACAAATAGAATAAAGAATAACCACACTAATTCCTCATGAGCTAGTAAACATTGACACAAAAAGGGAATAATAACATTTTGAATAATTTAAAGGTAGCACATGAAAAATTTACTTGGAGTGGCAAGGAAATACCACATATAGGTAGTTATGGTGGACACAAATGGCATGGATTTTGGCTCAAGGATTTGGATGCACGAGAAGCATTCCCTCTCAGTACAGAGTTTAGGCTAGCAAGGTTTATGTAAGCAAACAAGAATATCAACCCGTACACCAAGTTTTATATGACAAACATATTGCAAACGTTATAAGACTTCATACCGTCTTCCTTGTTAACCAAACCCTGTTATTAGAAAATATCTAGACCTTAGAGATACCACCGATGCAAACCAAATTTTCAACAAGCTTTACGGTAGTTCTTCACTAATAGGCTTAACTCATGTGATGCACAATTTAATCATGATCTACTTGTTAACTCAAAACAATTGACAAGCATCAAGTTATCCATTTTAGTGATCTACAAGATTAAGCAAGTTTTTCCTTATACCAATTACCACATGCAACATTTTCTGAACCAACCAAACACCAATCAATTTATTTCATCAACTCTCCAAACAAATATAAGTGAAGCAAGAGAGTACTTTCTACAAAAGAAAGCTAATAGCTCTGACAAGAGATACATGAAAACAAGAGCTAAAAGCTGAACAGCGCTAGATATGAATACTCAACAAATATAAGTGAAGAATAGGAGTATTCTCATGAAAAAGCGGAGCGTGTCTCTCTCCCAATCAAGAATGCTAGGGTCCAGTCAAGCTTTATTGAAAATAAAAGTGCAATACTGAAAATAAAAGCACACAGACGCTCCAAGAAAAGCACATATGATGTGAAAGAATTAAAATATAGTTTCACTAGAGATGACCTGATAATTTTGCCGATGAAGAAGGGGATGCCTTGGGCATCCCCAAGCTTAGACGCTTGAGTCTTCTTGAAATATGCTGGGGAGATCCATGGGAGCCTCCCCAAGCTTAAGCTCTTCACTCTTCTTGATCCTATTATATCATCCTTCTCTCTTGACCCTTGAAAACTTCCGTCACACCAAACTCAAAGTAGATCTCATTAGAGGGTTAGTGCATAATCAAAAATTCACATGTTCTATAAAGACGCAATATGATTTGTTACTTTAAACATTAGCTACAGCCACTGATGTTATGTGAAGCTCTTCCACCCAAAAAAGAATTTCACTCAACACTAGTAAAAGAGAGAATGCAAAATAAAAAGGCATAATCTGTCTAAAACAGAACAGTCCGCAAAGACGAATTTTTTCGAGGCACTTACGACGCTCAGATCGAAAAACTCTGACTAATGAAAGATTCAGACATTCATAAAGATTACGCACAAAAATTTCAGATTTAATTAACAATCTGGTGATTTTAGGAATTTCGTACAGTGAACAGCAAAAATCTGTTTCTGCGCAGCAATCAAAATTAAGCATCATCTTAACATTAGAGGCTACTCTTGGCACAACAATGCGAGAAAATAAAGATACAAAGGAGTTGCTACAGAAGTAAACAACACCTTGACTCAATAAAAGAAAAATTGCAGAAAAATAAAATGGGTTGCCTCCCATAAGCGCTTTTCTTTAAGCCTTTTAGCTAGGCATGATTTTTGATGATGCTCTCATAAAGAGGTTGAACATAAAGAGAGCATCAAGAAGCAAATATAAAACATTTAAATCTAACACTTCCTATGCAAGGAATCTTGTAAGAAAATAAATCAATAAAGCACAAAGTGACTAGCATAGGAAGGCAAAACAAGTGCAACATCAAAACTTTCAACATAAAGAGAGAGACTTAATATTATTGTGATGTATGAATCCATGTCTCCCTCTCTCATAATAACTTTCAGTAGCATCATTGATAAAATCCACAATATAACCATCACATGAAACATTCTTATCATGATCCATATGCATAAAAGTATCAATATTTTCCACATAAGCAAAGTTCTTTTTATTAATAACAATAGGAGTAGGATCATTATGAATAACTTGAACATGATAGACAAGTTGTATATTAGAGGGATGGTTGTGAGTAATCTCTCCATAATTATGACAAGCTTCATGAGGATGATTGTAATTATAACCTATGTCATATTTATCATCACAATGATTATCAAAGACTGGAGGCATAGTATCATCATAAACAATAGAATAGTTATCTTCCAAAGTGTGTTCATTTGTAAACATATCATCATCATTTTTACTAGAAGGAGAGGTCTCAACTATATAATCATCGGTACCAAAAGGATTTTCAAAAACATCACTAGGAGGAGAGGTTTCAAATATATAATTATTACTAGCAAAAGGATTTTCAAACACCTCATCCCCAAGCTTAATGCTTCCTATATCATCATTGGAAGGAACATGGATAGTACTAATAGTATAGCAATTATTAACATCATCATTTTCAGAATTGGAACCCAAAAGATTTTCAATACCAAAAGTAGTGTGCTTTTCCCAATCATGATCACTACTATAAGTAACAGGCATAGGATCATCATCGAATTCAGACTCATCAGCAACAACTATAATAGGAGCAATATGCTTAGGGGAAGATACCGTTTCCTCTCTCCTTTTACTCCTCTTCTTCTTCTTCTTTCCCTCTTTAGGAGGGAGAGGCTTGAAAGGAGGCTTCACCACATACCCTGGTTTATTGTTAGAAACAATAGAAGAAGCTTGGGAGGATTCCTCTTTTTCATTAATAAGAGTAAAACAAACATTAGTCCTTTCATATTTTGGTAAAGTCGATCCATCTTTTATAATATTTTGTATGTAAGTGTTGGCATGGCAATTGTTAGCACAATAGAGATGACATCCATGCAATACGCTATTCATATCAAAAGCACTCATATCTAACGAAGAAGTTTTTCTTGATAACTCTTCACACCCCAAAAATAATGTAAGTTCATCATGCTGATTAGGAGTGATCATGTTATCACAAAAGTCTTCCGCAATATCCTTATTAGAACCTGAGCATTGGAATTCGAAGTGACCCTTTTTATAGCAAAGTTCACAAATAAAAGGATAGAGGGCACAAACTTTTTCAGCAAGATCATTTAGAGCCCTGTGCCACATTCTAGTTTTTTCATTCCTATGATGGATACAATAATCTTCTTCGATTTGATTCTTTTCACAAGGTCTAAGTGCTCCACAAAAATTAACATGCTTATAAGAAATAGTATTTTCAGAAGTTTGAGCATGTTTATTGCAATCATTAGTAACAATTTCATTTTCCATGCAAGTGTCTTTGAAAGGTTCATGATACATGTCCCAATTTTCTTTAGGAACATTAATATGAGAAGCAAAGGCTCTACAATAATCAACAATAATTTGAGAATCAAGACCATATTTAGCACTAAGCTCATGAAAACTAGCAGTTTCAGCGAAAGACTTAATGCAATCATACTCATAGTTTATACCTGATTCTTTACCTTTGTCGTTCTCCCAATCTTCAGTATTGCCTTGAATTGTTTCAAGAAGATCCCACTTAGCTTCAACCTTCTTACTTGTGAAAGAACCCTCTGAACAGGCATCTAGATAATCCTTGTAATGACCTGAAAGCCTTGCATAAAAATTAGTAACAATTATTTCCTCAGGAAGCCCATGGTTAGGACATTTGAGTATTAATGTTTTCAGTCTTTCCCAAGCTTGAGCAATGCTTTCTCCATCACGAGGACAAAAATTATAAATGTAATTCCTATCTAAATGCATTTCATAAGGAGGATAAAATTTAGAGTCAAAGAGAAATTCAAGCTCCTTCCACTCCGAATGATGAGGATCATCCAGTAGATCATACCACTCCCTAGCTTTGTCCTTAAGTGACAATGGAAATAATTTCTTCATGGCATTTTCCCTTGATAAACCTGCAACCTTAAACAACTCACAAAGTTCTGTAAGTTTCAACAAGTGATCACGTGGATGGACTGTTCCATCCCCTGCATAACGTTCATCCATAACCTTTTCAACAATTTCCATGGGTATTTCAAATGGAATACTTTCAGTAGATGGATTTAGAATATCACAAGCATCATTAGAATTATCACGTATGGGAGACAAAGTATTATCAAAGCAAATTTTCTCCTCCAAAGCTGGGGAACTAAAAAGATCATTTTCAAAACTAGCTTCCCCAAGCTTAGACTTTTCCATAGCATTAGCAATAATGGTGTTCAAAGAATTCATGCTAATAACATTGCTATCACTATTATGCAAACAAACTTCCATAGGTTTTTTAATTTTCTCTTCAAAAGCATCATGTCCTAATTCAATATAAAGTTCATAAAGATCTCTAATTTTTTTGTTGTTTTCCATTAAGCCTAACTAGTAAAATAAAAACAAGAAACAAAAAATATAATTGCAGAATCTAAAGGAAATACCTTCGAGCACTCACACGTCAGCAACAGTGCTAGAAAATAGCTAAGTAGCTGGAGGATGTGAGTACCTTTTACCTTACCTCCCCGGCAACGGCGCCAGAAAATAGCTTGATGTCTACGCACGCTTCTATTCTTGTAGACAGTGTTGGGCCTCCAAGTGCAGAGGTTTGTAGAACAGCAGCAAGTTTCCCTTAAGTGAATCACCCAAGGTTTATCGAACTCAGGGAGGTAGAGGTCAAAGATATCCCTCTCAAGCAACCCTGCAATTAAGATACAAGAAGTCTCTTGTGTCCCCAACACACCCAATACACTTGTCAGGTGTATAGGTGCACTAGTTCGGCGAAGAGATATTAAAATACAAGTAATATGGATGATTATAAGTGGTAATTGCAATCTGAAATAAAAATGGCAGCAAGCAAACATGTAGCAGAACTGGTTGTAAACGGTGTTTCAATGCTTAGAAACAAGGCCTAGGGATCATACTTTCACTAGTGGACACTCTCAACAATAATAATATAATTGAATACATAGATATTTCCTCTTCACTATGCTACTCTGAGTTATTCTCTCGTTGGATAACGAACACCAATCCACCGCGTAGGGCTATAAAAGCACACCTTAAAGTCGCATTCCCATGTCTAGTTAACCCCACACTGTCAACTTGAGCGCCCTAGAAGGTACTAGACAAACACCGCAATTTCATAGAGACATCCAACGCAAATAATAACTCATGATAAGTATTCCTGTTATCTTTAGCCTAAGAGCCACACACGGGGCGCACACTGTCAACTTCGCACCGTGGGACAAAGGTGACTCCGGAGATTACATTAATAAAACCACTTGAGTAGCATATAAGATAATGAAGAGTACATCTATGGATTCAACTAGATTACAAAGCTCATGATCACATAAAGATCACACCATGGGAGAGAGAGATAAACCACATAGCTACCGGTAGAGCCCTCAGCCCCGGGGAGAACTACTCCCTCCTCATCATGGGAGTTGATACGTCTCAAACGTATCTATAATTTTTGATGTTCCATGCTGATATTATATTAATTGCTACATGTTTTGGTTACACTTTATACCATTTTTATGCATTTTCTGGGACTAACCTATTAACAAGATGCCACAGTGCCAGTTCCCTGTTTTCTGCTGTTTTTGGTTTCAGAAAATCAATTAAGGAAATATTCTCGGAATTGGACGAAACAAAAGACATCGTCAATAATATCACAAGGAGATCACGGAGTCCAAAGGGGAGTCGGAGCAGACCCACCAGGGGGCCGCGCCCCCCTATGGCGTGGTGGCCCCCCTCGGCCACCGACGCCGCCTCTTCGCCTATATATTCTCCGCGACGCGAAAACCCTATTACGGTCGATCATATTCCACGGAAAGTTCCGTCGCGGCCGTCATCGTCAATATCAGATCGGAGGAGTTCTGAAGCTCTTCCCGGCACCCTGCCGGAGGGGAGATCATCACCGGAGGGCTCTACATCACCATGCCTGCCTCCGGAGTGATGCGTGAGTAGTCCACCCCTGGACTACGGGTCCATAGCAGTAGCTAGATGGTTGTCTCTCTACCTTGTGCCTCCATGTTTAGATCTTGTGAGCTGCCTAACATGATCAAGATCATCTTATTGTAATGCTAGATGTTGTGTTTGCTGGGATCCGATGAATATTGATACCATGTTTATTCAAGTTGTTTATCTATGTGCTCTTGATCTTGCATGCTCTCCGTTGCTAGTAGATGGTTTGGCCAAGTAGATGCTTGTGACTCCAAGAGGGGTATTTATGCTCGATAGTGGGTTCAGTCTCTAGATATCTGGATCAGTGACAGAAAGGTCTAAGATGGTAGATGTGCTGTTGCTACTAGGGATAAAACATTGATGCAGTGTCCAAGGCCACTTGTATTGATTACATTACACACTTTACTTCATGCAATAATCTGTTGTTAGCAACTTAATACTGAATGGGATGCGGATGCTGCCTTGAAGGTGGATTATTTAGGCATAGATGCGGTTGGAATAACGGTCTATGTACTTTGTTGTAATGCCCAACTAGATTTCATAGTAGACATCTTGGCATGTATTGCATTGTTATGCCCTCTCTATTTGTCAATTGCCCAGCTATAATTTGTTTACCCAACATGCTAGTTATCTGTTATGAGAGAGACACCACTAGTGAACTGTGGACCCTGGTCCAATTTCCTCATACTGTTTACACAACCTGCTGCAATCATCTGTTTCCTGTTACTTGCTGTTTTTCCTGCTGTTTTCCACACCATACGTTTAACTCTTTGTTTCTGCAAGACCGGAGAGATTGACAACCTCTCTGTTTCGTGTTGGGCAAAGTTCTGGTTTGTGTCTGTGCAGATTCCACGTTGGTGCAAGCTCCCTAGCGCCAGGGGGAGTCAACATCAACAACCTTCCGATAGATCGTCAAGTCCTACTGGATTGATAACCTTGGGTAGATTATTCAAGTGAAAACTTCTGCTGTCTACATCATAACCTTCCTCTTGGGGTTCACCAACACGTAGCCATCAAGCTGTTTTCTGACGCCGTTGCCGGGAAGTACTCATCATCACCATCATCATCATCCTCAAATACTCTCCCGTCAACCAGGCACCAGGAGTCAGCAACGGCGATGATGGAGGCGGTGGCGTCGATGGAGATGGCTCCGGGGGCAATTCCCCGTCCCGGCAAGGTGCCGAAACAGAGACTTCTGTCCCCCGAATTAGGGTTTTGGATGGCGGCGGAGCTCTGGAGCTTTTTTGGAGAAATCGTCCAGGCACTTAGGGTTTTCGCGTCGGAGGGAATAAGTAGGCGAAAGGGCGTCGCGAGACGGTGCACGAGGCAGCGACACCACCCCTGGGCGCCGGCCAAGGCCCAACCGCGCCCAGGGCGCGTGTGGTGGCTGTGGGCCTCCCCTGGACTTGTCCTTCTGGCTCCCGGAGTCTTCTGGCGAAATAGAATTTTCTGTAATTTTTTCAGATTTTTCTGAGCACTTTAAATTTTGGACCTTTTCTGCAATGCACAGACATAATAAACAGAAACTGGCACTGTGGCATCTTGTTAATAGATTAGTCCAATAAATGTCATAATATGATATAAAGTGCATATAAAACATGTGACAATTGATATAAAACATGCATGGAACATCAAAAATTATAGATACGTTTGAGACGTATCAACCATTCTTACAGTTTTTCATGGTTTTATAATCCTCTCTTTTGCATCTACAATCCTATTTTTCCAATTCCTATGTTTTCTAATCTTGCGATCCAAAAGCCTTGACGTGCGACCGAACCAAAACTCCAACGCAAAGAGATCTGGAGGTGCCTGCGGTTGCCGAGCTGATTTCAGGAGGAAGTTGCCTCCCGATATATTGGCCGAAGGGCGGCCTTGTTCGAGCTCATCCTCGTCGGCCTTGGACGCAAAGAGATGCCGCTCGCCACCAGTTGGCGATAGACGGGTGTCCTCTACCACGCCGGCAACTTTTCTGGCCGAAGGGCGGCCACTTGTGGCTTGGCTTCGTGCTAGCCAATATCTTATACCTCCAGGCTTTGCGCCGTTTCGGAGGCCCAGCTGCTCGAGAGTCGTGGCTGCCTGCCATGGCGCCCTCGCCATCCCAAGTGGTGTCGTCCCCGATGATGGTGAGGTTGATTTCGAGCTTACTGAAGGACCTGATTGCGTTCCCAAATTTGTTTTGGAGGTCCTTTCTGCAAATGTCCACTGAACAGGTTGTAATTTCATTTTCTGTTTGGGTCCGGTTGTAAGCCGATGTGTAACCTTGACACATATTAATATTAGCGTCTTTTACACCAACACAAATCAAATAAGATTTGACATCTCGCTCGACGTGTGCAAGCTATAAGACTAGTCACAACGGGGAGTATCATATACTAGTATCATGCATATGATACTAGTCCAAGTTACTAGTGGCACAATGGATAGTAACATATGTGTGATATCATATACTATTGCATTTATTAGGTTATAGACTCATCTTGTATTGCAATCCGTTATGTTACGGTATCTACCTATGATAGCACTATCACCTCTCTCGTCATTAATTGCAGTGACACGTCAGCTTTTTGTCCACATGACATGCATGGTACTATCTATGACACCCCATTGTGGCTAGTCTAACTGGCTAGCTAGCTCAGGGGAACGCAGCGAACGCTATTGGTGCTTGATTCCCTGATCCGATGCATTACAACACAAACATAAAAAAACTATTGTAGCACCGATCGTGTAGATTCTTTTCCGGGTCACAGAGGTGCATTATATGTGGCTTTTTTTCCTTCCAAAAGTCCCTTTCTTTCGTGAGGGTCGGTGCATAATCTAATGTCGAATCGTTGTGGGCTCTGTACGTATTTTTGTCCATCCATTTTCGCCCGATGGATCACTGTCGTGGTGGCGTCGGATGCACGCGGACGCACCTTTTAATCGCCTTTTGCAATATGCATGCATGACGACGAGAAGGCAAATTGGCCATGGAAAAAGTAAGCTAGCTCGCGGTCGAATAGATGGGTCAGGAACTTGATCTAGCCAAGATAAGGCCACCCGAATGCAGCTCTTGAAAGCGAAATAGACCCTGGTCTTCTCGATCGGGTGTACGTAGAAGCAACTAGCAATGCCAATCTTCTCTGGAACACTCGTTGTCACATGACAAGAGGACACGCACGGGCAAAAAGCTACAGCTCCACAAACTGTCACGCCCACCATAGCAAATTGCGGCTAAATTGACTATGGATTTTGGGCTCTGAATTACAGTGCTCTCTTTATGTAAAAATTTCAAAAGTCGTATTTATAAGTTTCAAAAAAAAAGTCTGAAAAAATTCAAGATGTATTCAATGATGTATCATACGAACACTCTAATTCTCACTTTTGCAGGTGCCACGGCACGAGTAAGCTAACGGTATATGATTATTGGAAGGTCGTGGTGGCATGGGCGACGGATTCAAAAAAAAAGATTCTAGACGGCGCTTATCTTAAGCACGTGGAAATATGGAAGGAAAGGATCGCAGGGTTTTCAACAACAAATTCTCTATGCCATCTGTTGTTGCAGCGCATCAAAAATGAAGGCAGGAACTGGATCCTTGCAGGAGCAAAGAAGTTAGCTGAAATTACCGTCGGATGATCTTGTACTAAGACTTTTTTTTCCTTGTTCGGTTGGTGTTTGCTCCTTCTTTATCAATATAAAAGGTAAAACTTTTGCCTTGTTTTAAAAATGAAATAAGTATGGTTCTGATTATAGTGCACAGTGCATATTTTCAAAACTATAATCATAAAATTTGTTATTTCTGTGTAGGCTAGAGTTAAGCGAATTTACCGTTGGATCTTGCATGCTTGTAGATACATCATTAACTACATCTAGCAGTTTTTAGATTTTTTTAAACAACTAAATATGTTTCATAATTTTTTTTTTAAATTGAGCACTTGACTTAGGGAGTCAAAAGGAATTGTTGGATTCAATTATTAAATATGACTAGTTGAATGCTCGTGCGTTGCCATGGGAATTTACATTATTATTTCTAACACACACGTAACTTGAAAACACAATGCAATTAAAATATGTAACATTTCCACGCAACACCGTCCCAACTGATGGAAATAGCATATAGATTCATCTAAACCTTTATAATTGTTTCCATAGTAAACCGAGAAGACAACAATCTCCATGAGGGAACCACAAAAAATAATATTTAAGTTCATGTCTAGAGGGGGGCATATTTGAATTTACCGATTTTGACTGAGCTTAACAGGTAGCCGTCACCAAATTTGCAAAGTTTTCTATAAATGTTACGAGTCTTCTAAATATCCCAAACTCCTTCTTTTAGTCTTATGAAAATAATAAAACAAACTAATGATTTTTTTAAGGTGGGCAGCCAGGCCATCATGGCCCGGCCCAGTTCAGCCACCCCAGCTCACCTATGCCCACGTACGCGAGACACCAAGACCACATAATCATATGATCAAAGAACAACATTTAATAGCAAACAAAACACACACAAAAAATAGACGGGCTTATAGCAAGTGGTTAGCTTGCCTTAGAAGGTTGTTAATGTCCACTGGTTCGTTGATTAAGCGAATATCGCGGACCTGGGCATCGGTAGCCCTACACCGTGCCGCCGGGATGGTATCACACATAAAATGTGGCGACCTGGAGTTTATACTGGAAAAATGCGAAACCTGAACCATTTGATAGATATTGCAAATATAGGAATTTAGGAATTTGAATCGACTCAAACGGAGGTGTGGTTTGGGAGAAAACGGTCGGTGAACCTTAGCTATCTGCTGCCCAGTGCGGCAGACAGCAGATTTTCGTGGACAGGGTCGCGTATTCCACCGGAATAAGGTTTCAGTTCTGGGAAACGGATTCCTCAATAATACGTTTCTGAGATGGAAAAGCGTAAAGCTAGGATTACACTTTTAGCTAGCTCAAAAGGTTCGATTGGTTCATTGTACGCTTCTTATAGCTCGCGCACGGGAGGCGGTAGTCGCCGGAGCTGGCCGCCGGCCTACTCTCCTTCTGTCGTGCACCTGCGTGGATCCTCCAGCCTGATCTCCTTCTGCCGTTCATCAGCGCGGATCCCCCGGCCTCCTATCCCCAAATCCCCACCGGCGAGACATCTTTCCAGGCCGTGCTGCTCCACCCGCTGCAGCGGGGCTGCTGTTCCTGGTCTCGCGAGGAGCACGAGGTTGGATTCCACGCAGCGCGGGCAAGAGGCCGGCCTCGTCGAGTGCGGGGAAGAGGCCGGCCCCGTCGGGCACGGATCAGGGGGCGCTGGAATTGATCTCGCGTTGGAGGACGCCGAGCCGCGCGCTGAGCAAGGGCCCCGGCAACGTTCGATCCCGTTTGAGGATTGAGGGCCAGCGTGGGGAGCAAGAGGACTGGCGATGTTCGAGCTCACCGGGGGAGGTGCAGTGGTGCCTAGAGTATGGGGGCGCTCGGTGGCGGAGGCGGGTGATCTTGGGAGGCGTAGGTGCTAGGAGTGGCGGCGGGGGGATCAACGGTGGCAGCGGGGAGACATCCCGGTCGGCGGCCGCGTGTCGAGCGCCTGCAGCAGCGGCGCTGGGCAAAAGTAGCGGAGGCCAGGAGGGGTTTTTTTTCGATCTGTTTGACTCAACTGTGGCAGTTCCCCGTAAATAAGTGAAACGAAACGGTACGATGGCATCAGTCCGTAATATGTGACTTGATGGGAGGGTAGAACCGGAAAGCAAAATGACGTACCATCACCATCACCTCAAGCCATATTATATATTAGAGATTGTTTTGGACGTAGACTTCAGCCAAACAAAATTGAGGGACTCTTCAACTTTCATATTTTCATTGAATTTTAGAGATTTTTTTGCTTAGTAATTAAGTTTTTTTTTTGCGAAGTACAAGGAGCCGAAACTAGTTCAGCACAATTACAGGAAGGCCCTTACAGAAAATAGAAATTACAGTCCAACCCCTCCTGTAACTCAACCACTCCGGCATCCATGGCGCCGTCGATGACGCGCCGCCGCTCCTACTCTCCTCATCGCCTTGGAACAAGAGTAGTCCCCGAGCAAGCGGGAAGTTACCAATCGTCGGCCCCGAAGGACCTACGCCGGAGAACGCCTTCGTCGTCGAACTGCCGAACCGCAACAGCTCCTTGCACGAAACCATCAACTGCGGCCAGATCCGCCGTCCTGCCACGGACTCCGGCCAGGGGAAATCGAGACCAGCAACTCCACAGAACCGCCAGCTCGATGAAGGTAGCAGACCGACGCGGAGCTCCAGGGAGCGCCGCCATCGACGGGGAAGTCCACCACCTGCAAAACCAGAACAGCCGCGCCTCCGCCGCCCTGACGCCGCTGGCTGGAAGCCCTAAGATCGCCTACACTATGTACACGGCGCGGATCGGGGTTCCCTCGTCCTCCCGCCGCCGGAGCGGCCGGCGGAGGGCGAGGCAGCCGACGATCCGGCGCCGGCGAGGTGGAAACCCTAGGTTCGCTCACAAATCCCCTCTCTGGGCACTGTAGACGGGAGAGGTTCGGTCCAAGGTCCGTTTGTGTTACGATTGCTTAGTAATTAAGTTGTGCATAGAAGTCTTTGGATTGTAGATCTAGATTTGACAAATTGCCATTAAATGCATTTCCATGGAAAAAATATGAGCTCAAATGAAACTCTTTGCTCCTCCAAAATTCATGAGCTTCTTTTTTACCACTCCCATTTCCTTTTTGAAATCATGTACGGAGTAAAAAAATCCATACTTGCTTGCCCCTTCACGTGCTCCCAAGAGACGTGAGACACTTACTGCTGCTGAATGACCCTTTCACCTTGGTAGGACTCGATCGATACGCATTTCCACGAAAAACTTGCATGTGGTCGTACCAAGGTGGGGGACACGGTAGTACTTGTAGTGGACGTGTACGCTGACAGTCAGTCGTCAGGCGTACGGTGCCATTAGATCAGGCGAGGAGGAGTCATAAAACACGTGCATTTGCCGGTTCGCCATCTCCAAAGGCAAAGCACAACGAGTCAGAAAGGTGGCCGTACTTTTCTTTTCGAATGCAATGATTCCATAGGGGTTTAAACCACAAAAACACTTTTTTTTTTTTGAAAATTTGCTGCGTACATCAACTAGTACAGAGTACAAAGATCTGAAAGAACAAACACAACGCAGCCCGAGTACAAAGTAGAGAAACACAGCGACATCACCGCCGTCGTCGAAGAAGACGAAGACCGACCACCACCTTACCACCACCGGAGGGCACCTCCTCGCATGAAGATAGCCGCAAAAGCCGTCCGCCACTCCGTGACGAAGCTTGAATCGATGAACGGGCACGGCCAGCGCCCAGCTGGACCTTCTCCTCCACCTTCCATCGGCCTCCTTCGACATCAACGCCGGCAGGGATCTCCCGAGCACCACCACCTGCACCCGCAACCTCCAGCACACCACCACTCAGGTCCAACACCGTCAGAGGAGGGATCGACGGCGCCGCGACGAAAGGACCAGAGGACAGAGACCCCAGATCTTGGGACCGACGGCGTCGCTCCGCCGGCCACCGAGGGGGAGCAGCTTCTCCACGGATCCGCAGATCCGGGAGCACCAAAAACACACGACCCGGAGGCCGGTGGCCCGAACGCGCCAACCACCGCTGACGCCGGCGAGGGAGAGGGAGGCAGGCGAACTTATTCCTCCTATGCCGCGACCGATTCCTCGCCAAATCGAAGCGACAGGAGCCTCTAACTACCCTATCTACATGGCCAGAGACCAGGAGCGAGACCCCACACCTCCCCCGCCGCCGCGGCGACGAGAGGAGGCGCGGATCTGCTCCGGCTCCGCCGGTGAGAAGGGAAACCTTGACTCTCGCCCTGTCGCCTCTCTTCTGACACTGTAGAAGGAGGGGAGGGGAAAGGAGCAGATAATCGTAAACCACAAAAACACTTGTTCTCGCTTCTCTAGAACTCTTTTTTTAACAGACTCGAGAACTCTTGAACTGAAGCTAACATGGATCAACGACGATGGTTGTAGACAGTAGTTGTGATCACCATTATACTAGTCGACCATGAGGTTCCAACCTGGATCCTGAAGTTGTGATCTCACGAGTTCAGGAATATTAATAAAAGAAGTGCATCCCATTTGGACGTATGCATCAGGGCCAGTGGCGGAGCCAGGCCATTTGTGGACCGGGGCAAGGTTCAAGAGCTTCAAACTTAGCTAAAGTTGCCCACAAGAAATTAGGGAGAAACACACAAGTTGCAATAAAATTAATGGAGGGTTGATTAGTGGAGCCCGGGCAATTGCCCATTTGACGTGATGTCGGTGCAAACCGTAGAAAGCAAAGAATATTCTGTCACACAGTTCCTGGATGCCATTGATCGCTAACATTTTGGGCCTCCCGTTTTTCCACAAGATGTTGATATATGCCTACTCATTTTCCCAGCTACTAAAGCCAACGACTATTACCATTTACCATTAGTCATGCAGAGAACTTGCATGTGGCAAGATAGTTAGGAGGGTGGTTGTACCCCCAGCCTATCAGAGTTTAAATCCTGGATTTGACATTGGTGTTTCTCACTTAGGCAGAATATCTTCAGTGGGAGGCGACGTTCCCGTCGACAGCGAGGCGCCTGTGGTAACTTCGTCAATCTCAAGAGCAGACCGCCGGCTCAGTCTTTCGGAGGTGCTCATAGGGGTAGGATGTGCGTGTGTACGTTCATAGGGTGAGTGTGTGCACGTGTATGTAAGCGTCTGCGTTGTACTGTGTTTCGAAGAAAAAAATTAGTCATGCACGTTAAAGGAAAATCCAAGCGCTTGTTTGGAATTTGTCCCGGCAGCCATGAAGTCACAATGTCGGTTATCCCCATCATTAAGTCCAAACAAAACGGTACTCCACACTTTGATCGGTCCACATACACACTAAAGTGAGTGAACATACACATGAAATGTGTCTAGATACACTTGTGTACATGTGAACGTGGACAAAACCTAAAACATCTTATATTTAGGAACGGAGAGAGTATTTCTTTATGGGTAGCCTACTAGCCTCATGGGTAGAGTTCTTTTTTCCCTATTCTCTGTTATGCTCTAGTCTGCTATTTTTTGGGTAAGTTGTGCTCTCTTGAAGGGGAAAGGTTCTGCTGAATGTATTTGAACGCAAATAGCGGAAAGTGGTATTTGCTCCCGAGCTCCGGTGCTTCTGCCCAGAGACTGCCGGAGACGCCGCCTCCATCCTCGACCCGAAGAACGCGCCGCCGCCGTCGCCATGGACTCCGGCCACCACAGCTGACGCCGTCCACGTCCACGCCTCTCCCTCGACCCCCTCCTTCATCCCCAGCCCTCCCCAGCCGCATGCACAGGCCCTAGGTGAGCCCCTCGCCGTCGCCGAACTTCCCCGTCCTCGGTCGCCGTCGGGCGCGACGCAGCGAAGAAGAAGAACCTGAGCCGTTGATCGCGAGATCAACGGCCCAGTTCAAACCTCCCCTCGGGCTGTTCCCGCGCGCCGGATTTCGCAGCGCGGCGCAGATGGGCCGGCCCATCTCGCGCACGCGGCAGATCTGCGCTGGGCTCGGCCAGATCTGGCCCGAGCACGGCCCTTTTCTATTTTTTTTACTGCTTTTAATCTTTTATAGTTTCTGTTAATTGTTGATGTTTAGATTAAATCTTCTGTAGTAGATCTATGCATGCTTGTTGGTTAGGAGTATTTTAGTGGGTGCTGTGATGTTTTCTTAAACATGCGGAAGTGAGTTTGCTCAAAAATATTTATTTTATTTTGCATGGCATTAAATCATGTGGAAAATGTATTTTCTAGTGTTTTATTTTTAGCAGGAGCTAGGAGTGTCCAAATTGAGTGAATCCAATTTCTACATAAAGCTAAAATCAATACTTTTCCATAGGATTTAACCTTGCATGCAGGGGATTCCCAGAACTGGAGTTTTACTCCTTTTTGTTTTGAGACCAGTAGCATTTGTAGGATTTTTAATTCTTGTTTGGTGGTAGCTATTGATGCAAATCCAATCTCTATGGCTTGGTATGACTTCAAGGAGTACTGTGGTAAAAGGGTTTGATTTTAGGAACCTTATTCTAGGGTTTGTGCCTTTTTCTCCAAAACAGCAACTTTGCCTCTATTAAAAAGGTCATATTGCAATTGAATTGTTTTTAATTGCTTGTGTTTAGGATTGTTTTATATCTATGTTCAGAGGGTGTTTGTGTAATGAAATGCTTGCTGTCTTGTTTAAGTATTTTAGATTGTTGTCAACCCGCTTCTTAGCGTGACGATAGCTACGTGTAACTTTTCCGGTACAATAGAACCGCAAGAGGAGGAGCAGTACGTGGGAGCTGAACCCGTCTACGAGGAAGAGCAAGTCCAGGGACAATTTGCTGAGCAAGGCAAGCCACCTCACCATACCCTACTGAAATCCTATTATTTCATTAAAGCATGTTTTGCTTTCAAATTAAAATAATGCATGTTTTATTTCTTATGTGGTATTTTGCCACCCAAAACTATTTCTCAAAATGTTGTTTGGCCAAAGATATCCACTAGTATATAATAGGTTTATAAAAATAAGTCTTACTTGAGAAGCCTCTGCTGAAGGCGCTATCAAGAAAATTATATTTTTATTAGCATATCCTTATACTCTTATCTCAACACTATAGGATGGGAGCCTTGATTTGATGAAAAGTTTTTGAAAGAAAACCCGAGTCGCTGGGAGCGATCGGTGAGACAGTGTTTTTATAAAACCCATGTTGCTGGGAGCAAATGGAGAATTTTGTGAAAAACCCGAAGTGCTGGGAGCATTCGGTGAGTTTGCGAAAACCCGAGCTGCTGGGAGCAGTCGGAGATGGAGATTTGTTTACGAAGTCCCTGCTGTCGCCCGAACAATTAACCCGTGCAACCACACTACCTGATATGGGTAGGGCTTAGCCGGAAGCTTGTCCATTTTAGTACAGAGGATCTCATACTTCTATAAGGGTTAGAGTCCCTCGAAACCGGGTTGCCGTAGGATGAGGCAATACACATGTGGATGGACCCGCGCCGGACGATTACGTTGGGTCCCCTGCCGTGGCGGTGTGGCGTCCTAAGAGAGACCAGGGGTCTAGTGGAGCACACGGTGCCGGGGGGAATAAACCTATCGGGAGTCCTCTGTACTAGGGTGGATTAGTGGAAAGTTTTGATCATGTTAGAAACACCGCATACTGTCGTATGAGGACCGTGGCTGATCACGGCGGAATGACTGTTTGGTGTGGTGAAAGTGCACCACCTCTGCAGAGTGTAAATCGATTCGAATAGCCGAGTCCTCGGTCATGGACGGTTGCAAAGGCCACACTGGGCGACTGGTGAAAGAAGAAAAGTGTTTTCTGTTTTGGACTCAAAGGAGGTTCAGAAAAGTACCTAGGAGGTACGGAAATTTGAGAAAAGATGGTTGGTCTCGGGGAGTCAACCAGTCAGAACCCGGAAAAGAGAAAAGGGGCATCCCTATCCTAGTATCCTTGAAAGTTTTACCAAATGTTTTACAAAGTGGTAGAGATAGTTCCGGTGATCTCTACAAAAGAGAATTCTATCTCTAAATGTTTCTTTTTAACAAAGATATAGAGATGTCGTATTCTCTATGTCTAAAAGCATCGTTTACGAAAACTAAGACCTATAGTCAAATATAGCAGCTATCCCAGTTTTCGAAAACGATTTATTTGCATTATCGTGAAAACTTAAGCCTGGTGGTGGTCTTGCGAGTACGTAATTGTACTCATGGCTGTGTCCCTGGATATTCAAATGTCCAGATTTCTATGAGGAGGCCTATGCAGAGGAGGAGGAGGAGTATGTCGACGACTACGCCGCTTAGCTGTCACCGGTCAACTGCACTTGTGGAGTCGCGTCCGTTGGAGACGAGGGCCGACGCTAGCCACGAGCTTCCGCTGTATCGTAGTTAATTCCGTCCTGCGCGACGATGATTTGCAGACTTGGTCATGTGACCACTTGTGTTGTAAGACTTTTATTCGTACGACTTGAATGATGTAACTCTTGATACCATGTTGGTTATGTGATTGCGATGCACTGATCATTGGGATCGTGATCTATTTTACATAACGTGGGCTTCTCGGACCGGTGGTCTGAGGGGTCCTTACAGACTTGGTATCAGAGCCATCGTTGACCTTAGGAGACTTTAGCTAGGTTGGGCGTCGACGTCACGCAAAACTGTTTTTCCTTAAAAACTCTGGAGAGGTTTTAAACTTGCGGAATATACTGCTGTATCCTCTCCCCTCTATTTTAACTACTATAAATAACTTTACTTGCATAAATGTTTTACTTATTGCTACTTAAAATTTTGCACACCGATCACTAATTAAACCTTCATTTAAAATTTTGTGTAGATGGCCGACGGGTTTACGACGAGTATCCAGCTGGGGGCGATACCTACCCCGGGAGTGACGCCGCTGTTCCAGACCGAGCTGCTTGCGTTGACCAGGCTTTTGGGGCGTCCACTTCCTGAGTTGCGTGGAGGACGCGCTCTGCCGTTAGTCGACGGGGAGATGTCCTGGAGGGTGAGGTGCACCCTTCGAGGCCCTCTGTGCCACCGTTTGCGGAGGAGCTGACCGTGGAGGCCATCGAGCCCACCCAGACCGCAGCTACTGCGACCGTCCTGCAGCGGGCTCTCGCTCGCTTGGTGCACTTCCACAGCGCCGAGTTAGTCGGCACCCGCTTCGAGTACTTCGAGAGGCGCGACGACCAGGGCCACTCTATGCCTCTGCGCCCCCACCCCATCTTTGGGCTGCACGTGGAGGACTTGGGGATCCTCCTGGAGCACACTCAGGATCGGCTGATCCACAGCCGTATGGAGAGCGACCTTCGCCGTATGCAGTACGTCGACGCGGAGAACCGCGTTACGGAGGCCGAGCAGGACACCGAGGCTGTGGAGGCCCAGCTCACGGAGACACTGGACAAGCTGAAGATTGCAGAGGAGAAGCTCAAGGCCACTGAGGAGCGCCTGACGAGGTCCCGTACCGCGCGCGGGAAGGAGCGGAAGGAGACCCGTCGCTTCGAGGCCCGTTTCAAGACCGCCCGGTACTGGCAGCTCAACCTCACGCGTAGGGTTGATGATCTTGAGGCGACCATTCAGCTACGTGACACCCGGATCGCCGAGCTAGAGGAGGAGCTTGAGGAGTTGCGCAAGGAGAACGACGATCTCCTGCCCGACGACGAGGACCCGATGGAGGATATGGACATGGAGCCGGAGAGCGAGCAGGAGGACGACGACCTTCGCGACGACACCGACGCGGACTCGGAGCTAGTTCTGTCCCAGGAGGAGGACCCCGACGAGCCCCCTTACGACGGCGACGCACTCACTTCACCTGACGTCGCTGCCGCGACGAGTAGCTACTTCGAGTAGTTCTTTTGAGTTAGGATCACCCTGTCGCGAGCTTGTTATGTGCGATCGAGTGACCTTGTTGTCATTAGTATGTGGTAGCCTTGATGGTTGTAAGGCGATTGTTGTGTTAGACTTTGTATTTGTGAACTCATGTGAGTCGTATCGAGACCTATTATCGAGCTAGTTATCCCATTTGTGCCATGTGTTCTTGCTGCATTTGTATGATGTTCCTGTTTGCATGGTTGGCATGTTTTCTTTCTACCTCAAATGTTTTATTTATTATTTGTTTGGAGTTTTAATTCTGCCGTTTTCTAAACTTCAGTATGGCGAGAGATCCACCCCCACCACCCGAGCCCACTATGGCCCAGCTGATGCGCCTCTTCATGGAGGACCGTGAGGCCGCTCGCGCCGAGAGGACAGCGAACCTCGCCACACTGCAGCACCTGGCCCAGATTGCCGTCAATCCTAACGGTGGCAATGGCGGCAATGGCAATGGCAATGAGGAAGGCCGTTCCAAGCTGCGAGACTTCCAGAACACTAATCCCCCGGTGTTCTCTCAGAGGGTGAACCCACTTGACGCGGATGACTGGATCCGCTCGATCGAGAACAATCTAGAGGTCGCCCATGTTGGCGACAATGAGAAGGTGGTCTATGCTACTCACTACCTCTCAGGTGCCGCCCGAGCATGGTGGGAATCAGTTAAGGCACTACTGCCTCAAGGTGAAGTTGTGACCTGGGAGGCTTTCAAGACCAAGTTTCAGAAGCGGTACGTGCCATCAGGTCAAGTCAGCATCATGCGAGAGAAGTTTCTGCGACTAAAGCAGGGTGGTATGTCAGTGGGTGAGTATCTGGAGGAATTCACCACCTTGGCAAGGTATGCACCTGCCGACGTGGACACGGAGGACAAAAGGAAGGAAAGGTTCCTGAACGGACTGCATGATGAAATGCAGTGCATCCTGGTGGTGATGCCATTCAATGATCTGGAATCTTTGGCTGACGCCGCCATCATGATGGAGCACAAGCGTAAAGCTTCCTATGACAACCGCAAGCGCCGCCAGATGATGCAGCAAGGCAGTAGCAGTGGCAGCAACAGCAACAACAAAACAACAACCAGCGCCTGCGCCTCACCCCTTCACCTAGGCCTGCTTATCAGCCGCACGACTGCGTATCAGCCACCAAGACCCTCGTCATATGCACCCCGTCCGAGTTACCCCACTCGCCCACCTGTCCCTCGCCCAGGAGGCGGCTACAATCCTGGTCTCAATTTCACTCGGCCGCCAGCACCAAGACCCACCGGAGGATGCTTTGCCTGTGGACAGCCTGGGCATTTCTCAAGGGACTGCCCCACCAAGCAACCTGTTGATAATCGCCCCAATGCGACCAAGATGAACCAGGGATCAGTCCGACCCCCTGGAGGCAAGGCCCCTTACCCGAGGAAGGCAGGGCACGTGACAAGGGGACACTGAATCACATCAGCGCTGAAGAAGCCCAGGAGGCACCTGACCTAGTGATGGGTACGTTTCCTGTCAACTCCGTACCTGCTGCAGTTTTGTTTGATTCCGGAGCATCCCATTCTTTGTCACCGAGCCGTTTGTTAAGAAAAGTGGGATGGCCCCAACTTTGATGAGTCGACCCATGTTGGTGCAAATTCCGGGAGCCACCACTAAGTCTAGCCTTTCGTGCAAAGAGGTGCCCGTAGAAATCCAGGGAGCCCGATTCCATGCTGACCTTGTGGTTTTGGGAAAACAAGGTATAGAAGTGGTTTAGGAATGGATTGGATGGCAGTGAACCGTGGAGTCATAGATTGCAACACAAAGACTATCACTCTAACCAGCCCAGAAGGAGACGAGGTTGTGCACACCTCTTCAATGCACTCCTTGTTAGGGCACTGTCATAAAGTATAGCTAAGCCTGCCTTGGAGGAGGTGCCAATAGTTTGTGAGTATCCTGATGTGTTTCCCGAAGAGTTACCCGGTATGCCGCCTGATCGGGATATCGAGTTCATCATTGAGTTAGTTCCTGGAACTGGACCCATAGCTCAGAAGCCTTACCGTATGAATCCCCAAGAGTTGAGGAATTGAAGAAGCAATTGGATGACATGCTTAGGAAAGGACTGATTCGCCCAGTGCCTCACCATGGGGATCTCCAGTGATTTTCGTGGATAAAAGAGACGGTACCACTCGCTTATGTGTGGACTACCGGAAGCTGAACGACGTGACCATCAAGAACAAATACCCTACCCAAGATTGAGGATCTGTTTGATCAACTCAATGGAGCTCGAGTCTTTTCTAAGATCGATCTCCGCACCGGTTACCACCAGCTGAAAGTAAGAGAGACGACATCCGAAGACAGCCTTCACCACTCGTTACGGGTTGTTTGAGTCGACCGTAATGACTTTGGCCTGACCAATGCCCCGGCCTACTTCATGAATCTCATGAATAAGGTGTTCATGGATTATCTGGACAAATTCGTAGTGGTTTTCATCGATGACATCCTGATTTACTCCAAACAGAAGAAGAGCATGAAGAGCACCTGAGATTGGTTTTAGGCACCCTTCGTGAACACCAGCTCTATGCCAAGTTTAGCAAATGTCAATTTTGGCTGAAGGAAGTGGCATTCCTTGGGCATGTTATCACTGCCGGAGGAATCGCCGTTGATCCCTCTCATATCAAGGCATAGTTGAGTTCCGACCCCCACCAACCAGACCGAAGTGAGATCTATCCTCGGAATGGCTGGGTATTACCGCAAGTTTGTCGAGGGATTCTCAAGTATTGCCAAACCCCTCACCCAGTTACTGAAGAAGGACAAGAAGTTTGAGTGGACTGACAAGTGTGAGGAGAGTTTCCAAGAACTGAAGAAGAGATTGACCACCGCACCCATCCTGACTATGCCTGATGTGACCAAGGATTTTGTCGTGTATTGCGACGCTTCCAAGCTTGGACTAGGTTGTGTCCTCATGCAAGAGGGCAAGGTAATCTCCTATTCCTCACGACAACTCCGCAAGCACGAGCAGAATTACCCCACCCATGACCTTGAACTTGCTGCCGTGGTTCACGCACTAAAGCCTGGCGCCACTTTCTGATGGGCAACCGTTGTGACATCTACACTGACCACAAGAGCCTGAAGTATATCTTCACCCAACGGGAGTTGAATATGAGGCAGCGTAGATGGATAGAGCTCATTAAAGATTATGACCTAGACATCCATTACCACCCTGGAAAAGCCAACGTCGTAGCCGATGCCCTTAGTCGACAGCCATGCTCTTTCAACACCATGATCAAGACCCGGCAACCAGCACTCTGGGAAGAACTGGACAAGATGGGAATTGAAGTGGTTAGTTATGGAGCTGTGGATCAACTCATGTTGCAGCCAACACTTTGGGATCAGATCAAGAAAGCCCAGAAGGGTCACAAGAGTATCGAAGGCATCAAGCGTAGAATGGCGAAGGAAGAAGTCCCCGGTTTCACCATCGATTCCGAGGGTACTCTCTGGTATGAAGGCCGCATCTGCGTACCGTCTGACCACGACTTGAAGCAGCTGATTATGAAGGAAGCCCACGAGACTTATACTCTATCCACCCCGGTGGAACCAAGATGTACCAGGACCTCAAGAGAAGTTTTGGTGGCACGGCATGAAGCGGAGATCGCATTCTTCGTTCAAAATTGTGATATCTGTCAGAGAGTCAAGGCCGAACATCACGACCCGCCGGATTACTCCAACCTTGAAAATACCCGAATGGAAGTGGGATGAAATCGGTATGGACTTTATCACGGGTCTACCCCGGTCCAATCGAGGACACGATGCCATTTGGGTCATTGTGGACCGGCTCACCAAAGTTGCTCACTTTATACCTGTCCGCACCACTCACCGTTCTGACCAACTAGCCGACCTATATATGTCCCGTATCGTCAGCCTCCACGGGATTCCCAAGACCATCGTGTCCGATCGAGGTACTAGTTCACTTCTCGCTTTTGGTTCAAACTTCATGAGGCCTTGGGAACCAAGCTCTTTTTCAGTACCGCCTATCACCCTCAAACGGGAGGACAGACAGAGAGGGTCAACCAAATCCTTGAGGATATGCTTAGGGCCTGCGTGTTAGCTTACGGATCCAAGTGGGAAGATTGTCTGCCGTTCGCTGAATTCTCCTACAATAACAGTTACCAAGCCAGTCTGAAGATGGCTCCATTCGAAGCTCTGTACGGGCGTAAATGTCGTACTCCCCTGAACTGGTCACAGACTGGGGACAGTCAAGTTTTCGGAGTCGATGCCCTACGAGAAGCAGAAGAACAAGTTCAACTGATCCGCGACCGCCTTAAGGCCGCCCAATCCAGACAGAAGAGTTACGCTGACTCCAAAAGGCGAGACTTATTTTTCAAGACCGGCGACATGGTGTATCTCCGTGTTACTCCACTCAAAGGAATGCAGCGTTTTCATGTCAAGGGAAAGCTGGCACCTCGATACATCGGGCCCTTCAAGATTACTGGCAGAAGCGGAGAAGTGTCGTATCAGCTGGATTTACCCCCTCACCTGTCCGAGTTTCATGACGTGTTCCACGTATCACTACTTCGGAAGTGTCTGCAAGTCCCTGGCGCTACTACTCATATCAGGAGGTGGACCACCACACTATAGACCTCAACCACGACCTCACTTATCGAGAAAGGCCACTCCGGGTGCTTGAGGAAGATATCCGTCTGACCCGTAGACGCAAGATCAGGTTCCTGAAAGTCCAGTGGAGCAACCACTCAGAAGAAGAAGCCACTTGGGAGCGTGAAGATTATCTGGAAAGGGAATTCCCTGGTTTCCTTTCCTCTTCAACTCCGGAATCTCGAGGACGAGATTCTCCTAAGGGGGGAAGGTCTGTAACACCCCAATTTTTCCTAGACTTGAATTGTGGTGTTAAGTCAAAAAAATTCAGAAACAGCAAAAACTTTTGTTTTATTTCAGTCAACTCTTGCTTGTTGGTCTTAGATGTTTTCTTAAGTTGTTGGTCTTGCTTGAAAACTTTTAGTAGCACCTTTATAAAAATTCCTCTAATTTAAATTTGAGTGATTTTGATCTTCATGGTTGTTAAAACATAGCTAATTAAGAGACCTGGATTAAGCATCTCATATGTGGTTTTTCCAATGCACCTCGACCATCTTACTCCTTAAACATTCTACTTTTAGGTTATGCTTTGTTTGACCTTTTAGAACTTGTTGGAGCACAATTGCATCTGTGTGTTTAGGGCTAACCAAAACAGTGACCATTTGGTCCATTTTCTCAAATGTGCTTAGTTTAAAAATTCCTTCTTCACTCACCTTAGCCAGCAAACCTTGGCAACACCTTTTTGGAGTCATCCCACACTTGGACATGTTTAGTCCTTGTGATGGTTTAGTAGGCTCTATTAGCAAAATTAGTATAACTTTTAGTGTTAGACTACTAATCCTAAAACTACCCCTAACCCTAATCCCTCCCCCTCTCCAACGGCTCCCTCTTGCTGGAGTCAAAGGAGAAGACCAGCACCCCACCCCTGGGCCCACATGTCACTCACTCATCTCCCTCTCCACCACCCCTCTTCTCCACTCACCTCTCTTCTTTCTCCACCGTGGCCAATGGAACACCAGCCCCTCTCCTCCCACTGGCCAGGCCACGCCACTCTGACCACCTCCACACTGGCTGCCTCCCACCGCCCATCTCAGCCACTGCCCATGCTCCATTTCCCTCCCCTTCTCTCCCCTATCCGAAAACATCTCCATAGAGGAGACAAAATCCCTAGCTCGACCCCGTGCCTCTCTGCTCTCCATTCTCCTCTCAGGCCACGCCCACACACCCCCTCTCTCCACCCCAGACGCCCAGGCCGCTCCCGTGCCCTCTGCTGCTCGAGATCATCCGGGAAATCCGAAGGTTGCCGTCGACGAAACCAGGCCGTGCCACCGTTTTACTATGGCATTCCTCGCCATTTTCGGCCGTGGAGATTCCCCTCATCGAGGCCTAACTTTTCCCCCTTTTCGTTTTGCCCAGAGACTGCCGGAGACGCCGCCTCCATCCTCGACCCGAAGAACGCGCCGCCGTCGTCGCCATGGACTCCGGCCACCCCAGCTGACGCCGTCCACGTCCACGTCCACGCCTCTCCCTCGACCCCCTCCTTCATCCCCAGCCCTCCCCAGCCGCATGCACAGGCCCTAGGTGAGCCCCTCGCCGTCGCCGAACTTCCCCGTCCTCGGTCGCCGTCGGGCGCGACGCAGCGAAGAAGAAGAACGTGCGCCGTTGATCGCATGATCAACGGCCCAGTTCAAACCTCCCCCGCGGGCTGTTCCCGCGCGCCGGATTTCGCAGCGCGGCGCAGATGGGCCGGCCCATCTCGCGCGCGCGGCAGATCTGCGCTGGGCTCGGCCAGATCTGGCCCGAGCACGGCCCTTTTCTATTTTTTTTTACTGCTTTTAATCTTTTATAGTTTCTGTTAATTGTTGATGTTTAGATTAAATCTTCTGTAGTACATCTATGCATGCTTGTTGGTTAGGAGTATTTTTAGTGGGTGCTGTGATGTTTTCTTAAACATGCAGAAGTGAGTTTGCTCAAAAATATTTATTTTATTTTGCATGGCATTAAATCATGTGGAAAATGTATTTTCTAGTGTTTTATTTTTAGCAGGAGCTAGGAGTGTCCAAATTGAGTGAATCCAATTTCTACATAAAGCTAAAATCAATACTTTTCTATAGGATTTAACCTTGCATGCAGGGGATTCCCAGAATTGGAGTTTTACTCCTTTTTGTTTTGAGACCAGTAGCATTTGTAGGATTTTTAATTCTTGTTTGGTGGTAGCTATTGATGCAAATCAAATCTCTATGGCTTGGTATGACTTCAAGGAGTACTGTGGTAAAAGGGTTTGATTTTAGGAACCTTATTCTAGGGTTTGTGCCTTTTTCTCCAAAACAGCAACTTTGCCTCTATTAAAAAGGTCATATTGCAATTGAATTGTTTTTAATTGCTTGTGTTTAGGATTGTTTTATATCTATGTTCAGAGGGTGTTTGTGTAATGAAATGCTTGCTGTCTTGTTTAAGTATTTTAGATTGTTGTCAACCCGCTTCTTAGCGTGACGATAGCTACGTTTAACTTTTCCGGTACAATAGAACCGCAAGAGGAGGAGCAGTACGTGGGAGCTGAACCCGTCTACGAGGAAGAGCAAGTCCAGGGACAATTTGCTGAGCAAGGCAAGCCACCTCACCATACCCTACTGAAATCCTATTATTTCATTAAAGCATGTTTTGCTTTCAAATTAAAATAATGCATGTTTTATTTCTTATGTGGTATTTTGCCACCCAAAACTATTTCTCAAAATGTTGTTTGGCCAAAGATATCTACTAGTATAAAATATGTTTATAAAAATAAGTCTTACTTGAGAAGCCTCTGCTGAAGGCGCTATCAAGAAAATTATATTTTCTATTAGCATATCCTTATACTCTTATCTCAACACTATAGGATGGGAGCCTTGATTTGATGAAAAGTTTTTGAAAGAAAACCCGAGTCGCTGGGAGCGATCGGTGAGACAGTGTTTTTATAAAACCCATGTTGCTGGGAGCAAATGGAGAATTTTGTGAAAAACCCGAAGTGCTGGGAGCATTCGGTGAGTTTGCGAAAACCCGAGCTGCTGGGAGCAGTCGGAGATGGAGATTTGTTTACGAAGTCCCTGCTGCCGCCCGAACAATTAACCCGTGCAACCACACTACCTGATATGGGTAGGGCTTAGCCGGAAGCTTGTCCATTTTAGTACGGAGGATCTCATACTTCTATAAGGGTTAGAGTCCCTCGAAACCGGGTTGCCGTAGGATGAGGCAATACACATGTGGATGGACCCGCGCCGGACGATTACGTTGGGTCCCCTGCCGTGGCGGTGTGGCGTCCTAAGAGAGACCAGGGGTCTAGTGGAGCACACGGTGCCGGGGGGAATAAACCTATCGGGAGTCCTCTGTACTAGGGTGGATTAGTGGAAAGTTTTGATCATGTTATCCGAAACACCGCATACTGTCGTATGAGGACCGTGGCTGATCACGGTGGAATGACTGTTTGGTGTGGTGAAAGTGCACCACCTCTGCAGAGTGTAAATCGATTCGAATAGCCGAGTCCTCGGTCATGGACGGTTGCAAAGGCCACACTGGGCGACTGGTGAAAGAAGAAAAGTGTTTTCTGTTTTGGACTCAAAGGAGGTTCAGAAAAGTACCTAGGAGGTACGGAAATTTGAGAAAAGATGGTTGGTCTCGGGGAGTCAACCAGTCAGAACCCGGAAAAGAAAAAAGGGGCATCCCTATCCTAGTATCCTTGAAAGTTTTACCAAATGTTTTACAAAGTGGTAGAGATAGTTCCGGTGATCTCTACAAAAGAGAATTCTATCTCTAAATGTTTCTTTTTAACAAAGATATAGAGATGTCGTATTCTCTATGTCTAAAAGCATCGTTTACGAAAACTAAGACCTATAGTCAAATATAGCAGCTATCCCAGTTTTCGAAAACGATTTATTTGCATTATCGTGAAAACTTAAGCCTGGTGGTGGTCTTGCGAGTACGTAATTGTACTCATGGCTGTGTCCCTGGATATTCAAATGTCCAGATTTCTATGAGGAGGCCTATGCAGAGGAGGAGGAGGAGTATGTCGACGACTACGCCGCTTAGCTGTCACCGGTCAACTGCACTTGTGGAGTCGCGTCCGTTGGAGACGAGGGCCGACGCTAGCCACGAGCTTCCGCTGTATCGTAGTTAATTCCGTCCTGCGCGGCGATGATTTGCAGACTTGGTCATGTGACCACTTGTGTTGTAAGACTTTTATTCGTACGACTTGAATGATGTAACTCTTGATACCATGTTGGTTATGTGATTGCGATGCACTGATCATTGAGATCGTGATCTATTTTACATAACGTGGGCTTCTCGGACCGGTGGTCTGAGGGGTCCTTACACAAAAACAACCAAAAACATATAAAAACGACCAAAACCGAAAAACCCAGTAAATCAAAAAAAAAACCGAATAAAGAACTCTCTAAAATCTTCCAAAAACCAGCAAAAATCGTTCTGAAAAAAAGAAATGGGCCGGCCCAATTGAGGCGTCACGTTAGCTTCGTGTATACGCGGTGTAGGCGTCCGGGCGACGAACCGACGCAATAGGCGTCGTATAGGAATTGTCGTCAATGTCGGGGTGTCCCTATACAGCGCTTAACGCGTCTGATCGGGACGGGACGCCGAAGCGCAGCCCCACATGGGCCGGCCCAGTTAGGTCGCCACTCCAGTTTTTTGTTTCGCTCATGTTTTTTCCCCTACTATTCTTATAAACAATTAGTGAAACAAAACAATATTCACTATTTAAAATGGTCACATATTAAAAAGTCTTCAAGAAATCCGAATCATTTTTTAATGAACCATTTAAAAATGAAAAAAATAAAATAAAAAATGAACCGTACTAAAAAATGAACCATTTTAAAAATGAACCGTCTAAAAAATGAACCATTTTCAAAAATGGATATTTTTAAATCCGAACCATTTCAAGAAATGAACCATTTTCAAAAAATGAACCATTTTAAAAATGAACCATTTTTAAAAAATGAATCACTTTAAAAAAATGAACTATTTTTAAAAATTAACATTTTTCGAACAATGAACCATCTTAGAAACGAACAAATTTCAAAAATAAACATTTTTCATAAATATGATAATTTTCGAAATATTTTTCATAAATGAACCATTTTTTAAAATGAACCATTTTAAAAACAAACCATTTTTTAAATTAACCAATTTAAAAATGAACCATTTTAAAAAGTCAACCATTTTTAAATCTGAACCATTTTAAAGTGAAAATTTTAAAAATATGAACCGTTTTAAAAAATCTGAACCATTTTCAAAAAATGAACATTTTTCAAATCCGAACCATTTTAGAATAATGAGCAAATTTCGAAACATGAACCATTTTCGAAATAAATATTTTCCAAAAATATGAACCATTTTCAAAATTAGCGAATGTAAAAAACATAAAAACAAATAAAAAGGAAAGAAGTGAAACAAAAAAGGAAAATCAAAAAGATCCATGGTGTGAATTTAAAAATGTTCATGAATTTAAATATGGTTCACAAAAAATAACAAGAATTAAAAAAATGGTTCACAAAAAATGTACATGAATATGAAATGGTTCACGCAAAAGACATGAATTTGTAATGGTTCACGATTTTTTTTCGTTAATTTAAAAAGGGTTCACGAAAAAATACATGAATTTGAAAATGGTTCACGAAAAAAGACATGAATTTGAAAATGGTTCACGAAAAAATGTTCGTGAATTTAAAAATGGTTCACAAAAAAATGTTCGTGAATTTAAAAATGGTTCATGAAAAAAGATATAAATTTTAAAATGGTTCATGAAAAAATGTTCATGAATTTAAAAATGGTTCACAAAAAAAGGCATGACTTTAAAAATGGTTCACGAAAAAATGTTCTTGAATTTAAAAATGGTTCACGAAAAATGTTCGTGAATTTAAAAATGGTTCATGAAAACAGACATGAATTTGAAAATGGTTCACGAAAAAATGTTCGTGAATTTGAAAATGGTTCATGAAAATATTCGTGAAATAGAAAATGGTTCACGAAAAAATGTTCGTGAATTAGAAAATGGTTCACGAAAAAATGTTCGTGAATTTGAAAATAGTTCATTAAAAAATGTCCGTGAATTAGAAAATGGTTCACGAAATGTTCATAAATTTATAAATAGTTAACGAAAAAATGTTCATGAATTTGAAATGGTTGATTTAAATTAAATATTCGTTAATTTTAAATGTCCTGATTTTAAAAAACTTCATGAATTTAAAAAAGAATATGTTCAGGGATTTTTTAAAAAGTGAATAAAAAGGAAAATCCACTGAAAAAACGGAAGAAAACATGAAAACGGGACAAAACAGAAAATTCATGTTGAAAAAAAAACAAGAAAACCGCTCTGGAACCTTCTAGAAACTTCAGAAAACCGAAAAGAGGAAGCATTAAACCGAACGAACGATACATGGGCCGGCCCAAGAGTAGCATCGGGATAGCACGCAGTACAGCAGAGGGTGTGCGTTTCGGACATAACCTATGCTACAGGCGTAGAATAGGTTTTGCCATCGATGTCACTATGGCAGGCAGAGGGGCCTGGCGGGGCCAGTCTCCGAAGAGGGACGCTCCTATGTGACGCTTGCCGCATTGGCAATGCAGACAACGCCCGGACGATGGTGTTGCTAGACTGGCCCAAAATAAGGTGAGTATTTTTCCGTTTTCTATTTTCTTTTCCTTTTATTTTTATTTTGTGTTTGAGTTTTATTTTTTATTTTTATTTTAATATTTTAACTTTGATACAATCTTAGAATTTAGATTTTAATGAAAATAATTATCTCCGTACCGTTCACAAAAAGATGTTTTAAAATTTAAAATTTAAAAAATTTCATATGAAAGAAAAAAAATGTTCACACAATTCACAATTTTTTTCATATTTTTTTTCATAGTTCAAAATAGATGTTCACATGTCCACAAAGTAGTTCACAACATTAAAAAAATCCACATAGTTCATAATAATTGTTACCGAGTTTATAAAATATTCATGTGAGAGAAGAAAATCACATAATTCAAAATATTTCTCACTTGTTTTAAAGAGTGTTCACATGTTTCAGAATAACTATTAACACTTCTAAGAAAATATTCACCGATTCAAAAAAGTTCACAGTGCTCAAAATAGTTATTGTCAGGTTTAAAACAATTTTTTCACTCATTCAATGCAGTTTTTTTAAAAAAAACTATGTATTATGTAAATGAACATAAAAAGATAAACACAAAAATAATGAAAACAATAAAAAAGGTAAAAAGAAATATAAGAATAGTAAAACAAGAGGAAGCTCCTGGTTGGGCCAACCCACTCTACAATCGTGCATGGGCGTCAGTCCGGTAACGGACCCTCTCAAAGTTAGGAGCTAAACATGAAATCTGAAATGTGGTGCGAACCCTTTATTTTTGTCTGGATTGGTGGCAGCGCGAGGACCCTCTCAAAGACAAATTCCCATTGATTATTCCATATGTGACAACCATTCGACTTCGACTGCTCACTGGGTTTCGCTTAGGACATTGTTGGATCAGGTGGTCCTATATGATGATCTTATTTCGATTTCGAGGTCACTAATCTCGTACGCAAAACTGCTGCAAGGGGCGACGGTGGCGTTCTTCAAAGATATCTACGCTGCTAAGATCCATCTCAAAATAAAATTCTTCTCCTAGCAGCTGGAGTTAGACCATTTTGTTCTCCTGCCCGTGAGACAAATTTGCGTGGTTCAACAACAACTTGGATGTAGCTCATGTCCAGTCAATTTTTCGCAGTTTTCCGCCATCCTTTTGGAAATTCAGGCTGAACTCGTAGGCTTATGTGGATTTTTTATTGCACAATTTTGAAAATTTGTGGTACGTGTGCAACAAGCTTAGTTTTAAATCCAAATTTATCAAACATCCTGTTGATATTATTGTGGGGACCTCGGACTAGCCGTCCGAAATACCCGATTATGTTTAACACAATGATCCCGTGATCAGTCTGTCATTGCACATAATCCGAACTGAATACCAAAGTTTACATCCACTACAGTACCGAATTAAAAGTCTTACATAAATGGTCGTTTAGACCAAGTCTTACATAGGTGCCTTCATGGGCCAAACCAAAATATTCAGCGGAAGCTACGGCGTAGTAGGCATCACATCCTAACGACGACCCGACAGGCAGCTGACTTATGGAGATCCTTAGTTCGCGTAGAAGTCGCCATACTCCTCCTCGGCGTAGTGCTCCTCGAAGTCTGGCTAAGACAATAGCCAGGGACGAAACCAATATGAGTACATTTGATTGTACTCGCAAACTACCCCAACATGAGTATGCACTAGTTTTATTTTACTTTCATACTTTTATTTATTTAAAACATCTCTATATCTTTACTGAAAAAGGTAAGAAGAGTTTTATAACTATCTTTAAAGAAATCACCATTTTATCTGTTTCTCCAAAACTCCTCCTTTTTCCGACCATAGCCCGTCATGGTCCATTTTCTTCCAACCACCTCATACCGATCCGTTGGTATAGGTGTAGGAAACATTCTCCACTTCATTTTTCTTTTAAAACTCAACTCTTTTCAAAACTTGCACATGGTCTTAGGACAGCCTTCCAACTGTCCATATCCGAGGACTCGGCTATTCGAATAGTTTTACACTCTGCAGAGGTAGCACGCTTTTCCCACATTCATCCGATAACTCATCGTGTCAGCCACGTCTCGCCATACCAGGTGTATGCGAAGTTGAGTCATCGACCCTAGCATGTCATTTGCTCATGCTAGTACAGGCCCCTGCCCATATGACACTTTCCATCAACACTTAACCCAGCCCGTCGGAATCTAGGTGTGAGGACTCATAGTTTTGCCCGGCGGTTTATGGTGGAACCTTCAATCCTCCTCCTTATCTTTCCATAGAGTTTGAGCGAGGACCCAGGTCAGGGGTAGATCAACAAACCATCCCCTCATGCATAACGGAGTCATCTCCGTCGATGAGGCATCCCATACTAATATGAGCAAATTATATGACTAAGTCCATTCCCATATGTGGGTAAATGTGGTCGCACAGGGTAAGATTGGTCGTCATAGTACTAGGACACACTGTGCATTTTTCATAAACATCTCCATACTCCATTTCTCCATTTCAACACCGACATCTCGGCATTTCATAACCACACAAGTATTTTTCAAAGGAGTTTTGAATAAACAATATTTATTTTTCCCATCCTATAATTTTATATCAACTATCTTATAATTCTACATAGGGTGGCAAAATACTTTTCATATACTCTTTGAAAAGGTTTTAGAAAATCTTTGCCTTAAGAGTAAATCATCTTATCAAAATATATGCATATATTTGGGGTTGCAAGCTCAGAGAGTAGCTTGCCTTGCTCGACAAAGTGACCTTGGTCTTGATCTTCCGGTTCAACAAATTCCCCTTCCTCGATAAATCCGACAGCGTTCTCGTCTAATTAATAAACAAGCAAATGCAAACAATCACTAATCTACTCAATCAACATCACAACATTACAATCTTAAAATGCTATAAATAGCCACTGCACACATCAAACAACACACTTTGGTTTCAAATTAATTGAATTAAACATTATTTATTTATGTCTTAAATATGGCAGAAACTTGATGAACATGTTTAATTGCACAACTTGAGTTCTGTTGGTCACAAAAATACAAACTAAATTTCTGCAGAAAGCTACTGATGTGTAGAAGACAACACATTTGATTTGGATTAATTGGAGTCACCAAACTCCCTACACAAATGTTTTAATCTAGTAATTTAATAATAAAGTTTTAGCTACCAATTAAGTTCTGTTGATTCTAAAATTAAATACTTTTAGGAGTAACTAAACATGACTCTATGTGATCCAACAAAATTGGTCCTAACTCATTTGGGTTAACCATTAAACATATTTAATTGTTTTAGTGCAGAAGGGTTCTCTAACTTCATCTTTAAACTAAACAATTATAACTGCACAATTAATTCTACCAAAATTAGGGAAGCTAACAGATCACAGTACTAAGCTAACAAAATTGGATTGGTATCATTTGGATTAATAGAGTATCAGAAACAAACAAGTTCAGAATTTAAACCTTCTGTGGCATTTTTAATAATAAATTTTTATTATTAATCTAAATGAAATGAAACCACTTGGGTTGGTTAAAACAATTCATAATCTTTCCAGAACATTTGGATTTGATTTATTTGGATTTGTAAATCTCGAGATATTGAATTTCTAAGTTAGGTCCAGTACTGATTTCACAGAAAAGATTAAATTCGAAATAATTAGTTCTCTGGATAATGTTGAGAATTATGACAGGTGGGGTCCACCCGTCATAGACTCAGTGCGCGCTGGATAATGAATAAATCGCTGATGGGTGGGGCCAGCCCGTCAGTGGCTAGCTAACGCGAACCGTTACGCTGCCGTTGGATTTAGATCCAACGGCTCACGTTCAAAGGCATCGGCGGCGACCTAAAATCGGTGGCGCCGCCGCGCCGGCGACGGTGTGGCGGATGGATTTCTCACCTAGGGGGCTCGGGAGGTCGTGGCGATGACGTAGAAAGGTCGCGGAGGCTCGGGGAAGGTCGTGGGGCGAGTGGAGCTTGCTGGGGCGGCGTTAATCGTCGACGGCGAGCCGCTGAACTTCCACGGGCACGGGACAGCACTCCGGCAAGTTCCTGCCGCTGCTTCTGTGCACGAAACAGAGGGGAAAAAGGGTGAGGTGAGTGCGGTGTCAATGGTGGTGAAGGTTCAGGCCAGAGAAGTGAGAAGGAGAGGGCAGCACGGTCTCGGCTGTGTCGTCGCCTACCTTCGGCTCCGGCGAAGCTCGGGGAAGAACCAGAGCAGCAGCGGCTCTGCAACCGCGGCTCCGCCCTCCTGGAGGTGTACGTGAGGTGGTGGATAAGGGAGGGGCAGTGGTGTGGCTTGGAGAGGGAACGCGAGGCTCGGGCGGGGTATTTATGCCCGAGGTCCGGTCCATGGTGGACACGGCGCGGGAGCGGTCCAGAGGACGGCCGGGCTCGCCATAGGGGCGGTGGAGGTGTGGCTATGGTGTTGGGACGGCAGGGATCAAGGATGGAGGCATGGCGACGAGCTGTGCTTGCTCGAAAATGGGACGGCCTCGGGAGAGCTTGGGCGGCGCACGGGCACGTTTTGGCGACGCCAATCCGGCAGGCTCGGGTTCGTGCTAGGCGCGGTGTTCCTTCGCGAGGGAGCAGGGAGGCACGGGAGAGAAGCGGGGCACGGTGCTGCGCAACACGGCTTTGCCACCTCCGCTGCCATGCGCGACATGGCGACGTGCGCACGGCCGCGCCTGTCCCTTCTCGCTCCTCCTCTTCCCCGACCCCGTTTCTTCGATTTCTCGTGCGCAGAGAGATGAGTGAGGTGAGAGGGAGAGAGTGTAGGCAAGAATTCGACGGATTAACCTCGAATTTGATCAAATCGATCTCGGATTTGATCAAATTGGGGATGAACACAGTTCATGCCCACAAGGTGTTTGATGAAATGTGTGAACCGGCTTTAAAATTGAATTTCTGAAATTTATTTTCATAATTTGCTTCACACATGTATATATGGATTTGTGGTGCTGTGGTGGAATTTTTGTTGCAAGTGTAGCACCATACTTTTGATGATTTAAAAAGATAAAGAAAGATTTGGAAGTTTATATTTGGATTTTTGAAATATTTATTTGAGAGGGGAAAAGTGTAGGAATAAAATGGGAGTGCTTAACTATCACTCCTATGGATTTTATTTTGAAAGAAATTCAATTTCTCACTTGGAGAAATTTGTTTGTCACTTGTCACATGATTTTATGGTTTGAACTTTTTATTTTGTTTTCGTTCTTTTCTTCATGTGTTAATTAGAGCAAACAAACATTCGAAGCAACAAAATACAATCAACACACATAAAATAATAAAAGTTTTTGTTGGCCCACATTTTTGGAATAATAATACTTATAATATTTTTGGGATGTTACAATCTTTCCCCCCTTAAAATAAATCTCGTCCCGAGATTTGCTAGGCTTAGGTACTAAAGAGGTTTGGGAATTCGCTTCTAAGATAATCTTCGCGTTCCCAAGTTGCTTCTTCTTCAGAGTGGTTAGTCCACTGGACTTTGTAGAACTTGATCGCGCGCCTCCGGGTAACACGAACATCTTCGTCAAGAATCTTGACGGGTCTTTCACGATAAGTCAGGTCTTGGTTCAAGTCGATGGACACGTCGTCGATGTTTTTGAAAACATCAGGCTGGTCAGGAACTTCGAGACACTTCCGGAGCAAGGAAATGTGGAAGACATCATGATAATCTCCTAACTCTTGGGGCAACTCCAGTTGATAAGATACTTCTCCTTGATGAGCGATGATCTTGAAAGGTCCAATATACCTTGGCGCTAATTTTCCTTTGACATGGAAACGCTGCATTCCTTCAAGGGGTGTCACGCGGAGATAGACATAATCCCCGATACTGAAAGTGACATTACGACGCTTGGAATCAGCGTAACTCTTCTGACGGGATTGGGCAGTTTTGAGACGTTCACGAATAAGCTGAGCTTGCTCTTCAGCTTCACGGAGGGTATCTGGTCCAAACAATTTGCCTTCTCCGGTGTCAGACCAATTCAGGGGTGTACGACACTTCTTGCCATAAAGGGCTTCAAAAGGGGTCATTTGCAGACTAGACTGATAACTATTGTTGTATGAGAACTCTGCAAACGGAAGACAATCTTCCCATTTGGAACCATAGGATAGAACACATGCGCGGAGCATGTCCTCCAATATCCGGTTCACTCGTTCAGTTTGGCCATCGGTCTGGGGATGATAAGTTGTCCTCCAACTGACCATAGGATAGAATCTTGAGGTGAATTGCGTGCCTCTATCAGATACAATTTTCTTAGGCACACCATGCAGGCTTACTATTCTGGAAATATACAAGTCTGCTAACTGAGCTCCGGTGTGGGTGGTCTTTTTTTTTGAACATAAGGACCGTGAGGCAAAAGCCCCACAGCATTTTATTTTATATTGATAATTACAGAATTACATACAAATGTACAGACCCACCTGCGTATGTAATATTTACAATAAGCTGCCTATCCAGGCCATTAGTGAAGAATGATTCTTTTTTCTAATCCTATGACCAACCATAGTGATATCATGTACAAATTTGCCCTTCCACCCTGCAAAGGATGGCCTCTCATTATTGAAAATCTTGCCATTGCGTTGCTTCCATATGTTCCAACAGGCAAGTATGACTACCTCCATGAAAAACGGTTTATTGAAATCTGCTCTAGCCAAATTCGCTGCCGTTTGCAAATCATCACTCTGGCGCCAATCAATTTGCAGATAGCTCCAAATCCTCTGACTGAAATTACATTCGAAAAACAGGTGCATTCTGTCCTCATAACGGTGACCCGGACACAAAACACAGTGTGTGTCATCAGTCACCTTCCAATGACGCCTCTGGAGCATGTCCCTTGTATTTAACCTATCATTCAACAGCAACCATGCAAAGAACTTGGTTCGGAGCACACAGCAGGACTTCCAAATCCATTTGGACAGCTCTAGAGTAGGAATGCCAACATGTAAATGCCGGTAATATTTAACTGAAGCATAGACAGGTCCCCAGATATAAGCCCAGTAATCTCGATCAAGAGAAAGAGGGGAGGACCTCATTATTTGATTAACTTGCTGCATTTCCTCATAGGCTTGGGTAGAAAGGGGCAAGTGAAATAGAGAGATGAAACTGTCTTCAGCATAAACTTCAGCTACCGACATCTTGGGGTACAGTGCAAACGAGAACAGTCTAGCATATCTTTCAGCAATGGGTTGCACTGTACCATCAAACATCCATCGATCTGTCCAAAACAGAATCGTGTTTCCTTTCCCGGGCCTGACCACCGAAACTTGCCTAAACTTTTCAGACAACTTCATTATATCTCGCCACCAAAAGGACCCACACAAATTTTCAGCATGAGGCACTTTGTCCTGATAATGGGTGGACCAAATAAGCTTGACCCAAGGCACATCTGCATTATTGTAAAACTTGTCCAGATGTTTCATCAACAAAGCATCATTTTGTTTCTGGAAATTTATAATGCCAACTCCCCCACTTTCCTTTGGCTTACACAGCATAGACCATGCTGCCAGAGCTTGCTTAGGTGTGTCCGCATTGTCTCGCCATAGGCACTGTCTCAAGACCCTGTCCAATTGCTTGATGATACCAGGAGATAACTGAAGCGAGCAAAGAAAAAATATGGGCATGGATGCGAGCGCTGATGTTATGAGCTGCAGTCGAGAACCTTGAGCCAGAAAACAAGATGTGCTACATAAACGTCTCTCCAACCTTGTAACAATTGGTGCCATCTCCTGCATCTTGGGTCTAGTAGAACCCATTGGGAGTCCCAAATATGTGAAAGGAGGCGTAGCAATTTGGCACCCAAAAGCAGCGGCCAGTACATCCATCTGTTGGGGATCCACGTTAATCGGAATCATGCTGGACTTGTGGTAGTTAATTTTCAAACCGGTAGACAGAGAGAACTTCTGTAGCAGATCTTTGACAGCCATCACCTGGTTTAAATCAGCAGCCATTACCAGAAGCGTGTCATCCGCATATTGCAATATTGGGAACTCAGGATCATTAGTCTGAATTGGGAGCGAGATATGTCCCTGCAATAACAACTCATTCACTACCACTTGCAGCAGCTCCGAACCCAGCACATACAGTAAAGGTGATAAGGGGTCACCCTGCCTTACACCCCTTTTGCAAACAAACTGCTTCCCAGGCACGCCATTCAGCAGGACAGAGGAAGTTCCTGATGAGAGAATCTCTCTGACCCATCTAATCATCAGATCATTGAAGCCCATGCTGGTCATTACTTGGATAATTGCTTCATGCTCTATTGTATCAAAAGCTTTAGCAAAATCAAGCTTTAATACAATTATTGGTTTTTTAGAAACGTGGCAGAGATGCAGATACTCAAAGGCCCATGCCACACAGTCTTGAATAGATCTTGATTTTAAGAACCCATATTGGTTTTTATGGATGCATCTCAATATGTGCTGCTGCAGTCTATTGGCAATCAACTTTGTGAGGAACTTGAGACATACATTGGTCAGGGAGATTGGCCTGAAGTCGTTCACTTCCACAGGTGACTGCACCTTTGGGACAAGCGTGATGAAAGATCCATTTATGTTTTGCAGACTCAATTTTCCAGTATGGAAATCAGCAGCCAAATTATAAAAATCCTCCTTAACAAGATGCCAGCATTTCTTGAGGAACAACCCATTAAAACCATCCGGGCCAGGAGCTTTATCTGGCGGCATCTGCTTCACCACTAAATCCATCTCTTCTTTCAGGAACGGCTCAGTCAATACATTAAGCCCTTCTACCCTTGAGAACAGACTCTGCAACTGGAATTGCATTGAAATGCCTTGTGAAAGACCCATTCGTTCCTTGTAAGAGGACCACAACATCCCAGCCATGTCATCATGGTTAGTAACCAGTCTTCCATCGTCACCTTTTAGCATGGAGATGGAGTTTCTTCTGAACCGTGTGGTGGCCATGGCATGGAAGAATTTTGTGTTATCTTCACCCATCTTGATCCATCTTATTGTGCATCTTTTCCTCCATTAGTTACACTCTATCAACAGTAGCTCCTCAAGATGGATCTTAACAATTTTCCTGAAAGTGAATTCAGTTATGAACAGGGGTCTATTCTCCTCCAATTTATCCATCAGGTCAATCACTCTATTACAATTCTGGATTTGTATCTTGAGTTGTGACAGACTCTTATGCCACTTCTTCAACTCATGCCTTAGAGACTTGAATTTTCCAGCCATTCTTCCCGCAGTAGTGCTTTTTTTAATGTCCTCCTTCCACACCCTTTCCACACACTCCAGGAAGCCAGGCTGGTTCACCCAGAAATTCTCAAATCGAAAAATATTGGCCTTGGGTATCACGGTGCTTATGTTTACCACGCATGGTACATGATCAGAGGCAGTATTGGCTAGAGGCAGAACCACCGTGTTAGGGTAAGCCGAGACCCAATTTGGAGTTGTGAAGAACCAGTCCAGTTGCTCTAGCAGAGGGTCAGCCTGCATATTGGACCAGGTATACGAACGTCCCTTCAATGGTAGTTCCACTAGGCCAAGCTGTCCAATTATATCATTAAAAATGAACATATCATTTATATCACCCCCTGGTTTATTTCTATTGTCACTAGATCTTATGAAATTAAAATCCCCAAGCAGCAGCCAATTACTCATTGTTGGAATTTGCAGATTATATAACCAGCTTACGAAATTGTCTCGCTCAATCCCCTGACAAGGACCATAAACAGCCACCATTGTCCAGCTTTCAGCATTATGGGCAGAGGTGAATTCAATAGTGATGGCAGACTGCGTTATTTGGATCAGTTTACCCGAGAAAATTGCAGAGCTCCACAACACTAAAATGCCACCCGACGCTCCTCTTGAAGGAGAGTAAGCAAAATTATCAAAGCGTTTGGGGCAAAATTTCCTGAGGAATTTGTGATCAATATATTCACATTTTGTCTCCTGTATGCAAACTATAGAGGCCTGACTTTCTTCTAGTTTTGATCTCAAAGCACGCTGCCTAGCCTCAGCGTTTAGTCCCCGCACATTCCAACACATCACTCGCCATGATCTAGCAGGTTGTAGACACATTTAGACCATCTTCTTGATTTTAGACTTAGGAGCAGCCATAAGCTTCTCCTCTGAGAGCTTTCCTGCATCAATCCCCAAAGCTGCACCCACCTTCTGCATAACCTGAATCGGCGTTTCAGGGATGGTCATTTCCTCCGCTGGTGTGCTCTTCGCTTTGGTTTTATCTTTGACTGCCTTGGTCTTGGGTTTCTTCGTTGGCCTTGAGCTAGAGTCAGCCATTGACTTGGACCTGAAGCCATTGTTCTTGACACAGCTCCTGGTAGAGCGCCTGACCACAGTCTCCACCGCTGGGGTTTCAGATTTCTTGGGTCTGCCTCTGCGTTTCCTGACAGGGGACGATGGGGAGGCAAACACTGCAGGCATAGCAGCCACCTCATCGGTGCCTGAAACTTGAAAAGTTAGGGCTCTTGCCACCGGCTTACATGCGATAGGCACCCTCGGCCTAGTTAGAGGAACAATGGAGGCAGTGAAAGGGAACCTAACAGGGAAGCCCAATTCATCAAAAGCAACAACAGCAGTTCTCTTCTCAGATAAGTTACACTTCAGGTGCAAACCAGATATAGCCCTAGGTACCTCCCTGGCAAACATTGCAGGCATGAAGAAGTCTAAAGCTTTTTCCCATTGCATAAGTGGCGGTAACATAGGCCCGATGGAGGTCGTAGCAAAGCCCAAATGCAGGAAGTGATTCATTGCTGGTTGCGGTTGCTGGGCCACAAAAGCGAGAAACTGCAAGTTGTTTTGGTTGGCTGGTTGCTCTATTTCCTGCAAGTCCCCTTCAACCAGCTGTTCGAGGTTAGCAGATGGATCTAAAACAATTGAAACATCTACAATCTCCTGATCATTCTCCATAGGCTGGTCCTGCTGCTGCTCATGCTGAATATCTCCCTGCATTATCTCATTCCAGCCAAACACGGGATACTGAGGCGGCACCCACGTGTGATTATCAACTATCAGATTTTCTCGCAGTGGATGTGGGTTACCATCCGGCGGCATCGGGTCCTCAGCTTCAGGCAGAGTATCAACAAATTCTGCCGTGAGAATATAAACTGGAGCGGTCCAGGTTTGATTGACACCTCCAATGTTAGCAAACTTTCCAAAGACCACATCACGCGGTACAGTAGCAACCGAAGGAAAAGAAGCATACACCAGTGCCCGAGATAAAAAGGGATCTTGATTATTCCAGTGATGAAAAGTACCAAACGTGGAGACAGCATTAGCCAGATCAAGATCATTACGATAATCAGCAGGGATACCTAAGATCATCAGCCATCCACGATGGGACCCCAATGTAGATCTAAAATTCGGACCTTCATTATGATTAAAAAACCTAACAAACACATCTTGCCCCAGAGGAAACGGCGCATGCTGAACTAGAGCCTGGCGAGCATTAGCATTACTCAGCTTAAACAGACCCACACCAGACAAGCAGGGCTGATAATCTACCACATCCAAATTGAGCGGCCCAACTAGCAACTGCCTTACCCGCTCTCTCCAGAATCCCTCGTGAGCTGGTTGCGGCCGCGGCATCACCTCAGCGATGCAGTACGACTCATGAAGCTGAGGAGGGTCGTGCGCCGGGTAGTAGAAGGTGCGAGGGAGGCGATTAGGCCCGCCGTCGATGATCTCGTGTCCCCAGGGGACCCATGGCTCCGGGTTCAGCTCGAACGATGCCATAGCAGGTTCAGACAAGGGTGGCGGTGGAGTAGGGTCAGGTGGCGGCGCAAGTGTCTCAGGTGCCCTCAAAGTATTCAGTTTCTTTTTAGGTACCCATTGTTTAGTTTTTTTCGCCTGAAAATCAAAACAAGATTTCGCCTTGTGTCCTGATCGGAAACACTCTTTGCATCTGATACGGTTTGTGCAGGCCGAGATCACATGGCCCATGCTGAGACAACGCGAGCACTCCCAGAATCGAAATGCAATATCATTTACCACCTCTTCTAGCCCAGTGGGCTCAGCCACACTTGGGCTTGCATCAGAGTCTCGATTGGCTTGATCCGATGGGCAACTTGAATTCAAATTGACATCCATAACAGGACGCGCCGAAAAAGACGGATCTAATTGGCTAGATTCCGGCACCTGTTGCTCTAACGATTTCTTCCCCAGTGATAACGGAATTACCGTGCCGAATTGGATAGATGGAACTGTCTTGGTCCAATGTATTTTCCCTGAGCCTGGAGAAGACCTGAAAGGAATATCCTTCTCATCAGAATCCTTTAACTGAAGAACATGGTCCTTATCCGGAGCCAACCGATGTGCATTATCAGAGGCAGTGCGTAACTGAGGGTCTAGGTACCCTTTGCATGCATCGTAGCTTAAAGACTCAGAGAATACCAGCTTCTTCCGAGGAGCATCTTTGGATCTGATGATAGACTTAGGGGCCGAAAGCCTAAGAGCTTTAAGACCAAGCTGAACTCTTCGCTTGGAGGGACTGACCAAAGTCCACTCCTCACTGCACTCCTTCTGCCAATCAGAGAATTCCCGTTTCCAATTAGGACCAGCTCGGCCCCAAAGATGGAAGAAACACTTGAATTGCTTACATTCAAACTTGCGCAGCTTATAAATCTGAAAACCCACTTGCTTGTTTGAAACGTTGAACGAAAAAACTCTGTCATTCAGCACGGAAACCTTAAGTTCATCAGAAAAACCTCCAATAGCTGCTTCCAAAGCAATTCCAATAGAGTCATTATCCAATTTGAAGACAGCCCGCGCAAAAGAAACAACCATAATGAAATGACCCGAGTCTGGTGTTGGATGAACAGAGCTGAAAAATTTCCTCCTGATCTCCTTAGAAAAAATAACTCCACGTGAAAAGTCTAGGCCCATAGAGATTGAGGGATGAACATCCGAGATAAAATCCTCCTCAGGAGAGTCACGATCCAAACCAGATATCAAATCTCGATCAACAGATCCACTAGTAGTATCATGTGTTTTAAGAGAATCTACCGAAAGAGTCGCCGGAATAACCATTGCTCCAGTAGATCCACCGACCAGATCTTGCGGCGTAGACTTAAGGCAGTCAACAACCGAAGCACAATGAGATTGGAATGTTACCTTCATGCCTACATCAATCCTCTCGCCATGGTACAGAAACCTCCCGACGAGCGTGACTCCTTTGGCGTTCTTGAGTGCGATCCAATCCTTAGCAGTCCAAAGATGCAAAGATCCATCGTACTGCTTCACGCGTCCACGAGCCGAGTCCTTCGCAGTGGTGTATGTGACCTTCCAGATCCAACCCGGAGGGATCATGATCGGCTATAGGGTGGGAGAGGGTGTGGGTGGTCTTGACAGGGATAAAATGGGCAACCTTGGTCAGTCGATCAACGATGACCCAGATTGAATCATGGCCTCTGTTAGATCTTGGAAGTCCGGTAATAAAATCCATTCCAATTTCATCCCACTTCCACTCGGGAATTTTCAAAGGTTGAAGCAATCCAGCGGGTCGCTGATGTTCAGCCTTGACTCGCTGACAGATATCACACTTGGCTACGAAAGAACCAATCTCTCGCTTCATTCCATGCCACCAAAATCTTTCTCGAAGGTCTTGGTACATTTTGGTTCCGCCGGGGTGGATTGAATAAGGGGTCTCATGGGCTTCCTTTAGGATTAACTCCTTAAGTTCCGTGACATTGGGCACACAGATACGACCATTGAATCTCAGCACTCCTTCAGCATCTTCGGTAAAACCGGGTGCTTTGCCGAGAGAAATCTTCTTCTTAATTCCCTCGATGCTTTCATGACCTTTTTGGGATTCTTTGATTTGATCCATCAGGGTTGGGGCTAATTCTAGATTGGCGAGATATCCGTGGCTAACAAGTTCTAGTCCAAAATCTTTGAACTCTTTGAACAAGGCTGGCTGTTCGGCTTGGATCAAGGCATTCAGGGTGCAAGGTTTGCGACTAAGGGCATCGGCAACTACATTAGCCTTTCCGGGGTGATAATGGATTCCAATATCATAATCCTTGATTAATTCCATCCATCTCCTCTATCGCAGGTTCAAATCCTTCTGGGTGAAAATATACTTCAAGCTCTTATGATCCGTATAGATCTCGCAGCGATGTTGATGCCCACAAGTATAGGGGATCGCTGAAATCTTCGTTGGGAAGTATTACCCAAATTTATAGTTCGACTCGATGCGAACACAAGAATACCAATAAGACTTTGGCAATTGAGGCGTCACTGATACGTCCAAAACGTATCTACTTTTCCGAACACTTTTGCTATTGTTTTTCCTCTAATTTGTGTGATTTGAATGCAACTAACACGGACTAACGCTGTTTTCAGCAGAATTGCCTTGGTGTCTCGTTTTTGTGCAGAAAGTCAAAGTTTCAGAAAAATTCCAGAAAAAGTTCCATAAATCCTATTTTTCCAGAAGACCCACGGAGCCAGGAGATGAAGAAAAGAGGGGGCACAGGGTGCCCACACGCACCCAGGGCGTGTTGGCCCTTGGCCGCGCCCAGGGGTGGTGTGGCCCCCTGTGTGGCCCCCAGCGCTCCCCTTTGGACTACATAAGCCTTGACCTAAAAACTTCGGGGGAATCGACGCTTTTTCCAGAAACCTTCCAGAGCTCCGCCGCCATCGAAAACCCTATTTCGGGGATCAGAAACTCCGTTCTGGCACCCTGCCGGGACGGGGAATTGGAGGAGATCATCGCCATCATCATCACCGCCACCTCTCCATCGACCATCCATGACTCCCCCATCCATGTGTGAGTAATTCCCCGCTGTAGGCTGAGGGGATGGTAGGGATTGGATGAGATCATTCATGTAATAGTTGTGAGATTTGTTAGGGCTTGGTGCCTAGTATCCATCGGTAGTACTTTATGTCATTGTTGCAACTTATTATGCTTAATGCTTGTCACTTAGGGCCCGAGTGCCATGATCTCAGATCTGAACATGTTATTGAATCATGAGAATAATTATTGTTTTGGATCATATCTATAAGTTGTATACACACGTCACTGTCCGGAACCCGAGGCCCCAAAGTGACAGAAATTGGGATAACCGGAGGGGATGGTTGCGACGTGAGGATCACATGTGTTCACGGAGTGTTAATGCTTTGCTCCGGTGCTTTATTAAAAGGAGCACCTTAATTACCAGTAGTTTCCCTTGAGGCCCCGCTGCAAACGGGCTGGTAGGACAAAAGATGTTGTGCAAGTTTCTCATTGCGAGCACGTACGACTAAATACGGAACACATGCTTATGATTGATTATTACTTGGATACCTTATTATTATTTATCTGCAATTGCCCTATGTATGACTATTTCATGAATTATCTCATCCATGCAGCGCCCGTTCATCCATCCCTATGCCTACAGTATTTTAATCCTGCTGTCTACTGCAATTATTACTGCTGTCTTTATTTTACTGCTGCTATTATTTCACTACTGCTACTGTCATAAAACTGTTGCTACTGATAAACTGTGTCGAGCAAGTCTACTTCCAGGTGCAGCTGAACTGACAAATCATCTGTCAAGGCTTATAAATATTCTTTGGCTCCCCTTGTGTCGAATCAATAAATTTGGGTTTTACTTCCCTCGAAGACTGTTGCGATCCCCTATACTTGTGGGTCATCAAGACTATTTTCTGGCGCCGTTGCCGGGGAGCATAGCTCTATTTATAAGCTCACCAGGGAGTCATACTGCTCGCTGCAATTCATTCATCATGGGTAAACCTCGTGATGATAAGGTTCGCATATTGCCATCCACTACAAGGAGAGGTACAACTCTGAACACTTCTGCTGCTCTTGATTCACCGTCTGTTATAAGTCAACTTGTCACACCACCACATGCACATGCTTCACGTGCTGCTACTTCTGCTGAATCTGAGAATGTTTCTGATGAATTTGATGATGCTTCTACTGTGCTTGATGAAAGAGGTTCACTAGGTCCTTTTCTAGATGCTACAATTGCTAAATCTAAACAACTTGAAAATACTGAAACACCTAATGAAACTCCTGTTACACCTGCTTATTCACCTGAAACGAGAGAAACTACTAGTGATGATCTTGAGGAAACTTATGTTGAACTTGATGATGACTTTATTGATGAATGCATGAATTGTGATACCTCTAAAGATGTTAATGCTATTAAAAATCTTCTTCAAAGACGTGCTGTCAACTATAAACTTTCTCCTGATGCTAAATTCGCTACATCTCCCATAAATATAAAAGATAAAGATTATGATTTCTCTGTGGACTTGTCTTTTATAACTATTGCTGAGAAAGAACCTTTTCGAGGAACTGAAAATGAAAGTGCTGTAGAACATATGAACACTCTCTCTACTCTGAGTAGTTTGTTTTCTGATGATATTAAGAAACGCAGTTACTTTGTTACTAAAATTTTCCCTTTCTCATTGAAAGATGAAGCTAAAACTTGGTTTAATGATTTATCTCCTGGATCTATTGAGAGCCCGATGGGTTTAGTCAATGCTTTCTTTCAGAAATATTTTCCTGCTAGTGCTCAACATGCTGCTTTACAGAAAATCTTTAACTTTAAGCAAAATGAGGGAGAGAAAATGCCTGAATCTTGGGCAAGGTTTTGTTCTTTACTTAGAGCTCGGCCTGGACATCAACTAGCTAAAAATGAACTTCTTGATATATTTTATAATGGACTAACTGTTGAATCTAGGACATACCTGGATAGTTGTGCTGGTTGTGTTTTCAGGAAAAGAACTCCAGATGAAGCCGAGGAATTATTGGCTAAGATAAGCCAAAATCATGATGATTGGACCCTGCCTGAACCAACTCCGGTACCTACGCCGAGGAAAAGAGGAGTAATTGAATTGAATGATGAAGAAATGAGAGAAGCCAAGAAATCTCTTAAGGAGAAAGGTATTAAATCTGAAGATGTGAAAAATCTTCCACCTATAGAAGAATTGTGTAAGCCAATTCCTCACTCATCTACAGTTGAGGTACACTCTCTCCAACGCTTTGATGATAGAGATATCCCTTATTCTAAACCTCCTGATCAATGCTTAGATGAGTTTGATAATTTCATTGTTAAGCAAAACAATTTCAATTGGAGAATAGAAAATAGCTTCATAAAGAATTCTCATGTCATTAATCATTTGCATGATGTTTTGGAAAGAACTTCTAATGATGTTAAAATACTCATTAAACATTTTCATATGGTTCAAACTCAAATTGAGCAATTGACTAAAGTGCAAAAAGATTTGCTAGGTAATGCTTCTAGAGAAAATGATAAACATGCTTTTGGTATAGCAACTAGAGGTGGTGCTTCCACTCAGGATCCTTTATATCCTGAGGGACATCCTAAAAGAATTGAGCAAGATTCTCAACTAGTTAATGAAACTACTACCCTTCTAAGAAAAAGAAGAAGAAGAAACATAAACATGTTGAGGAATCTCCTGAACCTATTAAAGACAATGAGCATGTTAATAATCCAAATAGTATATCTATCTCTGATGCTGAAACTGAGAGTGGTAATGAACATGCTAATGATAAAGATAAGAATGATGCTTCTGATAAAGAGGAAAGTGAAGAGGAACCTGAAAAGCATTCTAAAAACAAAAAGTACACTAAAGAAGATTTTCTTGCTAAGAAACATGGTAATGAAAGAGAACCTTGGGTGCAAAAACAAATGCCTTTTCCTACTAAGAAACTCAAATCTAAGGAAGAAGAACATTATAACAAATTTTGTGAATGGATGAAACCTTTGTTTTTGCAAATTCCTTTGACTGATGCTATTAAGTTACCTCCCTATTCAAAGTACATGAAAGATATTGTCTCTAACAAGAGAAAGATTCCTAATGAAGAGATTTCTACCATGCTTGCTAATTATTCTTTCAATGGTAAGGTTCCAAAGAAGCTTGGAGATCCAGGTATACCAACTATTCCTTGCTCAATCAAAAATAACTATGTTAGAACTGCCTTATGTGATTTAGGTGCAGGGGTGAGTGTTATGCCTTTTTCTCTTTACAAGAGACTTTACTTGGAAAAATTGATACCAACTGATATATCTTTGCAAATGGCTGATAAATCTACTGCTGTTCCTGTTGGTATATGTGAAGATGTTCCTGTTCAAGTGGCTAATAATTGCTTGATATTAACTGATTTTGTTGTGCTTGAAATGCCTGAAGATGATAATATGTCTATTATTCTTGGAAGACCTTTTCTTAACACTGCAGGGGCTGTTATTGATTGCAACAAAGGAAAAGTACTTTCCATGTTAATGACAAAGAGCATACTGTTTATTTTCCCAAGAAGCTGGACAAATATTTGGAGTTAATACAATTACCAATATTAAAAGTATCAAAGTGGGAAGTATTGATTGCCCTATATATGAACCTCATGAAGAACTTCAATATTTATGATTGGATCTATAGCTATACCATTTAAGGTAACATGATTGTTCAATGTGGTTTAATTCTTTTATGTCATATAAAATGTATTTGGTGGCAAGACTTGATCAACCTTGTTAACAAATATGTTTTACATGCATAAAATTGCTAAACAACATTTTTCTTTCTCACTTTGTTTTACCTACTGTTTTGCTACTGTAATTTGCAAAGTTAAGTAATGCTTGGTCTTTACATAAATTCATTTTGTCTAGTTTTCATTGTTTAAAGCACCCAGAAAATGTCAGAAATAAAAGTTTTCAAAAAATTCTGAAAAATTCTACAAGTCCTAGTTTTTAAAGAGGAACGTGGGAGTACCAGAGGATGACCAGGGGGACCCACCAGGCCACCACACGCCCCACGGCGCGGTGGAGGGCAGGCCGCGCCCTGCCCTGGTGTGGGGTCCACCTGGCCCTCCACTCACTCATCTCTCTCCACTCCTTTCTCTCTCCCGACCATACACACCACCATTGCTCAAACTCGTGTTCTTGCTGCTCTTGCTCGAGATTTTTCGATCTACTTGCTCAGCCCATCTTTGCTGCTGAAATTTGGATCAATTGCTCTCCGGTATGTGACTCCTCCGATTATCCAAATAGAATTTTGTTTAGTTGCTTATATCTTTGCATTTTGGTACTGTAGGTGACATGTTATTAGAGCTTGCATGCTTGTTCTTGTTTAGATTAACTAGTTTTGATGCATGTTTAGTCCCTAGCAAGTCTCCCTAGTGTTTCCCTTGAATTAATCACTCCAAAATCATTTTTATGAGGTTTGTTTAAAATTTCAGAAAAGGAAGATGGATGGAAACCAACTTAATTATGAAGAATTGGAAGTATCAGAGGTCATGGGAGTCAACCGTGAAGACTCTGTGTTTCCCTCTATTTATCCATGCCATGAGTTTATGAATGCTGCAGAGATCTTGCAAGATTTCAACACTCTAATCTCTAATGCAGGGTTGGAACACTTTGTTGCTGATGAACCACATCAATATGTAAAGCTGACTATGTCGGTGGTTCAAAGTTTTAGTTTAGTTGGAATTTGCCTACTCCCATGGTTCATTATAATATCTACAATAAAGCTGTAGATTTGTCTCTTCATGATTTTTGTGCAGCTATTAAGGTACCACATTGGGGTCTCATGAGAGGATTAGAGGTCAACCAAAGTATTTACAAGACCTCTACTCAGAGATTTGCCAAGGGAGAGATTTTACAGCCGAGGATGGTAAAATTCGAAACATCCAACTCCCATCTATTCGATATTTTGCCTACTACATTAGCAAATGTGTTCTAGCTAGGAAGAATGCAAGTAAATTATCTGTTTATGATTTGGCATTTCTTTCTGCTGCCTTAAGATGTGATAGAACTTATAACTTGGGAGCTATGATTGCATTTCGTCTCTCCACTAACCGTGAAAAAGGAGGGGTTTGTGGTGGTCTCATTGCTTCTCGTTTATTAGCCATGCATGGTGTAGGACCACATCATTTTGATATTCAGCTTCCCATTGAAAGACTTGATCTTAACTCTATGATTAGCCACCAATTTGTTTCTCGCTGGTCCACCATTGATAATCTATCCTATGAATTGGTTTTTGTTAAGAAGATAGGTGGAGAACTAAAACTATGAACGCATAGTCTGTTTGCCTGCGCCTCTTTTGTTTAACCTTGATGTCAGGCAAGGATGGTCATTCTCGGAGGGAGACCTTGATGCATATATGGAGGAGCATGGCCTTCATGCGGATAGTGAGGGAAGAGGTCCTGAGGAGGACTTCATTCAGCCCTTCGACACTACGAGCTCTTCATACCAGTATCCTGATTATGGAGCTGCAGGCCCTTCTTCTTCACAGGATCCTGATTATGATCACGCTAGGTATGATCCACCTGGATGGAGTTCTGGGCCATGTGGATGATTGTCTCCCACTTAGGCCAAAAGCCTAAGCTTGGGGGGAGGTATGCCGACAAGTTCACTCATTTTATCATATTCATATCATGTCGGTACTTTGTATATCCATGTTTTAGTTTGTTTCTTTTCTTTTGTTTCTTGTATCCATTTCATTTTCGCAAAACACCAAAAGACCAAAAATATTTCCTTTATTTCTCTTGCTTTTGAATTTGTAGTGCTAGTTTACTTTATTTTTCATTTCGGTTTGTTATTCAAAAATCCAAAAAGATTTTGCTTTGTTTGCTTGTTTCTTTCTATGCTTGCTTTAATTCGAAAACCCAAAAATATTTGTTGTTCTTCTGCTGTTTTGTATAGTTGTTTCAGGAGTTCGAAAAATTTCCGTGGTTCCACTTGGGCTTGGTTATCATTTCACATCATTCAAGCCACACAAGTGAAAAGCAATAATGACGACTTACGACAATCGGATGTGGTAAAAGGCTGGTATGAACTCTATTTGTTTTTCATTTTTGTAAATATACCTACTCATGTGAACATGCTTAGCTATCATGGTAGTGGTTATGTTATTTAATGATTGCTTAGTAGTTCATGTCTTCTTATGGTCAGTACCAAATTGCTAATAGTAATAACATGTCATATAGATATTTACATGCATTGTTCTATTCGTAAAACGGTATGGCAGGATGGTATCCTCCTCTGAATAATTCACTTGATTCGACTTGGCACATGCTCACACATGTTATGACTGAAAAATAAAGTCAATTAAGCCTTGATGATCTATTTTGCCTCAGAGTTTTAGTATCATCTTTATGCCTCCGTTAATTTTATTTTGTCGCAAGCATGATTATGACCGTTATCGCTCTCGTGGTTGTCGCTTCCCAGTCTATTGCTAGCCTTCACTTGTACTGAGCGGGAATGCTGCTCGTGCATCCAAATCCTTTAAACCAAGTTATCCCAAAGAGTCCACCAAAAATTCCTATGCATGGTATTTCAAGCCATTCCAAGTAAATTTGCATGTGCTACCTTTAAAACTTTCAAAATATTTCCCTTTTTGTGTCAATGTTTACTAGCTCATGAGGAATTAGTGTGGTTATTCTTTATTCTATTTGTCAAATGGACTTTTACACCTGGACTAGCGGCATATACATCCGCTTATCCAATAATTTTGCAAAAAGAGCTGGCAACGGGGTGCCCAGTCCCAATTAATTACAACTTTAACCATTAATTCTCTTCACACTTTTGCCCTGATTCATCAGTAAGCAATGACAAACAGTGAAATACCTGAATGTGTGTAAACCAAAGAGAAAGAGGGATGATCTGCCTTGCTGGTAGAAATAACGTCCTTCATGGGAGCCGCTCTTAAAAGTCCGTTTGACAGGTAGAATACTGTTCTCACCCGCTACCATTCGTTGACAATTAACAAACACCTCTCAAAACATTTTTACCTCTGTTTTTAAAATAAAAAGCTCTAGCACGTGTTAATCCCTGCTTCCCTCTGCGAAGGGCCAATCTTTTATTTTTATGTTGAGTCACCATCCTTTCTTTGAGCACTCTTCGAGAGCATAACTGTCGTTCTTAGTGTAATGTGCTTGTCCCAGGATACGATTAATTGAGGTATAACTATGATACTCTTATCTTTGATATTTTATATCTAGTCTTCACTTGAACTTCAGAGGTGCCTTGGCATTTATGTTTTGCCCTTCAAACAAAGGCAAGCGAGATACCACTTTGTCATATCTTTTTACGAACATTGCAATTCTTGTGGATAGATGTATGCTATGTTATTCATTCTTAGTACTTTGGTATCTTTTCATGATTTGCATAACTACTAGGTGTCATTATTTGCATGGTTCCTATTATGAATTGCCTAAGTAATTGATCATATAGTAGGTATGTATACATCATATGAAGCAAATGTGTTCGTAAAAGTTTCTTTTATCGCACTCAGTTGTTAACTGAATTGCTTGAGGACAAGCAATAAGCTAAGCTTGGGGGGAGTTGATACGTCCAAAACGTATCTACTTTTCCGAACACTTTTGCTATTGTTTTTCCTCTAATTTGTGTGATTTGAATGCAACTAACACGGACTAACGCTGTTTTCAGCAGAATTGCCTTGGTGTCTCGTTTTTGTGCAGAAAGTCAAAGTTTCAGGAAAATTCCAGAAAAATTCCAGAAATTCTATTTTTCCAGAAGACCCACGGAGCCAGAAGAAGAAGAGGGGCACAGGGGCCCACACGCACCCAGGGCGCGGTTGGCCCTTGCCGCGCCCAGGGGTGGTGTGGCCCCCTGTGTGGCCCCCGACGCTCCCCTTTGGACTACAAAGCCTCTGACCTAAAAACTTCGGGGGATCGACGCTTTTTCCAGAAACCTTCCAGAGCTCCGCCGCCATCGAAAACCCTATTTCGGGGATCAGAAACTCCGTTCTGGCACCCTGCCGGGACGGGGAATTGGAGGAGATCATCGCCATCATCATCACCGCCACCTCTCCATCGACCATCCATGACTCCCCCATCCATGTGTGAGTAATTCCCCGCTGTAGGCTGAGGGGATGGTAGGGATTGGATGAGATCATTCATGTAATAGTTGTGAGATTTGTTAGGGCATGGTGCCTAGTATCCATCGGTAGTACTTTATGTCATTGTTGCAACTTATTATGCTTAATGCTTGTCACTTAGGGCCCGAGTGCCATGATCTCAGATCTGAACATGTTATTGAATCATGAGAATAATTATTGTTTTGGATCATATCTATAAGTTGTATACACACGTCACTGTCCGGAACCCGAGGCCCCAAAGTGACAGAAATTGGGATAACCGGAGGGGATGGTTGCGACGTGAGGATCACATGTGTTCACGGAGTGTTAATGCTTTGCTCCGGTGCTTTATTAAAAGGAGCACCTTAATTACCAGTAGTTTCCCTTGAGGCCCCGCTGCAAACGGGCTGGTAGGACAAAAGATGTTGTGCAAGTTTCTCATTGCGAGCACGTACGACTAAATACGGAACACATGCTATGATTGATTATTACTTGGATACCTTATTATTATTTATCTGCAATTGCCCTATGTATGACTATTTCATGAATTATCTCATCCATGCAGCGCCCGTTCATCCATCCCTATGCCTACAGTATTTTAATCCTGCTGTCTACTGCAATTATTACTGCTGTCTTTATTTTACTGCTGCTATTATTTCACTACTGCTACTGTCATAAAACTGTTGCTACTGATAAACTGTGTCGAGCAAGTCTACTTCCAGGTGCAGCTGAACTGACAAATCATCTGTCAAGGCTTATAAATATTCTTTGGCTCCCCTTGTGTCGAATCAATAAATTTGGGTTTTACTTCCCTCGAAGACTGTTGCGATCCCCTATACTTGTGGGTCATCAAGACTATTTTCTGGCGCCGTTGCCGGGGCATAGCTCTATTTATAAGCTCACCAGGGAGTCATACTGCTCGCTGCAATTCATTCATCATGGGTAAACCTCGTGATGATAAGGTTCGCATATTGCCATCCACTACAAGGAGAGGTACAACTCTGAACACTTCTGCTGCTCTTGATTCACCGTCTGTTATAAGTCAACTTGTCACACCACCACATGCACATGCTTCACGTGCTGCTACTTCTGCTGAATCTGAGAATGTTTCTGATGAATTTGATGATGCTTCTACTGTGCTTGATGAAAGAGGTTCACTAGGTCCTTTTCTAGATGCTACAATTGCTAAATCTAAACAACTTGAAAATACTGAAACACCTAATGAAACTCCTGTTACACCTGCTTATTCACCTGAAACAAGAGAAACTACTAGTGATGATCTTGAGGAAACTTATGTTGAACTTGATGATGACTTTATTGATGAATGCATGAATTGTGATACCTCTAAAGATGTTAATGCTATTAAAAATCTTCTTCAAAGACGTGCTGTCAACTATAAACTTTCTCCTGATGCTAAATTCGCTACATCTCCCATAAATATAAAAGATAAAGATTATGATTTCTCTGTGGACTTGTCTTTTATAACTATTGCTGAGAAAGAACCTTTTCGAGGAACTGAAAATGAAAGTGCTGTAGAACATATGAACACTCTCTCTACTCTGAGTAGTTTGTTTTCTGATGATATTAAGAAACGCAGTTACTTTGTTACTAAAATTTTCCCTTTCTCATTGAAAGATGAAGCTAAAACTTGGTTTAATGATTTATCTCCTGGATCTATTGAGAGCCCGATGGGTTTAGTCAATGCTTTCTTTCAGAAATATTTTCCTGCTAGTGCTCAACATGCTGCTTTACAGAAAATCTTTAACTTTAAGCAAAATGAGGGAGAGAAAATGCCTGAATCTTGGGCAAGGTTTTGTTCTTTACTTAGAGCTCGGCCTGGACATCAACTAGCTAAAAATGAACTTCTTGATATATTTTATAATGGACTAACTGTTGAATCTAGGACATACCTGGATAGTTGTGCTGGTTGTGTTTTCAGGAAAAGAACTCCAGATGAAGCCGAGGAATTATTGGCTAAGATAAGCCAAAATCATGATGATTGGACCCTGCCTGAACCAACTCCGGTACCTACGCCGAGGAAAAGAGGAGTAATTGAATTGAATGATGAAGAAATGAGAGAAGCCAAGAAATCTCTTAAGGAGAAAGGTATTAAATCTGAAGATGTGAAAAATCTTCCACCTATAGAAGAATTGTGTAAGCCAATTCCTCACTCATCTACAGTTGAGGTACACTCTCTCCAACGCTTTGATGATAGAGATATCCCTTATTCTAAACCTCCTGATCAATGCTTAGATGAGTTTGATAATTTCATTGTTAAGCAAAACAATTTCAATTGGAGAATAGAAAATAGCTTCATAAAGAATTCTCATGTCATTAATCATTTGCATGATGTTTTGGAAAGAACTTCTAATGATGTTAAAATACTCATTAAACATTTTCATATGGTTCAAACTCAAATTGAGCAATTGACTAAAGTGCAAAAAGATTTGCTAGGTAATGCTTCTAGAGAAAATGATAAACATGCTTTTGGTATAGCAACTAGAGGTGGTGCTTCCACTCAGGATCCTTTATATCCTGAGGGACATCCTAAAAGAATTGAGCAAGATTCTCAACTAGTTAATGAAACTACTACCCTTCTAAGAAAAAGAAGAAGAAGAAACATAAACATGTTGAGGAATCTCCTGAACCTATTAAAGACAATGAGCATGTTAATAATCCAAATAGTATATCTATCTCTGATGCTGAAACTGAGAGTGGTAATGAACATGCTAATGATAAAGAGGAAAGTGAAGAGGAACCTGAAAAGCATTCTAAAAACAAAAAGTACACTAAAGAAGATTTTCTTGCTAAGAAACATGGTAATGAAAGAGAACCTTGGGTGCAAAAACAAATGCCTTTTCCTACTAAGAAACTTAAATCTAAGGAAGAAGAACATTATAACAAATTTTGTGAATGGATGAAACCTTTGTTTTTGCAAATTCCTTTGACTGATGCTATTAAGTTACCTCCCTATTCAAAGTACATGAAAGATATTGTCTCTAACAAGAGAAAGATTCCTAATGAAGAGATTTCTACCATGCTTGCTAATTATTCTTTCAATGGTAAGGTTCCAAAGAAGCTTGGAGATCCAGGTATACCAACTATTCCTTGCTCTATCAAAAATAACTATGTTAGAACTGCCTTATGTGATTTAGGTGCAGGGGTGAGTGTTATGCCTTTTTCTCTTTACAAGAGACTTTACTTGGAAAAATTGATACCAACTGATATATCTTTGCAAATGGCTGATAAATCTACTGCTGTTCCTGTTGGTATATGTGAAGATGTTCCTGTTCAAGTGGCTAATAATTGCTTGATATTAACTGATTTTGTTGTGCTTGAAATGCCTGAAGATGATAATATGTCTATTATTCTTGGAAGACCTTTTCTTAACACTGCAGGGGCTGTTATTGATTGCAACAAAGGAAAAGTGACTTTCCATGTTAATGACAAAGAGCATACTGTTTATTTTCCCAAGAAGCTGGACAAATATTTGGAGTTAATACAATTACCAATATTAAAAGTATCAAAGTGGGAAGTATTGATTGCCCTATATATGAACCTCATGAAGAACTTCGATATATTATGATTGGATCTATAGCTATACCATTTAAGGTAACATGATTGTTCAATGTGGTTTAATTCTTTTATGTCATATAAAATGTATTTGGTGGCAAGACTTGATCAACCTTGTTAACAAATATGTTTTACATGCATAAAATTGCTAAACAACATTTTCTTTCTCACTTTTGTTTTACCTGCTATTTTGCTACTGTAATTTGCAAAGTTAAGTAATGTTTGGTCTTTACATAAATTCATTTTGTCTAGTTTTCATTGTTTAAGCACCAGAAAATGTCAGAAATAAAAGTTTTCAAAAAATTCTGAAAAGTATTCTACAAGTCCTAGTTTTTAAAGAGGAACGTGGGAGTCCAGAGGATGACCAGGGGGACCCACCAGGCCACCACACGCCACCACGGCGCGGTGGAGGGCAGGCCGCGCCCTGCCCTGGTGTGGGGTCCACCTGGCCCTCCACTCACTCATCTCTCTCTCACTCCTTTCTCTCTCCCGACCATACACACCACCATTGCTCAAACTCGTGTTCTTGCTGCTCTTGCTTGAATTTTTCGATCTACTTGCTCAGCCCATCTTTGCTGCTGAAATTTGGATCAATTGCTCTCCGGTATGTGACTTCTCCGATTATCCAAATAGAATTTTGTTTAGTTGCTTACTCCCTCCTTACCAGGGCTTAAGGCGTATAAATCCCAGCGCAGTTTTTAAGGAAGTGATCGGTGGAGAGAAAAAATCGCTATGTTTCCTTTCTTGCCCTTGCATGCCAGCAGTTAATAGCTCCTAACCGTGATCGGTGGAGTATTTCTCTCTCTTGTTTGTTGGGCAACGCCTCCTCGTTTCTAGCTAAACAACCACCAGCCAATCAGCATGCAGATGCATGCGCAACATCTCCTCTATTCCAGCGGGAGGGAGGGGTAATTCGGGATTGTTAGCTATTCTACAAATCCCACGCCTTAAGCTTTGACGAAAAATCCAAAAAACTTTTACGCCCTAAGCCCTGGTAAGGAGGGAGTATATCTTTAGCATTTTGGTACTGTAGGTGACATGTTATTAGAGCTTGCATGCTTGTTCTTGTTTAGATTAACTAGCTTTGATGCATGTTTAGTCCCCTAGCAAGCCTCCATAGTGTTTCCCTTGAATTAATCACTCCAAAGCCATTTTTATGAGGTTTGTTTAAAATTTCAGAAAAGGAAGATGGATGGAAATCAACTTAATTATGAAGAATTGGAAGTATCAGAGGTCATGGGAGTCAACCGTGAAGACTCTGTGTTTCCCTCTATTTATCCATGCCATGAGTTTATGAATGCTGCAGAGATCTTGCAAGATTTCAACACTCTAATCTCTAATGCAGGTTGGAACACTTTGTTGCTGATGAACCACATCAATATGTAAAGCTGAATATGTCGGTGGTTCAAAGTTTTAGGTTTAGTTGGAATTTGCCTACTCCCATGGTTCATTATAATATCTACAATAAAGCTATAGATTTGTCTCTTCATGATTTTTGTGCAGCTATTAAGGTACCACATTGGGGGTCTCATGAGAGGATTAGAGGTCAACCAAAGTATTTACAAGACCTCTACTCAGAGATTTGCCAAGGGAGAGATTTTACAGCCGAGGATGGTAAAATTCGAAACATCCAACTCCCATCTATTCGATATTTTGCCTACTACATTAGCAAATGTGTTCTAGCTAGGAAGAATGCAAGTAAATTATCTGTTTATGATTTGGCATTTCTTTCTGCTGCCTTAAGATGTGATAGAACTTATAACTTGGGAGCTATGATTGCATTTCGTCTCTCCATTAACCGTGAAAAAGGAGGGGTTTGTGGTGGTCTCGTTGCTTCTCGTTTATTAGCCATGCATGGTGTAGGACCACATCATTTTGATATTCAGCTTCCCATTGAAAGACTTGATCTTAACTCTATGATTAGCCACCAATTTGTTTCTCGCTGGTCCACCATTGATAATCTATGCTATGAATTGGTTTTTGTTAAGAAGATTAGGTGGAGAACTAAAACCTATGAACGCATAGTCTGTTTGCCTGCGCCTCTTTTGTTCAACCTTGATGTCAGGCAAGGGTGGTCATTCTCGGAGGGAGACCTGGATGCATATATGGAGGAGCATGGCCTTCATGCGGATAGTGAGGGAAGAGGTCCTGAGGAGGACTTCATTCAGCCCTTCGACACGACGAGCTCTTCATACCAGTATCCTGATTATGGAGCTGCAGCCCCTTTTCTTCACAGGATCCTGATTATGATCACGCTAGGTATGATCCACCTGGATGGAGTTCTAGGCCATGTGGATGATTAGTCTCCCACTTAGGCCAAAAGCCTAAGCTTGGGGGGAGGTATGCCGACAAGTTCACTCATTTTATCATATTCATATCATGTCGGTACTTTGTATATCCATGTTTTAGTTTGTTTCTTTTCTTTTGTTTCTTGTATCCATTTCATTTTCGCAAAACACCAAAAGACCAAAAATATTTCCTTTATTTCTCTTGCTTTTTGAATTTGTAGTGCTAGTTTACTTTATTTTTTGTTTCGGTTTGTTATTCAAAAATCCAAAAAGATTTTGCTTTGTTTGCTTGTTTCTTTCTATGCTTGCTTTAATTCGAAAACCCAAAAATATTTGTTGTTCTTCTGCTGTTTTGTATAGTTGTTTCAGGATTTCGAAAAATTTCCGTGCTTCCACTTGGGCTTGGTTATCATTTCACATCATTCAAGCCACACAAGTGAAAAGCAATAATGACGACTTACGACAATCCGGATGTGGTAAAAGGCTGGTATGAACTCTATTTGTTTTTCATTTTTGTAAATATGCCTACTCATGTGAACATGCTTAGCTATCATGGTAGTGGTTATGTTATTTAATGATTGCTTAGTAGTTCATGTCTTCTTATGGTCAGTACCAAATTGCTAATAGTAAATAACATGTCATATAGATATTTACATGCATTGTTCTATTCGTAAAACGGTATGGCAGGATGGTATCCTCCTCTGAATAATTCACTTGATTCGACTTGGTACATGCTCACACATGTTATGACTGAAAAATAAAGTCAATTAAGCCTTGATGATCTATTTTACCCCAGAGTTTTAGTATCATCTTTATGCCCCCGTTAATTTTATTTTGTCGCAAGCATGATTATGACCGTTATCGCTCTCCTATCCCCCAATGGTTAAGAACATCGGGGTCTTGCCATTTGGTTGCATGAATCCGAAGCTTTTCCCCCACAAACTCTGCACCATCCTCCCATAGATGATCATCATCATGATTATCGGTGGCTCTATATGGCCTCCTCCTTGTTCTTGACATCATCCCCATGAATCCCTTACCCTTGTTCATGGTGAAAGCTTGCTGTCCAAAAATAAAATCCAACAAAAATTAAGATGCAACACTCTAAAACAACATTGAACCATCCATAATGAGTCTCCACATCAATATTATGCATCAATATTAACTAGAAAACTCAAACTCATGGACTTCCCAAGCATATTAGGTGACATCTAGTGCAGCAAAATACTTCATAAATAAAGCATAAGAACAAAAAGTAATTGGATGGGCGGAGGAGTCACATACCAAGGAGTAATTCCACCAAACAGATTTGAAAAATCTGCTCAAACTTGGGAGATCGAAGATGGCAGGAAGAGGGAGCTCGGGAAAATTTGGGAAAAATACCTGGAGGTGGTTTTCTGTCGAGGGTGAGGAGATGGGCACTGGCTGCTCACCTAACTCCACCTGTGGGTCAAAATGGTGGGTCCCACACGGCCAAGGAATCTGGCCGCGTGGGGTACCCCATTTTGGTCCCTGGTGGCCTTTTGGCCCCCCACTTTTGGCTGCTGGTCCCTCTAGTAAAATAACTTAACCCCAATTTTTCTGGAATTTTTCAAGAAAATTTTCTGAAGAGAATTTTTCAAAGTTCATATTCTGGAATTTCTGGACTTCTGAAATAATTATGTTTATGCAAATATTCTAAAGTTCTAAGACAAATAAAATTAAAATGCAATGCAAATTTTTATGGGAATCAAGTTTGCATCATTTCCACATTAGTAATGAGGTTGATCAAGTCTCATTAACAATATGTAAAAGATATAAAGCATGATTCATTTTATAAATATATGAAATAAAACTCAAAATACCTTATATTTGATTGGAATGGTTCCAATCATCAAGGTAGCATACTTTGGTGGTGGAGGTGGTAATGCAAACTCAAAGCTTCCAATCATGATAGTATTTCTTTAATAGAATTCACACTTTTGTTTACCATTGTAACAGGATTTTCTTGGGAAAATAGATAGTATGCTCATTTCCTTTGACATTAAATGTCACTTTGTTCTCAGTGCAATTTATCACAGCTCCTGCAGTGTTTAAAAAGGATCTTCCAAGAATAATAGATAGATTATCATCCTCAGGCATTTCTAATATAACAAAGTCTGTAGGAATTAACACATTAGCTATAGAGATAGGAACATCCTCACATATACCTATAGGCACAGCAGTTGATTTATCAGCCATTTGCAATGAAACTTCAGTTGGAACCAATTTATTTAGGTTAAGTTTCTTATATAAAGAAAAAGGCATAACACTAACACCAGCTCCTAAATCACATAATGCATATTTCACATAAGTATCTTTAATATGACAAGGAATAGTTGGAATACCAGGATCTCCACGTTTTTCAGGCAATTTCCCTTCGAATGAATATTCAGCAAGCATAGCAGTTATTGCATCATTAGGTATCTTTCTTTTATTAGTGACAATATCTTTCATATATTTCGAATATGGAGGAATTTTAATAGCATCAACAAGAGGGATTTGCAAATATAAAGTTTTAATCAACTCAAGAAATTTCTCAAACCTAGCATCATCCAAAGATTTCATTACCTCTTGGGGATATGGTATGCGCCTTTGTACCCATGGATCCCTCTCTTTACCTTTTTGTTGATTTGTATGCTTCTTCTTTTTATTCTTATCAATAAATGGTTGAGGGTCTTTTTCAGGAGGTTCAGGTTCTTCAATATTTTCAGCTTCATGTTGTTCTTCAGGTGTAGATGATTCCTCTTCTTCATTATTATCATCTTCAGTCTCAGTATCAGAAATAGAAATATCCTTATCTTGTTCTTGAGAATCATCAATATCTTTGTTTTCATTGGGAGATTTTCCTGCAGAAGATTTCTTCTTGAGAGCCTATTGCTCTTTTCTCTTAGGATGGTCTTCAGGATAATCAGGATCCTGAGTACTTGCACCACCTCTAGTATTAACTCCACAAACTGTTTCTTCTCAATAAGATTTTCATACAATTTATTTTGAAGAGAAACCATCTGTTCAACTTGATTATTCATCATCTCACAGTGTTTAATAATTCTTCTAACTTCTTCTACACTAGCATTTAAACTTTCGCGAAGAAATTTGATCTTATGAGAGTTTTCCATAATACTCATTCTAATACTATGCTCCTCTGGATTATGATTATAAGCAAAATCGTTAACATAGGATACATCAATAGGAGGTGTTACCTTTTCATTACCTTCCATAGAGCTAATAGCATTGACTTGGATTGGAAAACATGGTTTACCAATAGGAAGTTTAACACCCATTTCAGATAGTTCCTTGAGATGAGAGTTTTAATTCCCTTCTCTTCAATATCCTTGGCAGCTACTTTCATTTGTTCATCATTTAATTTAAGAATACCTCCTTTCTTCTCTGGGAATACCACTTTTTCATTTCTCACTTCAATATTCCAATCTTCATAATTCCTTGAGATAGTCTCCAATAATTCGGTTGCTTCATCAATGGTCCTTTCCCTGAAAACATTCCCTGCAATACTATCAATATAGTCTCTAGTATTTTCAGTTAGTCCATTGTAAAATATCAAGTATTTCATTACTCTTGAAGCCTTGCGTAGGACATTTCCTAACCAACTTACGGTACCTCCCCCAAGCTTGGGGTAGATCCTCCTTCTCTTTCTGCGAAAATTTGCTAATCTAAATAGTTAAACCATGAATCTTATCAGCAAGGAAATATTTATTATAGAATAATTGCAAGCATTCTTCTTTGCTAGTAATAGATCTAGGTTCTAAACTATTATACCAAGTTTTAGCATCTCCTCCCAAGGTAAAAGGAAACAACTTTAAGAAATAATAGCGTTGGTGAATCTCATCTTTACCAAATAAAACAGACAAATCATGCAAAACAACAATATGTTCAAAAGGAAATTCATTGTCTCTCCCATTAAACTTAAATTTCTCAGCCTTTTTAATTATTTTGGGATCAACACTAAACTCATAATCTTTATCTTTAATTTTAATAGCTGGAGCATTCATTTTCTTAGTAACAGGAAAATAATCAGCAAGAGAAGAATTTTTATTGCTATCAAGTTTATCCAATTTATCAAGATTCGAATCCATAAAAGCCATAGCAATTGCATCTTCTTCCTCATAAGAAGAAGTTTCATATTCATCATCACAAGACTCATTATCTTCCAAATCAGACTCCACATTTTCAATAATAGATGATTCAGGCAATTCAAGTGTTTCAGTTGTCTCAAATGTTTCAGGTGTCACTTCTTTGTCTATGCTACCACATATTAAATCATTTTCAGTACTAGTAGACATCTTAGACAATGGTGAACTATTCAAAACTTTTCCTTTTTTCTTAGGAACAACAGCAGAAACAGCATTAGGTGAAAAGTTTGGCCTACTTAGCAAGTCCGTACCTCTGCGAGTAGTTGAAGGCCTCACTTCCTTCGGAGTAATCTGTTCCTTTCCCATGGTTAGGAAAAAGCAAATGCAGCAAATAAATGATAACAAGTTGTCTTACCAATAAAGCTAGGTTCCCCGGCAACGGCGCCAGAAAATGTCTTGATGCCCACAAGTATAGGGGATCGCTGAAATCTTCGTTGGGAAGTATTACCAAAATTTATAGTTCGACTCGATGGGAACACAAGAATACCAATAAGACTTTGGCAATTGAGGCGTCACTCTCAACCACACCTGTATATCAATAAACTTGCAGCAGTAATAGTGATGGCAGTAAGGTGATTCAAGCAAGCAAAATAAAACAGTAGTAGTAACAAGGGTTTCCCAGTTTTCACCGGAAAAGTGAAAGTGTAACTCAGGGATTTAAAACGTAGGCACGAGGTGATAGCGGGGTGTTGCATGAATAAGATTGATCATATAATAAGATATAAGTAGCAATGGGACTTATCTCTAACTCCGATATATGTAGGTATGTGTTCCATAAATAGTTGTGCGTATTAACCAAGAGAATTTGCACAACATCTATTGTCCTACCTGCCCATTTCACCCGGGCCAACTTGGAACTACAGGTAATTAAGGTCTACCCTTTCGAATAGCCCGGAACAACGCATTAACACTTCATGAACACATAGAATCCTCAAACTAATACATCTCCCCTTTGTTTCCCTACCTGTCACTTTTAGGGTTCGCAGGTTCAACATAATAGCAGGTAATACACTTTGCAGACAGATACCAAACTCAAATATATGATGGGGCAAAATAAGTTCAGTACTGAAATCATGCCACTCGGGCCCTAGTAGCAAGCATTAAACATAGCATAAGTGCATCAACACAATACAAAAGTATCTTCAAGATAAACCCCTAGGATCTAAAACAACGGGTACCATTACATGATCAATCTCATCCAATCCCCATCCACCTCATGTGCCTACAGGGGACTACTCACACATGGCGATGGTGAAGGAGCTCATGGTCGATGGAGATGAAGGCGGTGAAGATGGCAGTGAAGACGGCCTCCGGATCTCTCCTCCGGGGGAGAAATCCTGGATCAATCTGTCTCCGAAAACGAAGATCGTGGTGGCGGCGGCGCTCTGTTTCGCGAAAATTCCTCCCTCCTAGGGCGTCCACTTTTTCGTATATATGAAGGGGTACGCGGAAGACCGAGGGAGAGGCGGTTCCCGATGCCCCAGATAGGTGGGCCCACGCGGTCAAGGAATCTGACCGCGTGGGGCCCGCTCTTTTGGGCCTCGTGCGTCTCTTCGAGTCCGTCTTTTGCACGATGTCCTTCTTTTCCATAAAAAATGACGTGGTATTTTTCCCCGATTTAATTTCCTGCAGAAACAACCAGAAAGGAGACTTTGCTAAAAACAGCGTCAGATTCAGTAGTTTTATTCAAATATGGAAAGATTCCGGAGCAAATTATGAAGCAAAGTGCTTGGAAAAGTAGATGCATTTTAGGTGCATCAGATGTCCCGCAAGATAGGGACGCCACGTCTTAAGAGCAAGAACAACATCAGCTAACTCCAGGTCATGGGTTGGGTAATTCTCTTCATGCGGTCGCAACTGCCGGGACAGATACGACACAACCTTGCCTTCTTGCATGAGAACGTAACCAAGTCCGAGGCATGATGCATCGCAATACACGTCGAAACTCTTGGTGACGTCTGGCATAATCAAGATTGGGGTTGAGGTTAGTCTCTTCTTCAATTCTTGGAAACTATCTTCACATTTCTGGGTCCATTCAAATTTCTTGTCCTTCTTCAACAGTTGGGTCAAGGGCTTGGCTATACTGGAAAATCCTTCAATGAACTTGCGGTAATAACCCGCTAGTCCGAGAAAGCTTCGGATTTCAGTCACACTGGTCGGGGCTAACCAGTCAACAATGGCTTGGATCCTCTTGGGGTCAACAGAAATTCCTCCGGCAGATACAACATGTCCGAGAAATGCCACTTCACTGAGCCAAAACTCACACTTGCTAAGCTTGGCATACAGCTGGTGCTCTCGGAGGGTCTCCAAAACTAGACGCAGGTGTTCAGCATTCTCTTCTTCGGTCTTGGAATAAATAAGAATGTCATCGAGGAAAACTACCACGAACTTGTCGAGGTACTCCATGAAAATCTTGTTCATGAGATTCATGAAATAGGTTGGGGCATTGGTCAGACCAAAGGACATCACGGTGTATTCAAACAAACCGTAACGAGTGGTGAAGGCGGTCTTGGGAATGTCTGACTCTCGGATCTTCAACAGATGATACCCTGTCCGAAGATCGATCTTGGAAAAGACTCGGGCTCCGTTCATCTGATCGAACAGATCCTCGATCTTGGGAAGAGGATACTTGTTTTTAATGGTCACGTCATTTAACTTGCGATAATCCACACACAGGCATGTGGTACCGTCTCTCTTGTCCACAAAAATGATGGATGATCCCCAGTGTGAAGCGCTTGGGCGGACAAGACCTTTGCTGAGCATATCAGCCAACTGCTTCTTCAACTCAATCAGTTCTTCCGGATTCATCCGATAAGGTCTTTGGGATATAGGGGCAGTTCCTGGGATAAGTTCAATTATGAACTCAATATCCCGGTCTGGCGGCATACCAGGCAACTCTTCAGGGAAAATATCTCGGAATAGGTGAACAACACGGATCTCATCTAGGGCGGGTCGAGCTATGCTCTCATGGCAGCCTGGTTGGGAAGGGTTGGTTTCAGACACATACTCCACTTCTACTTGTTTGTCGGTGGTGATGGATACAGCTCTTCTGGCACAGTCAATTCGACCATGGTACTTGGCCAGCCAATTCATACCAAGTATAACATCTATGCCTTGGGTTCCCAGCACGATTAAGTCGACTGAAACTTTTCTCCTTTGATCTCAAGGGAAACATCGTGGCAAAACAACTTGGTTTCTATGGTGGATTCTGGGATTTGGATGACCATGGGTTTGGGTAAGAGGCTCTCGAGTAAGCCTCCCTTAGCAACAAATTCTTGGGTAACAAAGGAATGGGTAGCACCAGAATCAAACAAAACAGTTGCAGGTACTGAGTTGACAAGGAACGTACCCAGCACAACATCTGGCGCATCCAGGGCTTCTTCAGCATTGATGTGGTGCAGACGACCCTTGGCAACAACAACATTTCCGCGGGGTGCGGCATTTTTGCCATTTCCATTGCGGCCTTGACCATTGTTCGTGCCGGCGCATTGGGGCGCTGAACATTCCTCTTGGATTGGGGCATTCTCTGGAGTAGTGACCATTGTTGCCGCATTCAAAGCAGACAACATTGGCATTGCGGGTGAAGTTGTTGAAGTTTCCTTCAGGACGGTTATTGTCATTGGTGCGGTTGAACTTGTTTGGGCGGTTAGGGAAATTGGGGCGTGGAGCTTGTGTTGGTCGATAGGCGGGCTTGGGGTTTTGCTGAAAGATACGAGGCTTCTGGCTGCTCGAACCTTCCTGAGCATTCATCCTCCTCTTACGACCTTCAGACATAGACTTGCGCTTGGTCTCTAGCTGGATGGCTTTGTCCACAAGTGACTCCAGATCATAGAAGTCATGGATAACCAGAGCACACTGCAGTTCATCATGAAGTCCACTCATGAAACGCTCCATCTTCTTCTTCTCTGTGTCGGTGTCATCAGGAGCATACCGAGATAAGTCGGTAAACTCATCGAGATAACCGACCACATCTCTACTTCCCTGCCTCAGCTTGCGGAATTCATCCTTCTTCCTATCAATGAGTCCGCCGGGAATGTGCTTCTTGCGGAACTTCTCCTGGAACTCAACCCAGTTGATAACATGACCAACTTGCTGGAGAGCCTTGGTAGTTTCCCACCAAGCTCGTGCAGGTCCAGCAAGATAGTGGTTGCATACAGCACTTTCTCATTTTCTCCTACAGCAGCAACTTCCAGATTGTTGTCGATGGTGCGAAGCCAATCATCGGCTTCTAGTGGGTGAAGTCCCTTGGAATAGGTGGGTGGGTTGGTCTTCTGAAAGTCGCTCAAGGTGGATCGCTGGTTTCCATCGCCATTGCCATTGCCGCCATTGTTGTTGTTGTTGTTGTTGTTGTTGTTGTTGTTGTTGTTGTTTTGGTTGAGATGGGCGGCAGCGATCTGCTGCAGGGCAGCGAGATGAGCTTGACGCTCCTCCCGGGCATTTTCGCGTTCCTCCATGATAAGCGCGAGAAGTTGGGCGGGGGTTGGGTTCGGTGGTGGTGGTGGTGCTCCTCCTTCCGTGTTGGTGCGACGAGTGTTCGCCATCCTAAAGCACACCAGGTATAAGAGGCAAGGCAAAAAGTTTGACTAAGGGAAAAGACGAGTTTGCGAAGTGGTTGATTAATTAAGGATGATATGGAAAATAGTTTACATAGACCAAACAAGACTAACATACTTATATAACACAAACATCACATCAAGGAGTTCACAACATCAAGCTTACACATCAAGCTTACAACATCAAAGTTACAACATCGCCGTACATCTAAGGTACCTAATACATGGTTTCCAAAAGTACCACTACTACGACTCGACTAGCGATAGGGGGTCGACCTAATCCTGCGGTAGTACACAATTCACTCGCCTACTGAGGTGGAACCTCAGGCTCTGCTGCGTCAGCGTCGGACTGGTAAGGTGGCTCCTCCGGTCCTCCTCCTCGTCCTCGAGAACTGTCTCGAGTGGGTCCTCCTCCTCGTCAACTAACTCCTCCTCGTCATCCTCCTGCTCATAGTCCATCTCCTCCAGGAAGTCGTCATCGTCACTGAGGAAAGCGTTGTTCTCCTTGCAGAGATCCTCGCCCTCCTCCTCCATCTCGTCGGTATGACGCTCCAGATCCTCGATAATCTCGTCCTGCTCCGCCACCCTCTTGCGGAGCTTGGCGATGGTCCTTCTCAGCTGGGTCCTCTTCTTGAGAAGAGCGGCCTTCTCCTCCTTCAGCTGCGCCTCACTCTCGCGACTCTCTGATGACGTGAAACACACGTTCGTTGGGAGACCCCAAGAGGAAGGTATGATGTAGTCAGCAGCAAGTTTTCCCTCAGAAAGAAACCAAGGTTATCGAACCAGTAGGAGCAGCAACTCTTCAGAAGGTTGTCAACGGCGCCAGAAAAATAGCTGTCGCAGGGAGTCTGGACTGTTGACGTGGAATCTGCACACAACACAATCAAACTACTTTGCCCCAACGAAACAGTGAGGTTGTCAATCTCACTGGCTTGCTGAAAACAAAGGATTAAACGTATGGTGTGGAAAATGAGTATTAAATTGCAGAGAATGTAAAAGGAACAGTTTACAGTTTGTGGTTGTTTAATCAGTGTAAAAGAATGGACCGGGGTCCACAGTTCACTAGTGGTGTCTCTCCATAAAAGATAACTAACATGTTGGTGAACAAATTACAGCTGGGCAATTGACGAATAGTGAGCGCATGACAATGCATATACATGACATGTTGACTACTATGATATTTAATTGGGCATTACGACATAATACATAGACCGTTATCCAACAGCATCTATGACTAATAATCCACGGCCGGGTTGTCATCCGAGTCCCCCGTTGGTATTAAGTTGCAAGCAACGGATAATTGCATTAAGTAAAGTGCGTAATGTAAACAAACACATATGCCCGTGGACATAGCATCGTTAGGTTATCCCTAGTGGCAACAGCACATCCACAACCTTAGAACTTTCTGTCACTGTCCCAGGTTAAACGGAGACATGAACCCACTATCTAGCATAAATACTCTCTCTTGGAGTTACAAGTATCTACTTGGCCAAAGCATCTACGAGTAACGGAAAGCATGCAAGATCTTAAATAACATATGAGATAGATTGATAATCAACTTGACATAATATTCAATATTCATCGGATCCCAGCAAACACAACATGTAGCATTACAATAATATGATCTTGATCACGTAGGGCAGCTCACAAGATCTAAACATGATGGCACAAAGTGGAGAGACAACCATCTAGCTACTGCTATGGACCCGTAGTCCAAGGATGAACTACTCACGCATCACTCCGGAGGCAAGCATGGCGATGTAGAAGCCTCCGGTGACGATTCCCCTCTCCGGCAGGGTGCCGGGAAGAGGTTCTGAACCCTCCCGAGCTAGGGTTGACGACGGCGGCGTCTCTGGATCTTTTCGTGGATTTTTGCTCCGGTACTTAGGGTTTTCGCGTCGGGGGGAATAAGTAGGCGAAAGGGCGGCGGCTGCGGACCCCCGAGGGGCCCACACCACCCTAGGGCGCGGCAGAGGGGGGCCCGCGCCCTAGGTGCGTGTGGCCTCCTGGTGGCCCTCCTCTGCTGCTCCTTCGCTCCGTCAGGCGTGTTCTGGAAAAATAGGCACCCCCGTGTAGTTTCGTCCAATTCCGAGAATATTTCCAGACTAGCTTTTCTGGAATAGAAAAACAGCAGAAAACAGGAACTGGCACTTCGGCATCTTGTTAATAGGTTAGTCCCAAAAAATGTATAAAAGTGATATAAAGTAGATGCAAAACATGTAGCAATTGGTATAAAACAAGCATGGAACATCAAAAATTATAGATACGTTTGAGACGTATCACTCTCTGCGAGCGAGACCGGAGTCTAGCGCACATCAGATCCTCCTGGGTGCGAAAGAGCATAATCTCCATGTCCAGGATGTACTCTCCGAACGTCGGGTGTAGCGGGGATCGGATAGGGTGTCCATCGTCGGTGCGCCTCCCGTAGAACCGGAAACGGGAGTTCACTAACTCCGCCTTGTGCTCCTCACAAAGTCGGGCTAGCATCCTCTGCATAGAACGACACAGTCCGTCGTCCCAGTGAGCGTCCATGGTGGTGAAGATCAGCGTCCTGGATCCGGGAGACTTGATGTTCCCCCGAACAGACGACTCGACCAACCAACACAGGTTCCCGTGACCGAGAGCGTCCACCTGGGCTCCCCTAAACTCTGGAGCGGGGCGACCTAACTGCTTGCTCAACTCGAACAAGTCCTTCTCGAACATCAACTTGCCATCCCTCTCAAGCTGAACGAACTCGGTGTAATGGATCGCCATCTACAATTTTTAGCAAAATTTTAAGTTAGTGAGATGGCAAGTGTATCAAAATTTTGAATTTAGTACGGCAACAAGTGAGCAAAAATTTAAGCTTAATGGGATGACAAGTGTGTAAAATTTGAAGGATACAAGGAAAAATGTAATATTTAATGAGGGTAAAATTTTGTATAAATAAGAGGATTGGAGATAAGAAATTTTCGGAAATACTTCACTCCTTTATTTTTAGAAATTAACTTTTGTAACTTCTATCTAGCGACCATGCTAATCTAAGGTCTCTTAAAGTCAGGATGGCTCTGATACCAGCTCTGTGGGGACCCCGGACTAGCCGTCCGAAATACCCGATTATGTTTAACACAATGATTCCGTGATCAGTCTGTCATTGCACATAATCCGAACTGAATACCAAAGTTTACATCCATTACAGTACCGAATTAAAAGTCTTACATAAATGGTCGTTTAGACCAAGTCTTACATAGGTGCCTTCATGGGCCAAACCAAAATATTCAGCGAAAGCTACGGCGTAGTAGGCATCACATCCTAACGACGACCCGACAGGCAGCAGACTTATGGAGATCCCTAGTTCGCGTAGAAGTCGCCATACTCCTCCTCGGCGTAGTGCTCCTCGAAGTCTGGCTAAGACAATAGCCAGGGACGAAACCAATATGAGTACATTTGATTGTACTCGCAAACTACCCCAACATGAGTATGCACTAGTTTTATTTTACTTTCATACTTTTATTTATTTAAAACATCTCTATATCTTTATTGAAAAAGGTAAGAAGAGTTTTATAACTATCTTTAAAGAAATCATCATTTTATCTGTTTCTCCAAAACTCCTCCTTTTTCCGACCATAGCCCGTCATGGTCCATTTTCTTCCAACCACCTCATACCGATCCGTTGGTATAGGTGTAGGAAACATTCTCCACTCCATTTTTCTTTTAAAACTCAACTCTTTTCAAAACTTGCAAATGGTCTTAGGACAGCCTTCCAACTGTCCATATCCGAGGACTCGGCTATTCGAATAGTTTTACACTCTGCAGAGGTAGCACGCTTTTCCCACATCCATCCGATAACTCATCGTGTCAGCCACGTCTCGCCATACCAGGTGTATGCGAAGTTGAGTCATCGACCCTAGCCTGTCCTTTGCTCATGCTAGTATAGGACCCTGCCCATATGACACTTTCCATCAACACTTAACCCAGCCCGTCGGAATCTAAGTGTGAGGACTCATAGTTTTGCCCGGCGGTTTATGGTGGAACCTTCAATCCTCCTCCTTATCTTTCCATAGAGTTTGAGCGAGGACCCAGGTCAGGGGTAGATCAACAAACCATCCCCTCATGCATAACGGAGTCATCTCCGTCGATGAGGCATCCCATACTAATATGAGCAAATTATATGACTAAGCCCTTTCCCATATGTGGGTAAATGTGGTCGCACAGGGTAAGATTGGTCGTCATAGTACTAGGACACACTGTGCATTTTTCATAAACATCTCCATACTCCATTTCTCCATTTCAACACCGACATCTCGGCATTTCATAGCCACACAAGTATTTTTCAAAGGAGTTTTGAATAAACAATATTTATTTTTCCCATCCTATAATTTTATATCAACTATCTTATACTACTACATAGGGTGGCAAAATAATTTTCATATACTCTTTGAAAAGGTTTTAGAAAATCTTTGCCTTAAGAGTAAATCATGTTATCAAAATAGATGCATATATTTGGGTTGCAAGCTCAGAGAGTAGCTTGCCTTGCTCGACAAAGTGACCTTGGTCTTGATCTTCCGGTTCAACAAATTCCCCTTCCTCGATAAATCTGACAGCGTTCTCGTCTAATTAATAAACAGGCAAATGCAAACAATCACTAATCTACTCAATCAACATCACAACATTACAATCTTAAAATGCTATAAATAGCCACTGCACACATCAAACAACACACTTTGGTTTCAAATTAATTGAATTAAACACTATTTATTTATGTCTTAAATATGGCAGAAACTTGTTGAACATGTTTAATTACACAACTTGAGTTCTGTTGGTCACAAAAATACAAACTAAATTTCTACAGAAATCTACTGATGTGTAGAAGACAACACAATTTGATTTGGATTAATTGGAGTTACCAAACTCCCTACACAAATGTTTTAATCCAGTAACTTAATAATCAAGTTTTAGCTACTAATTAAGTTCTGTTGATTCTAAAATTAAATCCTTTTAGGGGTAACTAAACATGACTAAATGTGATCCAAAAAAATTGGTCCTAACTCATTTGGGTTAACCATTAAACATATTTAATTGTTTTAGTGCAGAAGGGTTCTCTAACTTCATCTTTAAACTAAACAATTATAACTGCACAATTAATTCTACCAAAATTAGGAAAGCTAACAGATCACAGTACTAAGCTAAAAAAATTGGATTGGCATCATTTGGATTAATAGAGGATCAGAAACAAACAAGTTTAGAATTTAAACCTTCTGTGGCATTTTAATAATACATTTTAAATATTTATCTAAATGAAATGAAACCACTTGGGTTGGTTAAAAAAATTCATAAGCTTTCCAGAACATTTGGATTTGATTTATTTGGATTTGTAAATCTCGAGATATTGAATTTCTAAGTTAGGTCCAGTACTGATTTCACAGAAAAGATTAAATTCGAAATAATTAGTTCTCTGTATAATGTTGAGAATTATGACAGGTGGGGTCCACCCGTCATAGACTCAATGTGCGCTGGATAATGAATAAATCGCTGACGGGTAGGGCCAGCCCGTCAGTGGCTAGCTAACGTGAACCGTTACGCTGCCGTTGGATTTAGATCCAACGGCTCACGCTCAAAGGCATCGGCGACGACCTAAAATCGGTGGCGCCGCCGCGCCGGCGACGGTGTGGCGGATGGATTTCTCACCTAGGGGGCTCGGGAGGTCGTGGCGATGACGCAGAAAGGTCGCGTTGGCTCGGGGAAGGTCGTGGGGCGAGTGGAGCTTGCTGGGGCGGCGTGAATCGTCGACGGCGAGCCGCTGAACTTCCATGGGCACGGGACAGCACTCCGGCGAGCTCCTGCCGCTGCTTCTGTGCACGAAATAGAGGGGAAAAAGGGTGGGGTGAGTGCGGTGTCAATGGTGGTGAAGGTTCGGGCCAGAGAAGTGAGAAGGAGAGGGCAGCACGGTCTCAGCCGTGTCGTCGCCTACCTTCGGCTCCGGCGAAGCTCGGGGAAGAACCAGAGCAGCAGCGGCTCTGCAACCGTGGCTCCGCCCTCCTGGCGGTGTACGAGAGGTGGTGGATAAGGGAGGGGCAGTGGTGTGGCTTGGAGAGGGAATGCGAGGCTCGGGCGGGGTATTTATGCCCGAGGTCCGGTCCATGGTGGACACGGCGCGGGAGCGGTCCAGAGGACGGCCGGGCTCGCCATAGGGGCGGTGGAGGTGTGGCTATGGTGTTGGGATGGCAGGGAGCAAGGATGGAGGCGTGGCGACGAGCTGCGCTTGCTCGAAAATGGGACGACCTCGGGAGAGCTTGGGCGGCGCACGGGTACGTTCTGGCGACGCCAATCCGGCGGGCTCGGGTTCGTGCTAGGCGCGGTGTTCCTTCGCGAGGGAGCAGGGAGGCACGGGAGAGAAGGGGGGCACGGTGCTGCGCAACACGGCGTTGCCACCTCCGCTGCCATGCGCGACATGGCGACGTGCGCACGGCCGCGCCTGTCCCCTGTCGCTCCTCCTCTTCCCCGACCCCGTTTCTTCGATTTCTCGTGCGCAGAGAGATGAGTGAGGTGAGAGGGAGAGAGTGTAGGCAAGAATTCGACGGATTAACCTCGAATTTGATCAAATCGATCTCGGATTTGATCAAATTGGGGATGAACACAGTTCATGCCCACAAGGTGTTTGATGAAATGTGTGAACCAGCTTTAAATTTGAATTTTTGAAATTTATTTTCATAATTTGCTTCACACATGTATATATGGATTTGTGGTGCTGTGGTGGAATTTTTGTTGCAAGTGTAGCACCACACTTTTGATGATTTAAAAAGATAAAGAAAGATTTGGAAGTTTATATTTGGATTTTGAAATATTTATTTGAGAGGGGAAAAGTGTAGGAATAAAATGGGAGTGCTTAACTATCACTCCTATGGATTTTATTTTGAAAGAAATTCAATTTCTCACTTGGAGAAATTTGTTTGTCACTTGTCACATGATTTTATGGTTTGAACTTTTTATTTTGTTTTCTTTCTTTTCTTCATGTGTTAATTAGAGCAAACAAACATTCCAAGCAACAAAATACAATCAACACACATAAAATAATAAAAGTTTTTGTTGGCCCACATTTTTGGAATAATAATACTTATAATATTTTTGGGATGTTACAATTATGCACAAAACTTTACTCTTTTGTAGTTGTGGAAGATCCACTCCAAAGTGCAGGAATCAAGGAGAGATTAGATGGATGAAACGCGAGCTAAGAAGCCTCCACGCTCCAAATTGACCAAGTAGTTAGTTGTCCTAGTTCCTGTGCTTTGTTTCAGTATGTTTGGGGGAGTCCGACCCTTGATTTTACTTGTTAAATTTGGCAAGTTGTATACCGCAGTTCGTTGTACCATGTTAAACTCGTGGATTTTATTAATTTTAAGTCGGGCACCTAATACCGTTTATCTAAAACGATGTCATCACACATGCCAAGTATTGGGACGCACCATACTCGTAGAGGGATGTCGCGAAAATCCAACATATAGTTCATTTTGCAATATTTAGTTCAAATACAAAATTTCGAACTAAAACTTACAAAATGAACTAAAAGTGGGATTTTGATGGGATCCTGCTTGACACCTTACTTACCGGCTAGGCAACGCGCTCCAGCTAGTAGTACATCTGATTTGCGACCACTAACTATGGATATCACTTAATCTCTAGTTGTCTCAACTACGACAGCACTTAGCCTTGAGGCTAAATGAGGGTTACCGACTATAGTGTTGTGATTGTGGCACGCTTAGTCGTCGAGCAGGAAAATTAAAAGCCAGAAACAAACGCCAATAAATCAATGTAATAGTCAAAGCAAAATGAACTATTGGCACATAAATTAATAAAGTGGACATGTGGTGACGATCGTGGGAAGAACAGCTCGTAAGTGCTAACACGGAGCACCGGCCACCTTATCATGCAAAAGACTAATCCGTCCAACTGGAAAAGTTAACCATGGGCGCCAACAGGATTACAGGAACATCTTCCCGGCAATTTTCTTTTCTGTTGCTTCTTCCCAGACTCCCAGTTCTAGGTTTCCAGCAACCCTATAAAATTTCTTTTGACCGACGGTGGTCCGCTCTAAAGATTTCGTAACGAAATACAAACCATATACTTTTGAGTTCCAGCTAGAAGCACAGCAATTTTTAATATTCCGAAACTTGGTCCGCACAACAGTTTTTGAAAAGTAGTCTACAAGAAAATATCAGTCTTATCGTCTTGTCTTAGTTAATGGATGTGTGTGTCAAGCTACGACAAGTACTCCTACAACTAATCGGTGACCAGGCTTGCCGTCTTGCGCCACCCAAAGACGTAGTTTACTCTGAATTCACATAAAGTGAGGTCAGTTTTAACAAAGACCAATTAGCGAATAACAGGTGCGTCCACATAAGTAAATGACCGAGCTAAGAAATACTCCTTGTGTCTTAGAACCATTTTCCACGAGATATATGTGGTAGTTTGGCAGAGCTATCTACCCAATTTCTTTGTGGTTTGGCGTTTGGCCTTAGTGCTGGCGGCTCACAGTGTTAATTTATTTCCACAAAGTTCAACCGGCATGCATTAGAAAAACCACTCTTATTTTCAGACGGCACATTTGGAGTTAGCAAAGGATATTCGTATATTATTGCAGTATTACTTCTTTGTCTTGATCTCAAAATCATTTCTTTGTTGGGGTAATTACTTCGCAGTTAGTTTAACTGTATGAGTTTATTGCATCCGCGAGGTTTGCAAGTGTGAACATGGACGCGTAGTTGCGTTCTGCATTTTGTATGCCGGTGGACTGGCGTAGCCGCAATTATAAACTTTTTCTACTCCCTCCGATCCATATTAGTAGGCATAGCTTTGTCTAAATTCATATGTATCTAGTTAAGTATTTAGACTAGATACATGTGTATCTAGACAAAGTTGTGCCCACTAATATGGATCGGAGGTAGTATCATTTTTTCGCCGGAAACTTTTTCTATCACTTGGCTCTGGATCGTTAATCGTGTAGTTCATTGTGACCACACTTCAATCCTTATTTATCTCCTTCAGGGAGGACTGTGGCGACATATTTTATTCGGTAACCAACTCAATTTTAGCGGGACATTTACTGCAAAGTCAATGAATAAGCCAAGATCCGGATGGATGGCATGCATCTCCCTCTCTGTCGACCAGCCACTCAGAGGACGTAACGTGTCCCGCTTCTAGAAGAAGCCAATTATAAAACTGGATGGATACGTGTCTCGGCCTCATACTAAGTGTTTGAAAAATAATTAAATTCCAAGGGGATGAAATGGGGCAAAGGAAAAGTCAGAGCTTTGGCCCAACAGGTCTTAATTTTAGTAACATGCTGGTACAATAAACAATGTGATCTTTTTCTTCAAGCGAGGAATAAACAATGTGATCTGGTGCACTGGTTTTCCTTCTTTCTGAATTCTTTGACCTCGCATCCCTGAGCTGTCTTTCATATACAGGAGTACATGGTCAATTTGCAGCAGCACCTTATGGTCGACATCAACAATTTTTGGCCAATACTGGTGTTTCATCAGGACGAAAAGAAACTCTAAGACAAGAAATAACAATTCGGAAGAGGAAGAAATGACTTTTTCTTTCGGTTTTTAATCATAATAACACGACGATGCACCAACTAGGTAGCACACGGTACGGACGCCTATGTGCCATCGTGATGCATGATCATTTGGGCAATATCATAATTCCCCGGTGACCGGGCAATGCATCCAGTTGCCCCCTGCGAAAAATGTCATCGCTGATCTCATATCATGTTCCGGGGGGGTCCTAATTTAGGGGAAGCCAGAAGCTTTTGGCGAGATTCCTTCCCGCCTCAACTTGCCCCTGCGGCATGTGCAGGTCTTATAAAAAACAAAACCCGTCGATGTGCGTTAGGTATCATCTTCAGCTAAGCTAGCTAGCTAATCTCCCCTGCCAAGCAACGAGACGATTCCCGGCCTCCGCGAGCCAAGAAGAAGAATCCGAGCTTATTTTAATGGCGCAGCGGTACCAAACTTCCATTTTGGACAAGATTTGAACCGGTCCGGCCGAATACAATATCCAAATCCAAGCGAGAGTCCCGATCAACGCGAAGGGTTAGTATAATTTAGACCAAGTTGCGAGATCGATGACAGTGCTTAGGGCCATAAAACAAAGGCCGGAGCACATCACCCGAGGCCACTTGTAGGCCGGGCGAGCTCTCTGCTCTCTCCCTTGGAGGAAAGAAGAAGGTGCGGAGAAATTTCTGAGGCTCCCCGTCGGTGCGGGGGGAGCACGTGATAGCGATACGCTGGGAGGAGAAGATAATCTTTGCATCTCTAGCACTCTAGCTCCTTCCCAACCTTGCCGGTCTCAGTTTATGAGGGGAGTTTTATAATCTGTATGCTGCATCAGGGCCTCAATTAGAGGTCTTGACGTTAAGCTAAAAAGGGTGCCTCGGTCTTCTCTCTGGTTAAGGAGGCTAGCTGCTACCTTTTCTTTCTTCCTCCTCCTCCTCTTACTGTGCCTGAGCTTTCTTGCTCCCGGGGACGAACGACTGGGAACAATGTCTCCCGTGCCCAGTCCACATCAGTCGCAGCTTCTAGGCCATGGATCAAGGTAACAAGCGAACATTGGTATTCCGTTCGTTGCGATCTCTGTATGTATGATGTTGGGGTGGCGGCTCACTTTCTTGATTTGTTTGTTGCAGGAAGGAGAAGCGGATGAGGAAGGTCGATACCTTCGCGCCGCACAACGACGGCCACCAATGGAGGAAGTACGGCGAGAAGAAGATTAACAACTGCAACTTCCCCAGGTTCGTTCCTAACCATTTCCTCTCCGGCCTCATTTCGTGATCTGCATCTGCACATCTTCTTTCTGCAAAACAACTCTGTCTTGACATACCTCTCTCTGATGATTCTTTGGTGGACTTTCCAAGTTCCCATCATACAAATCTGCCATAACGAGATGCATAGTGTAACAAATATATGGAGCTGGATCTTTATGCGAGTTTGTATTACTCACAAATTTCTGCTCTTCTTCTTGTCCTGGTGCAGGTACTACTACAGATGCACCTACAAGGACAACATGAACTGCCCGGCGACGAAACAGATTCAGCAGAAAGACCACAGCGATCCCCCATTGTACCAAGTCACCTACTACAACGAGCATTCATGCAACAGCGCGTACCTTGCTCTCACCCCCACGGAGTTCCAGCTGCAGACCGCATCTGGGAAGGCAGTCTCCATCTGCTTCGACTCATCCGGGGCTCAAGAACCAGGAGGCTCGCCTTCTTCGAGCGCAGCCGCAGCGCCACGCGGCACGCCTTCGGAGAGCAAGAACCAGCAGCCCCTTAAGCTGCGTTCAGAAGCCCTTTCTTGGGCCCCGGTGTCGTAGAGCAAAAGCCAGACCCCCAATCCTGCAGCACCGAGTGCCAAGATGCATATTCAGCCGCTACAATGTCTGAAGACATAGATGCAGGCAGATTCGGTTCTATCAGATTCTTCCATTTTTTGTAAATGGGATCAATGGAAGACACTTGATTCCACTTCAAAGAACTAATATGATGATACACATGTTTTTTTTGTTTCACATATGCATGCTAGAGCACCAGATACTTGCATGTGAGATGTGGCCAAGATTTTCTTAGTTCAGTTGAAATACCACTGCTAATTCAAATGGCAGACTTCGTTTCTGCAATCTCTCATGTTATTTCTGTTGAGACAGTGCAGCAGCATCTTGTACCTTCGAAAGCAATGAATACATTCCTTGCCGCGTTATGCTGCATACACAATAATAACTATGGATTAGGGTAGGAACACGCAAGATGAAAAAAAGGCACAAATATATGCAGCATGGTCATAAATAAGCTCTAGGAAATATCTTGGTGATATCAAACAAAGCATAGAAAAGACCAGAAGCATAGAAAAGCGCCAGACCAGGGCTTGTCCAAATGGACCTAATCATGAAGAGAAAACAAAACAAGGACAAGACATCAAATCAGACAAAAGGTTGCATGCTCAATAAATAGTATCGACATTTGCTAGCTCCATTCACTATCCACTGAAATTGCCAACTCCATGAAGCAGGATGCCTTGGAAAGAATACCAAACAGACGCAAATAGGCTTTGTTCAGGTGGGTTTTCGCTTTTGGCCTACGTACACCATGGAAATGACCTTTGTTTCCATTTGTTTGCAACAAGCATAATCAGACAATTTACTCCAAATGGCAGAAAAGACCAGAACTATATGAACATAAAGATGGCAGCACAATCTTATTCCAAATCGTATTCTGTACCTTGGCTATCAACTGCCTGATGTCACTGCAATACGCAAAACTAAAATTCAAGGGGTGACTGAGAGCATTTGTGCTCTATCATTTGTGCATAGTATATCAACATACCAGCCTTATCATCTCTGTAAAATATCATTATTATGCAAAAATATCAAGGGATATGCCGGTGAAATTGAAGGAAAAAAATAGGCTGTTACATCCCGAAGGACCACTAGTCTAGATCATGCGTGTAGAACAGAGAGATGGAGGAGGAGAACCAGTACCTTCTCCTTGTGCGGAGGCGCTCGAGGCTCCGGCCATGGTGGACGGAGGCGGTGATGCCAGTGGGTAGCAGTGGCGGCGGTGGTGGTACTTCCCGTCAGCTCAGTGCTAACCCTAGATCGGTAGGGATGTCGGTGGGGTCGAGTGGCACGAACGAACCTCGTAATCGGTGCCGCCGACCCCCACCTCTCTTTATAGCAGCTGGTGACAGGGGCCCACCAACCAGTATACGGTTGGACGCCCCCGATCAGGGCGTGGTCAAGGGTCCGGTGTGACCGTTGGGTCACACGGGAGGAGATCAACCTAACATTCTCCCCCTTGATCTCAACTTTTACTTTTACCTTTTACTTTACTCGTTTCATCACAGATCGATACATAGAGCATGTTTCATCGTCTCAGCTCATTGCCGATAGAATCAGACAGCTACAATATACGTCTCTGTTTTGAAATAGATTCTTTAATCTTTTGGGCCTCTTTATTGTCCGGAAATCATATAGACTATACCATAAACCCATGTCGACTATGTGTTCTCCAAACACACTGGGCGGTAAGCCTTTAATTAGCAGATCTGCAAACACTTGTGTGTTTTTTTATCTGTTCCTTTTATGCTCCAAGCATTTCAACATAATTCCGGACTTTCTCCTTTACAACGTATAACTCTGTGTCAATGTGTTTGGCACCACACTTGACTCGTTGTCTTAGGAGTGAATTACTTAATGGTTATTGCTGTTGTCAACCATTATCAATTCCGGGTACAGGTTTCCTTAACCATTTTGCCTGTCCCTCGGCCTTATATCATGCTATAACATGTCTTTACATCACACTGATGTCAATCTTTTCATTCTCTGGAGCTTTTCCACACAAAAACTCCAAATGTGAAATTTAGCGACAATTGTGGATTTCGCTATACATTTCACAAATTCTTTCTTTGTACTCACAACCTTTTGAGAGCACATTTATAGATCTATCTTTGTACTCACAACCTTTTGAGAGCACTCTGTTTCTTTTAGCATGAGGCCGATATCTTTGATTCCATTCCAGTGATCTATATCTGGATTGGACATTGCCAAAACAACCCGGATACGTGAATTGTCAGGGTAATATTGAGTTTCCAACAGCTGAAGCATATGGTACTATATCATTTGATCTGTTCTAAGTTATCTCTTGGAACACTAAAGTTCTCAATTCCATTACCCTTGACAATAAGAACAGGCGTAGATTTTCTCGACATGCATGCTTTAGAGACTTCTTCTCAGCATGTCCATGCGATATTTCTAATACCCCTTTTCTTCTTTTCTTAGTAAATCTCGATACTTTTAACGACAGACACTCTACCGAGAATACTCTTTTGAGGACAAGAACTTCTTTTCTCTGCCGGTAGTAGATTGACATCACCACTAGCAAGTAGGATATCATCCACATACACAGGATTAGGGAATGAATTTCCCATTCTATAAGTTTGTAGAAAAGCGATTGTCCTCTCATTCTCTTTAACCCAAAATAACTTCTGATTCTAGAGACTTGCTCTAGTCCGTAAGATCCCTTGTGTTCTTTACTTTCATCTGATGTAACTCAGATCATTATGTGCCATTATCACTCATTATAATCTGTTTATTCTCTTAGCGCAAATCTTTCGATTTAAAATCGCTTTTTACATATTTCCTTTGGAGTCACATTGGCGTTGTAGACCCTTTATAGCCTACTGTTTTGGCTCCATTGGAAATTACTTATGAGTCCCAAACATCGTCGGGATTCACATAGTCTCTAATCATTAAGACAAGTAGACACTTGTCAAAATCGATTGAGCGCTGCTTATAATTTCTGTAAATGAGGTGGGATCAACCTTCATTTAAATTTCTCTGATATAGACTTTATAGTCATCTGTTTTTCTCATATGGGGATGTTGTTGTTCTGTCATTGCCTAGAGGCAATTAATTCTGTAGTCTTCTATTGCTATAGCTCTTACAAGGACCTAAATCACAAGATCCATGTTTGCTTGTTCATCTCTATTATAAAGCAACAAGCTCCCCCAGATAAAATCTATTCGAGCCTTAGGTATGTTCATACCATGCTCCCCCAGATTACTCCATTTTCTCCAAAATGGTGTATCCTTAATCCTTTTTATTTGGGTTTATTCTGTTAACCTGTCAATCTGTCTTCTTTATGGCACTTTGAGTACCGTCCTTAGTCTCCTTTCGGAGCTGTAAAATATCCAAGAATACATCTATTTCTTTACTTTAGGGTATCATTATTATGACCGTCGTACACCCCAGACGATCACAATTCATCATAGATCACTTAGATGCATTATATGCATCACATTATCTGAAGTATAGGGGAGTTTATTCTGTAACATTCTCTATCTCCCCCTCGAAATGTGGCAAGAACCTTTTTGCCACAATTTCGAAACTTTGATTATCTGCTTTATTCAATATGAAGTTATCTTTTAACGTATGGGAGTACTTTTTCCTCATTCCCTTTTCAAAACTCACAAGAGTTCTTTCTCAATGGTACTGCAAGTCACACTTGCATAACATTCTTATCTTTAGGTTCATTTGTAACTTTATTCTCTTTTGACTCATTAAGTGCTTTATAACTATGATACACAAGGTGTGCGGTCGATATAAAAACACATGAGTCATCACATCTTTCTCCTGTCATACAGAATAAGTCCTTTGTCAAAATTTTCTCCCGCCATGCGGGTATTTTCCCAGACTTTTCCCACCACGTGGGTATTATTATCGTCTTTTCCCGTCATGCGGGTAATTAAGAGACACAGATGCCACAATTGGCTCTTTAGACTGCATATTCAATCATCAAATTCAGAAATAAATCTGAATACTCTTTTATACACATGCTTAATCCAACGTTGGTCAAATTAAGCATTCATGTTGCTCGTTTAAAAAATTTTTATTCATATAGAGTACATGAAAGAAATTCGTTAAACAAAACTCTGAATGATTTATTTGTTTTCTGCATGGAGAGTACATGAAAGACATTTGTCAAACAAGACTCTCGATGATCTATTTGTATTCTTGGATTAACATCCAAGAATTCTTTTTCTTTTGCAGTCATTCTTTAGAGAGAACATACTCTCTCACTTTATGACCTTTCTTGGTCATCTTTCGGGTCACAAGTACCCATCTTTTGCTTTCACGAATGAAAACATGAGAATCTTTGTCTGAGAAAATATTCAATAATAATAAACAATAATGAGCATAAAAATAACCCTATTGGTCTGGTTAAAGATATGCACTTAAATCTTTAAAACTTTCTTCTATATTCTAAATCACCGTTGGGCAGAATTAGAATGAAACATCATCTTTCTACACTAATTCTACATCACCGTTGGGCAGAAATAGAATCAATGCATAAAACTCATAAACAATATGATGATAATATTTCTATTGCAATAAAGAACTCTGTTTGGAAAATGACATTATCATCAACTCTATTTCAGCGGAAACATGAAATATACATATTTCTATAGTTCAAGAGCATTTCTTGATCTTTTATCTTTTCTCTGAAAATTGATCACTTTCATGCAAAATTATCAGAGATCTAGCCCTTTGACTATAGAACTCATATAATTATAGTACTGCTATCATCAACGTTGGTCAGAAAATAACAATACCATAATTAATCTGTTAAACAAGTATTTCTCTTTTTCCTCCTCTCTAATTAAATTTTCCCGTTGGTTCCAATTTAATTAGAGGAGAGTCCTTTTACTTTACAGCAGAAACTGTAGTATTCTCTGTATTTTACAAACATTGCGCTGTTCAACATTTAACAAATCATGATTATGTTATTAACAACGTTGGTCATAAAATAACAGAATCATAATTGTTTCAATAATTTCTTTAACATTCTCTTTAAAATTAATTCTCACTTTAATTCTATTTTGTCCTTTACTTTTCTTTATTTGCAGCGGAAAACATGAAATAAAAATTCCATGAACTTTATACTTTTCAGAAGCATTACTTTTACTTTTCTGTTTTTCTAAATAAAATTTCGTTGGATAACTTTGAAAAGAAAGTCTAGATTAAATTTGCCCAAAAAATGAACAGTTTCTGGAAAAATAACAGAGACTTAATCTGTGAAAAAAAACTGTGTTGGGCCATATTCAGAGAAAACACGGCCTCTCGGCCCAGTCCACGGCCTGCTCTGGGACGCAGAAATCGGCCCACGGCCCGTGGAGAGCTAGGGTTAGCCCGCGGCGCATCCTGGCCGTCGGATGGATTCCGACGGTCCAGCGCCCTCTTCGCTGGATCAAAACGGCACGACGGCCGGCTCCCGAAAAAACCCTAGCCCATTTCCTTCTCTCGCCCGTGTCTCTCCACTGCCCCGCGCGCCGGCGGCGGCCCGTGGCACGCCGGTGGCCGGCGGCCGGCGACGGCCCGCGGCGCATCCTTTCTTGTTTCCTTTCCTTCCAGCAGCTCTCGCTCCCGCGGCTCTGCTGTGTCCGCGCGATGCAGTTAGGGTTAGGCCGGCCGCCAACCTCCGGCCGCCGGAGTGCGCCGGAGACGGCGCGACCACCACGCCGCGCTACCCTTTTCCCCTTTCCCCTCTTTTCTTTCTACCGCCGCCCGTGGCAAGAGAGGCACGCTGCTGCGCCCCCTCTGCCTCCCTGTCCCGCGCATCCGGCGGCCCTGCACACGGCGGCGCTGCGCTCCGCTTGCCGGAGGAGCGTGCTGCGGACTTGGTCCAGCGCGCTGCTCCGTCGAGCGTGGCACGTGCGCCGCCATCCGTGGCGGTGGTGAGCTTTGCCCCCGAAAGGGTTGTTTCTTCTTCCCGATGCCCCAGTTGGTGCGCATCGGGATCGAGAGGAACGGCGCGGCCGTGACGGCGGCGCTCTTTTCCGGTGAAACCGGTGAGTTTACTTTGCCCTCTTTTGAAATTAGGGTTAGGGTTTCCGTCGGGAGGGGATCTTTTCCTTTTCTTTTGCTTTTCCTTTTCGATCTACACGAATAAGATCTAGATACTAGATGCTCTGATACCATTGTTACATCCCGAAGGACCACTAGTCTAGATCATGCGTGTAGAACAGAGAGATGGAGGAGGAGAACCAGTACCTTCTCCTTGTGCGGAGGCGCTCGAGGCTCCGGCCATGGTGGACGGAGGCGGTGATGCCAGTGGGTAGCAGTGGCGGCGGTGGTGGTACTTCCCGTCAGCTCAGTGCTAACCCTAGATCGGTAGGGATGTCGGTGGGGTCTAGTGGCACGGACGAACCTCGTAATTGGTGCCGCCGACCCCCACCTCTCTTTATAGCAGCTGGTGACAGGGGCCCACCAACCAGTATACGGTTGGACGCCCCCGATCAGGGCGTGGTCAAGGGTCCGGTGTGACCGTTGGGTCACACGGGAGGAGATCAACCCAACATAGGCTACATACCATAGTTGGCGAGGTTATTCATGCAAATCTACAAATGAACTACATTCTTAAAGACATCTTTGCCTTCAAGCATCCTACAGCAGCCAGAGCTTTTCCAAATAGACCTAATCACGAAGACAGGAAAAAGCAAGGACAAGACATCAAATCAGACAAAAAGTCCGCGTTCTCAATAATATAACAAATCACACAAATCATCAAATCATCAAATCATCGCGTTCGTGAGTGAGCTGTGAGAGAGAGAGCTAGCCAGGCCTGTGTGGCAACTCGCAGCTCCCTTCTTCTACCTCTCAACTCTCTTGTTTCTCTCATGAACGCACACAAGAAAAATACAAACACATGACCAGAACACACACACGCCAAGGAAGAAGAAACACAGCAGCTTTGCCACGGGACACTTTTCCTCGGCAACCACAAATGCTACATTGTTACTCTCTTTTCTATTAACAAACGCAAAGGATTACATGGGTTTAAATAGCTGGACAACACAGCCATCACGCACACCCACTAACCACTCCCTAGCATGCAACATACACAGTCAAGCCACTAACGGCTTGACCCACTAATGCCTCCACTAATGACTCCACTAACTAGCCGCTAACTGCATGCACGTACAACTTGAGTGACAACCAAGTCTGCAGATCCTTTGGATTCCACGTTCAGGACCAAGTCTCAACTAATGGCTCCCGATTCTTGCTCCACTGATCTGCCACGCGACTCAGCTGCTCCAGCTCCGCGGTGTATGGGCATATGCAGCCAGCTAACTAACACATATCCATGCAGATAGACTGCTTGCTAATGCAACGGAATAAAACATGAGCTAATCCTCTAAACTTGAAACTAATAACAAGATTATGGTTCCAACAAGTATCCCTTGCTAGCTCCATCCAATATCCCCAGAATCTGTTAACTATGCTATATATCCACAGAAATTGCCAACTCCATGAAGCAGGAAGCCTTGAGAAGAATATCAAGCGGACACAAATATGCTTGTTCAGGTGTTCGCTGTATGCCTCTATACACTCGGAAATTACCTCAGTTTCCATTTGCTCGCAATAAGCATAACCAGACAATTTCCTCCAAACATTGTTACCATATTTGTTGACAAGGTGTTCCCCATATATTTCAACAATTTTCTTATATGTCCACACATAATTATCATCTCAATGAAGCAGGATGCTGTTGAAAGCATACCATGCAGACACCAATGAAATGGCTCAAATGTTAGCCTAGTGACAGCAGATTTCAAATCCAAATTTTATCACAGAAAGTGTTCAGAAGAATACGCAGTATACAGAGTCAAATATATATCATTGTTGAGTGGTTGCAGCTGAGCAAATCATCTCTGCACACACTGAATCATCCTTGAATTTAACATCAATGAAACGAAAGGTTCTGTTGGAATACCGCTGCTAATTCGAATGGCAGAGTTCATTTCTGCAAGCTCTCATGTTATTCAGTTGAGACAGTGCAGTGGCATCTTGTGTACCTTCAAAAGCAATGAATACATTCCTTGCCGCGTTATGCTACATAGCACAATAACAATGGATTAGGGTAGGAACACACACGATGAAAAAAGGGCAGATATCTCAAAAGTCAAATCATAGTACAAATATATGCAGCATGGTCATAAATAAGCTCTAGGAAAATATCTTGGTGATATGAAACAAAGCATAGAAAGACCAGATGTATATGAACATAAAGATGTGGGCACAATCTTATTTAAACCACATTTTGTACCTTGCCTATCAAACTGCTGGATGCCACTGCACTAAGCAAAACTCAAATTCAGGGGAATGCAAAAGGTCATTTGATGCTCTAGCATTTGTGTGTGGCGTAGCAACATACCAGCTTTACCATCTTAGTGCACCAGGAGACATGGCGATGGAATTGAAGAAACAGAGATACTCAAATGTAGAACAAGGATGCCACTGCAATAAGCAAAACTTAAATTCAAGGGAGTAACTGAGATAATTTGTGCTCTATCATTTGTGCATGGCGTATTAACATACGAGCCTTATCATCTCCGTGAAAAATCAGTATTATGCAAAAAATCAGGAGACATGCCGGTTAAATTGTAGGAAAAAATAGGTTATATACCATACTTGGAAGGTTATTGATGCAAATCTACACATGAACTACATTCTTAAAGACATATTTGCCTTCAAGCATCCTACAGCAGCCAGAGTTTTTCCAAATAGACCTAATCATGAAGATAGAACAAAGCAAGGGCAAGACATCAAATCAGACAAAAAGTCTGCGTTCTCAATAATAGAACAAAAATTGAGAATCCACATTTGCTAGCTCCATCCAATATCCCCAGAATCTGTTAACTATGCTATATATCTACAGAAATTGCTGACTCCATGAAGCAGGATGCCTTGAGAAGAATATCAAGCATACACAAATATGCTTGTTCAGGTGTTGTCTGTTTGCCTCTATACGCCACGGAAATTAACTCAGTTTCCATTTGTTTGCAAGAAGCATAACCAGACAATTTCCTCCAAACGTTGTTACCGAATTCACTGACAAGGTGTTCCCCATATATTTCAGCAATGTTCATATATGTCCACACATAATTATCATCTCCAAGCAGGATGCTATTGAAAGCGTACCAAGCAGACACCAATAAAATGGTTCAAATGTTAGCTCTTGGCAAATAGGACAAGAAATTTCAAATCCAATTTGACCACACAAGGTGTTCAAGAATCCGCAGTATACAGAGTAAAATACATATCACTGTTGCGCGGTTGTAACTGAGTAAATCATCTCTGCACACTCTGATGAATCATCCTTGACTTCAACATCACTGAAACGGAAGGTTTTCGCCAAGCTCTGCACGAGCTGATCATGGATCACCTCGTCAGGAGGGAGCTCCACCGCCGCCTCCCGCCGCAGCGACGTGACATCCTTGTTGGCGATGCCGCAGGGCACAATGTGCTTGAAGTAGCCCAAATCAGGATCGATATTGAAGGCCAGGCCATGGGAGGTGAACCCGGAGGAGATCCTGACCCCGATGGCCCCAATCTTCCTGTCTCCGACCCACACGCCGGTGCAAGAGCCCCCCGGCCGCGCCTTGACGCCGTACAGCGCGGCCACCTCGATCATGGCGGACTCGAGCCCCTCGACGTAGCTCCGCGCGCCGAGCCCGATGTCCCGGAGCGAGAGGATGGGGTAGAGCACGGCCTGGCGCGGGCCGTGGAAGGTGACGTGGCCGCCCCGCTCCGTGCGGTGGAGCTCGGCGCCGAGGCTGGACTCCGGCACGAGCAGGTTGTGGTCGCTGGGCCGCTTGCCGAAGGTGTAGGTGGGCGGGTGCTGCAGCGACAGCACGAGGTCCGGGACCCGGCCGGCTCTCCGGTCGGCGACGAGCCTCTCCTGGAGCCTGAGGGCGTCGCCGTACTTGACCACCCCGAGCCTCCACGCCTCCAGAACCCTCCTCCTGCCACCACCACTCATCTCTACTCCGCCGGTGGGTCAGACCGGGCGGCTTCGGAGGGTATGGGTCGGGGCGTCGGCCGTCGGCAGGGAGTTGTGTGGAGGTGAGGAGGCAGGTGGTTTCCTGGCTGTCAGGGGATCCTGGCCCGGGCCACTGCTTCTTCTTCCCACCTGGCTTCGGTGGTGAATGGGCTATAATCTAGGCCTCGGCCCACGGCATGAAGAGAGAACAAAAACCTAGATGACCACTTCTGAGAACAGTTCGTCTCCTCTCCGCATCCCCGCGTGGCCGCGCCGGACGCCGCCGGTCCGCCTTCCTGTGCTCGCTCGCCCTGGCTCCCTACCTGCCCAACCAATGGCGGCGAACGGGTTTATGGAGCTCGCGCTCGATCAGGTATGGCTCAAATCTTCAGGTTAATTTGATTCAAAATAGTGCTGCTCTGTCGCCTCTCTCGAACTAGTTTGGTAGATTTGCTCCATTCTTAGATAATCCTGCAGATTCTTTAGATGGTTCAGTAATCAGTACGCGTGATTGAGCATGATCTGGGTTAATCAAATCCGACATAGGACAATTAACGATGCAGCAAAACGTGAAGGTGTTCGAAAGAAAACTACTGGGTAGAGTTGACAACATAATATCTGGCTGGCTGTAGGGAGAAGAAAAACAATTTAATCTCGGCCCTTTGGATAGAATGAGAAGAGTTGAAGGCAACAATTTAATCTCTGTCCGTTGGCTAGATGAGAAGAGTTCAGTTTATGGTTGTTGGTACGGTAAAGGATCTACAAAACATTTAAGATTCAGTATTCTCAAAACCAACGGTTAACGGACCTAACAAAAAGAATCCTTGATTTTTCTCAACGTTGCCAAACCACAGAGGGCTTGCAACGTAGTGTTCTTTCTTATCAACCCCTCCACATCGTGCGGGCATATATTTGCTCCACAAAAAGGAAAAACGCAAGCAACCATCATACAGAATATAATTATGTATACGACCTGTGTATAGAGAGTAATCGGTATGAGGATTTTTTAGTCATCAAACATACAAACAAGTGTAAATTGTGGTCTTACTTTTGAGTTCGCGCCAACTTTGGTTACTTTGGTATTTACCAAAACCATGCTGAAATAGTTTGGTATTTACCGAAATCATGGTACCGTATTTACTGAAAAACCATTTTGACAGAACCAAAATAACCAAATAAACTGAATGCATAGACCTTCATCGAGGCATGAGTGACCTAGATCCGCCTCACCCATGATGGGTTTAGATTCTTTCCTTGTTGCGATGGCGGCGGCTTGTGAGCGGTGCAAATTTTCGGCGGTGAATAGAGCCTCGGCTCTTCGTAGGGCGTCCTTCGTGCTTCTTTGAAGCTTAGCGCGAATCATGTGCCCTTCGTTTATGTGGGTCGTGCCAGATCTGATCTGCTCAATGAGGTTGTAGTGTGTCTCTGCCTGTCTGGCATGGCAATGCCATCTTTTCACGGAGTTGTGTCTTCTGGTCGCGTCAAATATTCATTGGTTGGTGAGATTTCTGGTTATGTTTCTTGTGTTGTCGGCGAGTGTGGGGCTCCAGGCCTAGTTATACGCGGGCTGAGCCAGTTGTATCAGTTTTTGGTTGCTTTTCCTCATAAACTGGGCGATTCTTTTTCTATTTATGAAGAGGCAGAGCTACCGCCGGTTGCTTGAATAAAAAAAATAAAAAGTTGGGTCTGCTTTTGTAGGCCAAGTTTGCGCTGGACAACCTTGAGGTTCCTGTAGGGTATGCTCCACTTTTCCTTATATAGTTACAGTTCACTAGGTATGTGGTTCCTAATCTGCTAATCGTGTTCTATCCCTGTCAAGATAGGTGTGTGATTGTGGAGAACGGGAAGGTTATTTCCTCTGGTAGCAACAAGACCAATGCCACCCGGAATGTACGCTATTCTTATCTGTGCTGGATATATTTGTGCTTTGAAATGTTTTTGTGGCTTTCTCTCTAAAAGATGATGCACCAATTATAAGGCTACCAGGCATGCTGAGATGGAAGCAATCGATGTCCTTCTCCGGGAGTGGCAGAGTATTGGCCTTGACCAACCACTAGTCGCGGAGAAGTTTGCAGGATGCGACCTCTACGTCACATGTGAGCCCTGCATAATGTGTGCATCGGCATTGTCAATACTAGGTCTGAAATTCTTGATTGTTCAATTTTTCCTGTTAAAACTATGTTAAACGGTATACGAACTTCTGTTTTTTAGGAATAAGGGAGGTTTACTTCGGTTGCGCGAATGATAAATTTGGAGGATGTGGATCAGTCATGTCACTGCAGCAGAGTTCTTCATCGGATGATTTGACAGGGTGAGGGAAATATTAGCAGCAAACTGGAAGTTATCTGCTCATGAGAAGAGAACAAACTTTTTCTATACTTCGAAAGCTAACGCCTTTTAGCTTGTATTTCAATATGCCAAATGATGATGTGTCATAGCAAAGTTGGGCCTTGCGTAATCTTTATTGCATGCATGCCATATATAATTATTATTGAGTTTGCAACTTCTCATGCATTCTTGTAAGCCTGAATTATGTTTGTTCATTTAGGTTACTCACGAATTGTGCAGCTAACATGGTCTTATATATTTCTTTTGCTAGGAGGCAAGATACCAGACCAAGAGGTTTTAAATGTACCGGGGGGATAATGGCAGAAGAGGCCGTAGCTCTGTTCAGGAGTTTTTATGAACAAGGAAACCCAAATGGTTTGCTCTTTTGCATGTTAGAATTCTCAATTCTACGTTAAAATGTCGCTTAAATTCAAACTATACCGGTTCGGTTGGTACGTAGTTGGGACTTGGGATCTCATAGCAGTTAGCACTATATATCCAATGAGTGAGATTTCACTTCCAATTAGAATTTGAACAAAAGATATTGTTGGGTTGGTAACATAAAAGCATCAAACAAGCTTTTGCCATGTCATCTAATGTTCTCTATGATGACGATGACTTTCTCCCACACTTTTCAGCACCGAAGCCTCACAGACCTGTCCGAGTAGATCAGCAATGACTGGTTCGTTAGTTGCGCTACAAGCATGAAGAGAAAGATCTCAGGAATTCAGATTTAAATAGTTGATGGAAATCTGCTTAAGGTTTGTCTTATGATTTGACTGTCATTGAACTAAGCCTATGCTTTGCTTTCTCTGTACTGAAACTTGCAGCAGCACTTGCTTATGGGGTCGTTGTTTTTCTTTGCAGATCTACATCGTACAGGTCAGGCGATTTAAGGAGATCTTTCACTATTTTTAGCTTGTGTTCTCACCTAAAATTCTGCCTTATATCTATCATTGTAACCTTGAGACACATTTGGTTTCTCCTTCATGGGCCAAATGACTTCTACAAGTTGTTTCTTCTTATATAAGTAGTTTTAAACGTAATCCAGTTCATAGCATTATCCTCGCAAGGTATTTTCATTGCCTACCGTGCTCCAACTGAGTCATCTCGCGGTTTCTTTGACTGAATGTAAGATCCTCCAGCGGTATATAAGATCAGATTTTGTGGCATTGTACGGTAAAAGAAATATAAATATTTAATAAGCGTAGCCAAATTTAGCATACTGCAATCGTTTTTCATGGACAGTGGCTTAAATCTGGCCATGTGTAGGGCAACATAATAGCGGAAAGTGACTTTGGAGCACGGGCTCCATGGGGCATGTTTTTTTGAATGTTTTCAAAATTGACATTTTAAAGTTTCAAAAAATTCTGAAACAAATCCCAGATGTTAACAATGATGTATTCGACAATTCTGCAAATTTTCAACCCGAAATAGTTTGTATTCTGGCCTACACAAAAAAGACAAATCTGAAAAATTTCGAATTTTGCAATGTTTGCATCTTAGATCCAGAAACTTTTCATTTTTACACAGACCAAAATACATAATATTTCGCATTGATGTTTTGCACACCTGTAGAAATAATCATGTTCTACTTCTAGGATTTTTTTCACATTTTTTGAAACTTAGAAAAGTGCTTTTCGAATTTTTCAATAAAACGAGCTCTGTGGAGCTCGTCCTCCAAATCACCGCACTCAACATAATAGTCACAAGATAAACCATGTGGTTACAATGTTTTTTGCAATTTGGTATAAAATAATAATCGTAATTAAATCAATGGAGCTAAAGATCAGAAAATCTGTTTTATATAAGCTACAAGACATAAATCTATTTGCTTATCAACTTTAGCATATTTAATGTATTTTTCTCAAGACTCGACCGGCCGGCTCAGTCTTCGGAGGTGCTCATAGGGGTAGGGTGCACGTGCGTGCGTTCGTATGGTTGAATGTGTGCACGTGTATGTGAGCGTATGCATTTGTACTGTGTTTCGCAAAAAAAAAAATTTAATCAAATTTAGCACATATAATCTTGTTTGTAGTAGGCGAGCACAAATAACCTATTTTCAATAAATTCACCACATAGAATATGTTTTGTATCAACTAATCATACATAATATTTACTAATTACTATAGCATATAAAGAACTTAAAGTTAGGATTGGGTATTTGGGTATCGTACGTCCTCAACAGTAACTAGACGAACATGCCAGCTTCGCCTGGCCGCCTGCAAGCCGATGTCGTTTTTTGTGGTAACACCGCCGAGTATACAATCATCAATTATGATAAGTATCATAAACATTTTTAAAGAAGTGATACTCTTTTTTTTTTTTTTTTGAGGAAAGGATCCGATCCATAAATTCAGAAAACCCAGAACAACTTACAGACAGGTCCAACAAAGAAAGAAAATTACAAAAAGACCCTGCAAATTGCACAGAGCACCCTGAGTCAACTGAGAGGATTACAATCGGATCCGCCGCCGCGCTCCCCAGAACCTAGCTGTCGCCGGAGCCGCCGTACCGCCATTCGCAGGGAAAAGAGCACCTCCACTTCATGTAGTCGACCGCAGAACCGCTCGCCGCTGCGCGACGAAGACCCAGAACAATGAACGAGCTCGGCCATAGCACCACCTTCCCCGATCCACCCATCTTCCCGCCAACTCGGCAACACCCAGGCCATCCACCATCGACGCCCAATCTCCAAACGCTCACTCCCCTCGCCACCGCGGCCGGCCGGAGCAAGACCATCAAAGAAAACCACCACCAACCACAGCAAACAGAGGACGCCAACAAAGGACAGTGGCGCTTGGTACCTGACGACGAGAAACTCCTCCATGGAGCTCCAGAAGCCGGCAGGATATCGCACTCCGACGATGCATCCTCGTCACCGCCGAGATAGCCACTGCGCTCCCATAGCCCTGCACCCCTCTTCTTCTCCCCCTCGCCACCGAGGCCGGCCAGGAGCAGAGGAGTGATGCACAGGATCTGGAAGCAGGAGAAGATGCAGCGCCGGAATCGACACCTCCTTCCCGTCCTCCTCCATGGAGCACGCACAGAAGGGAACCCCAGCAGTTCCACGCCGCTGCTCGTGAACGACAGGAACCTGCACCAGGGTGTAGATCGAGGCCTTGACACAGGGCTTTCCCCATCTATTCCTCTCTCACCATGACAGTAGCAGAATAGAGTTGAGCCCGGCCAAATCCTGAGATCTAGACCAAGAACGAGCTTATTTAGAAGAGGGGAAGCGGGAGCAGCCCCGCTGCGCATCGTCTCCAACCTCTGGAGAAGAACCAGCAGCAAGCACCACACCACCCACCACCAAACAGCGCTCGTAAGCCATGGTAGTGACCTCCGAGACGGCCAAAAGCCAAACGCCAAACGCCACATGGGACCAAAGCCTAACACTAGATCTAGTATGTACAGCGCCTCCCCTCAGCCATCTCCGACCGGCCGCGCCGGCGGGAGAGGCCTCGGTTCAGCCTGGAGAACGCGAGGGAGCTCTCAAGCTACAGGAACAGAGGAGAGAGAGACGAACGGATAAGAATGAGCCACAAAGAAGTGATACTCAAACTTGCTGATACTCAAAATGCCATCACAACATTACCTTCTGAGTGTCAGAAGTAACTATGCAGCCAAGAAACAAGTAGCTAAAACACAACTGTCGTTCCTGGTGGTATTCCATGCAGAGAAATGAAAGAAAAAATACTGTGCGAAAACGTGCATGAGTTACATGGCATCTTCACTTGCTAGCTGTTTGTTGAACCACTCTTTAAAGGTAAACAGCGACAACAATTAGTGAGCTCTTATTAGGCGCATGCATATTTTTCCTTGGTCTGCAGACGGTGCCGTCAACACCACGCCATGCCGAAGCATCTCACCTATCATAAAATCAATATTGCTACACTTAACTGGCAAAATCTAGATCGAGAAGGCCTATAGAAATTTGGTGCACTTAACTGAAATGTGCCATGTCATGCTGTCAATGATACGAAAACTTGGAAACTAACCTGAATATGTAAGCAAGTGAGTTCACCACTAGAGAGCACAAAGGGAACGATATCTATAGGACAACTGGTAAAATCTATATCGAGAAGCCCCATAGAAATTTGGTGGACTTAACAGAAATGTGTAATGCCATGCTGTCAATGCTGTAGAAACTTGGAAACTAACCTGAATATGTAATAAATATGTTTACCATTCCTCGCTGATGTCTATCATGCCACTTTCCTGATAGACGCACACACACCTGAACACTGAACTGTGGCAAAAGGATTGTTTAGTGTCACTGATTAAATCATTTACACTTCACACCAAGATAACCAGAAAAGGGAATTCAAAGGTTTGTGGACCAAAATATTGTCAATGATTTACAATCAGAAAGTTCATACACAAGCTTAAAGCCCCTTAAAAAAATTCACTGCAGAAATATATACATTTCATCGAAAAAAGACTTCAGTTCGCAAGTAGAAGGATATGTAGGAAGTTACAGTCAAGCCTGAATACAACAGTCCTTTTCATTCTCCACACACCGGTAGTTACAACAGCGATCACAAATATCAGTGGGAAAGTGTCCTAAATTAATTGTATACAGTGAACAATATTACAATACCTTATTCTAGTATCAATTGTTCAAGCAAATTGCTCCTTGTCTTCGGCCTAAAAAAATCAGTGTGCTACAATCACACCTATCACGTTTACATCAACAGATCAGGTTTTGTTCAACCTCTAACCGATTTGCATAAATAAAAATTGAATGCCCGAACTGCAGCTGAAAACGAATCGAACACAATCATTTTAGATAGATTCATGTGAAAATTATGCAGTAAATGATGCGCCACCCAACAATATTCCACTGATAATCATGCTGAGATAGAGTCCCATCACAGGAGCAACCTTCCCATGCAAGATATGTTGCCTATTCTTGTCCCGAAGCTATAGTGCGGTAGTAAAGACCATCCGAAAATAACATAAGCGCAATCATGCAATCATATAAATAATGAACTGGTAGAACTAAGATCCATATAGGTTTCACTGGAAATTGACACAAAACGGTACCTTTACAGTTAAATCTATGTATGAAGACTTGATGAATGGTCATACTAGATTTCTGCAAACTTACTTATGGAAACTTAAAATTCCGCTGAAAATTAAGGTGTTTATGTGGTTCCTTCATAAAAAAGTATTGCTGACTAAGGATAACTTGGCAAAAAGAATTGGAAAGGCGACTCTCATTCAACCATTTCCCAAACATATTAGTGACATTGGTAGGAGGAGGAATATTGTAAGTACAAAAGACAACACGCCAGACAAGTTTTGCAAAGGGCAGGAAATGAATAAATAAGGTTGCTCAACCTCCTTATTTTTTAAATTATTATTCAAGATGCAAATCGACCTAGTTAGTTCAGATTGCTTAATTGATATGGCCGAATTAATAATTTGTTTATCAGTCTCCCCTAGCGATACCCCCAACTTAGCGGCCCTATCCAAAATTTGCTTATCCGAAAAAGCTAAAATGGAATGGGTAGAATTTGTAGTACCTTGCAATAAGTCCCGCTGTTCCGCCATAGCCATGGCCCGCTCCATCTGAGTGGCATCGGCGTTGTGCTGCGCCCGAATACGCCCACTTGACCGAAGTCCAGCTCCTCAACGTCCGGAATGCCACCAAAGTCGATGATGCTCCGCTTGGACACCACCTTTTCGACACCACCGAAGTGATTAATCGGAAAAGTTGGCATCGGGGGAGTGTATACCGGCCCCTAGCTCGCGCCGGCCCAACACCGCTCGATCCTACACCCCCTCCCGGGGTATACGGAGAGACGATATCCGCCGTACTGGAGCTCGATCCAGCCCCACCTCCCGTGGTGCATGGAGAACTCGCCGTGGAGCACGAAGCCCCACCGCCTGCGGCTCGAGGAGAGTACAGCGCCGAGCTCGATCCCGCCCCACCTCCTGTGGTGCGTGGAGAGCTCGCCGCGGAGCACGAAGTCCGAGCCAACGAAACCGGCGAGGATGGCGCCAGCACCTCCTCCTGCTGAGGATGCTCAGGTAGAGAACCCAGCCCAGCAGAACCGATGTCAACGGCGACCTCGAGCCCTGCGCCTAGAGGAGGCACAACTGCTGTTGTCCCGACCGTCTCCACCTCGGCCTCGGCCCAATCTAGCCGAAGACCCATGTCCCTTGTCGCCTCTGTATTCTTCTCGATGCTAGGAGTTGGGTGGTAGCTTGATGATATTAACGCAAATTCCTTTCTTGCGTTGTCAAAAGCACGACGTACCGACGGCGAGAAAACCACTCATGCTCCCCTTTAAACATAGGCTTTCGTAGGGCACTAGTAGGGAACAAATGGGACATGTGGTCTCATCTTTGCATTAGATTAATGGATATTACTCTCACGGATGTTCCAGATAGGTTTCACTGGAAATTGACACAAAACGGTACCTTTATAGTTAAATCTATGTATGAAGACTTGATGAATGGTCATACTAGATTTCTGCAAACTTACTTATGGAAACTTAAAATTTCGCTGAAAATTAAGGTGTTTATGTGGTTCCTTCATAAAAAAATATTGTTGACTAAGGATAACTTGGCAAAAAGAAATTGGAAAGGCGACTCTCACTGTTCTTTTTGTGGGAATAGTGAAACTGTTGAACATTTATTCATTTCCTGCCCTTTTGCAAAACTTGTCTGGCGTGTTGTCTTTTGTACTTACAATATTCCACCTCCTACCAATGTCACTAATATGTTTGGGAATTGGTTGAATGGGATGGATAAAAAGACCAAGGATAGGATTCGTATTGGCGTTTCAGCTATTTGTTGGTCTATTTGGAATTGTAGGAACAATCTTGTTTTTAACAGGAAAGAAACTTTTCATGTCTTACAGGTTATCCATATGGCGGTGCACTGGATCCAGCTATGGTTTTTTTGCTACCTTCGGACCAGCGAGACCTTATGGTGGCTGAATGCACGCGACTCCTGTTGGTGGCACAGGATTTTTTCTCCGACATACGTGGCAGCATATTAGTCGACTTTTGTAGTTGTGCTTCTGTTATTTGTGTCGGTTGAGGCTTGTCTCGATCTTTTTGTGATCCCAGAGATGTAAACTTGAATATTTGACGCTGAAACTCTGTAATAATCGGCTGTGTGCATCACTCGATGCAGAGGCTGGGAGTAATAAAATTCCCTTTTCTAAAAAAAAAGAACTAAGATCCATGTCTCCTTATAAAAAACACCTTCATCCAAGAGAACTCATCAGTCTTGACAACAAAAAGTGAAACCTACTTGAAAAGAGTTATGGCAGGTTTAGTATTCCTGCAGATTTGACATTACAAGCACCAAAACAAATTTGATCAATGCCAGCACCAAAACAAACCCTCTGAAGATTGTGGTGAAGTCAGTATATATATATAATTAGTTGTAGAAACATAGAATGTAATCAACTGAAATAATCACCACACTGTTTCAAATTAAATGAAAATTACACTGAAATAAAGAAATACATATGAAGATGCCCGTTTCATAAATAATACTCCTCCGATCCGAAAAATCCCTCAGAAGCTGTACGTATGAGTTGTATTGGTTATGGTGTTTTCCCACGACACTTTTAACAGATTGGAGGGAGTAGCACAATGGTAACATAACAGGAATGAATCAATTGCGTTTGTAAGAAATGCACTGAAAATTTCAGTTTCAAATAGTAATGTTCAACATTAAAACATAGACTCATCCTGTAGACCGACTCCACTCAACTATTATCAAGGAAATGCTGGAAATCATAAACTCACCAAACCAAACAGCAATATTTGCTATGCTTGCAGGATCACCATTCTCCAAAAGAAATTTAACGCTATGAAACGGTTGCAGGTATCAGACCGATTGAATAGGTATCAAGCGTGCAACTTACTACAACAGATCCTCAGCAACTCCTGTGCACATAGAAAAACATACAACTGAGTACTAATTTAGATATATAGCCAATATTAGCTCCTCGGATGAAACATTGATGCAATCTGTGCATATTGATAGTGTTTAAGTTGATATACGATTGTCGAGTTGTTAGGACATGAAGCTATAGGTAAAGTCACATAAGAGGTCCCCTGTTAAGACATACACCATTTGTTGAGAGATTATTGTTTGCTAAAAAAGAACTTTACCCATGTAGTTCCAAGCAAATTCCAATGATGCCTCACTCATGTTAGGAATAAAAGAAGACTCCCTCCATTAAACTTTATCCACACTTCTGCAGGAGATAGCAATCCCCGAATGTCCACAGTTTATCCCTATTAGCATTGACACAGGCAGATGCATCATGTATTTCCTTTAGCTACAGAAGTAGGCACTAAGTGAGTAATGGTGCATTGAGTTTGTCATGAAAAAATACATTTCTGAGTTGTAGAAAATAAACGGAGCAATAGATGGAACAAACCATGTTGTTCTTTATTGAACTTGTCAAGTAGAATATGCAACCGGCAGGCCCTATGTAGCTCTGAGCCTGGATGTATTTTCACCTGACAAACTCCAGACATGTCTCAAGCTCTAGCGCAAAAAACTTTAGCATGAAAAGTACCAATCCTCCACACGGCCACATAGAACACAAGTATTTCTGACTTCCATAGTGCCATCTATAGCCGGAGAGGAACATTCACATAGCAATATACTTGTGCACAGACCTATTTGTAGATGGAAAAGATTACACACTGATGGAAATAGATAATAACATAAATCAAATTGCTAGCGAGAATATACTAAATACATGATTGCGGAAGTAACAACAGTTCAGTACACTTTTACCATATGCTTTCCTTATAGCAGTAAATTCAGCTCAGTCACAATTATGTTGAAGCTAATCTTTACAGAATTTTAAGTCAAAGTACAACAGAACATCAAACTTCTAGTGGCTGGGATATTTTAACTAATTCATAAATGGAGAAAAACTAATAAAAAAATCCAATCGTACTACAGCAACCGTTACGTGAGTATTGTTTATTAGGCAAGATTTGGAGTAAGACTCAAGTTATATCTGGTTACCCATACACCATCTCTTCACAATTGGAATCCACCCATTGATGTCGTGTGAAAAGTGTAAGGCCGTATTGGCATCTAGAGGACAACGCTGCTGAAACGTGCTCCAACCAGAGAAGCCAGGAACTATTTGGAAAGGAATTAGACGCAGACATGAACAAAAATAACCACTGTGTTGTACCTGCAAAAGAGGGAGGCGTAGGAGAAAGGGCTCGGAACTGACGGAGTTCTAGCGTCGGGGTGGTTGTCGATGGTTCCACATCGGTCTCGCAGGAGAACGGCGCCACCTCCCCCGCGGAGCGGCGGGTGTTAAGATAAAATTCCCCGCTCATGGATTACGCTAGCGTCGACACTTTAGTTTGCGTCGGGCGCCTCACGGATGCGCATGTGGCCGGCTAGTACAATATTTAGAGGATCTGAGCGCCCGTGCAATTAGGAGCTGCATCAATTTAAGCGTACGTGTTAGTGTCTCCGATTGTACATTCACAAAGTAAACAAGATTAATAAGATCAACAAGTGAAACTTTGATCGATCTGATTAAATGGAAGGTAAAGCGTGATTACAAAACTATAACTCCAAACGATTTGACTATTCATTTTCACCAGACCATTACATTTAGACAAAATGCAAAGTGCAGTACCATAAACCTAAATGAGAAGCAGCAACATAGGTTGCATGGTCATGGCGCAAACAAAAAGGATGGGAGCATTATCCAACGCCTATTCACTATTCACAGAGAACGCTGTCTAAAGAGGTACATGATGTGAGCTGTCCTTTTTTTTTTGAGACGGAAGGAAAAGGCTGTTTGAGAATCCAACTTCTCAAATTTCCTTATGTGCAAATTCACTCCATGTCAAACTGTTTCATTGACCGAGGACTGCAGATGATGTCGAATGGCCTGTCGATGCTGTCCCGTAGTATGGAGATCTCACCCTCGCGCAGCAGTATCTCGCCTTCCTTGAGCTGTATGTCTTCGTCGAGCGACTTGATCTTCTGCTTGAATGAGGCAACATCATTTTGCAATGCACTAACAGTTTTTCGTAAATGCTTCGTTTCCTGCCACAAGGCATCCCTCTCATCGCCTACTGATTTAAGTGTGCACTGGAGAGCAATCAACTCTTTTGAAGATTTCTGAAAATCCCGTTGTATCTGGTTAATGTTCTCGTCTTTCTTCAAAACCTGCAAGTCGCAACCAAATGTAAGGTTAGTGAAATTCACAAGCATATGCTATGAGATGATTAATTGGCAGGGATTTCCGACACAATTTTAGATACAGATTTACTGCGACATTAGAATTTTGTGCAATTTTCTTTACCAGAGGGTAGAAGCTCTTGCTTTCTACTCATCATTAACTGAAGCAACAAACAAAGACTTGTCGGGAAACATGGGGATTAGATCACTATGTAGCTCCAAGACATTTGACCATTTAGAGCTGATTTGCTAAACTTATAAGTAGCTACAACAACATCTGATTTGGATCTTGTTCTACACCGTTCAAGATATAAGCCAACACAATCACCGTAATAGCTTAATTAGTGATGTGAACAGTAAAAGTGCATGTGGGCCTTTTTAGTATCTGAAAATGGATGTGGGCCTTCCACTAATAACATGAAGGCAGAAAAAAACAGAACTGACGATTTGCTGAAATGGGATTAGCTCATGAACAAAGCATTATTAGCAGGTGGATCCGCACACTTTGAAATTACTTTTACAAGGGAGAATTACTGAAATTTTATTTTTCTTTTCTCTCTCTCACTGTGTGTGTGTGTGTGTGCGTGTGTGTGTGTGTGTGTGGTGGTGGGTGGGTGGGGAGATGCAAGGTTACCTCAAGTTCAAAATGCTTGGACTTGTGAGTCACACAACATAATTCATCCTGAGCTCTTTGGATCTCATTTTGCATGACATCTTGGATCCGGCCTAAAGAGGCTATATCTGACTGTAGTTGTTCAATCTCCAGTTCCTTTGACAATAGCTTCTCCCTTAATACTTTATTGAGCAGAGCTTCTTCTCTCAGCTTAATTTCGAAGTCAGACTACATTGCAGAAGAATAAAATAAGAAAGCTTGGTATTCTACTTGGAATTTTAAATGTTACATACTTCTTTCAGCATCTTAGCTTCATAAATATATAGTCTGGTATAAATTGACAGATTCTTTTAGAACAGATTTCATCGTCGAGTTACTATATGAGCTTTAAAATAATGTTATTAGTACATTTCATATCGTTCTCTAAAGAAAAATCATAAACCCACTGGACAACTCTTACACTTTACTCAAGAACATTGAAATTCTAAGGAGGATTCATACCTTATATGAGGTATCATGTCTCAAAGCAATACCAACTGTGCTGTCTTCATTGTGCTTTTCAACCAACAGAGATTTCATTTTTCTCAGACCAAGTGCTAAATTATCTATTCCTTCTTTTATGTTCTGGTACTTCAAAGTGTATTCGATGGCTGCAATTGCATCAACACTGCCAATATTCTCACTCTTAGATTTCATCATGTCCAACAACTTGCCACAAAGCTGACTAGTATCATCAAGTAATGCTAAGCCTTGAATCTGCAAGTTGTCCACTCTAGAGTGAAGCTCCTGTTCAAGACGAAATGAGGATAAGCTTAATCCACTCCCACTGCTTTGTAGACGATTTAAAATCCCTATATTTTCTTGCCTAAGAGAGTCTACTTCAAGGGTACAGGACTGAATTTCTTTTCTCAGCTTTTGCTCAACTCCAGTAAGTCTCAGAAGTTCCATTTGCATCCTGCTGATGCTTTCGCTACTTCCAACAGATCTCTTTTCCAATTCAGAACTAAATCCTTGTCTTAGCCCAGTTATTGTTTTATCCTGCTCATTAGATGCCCTTTGTAACCTTGCAATCACCTTTTGTAATGCCCTGCTGTTATCTTCCCTGGATTTTAAGCATTCTTGGATTCGGTCCCTTTCTTCTGCAGCTTTTCCAATGCTATCCTGCAACTGTACGGAGGATCTGTATAGACTATTGTGCTCATTTATAACTTTCTCCAGCTCGTCATTCAGTTGTTTGTTTTGCAGTTCCAAACTTGAAATCCTGTTAGAAGCATCAACTCTATTCGATTCAAGCAAGGTAACTTCTCTCTGAAATGAAACATTCTGCTCTGCCAGCTCCCTTACTCTATCACGTAGTCTCTGTTCTTCTGATTGAAATCTTGCCAGCTTGACTGACCAATCATTTGACCTTCTGTCAAGCTCCAGTTCCAAGGTACTTTGTGCATCAGTCTTCTCATTATCCAGCCTTCTAGTTCTGGTGTCTAACTCTACCTTGGATCGCTTATATTGTTCCTTAGCCACAAACCTTTCTGTGAGACGTGCCTTAATCTGTGAAGAAAGTTCGAGTGCCAATTCTTTTCTGTCTTCAATCAAACTGTGGACCAGCTGCATAAAGTCAGTTGAGTTCAGGCTCTTATCCCTGAGCATATTAAGCTCACTCGCTTCTTCAGAAGGAACCATAAAGCATGCATCCAATTCGTTAGCTCTTCTAAGCAACTTGTCATCAGTGTCTTGTTCCAAGTTTTTGTCATGGAAACCATACGATCCATCATGACAACAAGTATCGGCAGCAAAGCATCTTGAATTAGTTCCCGAAAAAGGATCCACTGAAGATCCATAGAAGCATGGAGGTTGAAGATCTCGTGAGTCCTCATAGATATCTTCCACTGTAGTCATGCTTTGTGATTTACACTCCTCTGGGTGCGAAAAATTATCAGAAGATCCTTCAAATAGACTTGTGCCATTTCCATCTGAATCACACATTGATGTAACCTTCAAGGTGCTCTTTGTCCCTTCCTGAGCAAGTTGATGGTGGCAGGCATCATTCTTGTCGATGTTATAGTGGTTCTCATATATTTCTTTGCAAGATTTTGGTGAAGATGGAGCTGTAGAATGAGGTCGAGGTGGCCGTCCACGTCCCAAATGAGAAGCTGCCGTTCTGATGGTCAATTTCTGCTTATGTTTCTCATTTAACCTGTCTGCTTCTTGCTCCCCATCAATGTACAGATCTAGTACTTCATTCTTGTGCAGTAAATTGGTCAACCTAGCAGGTCTGCACTTTAATGCAATAGGAGAGCTAAGGGGAGAGTGTCCTGTTGATGAGCATGAGTAGCCTCTTGAACGTGGTGAATCAGTTTCCTGTACGTCATGTCCTCTCGGAACCTTTATCATATATTCCGCTATATTAGGATCTCTTTCTGGTGACCATGAGTAACATCTGCAGACATTAAACTGTATTACAAATATTTTCTAAAACAGCATGCTTCGATAGAATAACATGCACGTATAATGAACATAATCATGTCCTGACTATAGCAAAAGAGATCATGTAGTAACAACGTTATGGTACATGGCCAACAAGACTTTAATTCAAATAATGAGCTGGTGGATGCAGATTATGTCTGCACACATTGCTTTCATTTCATCAAATGCATTGAATTTTAATATAGCGTTATTATATCACTTTTAATTGTATAGCACAAAAATGATCGATGGTGTTTCCACATTTTTGCATACAGGGAGTGGCAAGGTCATACCATATTATTGCACAATTGATGTTGTTACAGTAATCAAGCCACTTACTCAACATCAGCAACTTGACGAGGCGTGTCAGATGTATCAAACATGGGATATGGAATATCGCCTGAAAAGTTCATTGCCCGTTCATCCAAAGAACGATCAATGGCTCTGGATGTGAAGGACAGGCATCTCCTGAGCTGCGGATTGGGTGATTCCTCGCTCCTTGGTTTTCCATGCCGGCTTCTTGACCTGAATGCCCTAGTATCAGGAGAATGGGAAGCACCATTAGTCGCACCCTCATTCAATCTGTCCTCATTCCTGTTATCATGTCCTGTGGCTGGTTTGCCGTCCACGGCATTGCTTGTGAACGAGCGGAATGGAAAGAATCTTCTCATCTCCCAAAATGTCTACTAATCTGCTGCATGGAAAAAGATTAGGGTCAAAAAAGATAGTGGAATTGTTCTAGCCCAAAACATAGCAGTAATGATAAGATCGGTAGCTGTTCGAAATAGATAATAATAAATTTAAATTAGGAAATACGGGTAAACTCGTTACGATTCAGACATTATTCAGTGCCTACCACTGGTTATATTTCGTTTAGGAATTCGTCGAACATGTTGCAGGCATGTCATATTGGGCTAAGGGAAATAAATGTCTACATAAGAACCAGGAAGGAATAACAGAATGAAACGTAAGACCAGGTCTGAGACCGACTAAACAGAGGGGCAACACCGATCATAAACCAGGTCTGGAAATTTTGTTCAAGGGAAGCTAGAAGCCAAAATTGCGAAATGATGGTCTTCTTGGAGTATAGTATGACCAACTGGGGTTTTCTCTATAAGATATGACCAAATGGGGGACTGTACGCTTTTTCTTTCGTGTGCTAGGAACAGAGCAGTACAAGATCAGATTAGTGCTATATTAACTAGGCAGCTAGCTCTTCCTGCATCGGTACAATCTCGCCACCAATCACCTGTCCGACACCAAACAGTAAAAATTGAACGGCTGCGCTAGGCGATCCATTTACTACCCGCGCACAAATTCAACAGATCATGATCACTGAACGGCAAACACCGTTGAAAATGGAAATTTCACCGCACGATCCGAGTGATTACGGTTTTGGTGAAAAGTATCAATTCTCTAATCACGTTGAGATAAGCAAGCATGGTGGACTGGGCATCTACCTGCGAGAGATAGGGTGAGGATTTGGCAACTTCGGGACGCCGATCGCCGTGGCGAGGTGCAGCCGCGGCAGCGTGCGGGTACGGGAGGATCGGACCAGAGAACTGGAGTCTAGAGCAGACCGCCAGGGAGGCGCGGGGCCAGCCGCCAGCGGAGGTGGTCCCGGCGGGCTGGGGCCGCGGTGTCGCCGTCCGGCGGAGAAGAGCAGCAGCAGAGCACACGAGAGGAGTGCACTAGCCTGGAACCTAGCAACCGTCGAGATGGTGGGATTGGACTAGCAATCAATCGTAGTAATTGCCTCCGATTTCGAAGAGAAGAAATGGGAGACGGGAATTCCGTGGGGAGGCGTTAATCTAGGGAAGCCGAAGGATTTGAAACGGGGGAGCGGAGGTGGAAATCGTGGGGGGGACGGCGGCGGCCAAATTCCAAATTTGTGGGTGGGGCTCGCGGAAGAAGGCCGTTGCCCCTTTGTTGCTGCTTTACCTGGGCACGCGATTCAAAACGAGCAGTGAGTCGATCACCAACGTTCATCTGTCGGCACTCGCTCCTGATGAACAGTAGTCATTGTAGCGTGCATAAACAATACTCTGATCTTTTCTTACGTGATGAAGTGGAAAAAAAAACATCGATCCAAGATATTATGTTTAAAAAAAAATTTGTTTACTGTTCAAAGGATGTGCATCTATTCTAGATATTATGCTACAACGGCTGAACCGCTGAAGCTATAGCTCGATCCAAGATATTATGTTAAAAAATATTTTGTTTACTGTTCAAAGGATGTGCATCTATTCTAGATATTATGCTACAACGGCTGAACCGCTGAAGCTATAGCTTTGCAAAAGGGACTTGAGTTTATGGAGACATTGGGCTCCGTTAATTTTTGAATCAGATTCTCTGGAACTCATTCAAGCAAGAAATAGATTAATTGAGATACGAAGCTCAGGGCCTATTTGGATTGCAGGATTTTAAAAACGTAGGAACAGGAAAAACGTAAGATTGTGATGCCATGTATGGTTAATTTCTACAGGATGTGAAAACACAAAAAAATCTCAGATGTGTCTCGACATGGTGCATAGAATAAAACACTGTAATTCCACTTGATTGAGTAGAGAGAGTAGAGATATAGAAATGCATTGCACTTTCTCATAGAAAAAGTAATGAGATTTGAACTCATGTTGAGTTCCTATAAATGGATGGCATAGTAATAGATTTCATAAGAATTTGGTGACCTCAATTATATGATTCCAAGGGCTCTAGAGAAAAAATCCCTATGGGTTGGAATCCTTCAAATTTCTATGGATTTCCTCCAATCTATAGAACCCTGATTGTTTTCTGAAGGTTTCATGATTTAGTTCATGCATTGTCCAAGAGAAGGGAACACATTGGCACATAAGAATGTCTAACCAGATGGTAATGGAACCGAGCAACCAAACATTGAACATATAGATCGTGCCCAAATTTTGCCTTCCCCTTCACATGTATATTTAAACCTTTTTTACAATTTTGGCGCGACCAATAGTTGTTTGTATCAACCTATGCAGAGCCCAATGGTTTATCCTCATCTTGGACAATTTGTTTTGTGCAACCACAAGCCACAATAGTGACAAAAACCAAAAAATACAAAAGGATGTGCCGATGTGGAAAACAGCTTTCGACTATGAGCTTATAGAAATTCAATTGAAGAGCTTTTAAAACTTTATTACATTATGTTATTTGAGAGTTTAAAGCAGTAATAAAACGTTTGAGATGCGAGCTTTCCAAAATTTGGAAGTCACTCTACTTAGTCATTGACGCCCATTAAGATTTTTTTGGTGAGAAGGATTATGATCAATTATAAAAGTTCACCGGAAATACAAAACACTCCAAACATAATTTAAAAAAATCACATCATTATCCTTGGACCACCTAACGACCAGTACTGTTGGCAGAGCGAGACGCTATCGCCACTCCCCTATCGGAGCCGATGTGACATTGTTGATGACGGGCATCAAGTCTTCTGCATGTTACCCAGGGACCCTCGGCCTAGAGCCGAAGTCGCTGCCTTTGAATTCTTTGAACCCATAAATCAATTTGAATATGTTGTCACCAAATACGTACATAGAAACGAGATCCACCATTTGAAAGGAGGATCGACCAGATGATTTCCCACCCTCCTCAGCGCCACATCTCTCGCTGCTAACAAGATGGACGAGAAGACGAGGAAAACTTATTCTTGTTCCGCACGCTGTAAGTATGAGTTCCAAACTTGGCATTACGTTGAAGTAAACGGGAGATATGAAGATTGTTAATCACTGGTAGTGAAGGTCACATGTCATGAAGAAATAGTCTTTCGCCCCGCTATATTAATATAGCAACCACCCGATACAACTTTGAGACCACTGCTGGGGCAAACAGCACAAAGACGTCCAAAAGAAAAGAAAGAGAAAGAAGAAGAAGAAGAGAAAACAATGCCAACATTGGCGGATCAACGAAAACAAAAGTGACTCGCAACCGCTGCGTCCTCTCCGGCCAATTCCCACCACCAACCTAACACTCGGAATCGCCGCGTACCAAGCAACACCTCCAAGAAGGAAACAACGATGACGCTGCTGTTGCCCGGACATGTCCTAGGGTTTCCCCCGGCACGCTACAGGTAGTGGGGAAGAGGTAAACCCGACGCCCTTCAAGAAGGAAAAGCGACACTCGCAAGCGTCACCGCATCGGTGTCAAGATGACAGGGATTTCTCCCGACCTCCAAAAAACCACATCTCTGGACAATCCGAAGCGCTCCATCCGTCTTGCCACCCACCAACATACGCCACCACGGAATTGAAGCCACCATCGTCGTATCACCATGGTACTCGCTACGAGGCCGACCGAACTATGAAGAACCCGCCGTAGACAAGGAGCGGCAGTACCACAACCACGCGGGAGGGAACAGCCTCCACCGTCGTAGACGGTAGCCCACCGGATGCGGTAGGCAAGAGCACACCAGGCCACCATGGAGCCAGAGGGCGGCAGCAGCGCAACCACCTGGAGGACATCCTCCACCGCCAACGGCGGGTGCCGACCGGACACGGTAGCAGAGACACACCAGGCCGGGTAGGCCCGGCCGGGCCCTAGACATGCCCGTGAAGTCTCCGCCGCCACGCTGCAACACGTAGGTCACCGCCGCCGCTACCCTCACGGCTCCAAAGGCCCGGCCGAAACGAGTCCGCGAAGCTCCCGCCCTCCACGCTGCAGCAAGGGCGGCGTCGTCGCCGCCACTCCCGTCCTAAGCTTGTTCAACAGTCCAACCAGAGTAGCAGGAACTTGCCGGACCCGCCCTAACCCAGATCGGGCCCAAAGGGCCCAGGCCGGATCCCTAGCCACTGCCGCCACCAACGGAGGCGCCGTCGTCGCTCACACCATCCGCAGCAGAGCCGAGCTCTGCCGGAAGCCGGGCCGCCGCCGCCTGAGTGCGCCGCTCGGCGCCGCGCCGGCCCGCGCAAGGACGACGCCGAGAGGGGAAAGGAAGGGGGCCGCCGCCGCCGGCGCCGCCCGGGACGAGCCAGGCGCCGCACGCCGATGACGGCCGCGGAGGAGAAGCAGGGGACACTCGCTCGGAGGAGAAGCAGACGGCGACCGGTCGCCCGCGCGGGGGGCGACGCGGCCGCGCGAGGGAGGAGGGGGAGAGGAGGAGGGACCGGCGGCGCGGCCGGCCGGAGGCGGCGGCTAGGGTTAGGGTAGGGGTTGGGGTCGCGGGAGCTCTTTGCCTCGCGCCGAAGTGTTGGTCTTTCGAAGGTCACATGTCATGGAAAGGAAAAACTCCGAGGAAACTGAGAAACTCACTGATCAGAGAGCTTACAAATTTCGAGAATAAAGGAAATAAGTGCTTGCAAAAGGCAAGCGTATGCAGGCATCGTTCGAGGGTTAATTAATGAGTTATCTTAGTGAAGCTGTAGCAGGATAACAAGGTACAGTTGTGTATTAGTGATGGATGAATTTCTCTGCCGAGAACTATAGTAGATGATAGCCATATCCATCATTCTATTACATAACTAAGGAAACATGAAACCATCTTCTCCCAAGAATTTTCGAAGTATTAATCAAATAAGTATGTTTAAACCATGTCTTACAAATTTACAGATGAACAGCTTTCCACATACACACACCAGCAAACGAGGGCCACTCACATCACGCAAACGTACGTACGTGCAGCCACACAGCACGGCTTACTCCTAACCGGCCTGCGAAGAAGCAGACGTGGTCTGGACGTCTGGTCACCTTGAATCAGGACGCCTTCTCCTGCTCCGCGGACGAAATTTCTCCGTGGACCTGGTCGCGCTTCACGTCGGCGTCGATCTCAGCCGTGGACTGCGCGCGCGCGGCGTGGGAGGCGTTCTGGCGGTGGTGCTTGCATCGGAAGGAGCCCGGGTGCGTGGTGGGCGCGCAGACGCAGGAGTGGACGCCGCCCCTGCTCCCGGAGCCGACGAGGCTGAAGAGCGAGTCGTTGGACCACGAGTTCCTGACGAGCCCCTGCACCCTCGGCGCCTGCGCGTACCGGTACGCGCGTCGCTCGCTCTCCGTCATCACCGGGCTGCCGCTGTCCATGGTCTCTGATTATCAAAACAGATTTTAGTTACTACTCCGACTATGCGCAAAGAGACGAATCAAAGAGTAACTCAAAGATCAAAGCCCAAGTTTAAGAGGAGCATCGCTGAGAGATACACCTCGCGACTGGTGTTTGTTTGCTGGGATGCACCTCGTGTGTCTGCCGAAGGATGAAGGGGATGCTCTTGCTCCTTCGGCTATCTGCTGCTGAAATCTGCAAAACTGGGTGAAGCAGCAGGAAATCCCCTCTATTAATAGGCTAAATAATAATGCGCTGAAGGGGCAAGGGGCGGCATATAATGGCACGTCGGCCGTGATGTGGCCTGGCCTGTGGTTGTTGGCTCATCCAACATAAGAAAATGCCGTTTCCTTGGACCGAGCAATTAACCGGCATTCAGGTGCACGGACACATGGCCATCATCGGTCCAGGTAGCACCAGAAGAAACTTCTGTAAGTCTCGATTACCAGTTAATAACCCGAGGGAGCCAGTAAACTAATCGCATTAGCATGCTAACATCCATCTAAGGTTTGGCTAGAAGCCTAGAACCTTCTTTGCCGTTCCACAAAAGCTACGCAGACAAGACACTGCTTGTTGTTGGCCAACTTCATGGCTGCTTCATTTCTTGGATCTTTTGCGTCGCATCTGAAAGCACGATAATCAAAGTGGACATTCCAAGATTCCCCGTCTCCACCGTTGGTCGGAGTTTCAAGAAGGGTAGGTGTATAACAAGCAGCCTTTGACTAACCTGGCGGATCCTGATTAAAGAATGCATCGGACACGATTAATCCGATGCGAACATATGCGACATACTGATTTTTGAAAAGAAAATAGCCCAATATTCTGCTCATGACGTCTTTATGAGCAGGTATGTATAGAAAGGATGATGCTTCTTCTGCTCGTCCTCCCATTTTTTTTTTGAATAGGATCTGACCACATATATTAGGAAACTCAGCACACATTACAAACAGGTCCAAAAAGAAACGAAAAATACAAACGGATCCAGTAATATGCAAAGAGCACCCCAAGTCTCCGGAAGGAATCACGATCAGATCCACCCACGCGCTCCCGAGCACCTAGACCACGCCGGCGTCGCCGTACCACCATCCGCAGGGGAGAGAGCACCTCCACCACAAGTAGACGACCGCTGAACCGTCCGCCGCGCCGCGATGGAAACCGAAGACGTTGAACGAATACGGCCACAGCACTAGCTCCCTTGCTCCACCCATCTTCCCGCCGACACGGCGCCGTCCAGGTCCACCAGCTGCAAGCTTCTTCAACCTCCAGACGGCCACTCCCCTCGCCACCACGGCCGGCCGGAGCGAACCCATCGAAGAGGACCACCACCACCACCTCCAAAAGCAGATCACCACCCCCCACACCACCACGGCCGGCCGGAGAAGTGAGAAAGGAGGAGGCCACCCGAACACAAACCCCAGCTTCGGCCAACCAAAGAAGGGGAACACAAACCTCACAAGCTCCCCGATGAAGCTTCCACTGGCTCGGCTTCACCAGACGGAGAGAGAGCCAAAGGACGAGATCGCCGCACCGCACCTTCCCCTCCGCGAGAAGGCGACGGAGATCAGGCCACTGAACCCTAACTACCAGCCTATCTACACGCGCGGCCACGCACTCGAGCTCCCCCCGCCTCCCGGCGCCTAACGGCAGCCGGAGGCGAAGGGGAGCAGAGGGAATCGCCGGCGAGCGACCAGAACTGGAGTCGCCTGGAAATCGCCTCTCAGGGCACTGTAGCGAAGGAACGAGATGCTGGGGGCTTTCGTCCTCCCATTCTTTGTTCTTTCTTTTCGTCACTTGACACTTGTGCCGTATTGTATGGCCGGATCATGCTCCAGCTTTCGCCCAAGTCTTTGTAGCCAGCGATCTTGCTGGGCTTGTTGAGTAATGCAATATAGTTACATTTCAAAAAAAAAAAATCAGGGTAGTCACAGACACAACAGGAATCCGCGTTCTTTAGTGCTGCCAAACGGGAAGGGTAAGACAGTAAATTGAAGAACAAAGCGAGGGTTTCTGGTTTTGTTTGGGCCTCCTGTCCTCTTTATCTATGGAGCTCAGGCGGCGACCTCTCGAGGAGTTCGATCGTTCCCCTCTCCATGGCGTCGGAGAAAGAGGCGGCGCTCGCCGCCGCGCCCAACGACAACCCCACCATGTGAGTCCCATGCGATCCTCTCTCCTCCTGTCACAAAACCCGTACTAATTCGTCGCAAGCTTAACTGATCGTCTGTTGACTGCTCGATCTGCTGGAGCGCGCTCCGTTGGTATAGCTGCGAGATCATAGATTTGGGTGGTTCACATGTGTATTTGTGAGTACTACCTCGAGTAATTGCATAGAGATTGTAGGATTGGTAGTTTCGTACTAATAAATGGGTAGTGCAGTGCAGGATTGGTGAACTAACTGTCCCCAAGTTCGCCCAGTGGTTATATGTTAGTCACGCTGCCTAACTAACTTAAAGATGATGCAATGTACAAAACCGAGTGTGAGAGTTTCAGCTTTCCACAAAAATGAAATAAGAAGTAGGTCTATACAGGACACTAGTACATGTCCATGAATGTTCAATGTGTGGTTTATTGATTTTTGTAGCTGTATTTATCATCTAAGTCCCACCACTTCTGGTATTATGCTTTTGTGGTCATAATTATCTTTGAAACCAATCTGATTTACTCGCCAAAACCACAAAATTTGCAACAGTTGGTTCATGTTTACCTAAAAGTTTCATGACTCCTGTGCAACCATAAGAAGTAATTGAGGGAAGGCAATATATCTAGTGCACAAGAATAATCTGGTGAACAAGTGCAAAAATGTACTGTGGAACCTTGATTGGGTGGCTAGGGACCAACATGATTGTGGGGGTATTCTCACAAACCATTCCCAAGCACCCAAAGAAATTTACCACGACTCCACTCTCTTCATCCATCTCCTCGCGGCCTTCACCTTCACCCCCTCTCGTCGTCCGTCCTCAACAATACCTTTCAGGTAGGGGCTGAGATTTGTGAAGGCAGGAACTAGGGTGAGGGCATCCACAATACGCTCATGTTTTGCTACTACTGCTAACCAAATGGCCAATGAACTACTGTTGTGGACAAACATTTATGTGTATCCACTGGATATTTAGCTACTGCAGCACCAATGCTCATCAAACTTGTAATCCCCGAATCACATAAAAATATGGGGTCTCTTAAAATTTGATCATGACAGATTAAGGAACATGGCCTGGTTCAGTAACTGCAGTGGTGCGCTAGTTATTTATCTCAAGATCGACTTGCTGAAATAGATCAACTATTGCCTGAGAGATGCGAAAAAATCTAGCATTTAAATCATGTGTAGCAAAGTCTTTGAGCAGGTGTGCCTGTTTCTGAAATTTGTTGCATGTGCAGATTCGACAAGATCATTAAAAAGGAGATACCTTCCACTGTGGTGTATGAAGATGAGAAGGTATCATGTAAATGTGTACTATTTGCCTTTATCTATATGCAATTAGGCTGAAGAATATTCTTGGGATAACTTGATTGATTACTGCTTTGCCCTACTTCTGTATATGCAAACATTCCTTGCTGAAATGAAAGTAGACCAGCTGCACATGCGTTAAGTTCACCAGCGAAAAGGGGCTTGTTTGTATATACTACATATGCAGTTGGACCTACACAATCCCTTGAGTTAAAATTTTATGCTAAGGACTGCACACGGAGAAACTAGGATGGTCTCATTTAGTTAATGAACTAGAGCACTAGACAGATCAGCAGTTCCAACTATAATGTGTTGCACTTACTAATGTTGTGAAAGCCATTCGTGGGATGCAGATACCAGTGGAATTCACAGTATGATCAAGTTGGAATGGTTATCTGAAAATTCTGAATCTTCCTGCTACAGTTCGGTTTGTTGAGTTTTACCGATTTCAGAGAAAAGAACATGTAACTTCAGGAAAAACCGGAATAAGTTGACCCACATGTTCTCTTTTTTCGTGGACCTCGTCAGTCTTCTAAAGATAGAAAATATTAAAGATCAAGTGTTTATACATGGAGCTACTCATAGATGCTCCAGTCTTCATGTGGACACACAGCATGTACACATCATTTTATGATGCAATTTTACACAAAATTTTCAATTGCCCCCTCCATGTATTTTCCATATGCGTTAAAGAGGAGTAATATTTTTTCTTGCATGTATTCACCTTGTAAATCTAGCTCTGCCAGTCAATCCATGCGCCATAAATTGGACGTTAGCATTTCTTGGAGACCTTAAGAGAACAAAAAAAATCCACTGTTTCATTTTGTAAATGACTAGACCACTTGGGTACAACCGTACAAGACTATTAGGACAGGGCATTCTACTACAAAAATGTCATTGTAATTGACTAGGCCACGGGTGTTGAATACTACTGTTTGCTGCTTTGCGAATGCCTGCATCCTCGAAGTCTATCGATCTTATATTCTTATGGTTTTGACTGAAAGCTTTTGTGTCTTTATCGTATTTCATAGAATTTGTGAGCTATACATTTACTTATAGTATGATAGATATGAACTGTGGGTTTGTTTTCCAGGTTCTTGCTTTCAGAGACATAAATCCTCAAGCTCCCACCCACATTGTAATCATTCCCAAAGTCAAGGATGGATTAAGTGGCCTTTCAAAGGTAATGTTCATCAATTATCGCAGCTTACGGATTTCATTTTAAGCTAACTGATCTATAAATGTTGCCCGAAGTCTAGTGTCCTCAAAAGAAAATGCAATTTATTTAATCATGTCCGCAGGCAGAAGAGAGGCACGTAGAGATACTTGGCTCCCTCCTCTATGTTGCAAAAGTTATCGCAAAGCAGGAAGGACTCGAAGAAGGCTATCGTATCGTCATCAATGATGGCCCTAGTGGATGTATGTCCCATTTTGGTGCCCTTAGATTAGAACACTTCTTCTTGACCACTTTTCTATCGGTGACCTGATATCCTTATTTGCAGGTCAATCTGTTTACCACATCCATGTCCATCTTCTTGGAGGAAGGCAGATGAACTGGCCCCCAGGCTAAGAAACTCCTTCTTGTTGATCAGTCGTCATGGCAAGGATGTTTGTTGCATCTCCATTGAATAATAGGTCCTGCGATTGACATAATACTTAGTACTAAACTTGTGCTATATCCATGGTGTTACTGGAACAATCCTTGTGTGATGTACAGACTTGGAACTTCGATCAGCTTGTCGTCCTCATTATTGATGAGTTCTGTGTTCCTACTAGCTGGTCTGATATTTTCCTGGTTTGAGTAGTCGTGGTGCCACAGGCCCACAACTACTGTAACCTGGCTATGAACCTGCTGGTGTGTGTCCCTTCCTTTGATCATGATGGTCAAGAGAGAATCAGTTGGTAGGATTTTTTAGGATCCTTTTAGGTTACGTGTTACTTCACTAATTCAACCTCAGCAATCCTGTGGATTATAAAATCTGATGATTAGACCCTAGGTCTCCCTGAGTCTTGATATGTGATGCTGTCCAGACTCTTCTCTGACAGCTTCAGTGTAGGGTGCAATGTATGTCAAACCGGCGAACGTGCTGGTGTGGTTGTAAGGCTTCAATTCCACCAGGGGAGCGAATTGGCCTAATAAGAACAGAGGCAACGTATCACTTTGATTGCCTCCTTAATCAATCTATATCTATACTCCTATATAGTGTACCAATCTGGAAGCAGACTCATAGTATCAATCTTAACCGTTGGTCCTGTAAATCTAACGGCTCAAAGTAGAGGGATTCGCAGTGAACAGTAGCAGGTGCCTCCACCCTATTCTAGAACCATCACGTCTGCCATACGTAAAAAAGGCACATGCCAGCCTTATACAGCCACGTACCTTCCATTTGAGCTGAAGCAAGTCTACAGCCAAGGGAATGGAGAAATGACTATTAAATGAGTGTGGGTCCTATTGGATACTTTTATTACATTGATTAATGTTTTTGTTTACTCTAATTTTTCTATTTATCACTAATAAATTTTAATGATTGCAGGTCCCACTGGGTACATTTTCCTTTTGACGTAAGTTAATTTTTTTTGTTCACTTATCAACAATTTAGGATTGCTCTTACGTTCGCATCCAAAATGTTCATGTGTCTTAGATCATTTTCGTAAAACACTCCAGAATTCAAGGGGCAAAAGGGCTCTATAATTATAAACGTGCATTGCACGTGTATGCATACTAGTAAGTATAAAGGCAGCCAACGAAAAATGTGCTCCCCGTCCTCTGTACGACCACAGCAGGAAACCGCGTTTGAAACAGCCAAACTCTTCTGTTTTTGACGTTGCTCGCCCTCTCACACAATATGTGCTACTCCTAATCTCAGGCAGTAACACTCACAGAACCACACGACACTGGGAGAACCACCCAATGCCAAGTCTTCGTGCCACGCTCGTGCACCTCCTCTCCTTCGTTGCCGACGCCGTCCACCGCCTCGTCAGGCTGGCGCGTCTGCCTTTGGCCGGCCCGCCCGAGCTGGAGCGTCCAGAGGTGGCGGCGGCGTGCTCAGCGGAGCTTAGCGATCGTGAGCTCCCCGTGGCACGCTACGGCGAGCAGTGTGGACCGGAGCAGGAGCGCTGCTGCGTGTTCTGCCTGAACGGCATCGAGGAGGGAGACGAGGTGAGGGTGCTCAAGTGCCTGCATCTGTTCCACCGTTGCTGCCTCGACCGGTGGTTGGCTGCGCGGCCAGGGGCGACGTGCCCGCTCTGCCGTGGCAAGCTCCTCACGGTCAAGGCCGCGCGGTGCCCCGGCGAAGAACAGGAGGACAGGAGCATCGAGGCGACGTGCATGGTCATGCTCATGGCGTACGTGCATAGGCGTACCTCGGCTCCGGCGGTTTAGAAATGTCAGGTGGACGGCGACGGGTCCAACCTGTCATGGATAGGATTCGTCCTGTCCGTCCTATCGGACTTATTGTGTCATAATATTTCATAGGAACTTTTTAACCTCCGGATGGATTTTTGTTTTTAAGTGACACACGAATCCTTGTAGGGGTAATTGATTCGCTGCACAATCTGCATGCAATACCGCCACAACGAAATCTGTCCCACAATACACCAGATATTTTGGCATCACAAACTCCAGTGTGAGATCACGCGGGGAGTGCCTAAGAAGCACGTATCAAGTTGAAGAGGGGGGGGGGAGATCATTGTTCTTTTAGGAGAGAATTCCTTAAAACTTTGTTCCTTATTTGACACTGACAAATTTTTTCTTCCCTATATGACCTCTGCCCAAGTTTTCTTTCCTTTGGTGACACTCTAATACATTTTCTTCACTAACGGTGTTAAAGAGAGGTGTGCAAAGACCTTTTTACCCTTGGCGTGCAAAAGTTTGTTCACTGATCCGGATTCAAAAATTTAAAATTTTGGACAGAACCTCCCCTCTTTTTGGACGCCATATCTCAGACAATTCACATATATGTATACAAAATGCATCAGAACAACTAACAGAAGGGTGCATGTATACAAAATGCATCATAACAACTACAGATGGGTGCATGTTCCCGCATACATCAGGACAAGTTCAACTGTAACACGTAATGTTAAATCCACAAATACATCACATGATCAGCACAAAAGAATGGACCCCTCGTGGCCATTATATGAGAATCACAGGCTGAGCCTTCTTCTACTTCTAGTGCTCATTGCCGGACTTGAAGGCTGCCATTTTTGCTTCGTGTGCCCATTGCTGGGTTGTCGAGTGGCACCATAGGGATCTTGTCAGCACACTTTTTATTTTTACTCTTGCTTGTTACCTTCACAGGAACATTTGTTTCATCGCCAGCCATAGGAAACTCGATGGAATTTGGTTCCGGTTGATTTGAGCCAGTTCTTGATCTACATTTATACATGTATGGCAGCAATAGTTGAGCAGCAATTGAAAACAAAAGCTAAACATAACATGTGAACTAATTTCAGAAACAATACCTCTTGGATCCAACCGATTCAGAATTGTCCCCTTTTCCCTTTTTGTTAGTTGTATTCTCCAAGCTTTTGCTATTGTGAGAAGGAAACCAATCAGCATACAGAAAAAGTTTTAGTTTAATTATATCTAAAATTCTGAACTAGTTGTGATGACCTGTTCGATGCTCCAGAACCAGTGCTCTCACGTTTTCCCTTTTTCTTAGTTGTAGTTTCCAAGCTTTGACTATGGTGAGAAGAAAGCTACTTAAAATTCAAACATTGCTTTGATGTAAACATGAGCGTAAGTGTAAAATTATTAACCTGGGGGAAAATACATTCTTGTAGGTGCTCCATCCTCGCAAGGCACAATGGATGTCTCCGTTGTTTTCTTCGTCCTCTTCTTTGGTGGTTCTCTACACAAACAACAATAAATTATTGAACATGTATAGCTGCAAGAATAATGCAAAAATGAGTAAATCTATATTACCGAATAGACATCATCGCAGCAATGTCCTCCGGGTTGCCTTTCTTACAACTGGGCCAATGATGCCCATATTCCTTGCAAACTGGACATAAGTGTTTGCCATTTTTCCTTTTCTTGTCACTGCAACCTTTGTACCTCTCAGTTCTAGGCCTGCCAGCCGTGGCCTTCAATAATGGAGGATGCATGAAGAATCCATGGTCGGATTTAGGCCATTGGGTCTTGTCAGGCATTGCAGGGATTAGGTGGGCATAAGCTGCTTTAAACTTGTCGACGGAGTAATACAAGTCCACATAGTCTCGTATATGTGCGTTGCTAAGTGATATGATGAATGCAAGAGCATGTTTGCAAGGTAGACCGGAAACTTGCCATTGTCTACAAGAACATGTCCTCTCTTGCAAGTTGACCACAAATCTAAAGCCACTACCACCTAATGCAGTCACTTCAGCAACTTCTTCTGAGCTTTCTACCACCTCCAAGTTTAATTCTCTAGTAATTGCATTCAACTTCTTAATTATGTGGGGCAGAATTAAAGCATCATACTTTGATACATTTCTCCTTCGATTCCACAATATCAGCATCAATTGTCTCACCTTATCAAAAAAGTCATCCAAGTTCAAGGACTTGTGGTGCTTAATCCAATTGTTAAAGGACTCAGCCAAGTTGTTGGTTACATAGTCCACCTTGCACATAGTTGAGAACTGACTTCTGGACCACAATCTATTGTGCCACTTTCTTACATATGCAGTTGCAGCTGGCTTTGTTGTCTCCATAGCAACCCAATGTTTATCAATATAATATGGGTTCCATGAGTAGGCAGCGGCTCAAAGGTGGTCATCAAACACCTTCCCATGGAACTTCTTCTTGAAGTTGGTCACCAAGTGATGGCCCTTCACGTAGTTACCTGCGTGAAAAGTAAATGGGTTAGGTTGAGACTCCAAGTGCAGAGTGTGTAGTAAGTGGAAGACGTGTTTTCCCCACGAGGGGTGACTCGAGGGTTTAATATCGAACTCTCGGGGAATCAGTAGTGAAGATTTATCTTTCCTATCCTTCTTTTGGTTACCTACAAAACAAAGTAAATGTTTTGGTCCTCAACCTCACCTAGTGGTTGTCAAGCACAAGGTGTGAGAATGATATCAAGATAATATGCAATGCAAACAAGAAATAAATATGCAATGGTGGTAAATAAATATGCAAGGATGGTGGTAGCAATGATAAATGATATTTTTGGGTTTTATATGATGAATGCAAGATGTAAAAGTGTTTTTGTATTTTCGGATTTTTAAATGGCAGAAAATGGAAAAGTGGTAAAAGTGTTGGAAAGGTGTTTCTTATGATTAAAAATGGACCGGGGTTCATGGTTTCACAAATGCACTCTCTCTTTAATAAAGTGGTAGACAATGGAACACTAGAGTTGACATATGAGATTGCAACACAACAGTTTAATGACAAGTTATAATTATATGGGCATCACGTCCTAACATAGAGACCTTTTGGTTATTAGTCTCTCTTATACTCCACCAAGATGCGAACTAAATCATAACACCTCAGTAATTAAGATAACTCAGAGTATAGCAATAAGTATCATGACATGAAGTTAAAATAAGAACATGCTAGATCTAGTCATGGAGGAAGTGGCAATGGTCACACCCACATCTCCGGTAGCATGGTATTTCTTTTTATCCCTAGTGAGGCAACAAAGTAAGGTAAATACCCAAGTGGATCGCAGAACTTTCTCTCACGTTCACTGCACTAGCCACCCCCCGTTACTCCAACTAATGCACACGTTCCCCCTCACACGCTCTCATAAACATGCTTGATCATGACAAGTAAATAAGAACGGGGTACATAATATGCATCTACTTTCATAACTGAAACAAAACCATTGCAATCTCAAACATATATTAACTCATAAAAAGATCCACCACAAAGGTATTACATAGATGACCGTAATCATGTTCAGCAGCTCATACGGTACTAATTAGTGAAGCTCAAGAGAGAGAGATACATAAGTTACTTCCACAAACCCATAGTCCAGAGGTGGACTACTCCCTCTTCATCATGGAGACGGTGGAGAAGTCGTTGGAGAAGATGGAGACCACGCCGGCAGCGCCCCGCCGGAGTTTTCCCCCTCCAATCTGCAACTCCAGGTCTCTGTTTCGGTGTTTCTGTGTTTCTGCGGCGCTCCTTCCAGAGAACGTCGGGGGACTATTTTTATAGGCGGTTTTAGGTCAAAACGGAGTCGGTGGAGGAAAGATCGACGGCAACGGAGCTCCGAGGCCAAAAGGGGGGTCCCACGCGGCCAGGTACTGGCCGCGTGGGCCCACTCATCGGCCCTCGGGCCTCCGCTTGTTTGCTTCCTTCGCTCCCACGCTTTGTTCCTTCCAAAAACTGATGCTCGTAAATTTCCAGGTCATTTGGACGTCGTTTGGGTCCCTGAAACATTAAAATATAGAAATAGGGTTTTCTGCCTGTGCAGGGTTAATTCCATAAAAATAGGAAACATATCAAATATTCCCAAAATCATTATAAAACAGTGATATAACCCTTATATGATGCAAATATGACTGGAATATAAGTAAAATAATGCAAAGTTCATGTATGCATTTTACATGCATCAACATCCCCAAGCTTAACCTATACTCGTCCTCGAGTATGAAGGTGATAAAACTAACATGGACTTTGCAATTTAATACTAACAATGGATATCAAAGATGATTACTATTGCTACATAGAGTCAAATGATTCATTCTTAAAAGGAGTAGCAATATGCAAGATAGTTTATGAAGTGATATCAAGTATTCAATGCAAGGATGTTCAATGATAATTCACAAAGTGTAACATAAGAAAAGTACTATGGACCACATGTATGCATAATGATAAGTAAGAACATCCTACAATGGTCATAGAGTATTGATGAAAATCTGAATATAAAAGGTGGACACTTTGGAAAGATATATATATGAGTAGAGGTAAAGCATGAATAATTTCATCTAACTTCTGAACTTCTCTACTTAAGTTAATGATTGTAATGTGGTAATCCTTGGTGTCAAGCTCTCATTCCCCTATCATAGCATCTTGAATGATTAAGTTTAAAGTGAAAGCAAATATGAGTAGTGTGCTTGACAAAGTACAGGTTGAAAGTCTCATGCCCCTTGAATACAAGTACCTACTCCATGTGTTACTCAACTTGGAAACAAAGCAAGTTCAAGTTAAATATCATTGTAAGTAATAATAGTATCATTAAGAGCGTCAACTGGGGTACCTCTTGTCCCAGGATATGGAACAAGCCCATATCAAAATGACAAGACAAACAAACACAATGAACAATCTCAACACCCTTTTTATTTACCATTGGATAGCTTTTTATTGTAAGGTGTATCACAGAAGGTTCACCATAGCATGTAAGTAAATTTCCACCATGAATGATGCATGGCTTAGATTAGCGGCCCAGGCGTCTCTCTAACCATTTATACAAACTCATTTAAACTCACTTCATTTCCACATTTATTTCACCCATGGTAAGCATCCATAAACAAAAGTACATGATATCAACTAAATGAATGAAGTGCATGTTGAAAGCTTGCCATGTGACAGCACATATGAGCTAACTCTCAACCAAAGACATTTGTCAAGCCACAACATCATAATTTTAATCACAATGGGTCATTTTTATTATGCAATGAAAGTAAAGTGTGCATCAAGTTCGAGAGAGCTATAACCAACTTTTCCCATAACAATCAATAACATAAGCATTTTCATTCAGAGGTATAGATAACACAAATATCATGATAAACATACTCGGAATAGCATAAAGCTAATAGGTAGATATGGTGGACTCACTGGAAAAACTTTGGTTGAAGGTGTTGGAAACAAGTTTTTGCTTGTTGGAATTTTTGGGCTAGCAAGAGGGAGAAAGTTGACCATCTAAATGCATGCATGAGTGTCCATAGAACTAACTAATCCATGTTAAACAAGTAAATAACATTCAGCATCAAAACATGAATAAAAGATAGCTCTTGATAAAATACTTGCAAATTATTACTCATTAACAAGCTCATGAATCATGCAACTATATGTATCTTTTAAAATCAACTCAACATCCCTTTTCCCAATCTTATAATAGCATCCAACATAATTCAACCCAAATTTCCAGTAGCTCTCTCATATATAAATGATAGTGTGGTGGTCTCACAAAATAAAAATCAAACCAAAACAAACAAAAAGACGCTCCAAGTTTATGCGATAAAGTGTTTCGATCGAAAAACAGAAGTTAGACGTGTGCAAACCGAGAGTGTGTAGGTCCAGTGGGGTTGTCTTCACATCCCCAAGCTTATGGTCTTCACCATCCTTGGATAGCTCTTGGTGCATCTCCTCTAATCCCTGTGAAAAAACTTCAAAACACCGTTTCTCCCATTTCTTTTTCTGTGGGGTGCATTAGTAGTGATAAACAAATAGATTTCTTGCTGCATATAATCCTTAGACAAAAATTCATATGAATGTCCAGAAAGTGTATAATGTTGTATGCCTACTCATAAACTCAATTGGATCAAAAAGATTCAAGTTAAAAGTTCTAAGCATGCATCAAACAAAATGGGACAGAATCTGTCCAGAAAAACAGCAGCAGCAAAACGTATTTTTCTACCCTACTTAACTTTGTCGAAAAATTCCGAAAAATTCATGCATACAGAGGATGAAAAGTTGCAACTACAGTTAAATATGAGCTCATTCGGAGTTACAGAATAAGAATTAAAAATCATACCGTGCACAGATTCGTGCAGGAATAAAATCTCCGAACGCTATAAGCAACTTTTCAAACCAAAATGAGTAAAACTTGGCACTTTATTAAAAATTCCAGAAACTAAACTAAACACTAAGTCTCTTGTTACAGCAAGAGGACACAAAGAAAATCACAAATAAAAACAACCGGGTTGCCTCCCGTAAAGCGCTTTCTTTATAGCCATATAGCTAGGCTTCTTACTTGATGTTTATTGTGGACGAAGCTCATGAGGGAGCTTGAACTTTGGTGTGTCCCTCTTCCTTGGGAAGTGTTCCATGCACTTCTTGTGTGGAAACTGAAACTTCACATTCCCTTCTTTTGAATCAATGATAGCACCTGTAGTACGAAGAAAAGGTCTTCCAAGAATAATTGGACTAGAGGTTTTATTCCCCATATCCATGATTAGAAAATCAACAGGCACAAATGTCATATGTAACTCTACCATAACATCACTTACTTTTCCTAAAGCATGTTTAATGGAATCATCAGCAAGTGCAAGTTCAATAGAGCATTTTTCAAGATTTTTCAATTCAAGTACTTCATATAGTTCTTTAGATAAAACAGAGACACTAGATCCTAGATCAAGTATAGCATGGTGTGTCTCTTTTCCAATGGTTACTAGACTTTGGGAATCCAATATCCCCAAGCTTAGGTGGTATCATAGCCTCTTGGTTGTACCTAGCAATCTTTTCTTTCAAGACATGATTAGCAATATAAGAACCAAAACCAGCTTGGTTAGAGTTGATGGAAGGATCACTTGCAAATTTTTGTAAGATAGATATTAATTCATGCAAGCTACAATTCTCTAAGTCAAGCAATGGTTCCTTGACTTCACTAAGCATTTTAACTTCCTCAACTTTCTTTTCTAACTCAATTAACAGAAGAGATTCATCATGTTCAGTTTTTTAACTTCTTCTTTTAAACCAACAAGTTGAGACATAAATGGCAACAAATATTCAGGATAGTTCAATAATTCATCAAGAGTTTCCTCCAAAGTAAGAGGCATTTTCAGCAATATTAATAGAATTCATTCCAACCACAGGTGGTGCTTGTGGTTTCCCTGCAGACATACTCAATAAAGTGGCTTGGTTATCAGCTAGTTTTGACAAGGCTTTGTCTAGTCCTGCAGTTTGGAGTTGTAAGCCTTTAATATCAGAACTAATAGAAGCAACAGACTTATTCAACTCTTGTATCATGGTATTATGACTAGCAACTTGTTCCATAAGAATTTTATTAGCCTCAAAATTATCATTACGTGGTGGCATAGGCTTCCAATTATTATCACTAGCATTAGGATATGGAATAGAAGGACGATTGTTGGGAACATATGGGGGTTTATTATAAGAGTTATAATTGTTGTTACCATACCCATTATTACCATAGTTCCTAATGAAGTTGACATCAATATTTTCAGGATTATTACCAACTAGTTCTTGCAAAGGCACATTTTCAATATTTTGTTTATTAATGAAAGCAAGAATAGTATCCATTTTAGATGACAAATCATTTGTTTCTTCTATGGAGTTCACTTTCTTAGAAGGATTAGGTGCTCTATCAGTATGCCATTGACTATAGTTTTGCAAAATACTTTCCAATATGTTCTTAGCTTCTACTATAGTTTTTCCCATAAAAGCACCTCCAGCAGCAGAATCAAGAATATTTCTAGACATGTAATTTAGACCATTGTAAAAAGAGTGTAATATGGTCCATTCGTTGACCCATGTGATGGACAAGTTCTAAGCATAAGTTTAATCCTATCCCAAGCCATAGCAACATGTTCATTTTCATTTTGCCTAAAAGAAAGAATGTTGTTTCTATTTTGCAAAATTTTAACAGGAGGATAGTATTTCTTAATGAAAGCTTCTTTTAAATCATCCCAAGTTTTAATGCTATCAATAGGTAATGAATGCAGCCACTCTTTAGCTTTTCCTCTAAGTGAGAAAGGAAATAACTTCAGTTTTAGAATATCACTTTCCACATTTTTAAATTTCTGCATGTCACATATTTCAACAAAATCATGAAGATGCATAGAGGCATCCTCCATAGCACTACCGCCAAATTGTTCCCTAGTTATCAAGTTCAACAAACTAGGACTTACTTCATAACTCTCAGCATTTATCTTAGGTGTGGCAATGGGCCTAGCAATAAATTGATCATTTGGAGTGTTTGTGTAATCACACAACTTAGTTCTTTCTCCCATTTTAGCAAGTTTTTATGTGTTTTTTAATTTTTTATGCAAAACTGAAAATAAATATGCAAACCGAACTAAAAATGCAAGACAATGACAAAACAAGATAAATTGCTTTGAAGGTAAAGATGGATAAGATGATGCTCACGTAGGTGCAACCTCCCCAAGCTTAGGTGTTAGCACAAGTTGGTGATGAAGTTGACTTGGTGAGATATCCTTGGATAAACCCGGCGCCAGAAAACAGAGCTAGTGCAGGGGACCCTTGGATAAACCTTTCAGCAATGATTCCCCGGCAACGGCGCCAGAAAACAGTCTTGATGGCCCTTCACGTAGTTACCTGCGTGAAAAGTAAATGGGTTAGGTTGAGACTCCAAGTGCAGAGTGTAGTAAGTGGAAGACGTGTTTTCCCCACGAGGGGTGACTCGAGGGTTTAATATCGAACTCTCGGGGAATCAGTAGTGAAGATTTATCTTTCCTATCCTTCTTTTGGTTACCTACAAAACAAAGTAAATGTTTTGGTCCTCAACCTCACCTAGTGGTTGTCAAGCACAAGGTGTGAGAATGATATCAAGATAATATGCAATGCAAACAAGAAATAAATATGCAATGGTGGTAAATAAATATGCAAGGATGGTGGTAGCAATGATAAATGATATTTTTGGGTTTTATATGATGAATGCAAGATGTAAAAGTGTTTTTGTATTTTCGGATTTTTAAATGGCAGAAAATGGAAAAGTGGTAAAAGTGTTGGAAAGGTGTTTCTTATGATTAAAAATGGACCGGGGTTCATGGTTTCACAAATGCACTCTCTCTTTAATAAAGTGGTAGACAATGGAACACTAGAGTTGACATATGAGATTGCAACACAACAGTTTAATGACAAGTTATAATTATATGGGCATCACGTCCTAACATAGAGACCTTTTGGTTATTAGTCTCTCTTATACTCCACCAAGATGCGAACTAAATCATAACACCTCAGTAATTAAGATAACTCAGAGTATAGCAATAAGTATCATGACATGAAGTTAAAATAAGAACATGCTAGATCTAGTCATGGAGGAAGTGGCAATGGTCACACCCACATCTCCGGTAGCATGGTATTTCTTTTTATCCCTAGTGAGGCAACAAAGTAAGGTAGAGATACCCAAGTGGATCGCAGAACTTTCTCTCACGTTCACTGCACTAGCCACCCCCCGTTACTCCAACTAATGCACACGTTCCCCCTCACACGCTCTCATAAACATGCTTGATCATGACAAGTAAATAAGAACGGGGTACATAATATGCATCTACTTTCATAACTGAAACAAAACCATTGCAATCTCAAACATATATTAACTCATAAAAAGATCCACCACAAAGGTATTACATAGATGACCGTAATCATGTTCAGCAGCTCATACGGTACTAATTAGTGAAGCTCAAGAGAGAGAGATACATAAGTTACTTCCACAAACCCATAGTCCAGAGGTGGACTACTCCCTCTTCATCATGGAGACGGTGGAGAAGTCGTTGGAGAAGATGGAGACCACGCCGGCAGCGCCCCCCGGAGTTTTCCCCCTCCAATCTGCAACTCCAGGTCTCTGTTTCGTGTTTCTGTGTTTCTGCGGCGCTCCTTCCAGAGAACGTCGGGGGACTATTTTTATAGGCGGTTTTAGGTCAAAACGAGTCGGTGGAGGAAAGATCGACGGCAACGGAGCTCCGAGGCCAAAAGGGGGGTCCCACGCGGCCATGTACCTGGCGCGTGGGCCCACTCATCTGGCCCTCGGGCCTCCGCTTGTTTGCTTCCTTCGCTCCCACGCTTTGTTCCTTCCAAAAACTGATGCTCGTAAATTTCCAGGTCATTTGGACGTCGTTTGGGTCCCTGAAACATTAAAATATAGAAATAGGGTTTTCTGCCTGTGCAGGGTTAATTCCATAAAAAATAGGAAACATATCAAATATTCCAAAAATCATTATAAAACAGTGATATAACCCTTATATGATGCAAATATGACTGGAATATAAGTAAAAATAATGCAAAGTTCATGTATGCATTTTACATGCATCACCAAGTGAAACATGCACTCCCTATGTTCCACCTCTGGGAACACTTCTTTTACCCCGGTCATTACTGCCTGGCCAGCATCGGTGCAAATGGTTAAACCTGTTGGTGATCCTATGGCCTGTTTTAGCAATTGCATGAACCAGGTCCAATTATCATTAGTTTTCATATCACTGTCATAGTAATGAACATGCGCAACTTCCAAATAACGTGGCGGGTACTCCAGTTTAATTGATTCAACCAGATTTTTATAATTTGTCAAGTCAGAATCAATAGCCTTCTCAAAATAAAAACACTTGATCTCTTTTCTAGCTTTTCTTGGGTTGCCAAGCATTCTAATTTTCAGCAGATAAGTTGAATTTGGATCCATCCTATACACAGAACAACCTACGCATGAGTGCTACTGCATAATCTGCTCATCAATCTGCATGAGGAAGAAGAGGAGGAAACACTCACCCTGCGTCGTGGCCAAAGCCCGCATCCGCGCCCAGCCTAGGAGAAGAGCCCGCAGCCACCCCGGCTGAGCTCGCCGAGAAGTGCTCCACAGCCGCGTCGTGACCTCCCGACGCCGTGCATTGGCCATCCCCAGCCCCACTGGGTCGCCGTCCGCCGTGCCGCCTAGGTCGCCGTCCGCCGCTTTCCTCGCTCCGACCTGGGCCGTGAGCCCCACAGCCGTGCCCTGGCAGTACGCAGCCCCGCCTGGGTCGCCGTCCACATCCCTGCCTGGGTCGCCGTTCGCCGTGCCACCTAGGTCGCCGTCGGCCGCTTTCCTCGCTCCGACCTAGGCCGTGAGCCCCGTGATTGATGACGTGGATCACACGTTCGTTGGGAGACCCCAAGAGGAAGGTATGAAGCAGTGTAGCAGCAGTTTTCCTCAGTATGAAACCAAGGTTTAATCGAACCAGTAGAGCAAGAAATCACTTCTGAAGGTTGTCAGTGGTGCGCTGACGTGAAACCTACACACAACACAATCAAACTACTTTGCCCCAACGAAACAGTGAGGTTGTCAATCTCACCGGCTTGCTGAAAACAAAGGATTAAACGTATGGTGTGGAAAATAGTAGTAAATTGCAGAGAATGAAAAGAAACAATGTTTGTAGTTGGTTGTATTATCAATGTAAAAGAATGGACCGGGGTCCACAGTTCACTAGTGGTGTCTCTCCATAAAAGATAACTAACATGCTGAGTGAACAAATTACAGCTGGGCAATTTACAAAATATTGAGCGCATGACAATGCATATATATGACATGATGATTACTATGATATTCATGTGGGCATTACGACAAAATACATAGACCGTTATCCAACAACGTCTATGACTAATAATCCACCTTCAGGTTGTCATCCGAGTTCCCCGTTGGTATTAAGTTGCAAGCAACGGATAATCGCATTAAGAATGTGCGTAATGTAAACAAATGCATTAGACCTAACGGCGCACCCTTAAGCCAAGCATCGGTTATTTTATCCCTAGTGGCAATAGCACATCCACAATCTTAGAAGTTATTGTCACTCTCCCAGATTACCGGAGGCATGAACCCACTATCTAGCAAAAATACTCACTCTTGGAGTTACACGCATCTACTAGTAACGGAAAGCATGCAAGATCATAAATAACATATAAGATAGATTGATAATCAACTTGACATAGTATTCAATATTCATCGGATCCCAGCAAACACAACATGTAGCATTACAATAAGATGATCTTGATCATGATAGGCAGCTCACAAGATCTAAACACGATAGCATAAAGTGGAGAGACAACCATCTAGCTACTGCTATGGACCCGTAGTCCAAGGATGAACTACTCACGCATCACTCCGGAGGCAGGCATGGTGATGTAGAGCCCTCCGGTGATGATTCCCCTCTCCGGCAGTGCCGGGAAGAGCTTCTGAACCCTCCCAAGCTAGGGTTGACGACGGCGGCGTCTCTGGAACTTTTCGTGGATAATGGCTCGGGTATTTAGGGTTTTCGCGTCGGGATGAATAAATAGGCGAAAGGGCGGCGGCTGGAGACGCCCGTGGGGCCCACACCACCCCAAGGCGCGGTAGGGGCCGCGCAGCCCCATGGTGTGCCTGCCTCGTGGCTCCCCTCCGTCTCTCTTTTGTACTCCGTGTACGTGTTGAAAAAATAGGAGGTTCTGTTCAAGTTTCGTCCAATTCCGAGAATATTTCCAGACTAGCTTTTCTGGAATACAAAAACACCAGAAAACTGGAACTGGCACTGTGGCATCTTGTTAATAGGTTAGTCCCAGAAAATGCATAAAAATGCTATGAAGTGTATATAAAACATGTAACAATTGGTATAATATCAACATGGAACATCAGAAATTATAGATACGTTTGAGATGTATCAAGCATCCCCAAGCTTAGTTCTACTCGTCCTCGAGTAGGTAAAACAATAAAAAAAAAATAATTTCTGAGGTGACATGCTACAATCATAATCTTGATCAAATAGTATTGTAAAGCACATGTTATGAATGAAGTGATCCAGGTCAATGGTCTATAGTTTGCTAGCAAGTAGATAATGTGAAAGAGCATAATTTGCTCTTACTCATATTTTGGTGATGTTGACAATACAACATGTGCCCCTAACTCCTTGTTTAAGTGTGATCAGGTTTATGCAATCATCTCCGTTGATATCGCATCGAGAAAAGGAAGAGAAGGAGTTGTCTTTGGGTTCGAGCGGTAGTACCGCCCCTTCGGGCGGTAGTACCGCTTGGTACTCTTTGCCAAAAGGCAGGCGGCAGTACCGCTCGCGGTACCGCCCAAAGGTGGTTCTGGCGACCATGTGCGGCAGTACCAGCGGTACTACAGGCGGTAGTACCGCTGGCCCAGGTTGGTCAGCGCTGGTGGTTGACCAGCTCAGCGGCTGTACCGCTCGCGGTACCGCTCCTGAGGGCGGTAGTACCGGCACTTCGGGCGGTAGTACCGGCACTTCGGGCGGTAGTACCGCTCCTGAGGATTCCAGGCGCAGTCAGCGCGCGCTGGTTTGACCGTGGCGCAGAAGGCGCCAGCGGTAGTACCGCCCGGCGCAGCGGTACTACCGCTGGCTCGGGAAAAAGGTCTCAACGGCCAGATTTTTGTGAGGGCTATTTAATACCCTCCACCTACCTCCAGCCTGGTAGCTCGCCCAAACTTGAAGACTCCATTATTGCAAGCTCAAGAATCACTAGATCTCCCAATCCCTCCACCCAAACTCGTTGATCTTTGGAGGATTGAAGGAGAAGGCCCGGATCTACATCTTCACCAAGCCGTTCTTCATTTCCCCCTCATTTACTTGAGGGCCCCTTGGCTAGGATTTCCGTTAGGAAAACCTAGCTTCTTGTTGTACTCACATGTTGTCTTTGTGACAGATTTGTAGCTGTTCGGGAGCCCCCAATCCGCTTGTGGGTTGCGCCCCGGATCGTTGTTGTAAGGGCTCCGGATTCCGCCTTGAAGGATTCCGATAGTGGAAGGTGAACAAACCTTTGTGGTGCGGTTCATCGGAGAAGAAGGTGCGTCCGCCTTGTGTGGCGGTTGAGTTTTGACCTTCGTGGTAGCTCACACCTCTCCAACGAGACGTACTCCCTAAAAAGGAGGAACTCGGGCTTAATCGTGTCTCCGCGTGCTTTCACTCCGGTTACTTCTATCCTCGTTTACCATCTTTACTTAGTGTACCTTGCTTAGTTGCTAGTTTGTCTATAGGTAAATTCACAGTTGCATATCTAGAGAATTTACCTTTTGTGTCAGCCTAAATTTAAAAAGTACTAAAATTGAAGTAGCACCTATTCACCCCCCTCCCCTCTATGTGTCATACGATCCTTTCATAATGAGCAAACAACTGAATCATATAAGCAAAAACTTTTCATGAATAGTACTTTCGAGACAAGCATACGATCCTTTCAATTGGTATCAGAGCCTCGCTCTCTTGTTGTGCTTAACCGCTAAGAGAAGTATGACACGAAGTGAGGATGACCCGTGGATGACAAGCCACTACGGCATCCATGGCCGATCTCAAATTGATGGAGACATCTTTGATATCGTCATGGATACCAAATTTGCCGAGATGCATGAGTTGATCACACAACTCGCAAGTGGCAAGGTTCCTAAGGAGACCACCCCTCTAGAGGGACTCCGCTACCTCCCATGACGGTGATACCGAGGAGGAAAAGGAGGAAAAGAAAGGGGTTGAAGATAAAGAAACCGACCCTAAGAAATCTTCCACATCTACCACCACTCCCGAAGGTGGGAAGCCGGAGTACCATGGGGTTCCCTTTGTGTACTCTCCCGACCCACCTATCCATCATACTCGCATAAACCCCTTGGGTCCACCTCCTAAACTTAATGCATTGGGTTTTGCTACTTGGCAACACTTAATGAAATCTCATATCAACAGTTCCTCTATCGAGCTTTGGAGGATCATTCAGAGGGATACAAGGCCGTGAATCCTAACAATTGACAAGAAGAGAGGTGGCGAGAAACAACTCAATGCTTCCGCTCTCCACATGATTGAACTTGCCGTTGGAGAAAGTGGTCTTCATCACATTCAAAGTCTCCACCGCCAAAGAAGCTTGGGAGTGCCTTGAGGTGGCATTTCTTGGAAATGAAAGCATGAAGAGGAATATATATGATGCCTTGAGCAATGAGGCCGAAGGTTTCTACATGTTTGATAATGAAACTCATGAGGAGATGTATGGAAGACTCCACATTCTTGCCAAGGCCTTTCATAATGTTGGGGCAACCTATGTGGATGATGCTTGGATCAAGAGGAAGTATGTGAATGCTCTCATGCCCTTCGAGCCCGTTGAATTGAAGGCCATACAAGGAAAATACAACTACCTTGAGATGACATTCAATGAAGTTATGCAAGAGATGCAAGCCTCGAAGGTTGCCACCAAGAATGCCCTAGACAACCGTGCTAGGGCCATGGGAATGAAACAAGGTCCCTCTTTGATTTGAAGGCCAAGGTTGTGTGCCTTGATGAACATGATGGAGTTGAAGCTGCCCGAACAACCTTCCTCCGATGAACTTGAACCAGCCCTCCATGGTCACATAGCTCTTGCAACAAGGACATTTTGGAATGACCGGCCAAGGCAAAGGCTCAACTTGATCGAACAAACAATCCAAGTGGGAAGAAGGAGTTTGCTAATAGGATAAAGACTTGCTACAATTGTCATAACAAGCATCACTTCATCAAAGATTGTCCATATGAGAATAGAGAGCAAAACGGTGGAAGGCTTGTCCTCAAGGGCGAATCAAACATAATACAAAAGAAGCCTTTTGCCAAGAAGAAGTCATTCTTCAAGAAAGCACCAAGAAATTTGATGATGACTCAAGAAGAATATCCTTCGAGGATTCCGAAGAAGAAGAAGAGCCCACTCGTGAGGTGGCCGCATTGGCCATTGTATCAACTCCACCTCCTTCTCTCTTCGAATCCCCCAATGAGAACCTCTCCATCAACACCGCTCGTTGCCTCATGGCTCACGTCACCGAGGTATCATCTTCTACTCCCAAGACTATGCATGAAATAGATGATAAAATAGTCTTGTGATTAAGAAAGAACCTGTTGCTTCCGATACTATTGTGGCTAACTTGCAAGGTGAAACTAAGGCATATGTTGAGTCTCTCTTGAGACACTTGATGCGGCCGAAGAAATCCTTGATGACAAGGGAAAAAATTGAGAGAGTGGATTCTCTCACCATAGCTGTCGCAACAGTGGAACATGGGGTTCCCCTAGTACTGCCAAGTGGGTCCACCCCATGTGGGCCCAAGATGAAGATGGACAAGACCAAGACTCAAGTCAAGCTGGCGGGTTCACCGTCAAGACACGCATGGCCTACGTCGACAAAGGGCTCCGGTCCTGGGGACCTTCCGGGTCCCCGAATCAAGCAAGAATGCCAGGAAGGACCGAGAGCCCGAGTTCCTGGCAGGAGGCCAGGCTCCCTCTCGGGTACTTCCCCACGTTCCTGTGGATAGCACTCCACCTCACCGTGGAAGACTTGGGAAGCAAGGCGAAGGCAGCGCGGGCGGGAAGCACGTCCCGTGGTGGTGTCAGCTCCTGTCCACCCCAAGGCGGACGCTCCCACCTAACCAAAGGAGACGCTAGGCTGAGGAGAGGCCACGTCTCCCCTAACTAGATGAGGACGGTCCTTCACCCCGAAGGTCCCTCACGCCCCTCACGTGACCCTGTGGCAACCCCTTAGACTATAAAAGGAGGACCAAGGCACGGAGGAGGGGGAGGTCGAACCAAGGACGAACACAAGCTAGAACCAGAGCAAGACTAGACTAGGCTGCGAAGGTAGAAAGGAAGGTGATCTTCTCCGGGTCAGGATCTGTCCTTCTTCTACCTCCAGCCAAAACCCTTCCGGGTACCCTGTCGGGAGGTTCCATTGAAAGCCACACTATGAAGAACCCATCAATCCAGACATGCAGGAGTAGGGCTTTTAGCCTCCGGGCGGCCTGAACCTGGGTAGCTCCTTGTGTCCCTTTGGTTGCATGCTTTGATCGTGGAGAGGAGAGCTTGATCTAGACTCCGCCCAAGAAGACGATTCTCAGCCTCCTTCGCGCCCCGTGCCGAACCTAAAAGGGGGGTATCCTATACTCCCGGTGTCCGTGCAACGAGACACGACAATAGCATCCTTGAATGCTTCCATAGAATCCTTGAATGCTTCTCTTGAAGAAGAGAGTGAATATAGAACTTCTCTTGAGGAAAGAATTGAGTCTCTTGATGATAAAAATGATGAAATAATTGCTAAAATCATTAAGGATAGAGACCATGTGACGAGGTGTGGACTCGGCAAATCCCTGAGTTGTGTACCCCGGGTTGATTGAGGGGGAGAGAGATGAGCGCTGGTGATCACGACGGCTGACAAGCAAGGCGTTTACCCAGGTTCAGGCTCCCGGAGGATAACACCCTACTTCCTGCTTGTCTGGTTATTGATGGTGAGCTGTGGCTACAATGGCGAGATGGCAATCTCGCTAGGGTTTGTGTGGCGGCTATGAGCGTACCCTAGACGAAGGACCCTCCTAGCCTTTATATGGTAGGCTAGGTCTCAGGTGATCGGTGCCGATGGCGCTTACAAGCATGGCGGGGTCGCATGACCTAGCGTCGACTATCTTGGGCCGCACGTCGTCCTTGTTGGGCCTTCCTTGGGCCCTTGTCATAAGGTTGATGGGCTTGGCGTGACCCAGGTATCCCCACCGTGGGGTAGTCGAAGAGTGACCCCACGACAGGAGCCCCGAGTGCTTAGTCGAATCGTAGAGTCGGGTAAAGGACTCCTTCCTCCTGGGCACGCCGTCGGGTTCCTGAATGAGATGAGTAAAATTGGTCGACTCCTGCCGTTCAGGGCTTATGGAGGATTCCTTAGTCGAACTGTCATTTCCAGGGTAAAATACGTGAGTACAGCCTTAGTTGGTGATTTTCGACTGCTATTGTTATGAGTCACTCGGGAGCGCGAACAGCGCTCCCGATGGGAGTAGCCCCCGAGATTAAGCTGAATTGCTTGCAATTGAGGTTAAACTCAATTTTTCTTCAGTCGAAAAAGCCCGCTCCCGATGGGAGTAAAGAAGGGACTCTACTTGGAGTCGCGACTGGCTTTGTGTGACTTACTGTGTATTCGGCGGTTTGGCTTACTGCAGGAGTTTGTTCAGCACTTGTAGCTTACTGGATGTTCTTGCACTCGAATGAAATGTTCGAGTTCTCAATCAGCTCGTTGGCTTACTGTACGAACTTATTCAGCTCTGAGAGCTTACTGAATTTTCTTTGCACTCGAATGAAATGTTCGAGTTCCCCATCAGCTCGTTGGCTTCCTTCGCCTTCGTGGTTGACGTCAGCGCTGACGTTTTTGACGCAGTCTGTGTCGATGGGACGTGACAGTGCGGTCCCACTGTCAGTATTGGCTGGAGACAGTGGTTGCCGCTTTTTTCTGACCGTTGGGCGCGAAAATTTCGCGATGTGATGATGGCGCCTTGATTCCCGCGCGTAGTGGGCGGCGTGGCCGTCGACGGTTGCTATCTCCGTGCGACACGTGGACGGCCAGATGATGTTGCGGAGAGCGGTTTCCGCAGGGATGGCCAGGATTAACTGACGCGCGGTACTTAATTTTCACCGCGGCGGTGAACAGTTCATCCATCCCCATTCCGTCATCGTCTCCACTGCTTCGTTTCCACCATTGTTGCTCCTCTGCTAGTTCCTTTCCCCCACCCTCCATGAGCAAGGCCGTGATGAAGAGGGGAAAGCTGCTGCTGGCGCCGACGCCGCCGCCGAGGCGAGCGTGATGAAGAAGCCCGACGGCGATTGGGTCAAATCGTCGGTGAAGAAGGCCGACCTCGAGGCCCTCGCGCGCAGGGGCTGCTGCCGCCGGTAGACCAGGCGCGGTGCGCGCTCCAGGGAAAGAGGTATTTCCCGCTCCTCGCGAGGGGGAACGCGTTTGCTTCGTGGATTTTCTTCCGCGGGGTTTCGGGTTCCCCCTCCACGATTTCGTCCGTGGTCTCTTGTATGCTTATGGGATTCAGATCCACGATCTGACTCCCAATAGCGTCTTGAGCATCGCGAGCTATTTCGTGCTCTGCGAGTGCTTCCTGGGATCGCCCCCAACTGGCTGTTGTGGAAGTCGCTATTCCTCGTCAGGAGGAATGTGGGGAAGAGTAAGCAGGTGTACCCGTTGGCGGCTTCGGCATCCAGGTGCGTGGCGACACCTCCTACTTCCAGATGAAGAAGTCCGACTCCGTCCAGGGCTGGCGGAAGAAGTGGTTCTACATCAGGTGCGACCAAGCAGGGCTTCCTGGATTCGCGGCTGATCGCGAGTTGCGGAAGACGAACGCGTGGGCGCACCCGCTGTCGAAGGAGGACAGGGAGGCGATTCAGCCCTTGCTGACGCTACTGCGTGGCCTTCTGAAGAGTCTTGGGCGCGAGACAGGTGGAATTCACCTCATCGCCACCTTCTTCAGGCTTCGGGTGCAGCCGCTGCGCAGTCGCGTCCACCCCATGTGGGCGCGTGAGGATGCTGGCAATGAGCTTGATGATGACACAGTCGAGTCGAGGGTGAGGAGCATCACCAGTCTCCGAGCCGCTGACCCGTGCAACGTCAAGTGCCCAGTCGAGCCATATGGGCCTAACAATCCTGTACCTGAGGTGAGCTTCGCTTGCTGTGTCTTGCATCTTCTGTTGAGTCGTTTTGCTTGACTCGAATTCTTCATTTGCTGGCAGGGTCGTTCGAGCTACGTCAGTCTCCCTCCGTTGATGGAGAACGGACCTCACGAAGAGGCAGAGTTCCCCGAGGACGAGGGTGATGACGATGAAGTTCCCTCCGCCACCTCTCCGAGTGAAGAGTTGGAGGATGATGAAGACGAGGAGCCGCTGCGGAAGCGGCAGAGGCGAAAGGGTGGCGACGCTGGTTCTGCCTCGTCGCCTGTGAAGGAGGCGGGTGTGATCGAGGAAGAGACGAGCGAGTCCTCCTCGGGTACTAAGCACCCGAGTGATCTGGCGGAACCGTTGGTCGTGCCTCCACTCGGCTCTGCGCCGCCGATCGAGTTTGCGAGGATGGCTTCCGTCTCCTTGGGGAGCGAAGATGATGATGTAGTCAGGTTAGTCGCGTAACCTTTCCTTTGTTTTTGTCGAGTGTGCTTTTTCACTTGCGGGTCCTTGAATTGAGAGTTCTTATGACAGCGACCGTACCGGCGCTGCTGTTTCCTCCCCTCGTGAGATGGAGCACACTTCTGCTCCCATGATCGAGCAGACTGTGAGGACGCCCGGAGAGGAGGCTCTGGCGGGTGACGTTTTGGCCTTGAAGGCTTCGACCTCCGCCGTGCCTGAGAGGCCTGCTGATGCGACTCCGGTTGACGCTGGGCTGCTTGAGCATGTAAGTGTTCTTCGATTCCTTCTGCAAGATCTGCTTCGGGTGCGCGTACAGCGCTCCCGATGGGAGTAGCCCCCGAAGATGCGCGTGACTGGAACAGTCGGGCGCAGATTGATGTCTTGTGTTTCCTGCAGCCATTTTATCGCCAGCAGATGGAGGGAGCCGCGACCTTCGTTCGCATGGAGCAGGAGAGGGATCAGCTCCGCGCTGCTCTGGAACAAGCGAATAGTAAGTATGAAACCTTGTGTTCGAGGATTGCTTCGACTGCCTTTATTGCTAACTTTGTTCCGTTGATCCGTAGGCGAGAAGGAGAACATGAAGGCGCGGGTCGCAAAGCTGGAGAAGTCACTGGGTGAAGCCCAAGAGCGGGAACAAGCTCGGGATGCTCTGGAGAAGACCCAGATCGACCGCTTGCTCGCACTCGCGGATGTTGTTGGAAGTAAGTTTTTCGGCTTCATGCCTACTTTGTCTTTTGTCGACTTCTGGCGCCTTATGGGTGTGGATTTCCTTTCGGCAGAGAATTGCGGAGGTGCTCCTCCAGAAGGGACTTCTAGCGAGAGTGTCGGTTTGGCGCAGGCTGTTGGCTTCGTCGACCGCGTCTGCGCATATGCATCGGCAGCGCTGCAGCAGTCGGCGGCGGCCCTGCAGAAGTCGACGGAGGCCTTAGCGACTGTGCACCGGAACATCTTTCCGAACCAGCCACCACCAGCTGCTGTTGACGCACTCGCGGCTCCATTCGAAGGCAATTCGAATGTCCTGGCGGACTTCACGCGCGCGCAGACGGTACGCGGCTCAGAGCTCACTTTCAGCTGCTTCTTGGTCACCAAGTCGTAGGTGATTTTGAGAAGGTTGTCAGCGACTTCCCTCGGAAGCCTGATGGCAGAACCGCGTCCCTTAGCGGTGTGAAGGTGCAGGCGAGCCAGCTAGCTGCGAAGTTGGTCGCCACCTTCGAGAGGAGAATTGCCAAAGCTGCAGAGTTGGCTGCTAGGAAGAGCCGTTCCCAGTCTGAGTCTGTAGTGTAGACTTTTTCCTTTTAGGACTGTGCTTCTGCTTTTGGGCTTGAGTCTGTAATGCACTTTATATTGTGCGAGTGAACATGCTGATGATGAAATGTGAATTCACTCCCTCGGGGGTGCAGTCGCCGAGTATTTTTTGATATCTGGCTTGAATGAATTATGTTGATTCTTTTCCTGGCTTGACGCTGTCGATTCTTGGCAGTCTGATATGGGCGAAGCTCCTGATGTTGCTGGAACGACTGGCGCGGCGATGAGGAAGATACCACTTCGGCTGCGCCTACTCGTCGCCGCCGTCAAGCTCCTCCAGCTCCTGTGCGAAGCGTAAACGACCAGAGAGTGCTCACCTTCATGAGGAACAAGGTGGTTGAGCTCGAGTCGAAGTTGAAGAATGCTGAGTTGGAGCTGGAGCGATTGAGGTCGCGGCCCGTTGCGCCGTTCTCCCAGCGTGAAGAATTTCTGCTTGGCGAGATGGACTGATCGGTCGACAGTTGCAAGGTTGGACTCTTAGCGTTTTTCCTTCGGCTTCTGTGTCTACTTGCTATGCTCAATGCTTGGCCTTGATGCAGATGTCAACTCTGACCTGACGGCGGAGCAGCTTCGAGTGGACGAGCGGGTAGAGAAAGAGGCCGCCGGCGACTCACCCGAAGCGCGCCACTTTTGGTCAAACAAGTCCAGAGGTAGTATACTGGCACGAATGCTGGATCGTACCTGGCGGGCTGCTGTACTCTTAGAAGGTTGCAGAAAAACCCTCTGGCAGATCAACAAGGTGTACTTTCCTCACAACGAGCAGCCGAATGGACTAACTGCGCTTCTGGAGAGGTTCCGTGAAGGCGGTGCGTTGAAGGAAGTCGTGCACGCTCAACTTGTTGCCGGGGCGAACGTGGCGTTGGCTTATGTTCGAATGCACCGGCCTAATCTTCCATTGCACAAAGTGCTTGACGGATTGCCTGGAGAGGGTGAGTATGCCGATACCCTTGCGGCTGCGCGCCAGATGATTCAGCAGGTCCAAACTTCAGCGAGCACCTTGTTGGGCCACTCGATGCGCCAAAGGGCGAGCCTGTAGAATAGTAGCACTGGAGTGCTGTTGTATAGCGTTAGCTTGTAAAAGAAATTTTTCCAAGTGGAAATATGAGTGTATGTATGTCGAGGTGGGGGTAGCCCCCGAGTTAGTAAATTGTATCTTGTAGCCGTCTGTGAACCTGTATGGCGCAGCCCCCGAGCGGATCGGGTGTGGCCTAGGATTTTGTGAGTTTAGACGCGTGCGGCGTAGCTCCCGAGTGTTTCGAGTACGGTCGAGGATTTTTTTGAGCTAGACCTGTATGGCGCAGTCCCCGAGTGCGTCGGGTGCGGCCTAGGCTGGACTTGGACCTGTATGGCGCAGCCCCCGAGCGCTTCGGGTGACGACCAAGGTTTTCGACTTGGACCTGTATGGCGCAGCCCCCGAGTGCTTCGGGTGCGGCCTAGGTTGGCTTGGACCTGTGTGGCGCAGCCCCCGAGTGCTTCGGGTGCGGCCTAGGTTTTCGACTTGGACCTGTGTGGCGCAGCCCCCGAGTGCTTCGGGTGGCGGCCAGGATTTTTCGAGTTGAACCTGTATGGCGCAGCCCCCGAGTGCGTCGGGTGCGGCCTAGGTTGGACTTAGACCTGTGTGGCGCAGCCCCCGAGTGCTTCGGGTGGCGGCCGAGGATTTTCGAGTTGACCTGTATGGCGCAGCCCCCGAGTGCGTCGGGTGCGGCCTAGGTTGGACTTAGACCTGTGTGGCGCAGCCCCCGAGTGCTTCGGGTGGCGGCCGAGGATTTTTCGAGTTGAACCTGTATGGCGCAGCCCCCGAGTGCGTCGGGTGCGGCCTAGGTTGACTTAGACCTGTGTGGCGCAGCCCCCGAGTGCTTCGGGTGGCGGCCGAGGATTTTCGAGTTGAACCTGTATGGCGCAGCCCCCGAGTGCGTCGGGTGCGGCCTAGGTTGACTTAGACCTGTGTGGCGCAGCCCCCGAGTGCTTCGGGTGGCGGCCAGGATTTTTCGAGTTGAACCTGTATGGCGCAGCCCCCGAGTGCGTCGGGTGCGGCCTAGGTTGACTTAGACCTGTGTGGCGCAGCCCCCGAGTGCTTCGGGTGGCGGCCGAGGATTTTTCGAGTTGAACCTGTATGGCGCAGCCCCCGAGTGCGTCGGGTGCGGCCTAGGTTTATGTTGCTTTTTGACTGAAAAAGTAAAGGGAGAGCTTGTTCCATAAATCACTTCATTGATTTTTGCGAGCAGGCCGCCTCATTAAAACCCTTCCAGTCCCCTCAGGTACCCTGGTAAGGGAAAGAGTGCGTCTGAAACCTGCCGCCTTGACATGTATGCTTTGTTACAACGGGGGAGTCGACTAGGCATAGAAGCGTCGCAGCTGCGCACATTCCATGGGTTGTGGCAGACTGTTCCTGTCTTCGAGTCCTTCAGGCGGTAAGCTCCTCCGCCGATTGCTTCTGTCACAATGTATGGGCCCTCCCATGGGGAGGCGAGCTTGTGCACCTTCTTCTGTTTGAGGCGAGGACAGGTCGCCTGGAACGAAAGCTCTGGCCGCAGTCGCCGTCCGTGGTAGTTGCGCAGGTCCTGCTGGTACACGCTGAGCGGTGAGGGCGATGTCGCGTGCTTCGTCCAGGTGTCCATGTCGTCCTCGAGTGCTTCTTCTGCGTCAGACTCGTCGTAGGCCACCACTCGAGGTGCGTCGAACTTGATGTCGCAGGGCATGACGCCTCTGCACCATAACCATGAAGAATGGCGTGTACTGGGTTGATCTGTTCGGTGTTGTGCGTAGGCTCCAAAGCACAGAGGCAGCTCTTCGACCCAGGCGCCTGCGGCGCGCTTCAATGGTACTCGCAGGCGCTTCTTGATACCCTTGCAGACTAAACCATTGGACTTTTCGACTGCCCATTGGATTGCGGGTGCGAGACTGATGCGTAGTTGAGCTTGATGCCTTGTTCGGAGCAGAAGTCCTTGAATTCTTCGGCTGTGAAGTTCGTGCCGTTGTCGGTGATGATGCTGTTCGGCACCCCGAACCTGAAGATGATGGACCTGATGAAGTTAACTGCTGAGGATGCAGTCGAACTTGTGATAGGCACGGCTTCGATCCACTTCGTGAACTTGTCGACTGCCACCAAGAGATGCGTGTGTCCTCCTGGCGAGGACTTCTTGAGTGGACCCACCATGTCGAGCCCCCATTGAGCAAAGGGCCAGGCAAGTGGGATGGTCTTTAGCGCTGAAGCTGGCGCGTGCGGCTTGTTGGCGAACTCCTGGCAGCCGAGACATTTCCTCACGAGTTCTTCTGCGTCTTGCATTGCGGTGGGCCAGTAGAACCCGGCTCGTAAGGCTTTGGCCACTAAGGCACGACTGCTGGCGTGATGCCCGCAGGTGCCTGTATGAATTTCGAGTAGGATGGCTTGACCGTCGACTGGATCAACGCACCTTTGCAGGACTCCTGAGATGCTTCGCTTGTATAGTTCCCCCTTGATGATGGTGAAGCCTTTCGAACGGCGAATAATGCGCTTGGCTTCGACTGAGTTGACTGGCAGTCTCTGGTGCAGCATGTACGCCAGATATGGGCTCGTCCAGGTGGGCTCGATGAGCAGAACCTCCATTGGCTCCTTCTCTTTGCCTGGCGGGTCGGCGGTGCTCGTTGATGGTGTGGAGGATCCGGGCGTGGGTCGAAGTTTGACAGACCGCTGCGTGATGCGCTCAAGGAAGACGCCGGGTGGCACCTGCGCCTTGTCTGAGCCCAGGTTGGCGAGGGCGTCGGCTTCCTCGTTGCTTTCGCGGCCGATGTGCCGCAACTCGCAGCCGTCGAAGGTGCCCTCCAGCTGGTTGTACAGGTCTCTGTAGGCGATCATGTTGTCGGCGATGGCGTCACAGGCCTTCATGGTTTGCTGCACGACGAGGTAGGAGTCGCCGTAGATCATGAGGTGAGTGGCGCCGCAGTTCTTGGCCATTCGCATGCCATGGATTAGGGCTTCGTACTCAGCCTCGTTGTTGGAGGGTGTTGGGAAGTCCATCTGTAGCACGTACTTCAGCTTGTCGCCTTTGGGGGAGATGAGGATGACTCCTGCCCCGGCTGATCTGAACTTTTTGGAGCCGTCGAAGTACATTGTCCATGCGTTGGACAGGTCGGGGACATCTGGCAGCTGGGCTTCTATCCACTCGGTGGTGAATTCTGGGAGCACTTGGGCCTTGATTGACTTCGGGTGAGCGTATTTCAGCCCCCAGGGTCCTAGCTCGACGACCCACTTAGCGACTCGTCCTGTCGCGCATTGGTTGGTCAGGATGTCGGAGAGCCCGGAGGAGCTTACCACCGTGATCGGGTGCTCGGAGAAGTAATGGATTACTTTCCTTGAAGTCATGAAAACTCCGTAGGCCAGCTTCTGGTAGTGCGGGTAGCGCTGCTTGGACAGGGTCAGCACCTCGCTGAGGTAGTAGACAGGTCGCTGACAGGGTGGCTGTGCCCTTCTTCTTCTCGTTCGACTACGAGTACCGTGCTGACCACCCTGTTTGTGGCTGACACGTAAGGTATAGCGGCTCGTTCTCCAGTGGAGCCACCAGTACTGGGGAAGTCGTGAGTGTTTTCTTGAGTTGGTCGAACGCGACTTGCGCTTCTTCTGTCCACTCGAACTTGTCTGTCTTTTTCATCAGTTGGTAGAAAGGCAGGGCCTTTTCTCCCAACTTACTTATGAACCGGCTGAGAGCTGCGACTCGGCCGGCTAGGCGTTGCACCTCGTGAAGCTTGGTCGGTGCTGGCATTGCGAGTATGTTTTGCACCTTCTCAGGGTTGGCTTCGATTCCTCTTGCAGAGACGAGGTACCCAAGCAGTTCTCCGGCTGGCACGCCGAAGACACACTTGTCTGGGTTCAGCTTGATCTGATACTCGTCGAGGGCGGCGAAGACCTTGCGGAGGTCGGCGATGAGGGTGTCCTCCTTGCGGGTGGTGACGACGATGTCGTCGACGTAGACTTGGACGATCTGCCCGATGAGCCCTTTGAGGCATGCTTGCATTGTGCGCTGGTACGTGGCACCAGCGTTCTTCAACCCGAAGGGCATCGTCTGGTAGCAGAAAACGCCGTCGGGTGTGATGAATGCTGTCTTCTCCTCATCTTCGACGTTCAGTCTGATCTGCTGGTAACCTGAGTAGGCGTCCAGGAAGGACAGGCGTTCGCAGCCTGCAGTCGAGTCGATGATCTGATCTATCCGCGGGAGCGGGAAATGGTCCTTGGGGCAGCATTTGTTGAGGGCGGTGAAGTCGACGCACATGCGGAGTTTCTTCGTCTTCTTCTTCTCCACCAGGACTGGGTTGGCGACCCAGTCCGAGTCTTTGATCTCTCGATGAACTTGGCATTCAGCAGTCGATCGATTTCTCTGCTGATTTCGTCTCGCTTGGGCCCGGAAAAGCGTCGCATGGCCTGTTTGACGGGTCTGGCGTCCTTGTGGACTTTTAAGGAGTGCTCGGCGAGGTTCCTGGGTATTCCTGGCATGTCAGAGGGTTGCCATGCGAAGATTCTCCAGTTCTCACGTAGAAACTCGACGAGCGCGCCTTCCTATGCGGGAGTCAGACTCGACGATACTTTGACCGTCTTGCTGGCGTCAGTCGGTGGACCTGATGGGTCGTTGTGTCGTCAGCCGCGTTGAAGGCAGCGTCCTTGGCTGGTTTCTTGCGGGCTGGGAAGATGGTCTTGTCGTTGTCGACTGCCATTGCCTCGAAGTGCTCTTCGACTCCGAAGAATCAGAGATCTTGCTGAACTCGCGGTCGCAGCTGTTGGAGCGGTCGAAGTCGCCGTGCACCGTGATGACGCCCTTGGGTCCAGGCATCTTGAGCATGAGGTAGGCGTAGTGAGGTACCGCCATGAATCTGGCGAAGGTTGGGCGCCCGAGTATCGCGTGGTACTGCGACTTCCAGTCGACTACCTCGAAGTCGATCGACTCCCTCTTGAAGTTTTCGGGTGTGCCGAAGATGACATCGAGTGTGATCGTTCCCATGGGCGTGACTGCTTGCCCTGGTACTATGCCATGGAAGGTAGTCTCTGATGCTGCCAAGTCCGTCGTTGGCCTGTTTATCCTTCTGAGGGTGTCGGCAAAGATGATGTTAATGCCACTGCCTCCGTCCATGAACACCTTTTTCAGGGTGTAATCTCCGATCAGAGCTTCGACTACCAGGGCGGCGTGCCCGGGTCGTGGTACTGCAGGCGGGTGATCTGCTCTGGAGAAGGTGATTGGTGTTCTGACCCTCTCAGGTAGTCTGGTACGCAGGTGGACAGGTGATGGCTTGGAAGACTTGGCGGGTGATGAGCTTCTGAGCCCTGTTTGAGGGCGCCCCTTCTGTATCATGTTGAGTTGTCCGCGTGCCGCTGGATATGCGTCTGGACCGCCGGTGGGGCATCTTGCTGCGGCTGCTGCTGCTGCTGCAGAAAGGCTCCCGCCGCCTGTGCTGGATTAGCGACTGCGGGTGGGGTGCTGCCTGGATGGCCAGCTGCGCGGCTGGCTGCGCTGCGGGTGCTGGAGTGACTATCTTCTGCATGGCTTCGTATATTTTACGTGCCTTTCGACAGTCCTTCAACAGGTGGTTGGATCCCCACTTGCCCGTTTCCGGGTTCCTGAACATGTGGTGCCTGCAGGGTTGTTCCAGCTCTTCCGCTGGGCTTAGTGTGCGTTTCTGCCACTCGCGTTTATGGCCTCCGTCGCTGCGGTAGTTGCTGCCGCCGCTTCGGTTGTACTGCCCCTGGCTGTATTGGCGACTCTGGTCACCGCCGCTTCGACTGTACTGTGCGTGGCTGTATTGGCGACTGCTGTCGCGCGTTCATCCTCACGGGGGGTTTGGAATCCCGCCGCTACTAGCTCGATTGAGTCGTTGCCGTTGTAACGCGGCTTCTTCTTGTGGCGCCCTTCTCGCCAGTTGCTTGGTCCGGCTTCGTCCTTCGGGGAGTAGTGTGAACTATTGCGGACCGAGTCCTCTCCGTCTGCCCACTGGTTTGCTATCTTCATGACCTCGATCATGTTTTTCGGCCGGAGCCTACCAAACTCCTCGCGGAGGTCGCGGCGGGAGACGCCGTGCATGAAGGCATCCATCACTCGGTCCTCCGAGGTGGTCTCCATGGTGTTGCGGAGCAAGGTCCAACGCTGGATGTATGACCGGAGCGGCTCGTCTCGTCCTTGCTTGCATGCTTGTACTCGACGAACGTCGTCGGTCTCGAGTACGTCCCAGGAAGGATTTAACGAAGGCTTCCGCGAACTCGTCCCACGTCCTGAAGGCGTTCTTGGGTTGAGTGTTGAGCCACCCGCGTGCAGAGCCCGTGAGCATCAGCTGGATGTACTGCATGGCCGTAGTCGAAGTACCGCCCTGGCAGCTGCAGGCTATGAGGTAGTCTTCTAGCCAGAGTCTTGGGTCCTGCTTCCCGTCGTACTTGACTGCTTCTGCCGTGAGCTTGAAGCCCTTGGGCATTCTTGTGTCGCGTATGTTGAAGCTGAAGCATGCGGCGCCGCACGGCTCGTAGTCGCCGTCGTTGCGGTCGTAGTCGAAGTTGGGCGTGCTGACCGGCGCTGGGTGCGGCTGCGGTCTACCGTCCTTTGCGTGATGACGTTGCGGAGGTCTTCACCTGGCTGCGGTTGTCGCAGTTGTCTTGTCGCCGGGGCTGCGAGTGCTGCGGGCTCGTGGTCGCGGCGATCTCGATCTTCACGCTTTTTCTGTCGGCGCCTTGTTTACCAGTGCGTCTTCGAGTGCCTTGATAGACATGATCTGCTGCTTGTGGAGGAGAGCGCGCGAGTCGCCCTCTGGCGGCTGTGTCAGCCGCAGGTATGTTTCGACTGCCATGAGTGCGGCTCCGGGTGTCTTGGGGACGGGTATTCCGTCTGCGTCTTCTATGTATGATGACTCGAGGTTGCGGGTGACTCTAGCGCGGTCGACCTCCGTCATCAGGGGCACGCGGGCTCTGTGGCGCCTTGCTCCTTGCGAGACCTCTGTTGAGGCAGTGAACGAGTAAGCGGCCCTCCTGGCGCTCGACGCGTCGGCCTCCTCCTTGCGTCGGAGGAGCTCGGCCTTCTCTGCGCGGAGTCGTTCGCCTTCCTTCCGCAGCAGGTACTGGACCGCCATAAGGTCCTCCCGGGGTGCATCCGGTGGGGGGTATGTGCCTTCCTCGACGTGCTTCAGGGCTTTGATTGCCATGTCGCGGGTGATGGTGAGTCGCGTCACCTGGTCCGGCATGACCACCTCCAGTGGGTATGCGGGTTCGTCGTCGTTGCCCTGCGGCCTCTGGCCGATCATGAAGACTTGCGCGGGGTAGATCTGGGCAGCGGGATGGACGCTGCCACTGCTGCTTCCTTCGTCCGAGCCGTGCTCGGAGTCGAAAATGGCCGCAACGTGGTGGGTACCACAGTCGCTGCCGCGGTCGTTTCCTTGGAGTTTCGCGATCTTCGCCGCGGTCGCGAGGAGTGATGTCGCTGTTGTTGACGTGGGCGCGATTGGCTTGTTGACGATCTTGTAAGTCGATGGGACGCGAGTGGCGCGGTAAGGAACGACGCGACCTTCGTTGCGTGCGAAGGCGTGGTCGACGTAGTCGAAGTTGATGCAGATCTTGGCCTTGCCAGCGCGGATCGAGGTAGTCGAAGTAGACTCGATCCGCACGGTGGTCGACGAGGTGGTCGACGTAGTCGTAGCAGATGCGATCTCCGTGGTAGCCGGAGACGCTGGTGGCGCGGCCGCGTTGGGCGCGATCTCTGCCGCAGCGGAGGCGGTCGGAGTAGTCGAGGCGGACGCGATCTTCTCAGCAGTCGAAGACGCTGTCGCCGCAGTCGCAGCAGATGCGATCTCCGCAGCAGGTGGGGGCGTGGTTGGTGCGGCCGCGGCAGATGCGGGTGCCACCACCGCAGGCGGTGCGATCGCCGTGGATCTGAGTACTCCACAGCTGTCTACGAAGTAGTGCATGGTACCGAAGGTGAGGCACATACCTACATGCAGATCGGCGTACACCGAGCGGTGGGCCGGCGGGTGGAAGGTGTACTCGAAGGAGCCGAAGCAGATTGGCTCCTTGGTGATGCAGACGTCGGTCTTCAAGTTGATGGAGCCGGTGCGACCATGATTCCAGCGCTCGTTCTTTCCCACAGACGGCGCCAATTGACGAGGTGTGGACTCGGCAAATCCCTGGTTGTGTACCCCGGGTTGATTGAGGGGGAGAGAGATGAGCGCTGGTGATCACGACGGCTGACAAGCAAGGCGTTTACCCAGGTTCAGGCTCCCGGAGGATAACACCCTACTTCCTGCTTGTCTGGTTATTGATGGTGAGCTGTGGCTACAATGGCGAGATGGCAATCTCGCTAGGGTTTGTGTGGCGGCTATGAGCGTACCCTAGACGAAGGACCCTCCTAGCCTTTATATGGTAGGCTAGGTCTCAGGTGAACGGTGCCGATGGCGCTTACAAGCATGGCGGGGTCGCATGACCTAGCGTCGACTATCTTGGGCCGCACGTCGTCCTTGTTGGGCCTTCCTTGGGCCCTCGTCATAAGGTTGATGGGCTTGGCGTGACCCAGGTATCCCCACCGTGGGGTAGTCGAAGAGTGACCCCACGACACCATGTCTTTGCTAAATGTAAAGTGATTAAAAGGAGAAAGCCGAGTTTGTGGTTGCTAATGCTAAACTCCGTGAGGATATGGAGAAACTTGACAAGGCTCACAAGGCCTTGGAAAGTACCCACTCTCTTCTAGTCAAGTCTCGTGAGCAACTTCAAACTCAACTTTCTAAATCTAACTCACTAGCACTACTACTCCCTCTAGTGATCATGCAAATGTTATTGAGGAAAATGCTAGGTTGACGGTTGAGCTTGCCAAGGCCACTAGTGCCAAGACCTCTATTCCTAAAGGTAAAGAAAAGGTTGTTGCTCAAATTTTTGAGCAAAAGCCACACAAAGGGAAAGAGGGCCTTGGTTATGTGGCCAAGGCAAAGAAGAAGAAGAGCAACACCAATGCCAAGCCCGCACAAGCCAAGACTTCCATTGCGGGTGGTAATGCCACTAGGGGCAAGACCACTCGTAGTGACTTTGCGGGGCATAACAATCCCAACTACATTCTTTATGCTGATTATTATGGGGATGTTTATGCAAAATATGTTGGTCCTTATGATGGTTACATTGCTTATTCTATTTGGGTTCCTAAGACCCTTGTTGCTAACAAAAGAGGACCCATTGAGAAATGGGTACCTAAAACCAAGCAATGATTTCTTGTAGGACTATGCTTCCGGTGGGTCTAAATGGGTGGTTGATAGTGGATGCACTAGTCATATGACCAGAAGCAAGGAGATCATGACGGAGTTGGGACCAAATATAAATCAAGCATCCGTCTCCTATGGTGATAAATCAAAAGCGGAGGTAACGGGTCTCGGCAAGGTGGTAGTTGCAAAGGATATCACCCTTGTAAATGTCATGCTTGTCGAGTCCCTCGGTTACAATCTTATGTCCGTTCGTGCACTTAATAAGATGAATTTTGATGTCCATTTTACTATTGATATGGTGGTACTCTTGAGGAGCAAGACTCTAAAGGTCATGTTCGTTGGTTATGTTGAAAATGAGTTGTTCGTGGTGGACTTTTGGGGGCTACCAACACTCAAGCAATATGCCTATTCGGAAAGGCCGACGTGGGATGGTTGTGGCATCGCCGCTTGTCCATGTCAACATGAGAACTTTGCAAAGTCTTCACAAGGGTGGCCACATTCTTGGACTAAAAGACAATGTTTCTTTTTCTAGAGATCGTCTTTGTAGGGCTTGTGTTGAAGGAAAGCTGCATGATTCTCCCCATCCAAGCAAGACCATCATTTCATCAAAGAGGATATTGGAACTTCTTCATGTTGATCTCTTTGGTGCCGTGCCTCAACCTAGTCTTGGTGGGAAGAAATATTGTTTGGTGATTGTTGATGACTATTCAAGATTTACTTGGGTTTATTTCTTGAAGACGAAGGATGAGACCCAACAAGCCGTCATCGACTTTTCCAATGAAGTTCAACGCCAACACAATGTCCCTATATTGGTCATTAGGAGTGATAATGGCTCCGAGTTCAAGAACTACACCTTAAATGAGTTTCTTAGTGAGGAGGGGATTCGTCATCAATATTCCGCTGCATATACCCCTCAACAAAATGGTGTAGCCGAAAGGAAGAACCGGACTCTCATGGATATGGCAAGGTCTATGTTGGCGGAGTTTAAGTCTCCGCTATACTTATGGGCCGAGGCTATCTCCACGGCATGTCATTCATCTAACCGGCTATTCTTTCGCGTTGGCAAGAAGTTTACTCCTTATGAGATGCTCACCGGCAACAAGCCCAATGTCTCCTACTACCGAGTATTTGGTTGTAAGTGTTTCTATAAGAACAAAAGTGTTCGTTTGTCTAAATTTGAATCTAAAGCTTTAGAGGGTGTTTTTGTTGGGTACGGTGCCGAATCTCACACCTATAGAGTCTATGACAAAACCGTTGGGAAAGTCATAGAATCTTGTGATGTGAGGTTCGATGAGAATGACGGCTCCCAAGTGGCGCAATTTCATGTTTGTGATGTAGATAATGAAGAGCCTCAAGATGCTATAAGAAGAACGGGCATTGGTTTCCATCGCCCCGTTGAGATTCATTACGAGTCTCCTCAAGCAAGTCCAAGCTCCATTCAAGTGGAGGCCTCTTCATCACAAGTTGAAACGGCGCCTATCATGGAAGCAAATGATGCACCACCCCAAGAACAAGTTCAAGACCCTCCTCATGTTGACCAAGTTGCTATGCAAGAACCAAGCTCTCCTATTGTTGATGCTAGCCAAGGTCATGACCAAGATCAACCCTCAACTTCATTTGTTGAAGATGTGCTTCAGGATGATCAAGGTCAACATTCCGGTCAAGACGGGGACTCAAATGATCAAGATGATCAAGAGATACCTCCAAGATGCAATCGAGATATCGAAGCCCGTCGTAAAGCAAGAGTTGAAAAGGACTTTAAAATAAAGAGTCACCATCTAGAAAACATCCTTTGTGACCACAAGAGAGGTGTTACCACAAGAAGGCAATTGGCAAGCTTTAGTGAACATCAAGCTCATATTTCCATGGTGGAACCAAAGAAAGTGTTTGAAGCTCTTGAAGATCCGGATTGGTTAGAAGCTATGCATGATGAACTCAATAACTTCAAGCGCAACAAAGTGTGGAATCTAGTTAAGAAGCCAAAAGATTGCCGCAATGTTATAGGCACGAAGTGGATATTCAAGAACAAGCAAGATGAGTTTGGAATGGTTGTGAGAAACAAGGCAAGATTGGTTGCACAAGGGTACTCTCAAGTTGAATGCATTGATTTTGGAGAGACTTATGCACCCGTGGCTCGCCTTGAGTCCATCCGTATCCTTCTTGCATATGCAACACATCATAACTTTAAATTGCAACAAATGGATGTGAAAAGTGCCTTTCTTAATGGTCCTTTGATACGTCCAAAACGTATCTACTTTTCCGAACACTTTTGCTATTGTTTTTCCTCTAATTTGTGTGATTTGAATGCAACTAACATGGACTAACGCTGTTTTCAGCAGAATTGCCCTGGTGTCTTGTTTTTGTGCAGAAAGTCAAAGTTTTAGGAAAATTCCAGAAATTCTATTTTTCCAGAAGACCCACGGAGCCAGAAGACGAAGCGAGGAGGGTGCACAGGGGCACCACACGCACCCAGGGCACGGGTGGGCCCTTGCCGCGCCCAGGGTGGTGTGGCCACCCTGTGTGGCCCCCGACACTCCCCTCTGGACTACTTAAAGCCTCTGACCTAAAAACTTCGGGGGAATCGACGCTTTTTCCAAAAAACTTCCAGAGCTCCGCCGCCATCGAAAACCCTATTTCGGGGATCAGAAACTCCGTTCTGGCACCCTGCCGGGACGGGGAATTGGAGGAGATCATCGTCATCATCATCACCGCCACCTCTCCATCGACCATCCATGACTCCCCATCCATGTGTGAGTAATTCCCCGCTGTAGGCTGAGGGGATGGTAGGGATTGGATGAGATCATTCATGTAATAGTTGTGAGATTTGTTAGGGCATGGTGCCTAGTATCCATCGGTAGTGCTTATTGTCATTGTTGCAACTTATTATGCTTAATGCTTGTCACTTAGGGCCCGAGTGCCATGATCTCAGATCTGAACATGTTATTGAATCATGATGATAATTATTGTTTTGGATCATATCTATAAGTTGTATATACACGTCACTGTCCGGAACCCGAGTCCCCAAAGTGACAGAAATTGGGATAACCGGAGGGGATGGTTGCGACGTGAGGATCACATGTGTTCACGGAGTGTTAATGCTTTGCTCCGGTGCTTTATTAAAAGGAGCACCTTAATTACCAGTAGTTTCCCTTGAGGCCCCGCTGCAAACGGGCTGGTAGGACAAAAGATGTTGTGCAAGTTTCTCATTGCGAGCACGTACGACTAAATATGGAACACATGCCTATGATTGATTATTACTTGGATACCTTATTATTATTTATCTGCAATTGCCCTATGTATGACTATTTCATGAATTATCTTATCCATGCAACGCCCGTTCATCCATCCCTATGCCTACAGTATTTTAATCCTGCTGTCAACTGCAATTATTACTGCTGTCTTTATTTTACTGCTGCTATTATTCCACTACTGCTACTGTCATAAAACTGTTGCTACTGATAAACTGTGTCGAGCAAGTCTACTTCCAGGTGCAGCTGAACTGACAAATCATCTGTCAAGGCTTATAAATATTCTTTGGCTCCCCTTGTGTCGAATCAATAAATTTGGGTTTTACTTCACTCGAAGACTGTTGCGATCCCCTATACTTGTGGGTCATCATCCTTTAAAGGAGTTGGTATATGTTAAGCAACCGCCGGGTTTCGAGGACCCTAAATTCCCTAACCATGTCTACAAGCTTGATAAGGCGCTCTATGGTCTCAAACAAGCACCTCGTGCTTGGTATGAGCACCTAAGAGAGCTATTGCTAGACCGTGGATTTGAATTGGGGCAAATCGATCCCACTCTCTTTACCAAGAGGGTCAAAGGGGAGCTTTTCATATGCCAACTTTATGTTGATGATATTATTTTTGGCTCATCTAACAAAGCTTTCAATGATGAATTTTCAAAGCTTATGACCGATAGGTTCGAGATGTCTATGATGGGCGAATTGAAGTTCTTTCTCGGTTTTGAGATCAAGCAATTGAATGAAGGGACTTTCATCTCTCAAACCAAATATACCCAAGACATGCTCAAGAGGTTCAATATGCACAATGCTAAGGGCAAGCGGTTTCCCATGGACACCAAATGCCACCTTGAACTTAACCACGACGGTATCGATGTTGATCAAAAACTTTATCGCTCTATTATTGGTTCTTTGCTTTATCTTTGTGCATCTAGACCCGATATTGTGTTGAGTGTAGGGTGTGTGCAGGTATCAAGCCGCTCCTAAAGAAAGCCACATGGTGGCGGTCAATAGAATCCTTCGATATTTGGTTGATACCCCAAGGTTTGGTTTGTGGTAGCCAAAGGGCACTAATTTCTCTCTTGCCGGGTACACGGATTCGGATTGGGACGGTTGCAAGGATGATAGGAAATAAACTTCCGGGGCATGCCAATTTCTTGGTAGGTCCTTGGTGAATTGGTCTTCTAAGAAGCTAAATTGTATATCTCTATCCTCCGCCGAAGCCGAGTATGTGGCGGCCGCAAGTGCATGCACTCAATTGTTATGGATGAGGCAAACTTTAAAGGAATACGGTGTCAATTGTGACAAAGTGCCTCTTTGTGTGACAATGAAAGTGCTATCAAGATTGGCCACAATCCGGTGCAACATTCAAGAACGAAGCATATTGAGATTCGTCATCATTTTATTCGGGATCATATTGCTCGTGGTGATATTGAGCTTGGCTATATTCCAACAAAAGATCAACTAGCCGACATTTTCACGAAGCCACTTGATGAAGCAAGATTCACCTTCTTGAGGCATGAGCTAAATATCGTGGATTCTAGGAGCTTGACTTGACCATCTTGCATACACACCTATATTTTGACTATCTATTTGGTTTAGGTGTAGGCATGGACATAGGGGGAGTGCGGTCCTAATCCATTGGACTATCTCTCCCCCCATTATGCCGACATTAAGAATTCATTTGCCTCTCTATATTCGTGCTATGAATTGTGAGCTTAAATGATGAGTAGTGGTTGTGAACCCAAGATACATCTTCGCGGTGCCACGCCACATACACTCTTACATGGTTGCCTAGGCCACCGCCCTCCTCCTTATGAGGAGTTGATCTTATTTGGCTCTTATTTGGGTGTTTTAGACCTTTCGCTTTGGGAGAGTGCTCAAATTTGGCCTTTCGTGTCGATTCTTGCATTTTTGGGCAAACTCTCTCTCCAGTTTCGAGTTCTATCCTAAGCCACAACCTTATCCTAAGCCACTCCGTCTCAAATACCTTTTATTTCATGCTCTCGGCAAAGTTGATGGTCGGAACCGGTGACAAATTCGTTTTACGGCTACGTTTGGAGTCATAAAAAGTTTTTGCCCCCTGGCACCGGTACTACTGGCCCCTGGAGCGGTACTACCGCTGGCTTGGGTGCCTCTGCCCCTTGCCAGCGCGTGGGACCGCTGCCCGGGCTGCGCAGGAATCGGTGGCGGTACTACCGCTGGATCGAGCGGTAGTACCGCTCGTGCGGTTTTTCTCAGGATAAGGCTCGGGCGGATGGGTGAAAGTCAATCCTTTCTCTTTCCCCATCCGCCCCTCTCTCTCCTCCCGTGAAACCGCCACCGCCGGCCATCCTCACCGCCGGGACCGAGCCTCCCCGCCGTGGTTCCTGCACCCCCGGCCCCGGGACCTCTCGGGCATCTCTCCCTCCCTCGATCCTTTGCCATGAGCACCGGTAAGCTCTCTCCCTCTCTCTCATCTAGTTGATGGATGGAGATGACTAGATTGCTTCCCTCTTGGTGTTCTTGACAAATTGGTGCGGTAGAGATGCAATCTAGGATGCCTAGAACCCTGTGTATGAATCTTGTGAAGAATCTTTGGCTAGTTTTGTAGTTCTCCATCTAGATTTGTTGGATATGATTGTGGATGTTTTTCATGTTCATCTTTGAATGTATCACCATCTTGTGTCAAATCCAACTTTCCTAGATGTTGTACTCCCACCTAGCATTTGATTCCTCCAAGTTGTGTTCACTCGTGTTCTTGGTTTCCTATTCGTGAAATATTTGTGTGTTACTCATCTCCATGCTTTCCAACCCCATGCTATTCACAGGTGGTTCGAGTGGTTCTAAGTCTCGGGGAAAGAAGCCTAGGGTTGACGAGATGGACGAGGAGTTTGATCCCATAATGGAAGAGGTGTATGGTCCCCCGGTCACCAAGAGCAAGAAGGCTGCTCCGAAGAAGAAAGCTGCAGGAAACAAGAGCAAGAACTTGACAGCTAGTGAAATGTCTGACAAATATTACACTTCCTTGAGGAAAAGAGATCCATATGCAGTTGATCGAGAGAATTTGACACCTCAGTTTCGGGGCAACAATCATTTCTTCTATACCTGCTTTCAAGAGGAGTGCTACAATGAGATACTTCATCGCAAGCCCAATGACAATGTGCTAGAGCTGAGGTACATTGATATCCCTCACATGGAAAGAAAGCCAGAATACTTTGGAGAAGCCTTGTCTATGTGCCATGAGTTTGGGATTGTTCCTTTCATCACCCTCCAACAGAATTATGATGAAGCTCTAGTTTGCCAATTCCTTGCCACAGTCTATTTTGGCACCGAGGAGCCACGCTACATCACTTGGATGACTAAAGACAGGAAGCTCACCGCTCTTTGGAGTGATATTGGCTCTATGCTTGGGTATGAAGATTTTGGTCCTCATTGGACCGATGCCCTCGACGACAAGTACTTTCAGGTTCATGTTGATCCAATGCCCAAGCCCAAGGATGATCTTGCTCCTCTCTACTTTTGGAAGAAGTACACCGTTGGCAACTCGGAGGGTCTTTATCCTCCATATGAGATCATGCATCGCATTTACCGGGAAACCATCAACCCCAAAGTTGGAAATTTTGATCAAATTCACAGCTACCTAGTTACCTTGATGGTCATGACTCATCAATTGAGATCCAAAGGGAAGAAACTGGATGTTATGGATTACCTTTGGAATGAGATATGGAACGTCACCATATTCAAGAAGAATGCTTGCTTCGGCCCTCTCATCATGAAGATTATCCTTTGGAAGTGGGGCAAAGAGCTTCCCGCTGTGGGACTTAGTGACCCCAACACTTGGATCATCCACAAGCCCAAGCAACTCCGTGTCAAAGATCATAGCGAGAAGGACAAGGGTACCAAAACTGCAAAAGGCAAGGACAAGGGAGTTGTAGGTGATGAAGGCCCCTCTCGGGCTGCCAAGGAGAGTGGCTTCACTTGGATGGCTCGTCAAATGAAGAAAGTGTTTGGTATGTCCAAGGCTCTTGAGAAGCGCTCGTGGGAACGTGAAGAGAAAGAGAAGCGTGCTCGTCAACTCGACATTCAACGTCGCCGTGAGCTAGGCGAACAAGTTGCTTCCGGCTCGGAGAAGAACATTCCAACTTATGAAGAGTGGCAAGCGAAGAACTCCCAAGGCGAAATCTTCACTTGGTCGGACTATGAAGATGTTGAAGAAGAAGTGTCATCTCGTCGTCGCCCTCGCCCTCAAGCACCGAGTGAACCCGGGACGTTAGCATCGGTTTCTCTCCTTTTTGGTGTGTGATGCCAAAGGGGGAGAAACATCTATTAGGCTTTCGAAGGGTTTTGCATGGGAAGTTACAAGCTTTGCGCTTCTTGGTTGTTTTTATGAGCTTGTGAACTTGGTTTGTCGTTTTTATGTTTGTGGACCTCGTTTATGTTGTGAACCTCGTTTGTTATGCATGGTGTAAGACATGTTGAACTCTAAACCTTTATTCCCATGCTCTTGTTGTAATATGCTCTATATTCTATCTTTGCACGGTTTGTAAAATCTAGGGGGAGTGTTGATCCTATTTGTTGTGCATTTGAGCATTCAAAAGCTATCCTTGAATATGCACACATATAGGGGGAGCTCCGTCTAAATTTTACAAATTGTTTGTGGTAAATCGTTGTATTGTCATCATCCACCAAAAAGGGGGAGATTGAAAGAGCATAATTTGCTCTTACTCATATTTTGGTGATGTTGACAATACAACTGTAACATCCCAATATTTTGGAATGTTTGAAAATCACTAAAAATTGAAACTTTTGTTTTTATTAAAAGAAACCACTAAAATTATAATAGAAACCAAATAATAAAAGACTTTTGGCATCTTTAAAAAAACTTTAATAGTTTAATTCCAAGTATCTTTAATTCAAAATTGGAGTTTAGTTTAAATTCCTTTATCCAAAGTATTTCATAAACCCCAATGTATTTGGCAAGGTGATTTAAAATTGTTCAAAGATACCTTCATCTCATAAAATGATTTATTCCAATTAGTGGATTATGAATTTTTAATTTTAGCTATTTAATAAACCCTGCAATAATATTTACAAAAGTGTTTTAGATTATTTAAAGCATGTTCTATTTGAAAAATTGGTTTTGATTCAATTATATTTATTTTAAACATTTCAATATTTACATTTGTGGTATTTTATTTGATTTTAATAAGACACAAATGATTTTATTAAAACTCTATTTTAAAATTGATATAAAGTGTCAATTAAGCAATTATGCAATATTTTAAATTTCTAAATTTGAAATGTGTTGAAAACATGTCTATGAATGTTTTAAAAGATATATGTTACTTTTATAAATTTGTATAAGTTCATTTGACTTGTTTTGGAGCCTTAGAATGATTTATTACATACGTGAATATAAATCTTAGTTTTAATATCCTTGAAAACTGATTCGTATTTTTCTGGGTGTCAACATATATAAATATCCCTGTTGAATTTAATTTTGTTTTCATAAACTCGTTTGGTATTTTTCCGAGCTTTGTAACCAATCATATTTCCTAGCATCACTTGCTTATTTTATTCCTATCCAAAATACTATACATGCAAAGTATTGGCTGTAGCCATGCACGTACATGTTATTTTCTCATGTAGCATGCACCGATCGATCCTTCCTTTCCTTGCACCTGTACGTGAACCAGTACCCATGCCTTTTCTTTTCTTTTCTTTCTACCTGGCTGTACCGATCCAAACTAGGCTAGCCCAAAGTCCAGTCGCACCAGCTCGACGGAGCGAGCATTCGACTCGCACACACGCACGCACGGGCCAGAGTCGTGGCACACGACGCCAAGCGCCTCGCTGCTCCTCGGTCTTCTTCCTCTTCCGTCAGTCACAGCAGCCCAGCCCATGTTTCCTAATTAGCCCGACCGAATCCTAGCCCAATTAGCCCGACCGAACAGGTCGTCTTCAACCCGCGGACGACGGAAATCACGCCCACGTTGCCGAAAACGGCCGAATTTAATCGCTTGATTGCCGGCAAATTACTCAGCCGTTTCCTTCGCCGTTTCCTCCTACATAATTCCCAGATCCCCTCTTTATTTCCCCTCTTCCTCCCTCTCAAATCGTGACTCCAGACGTGCGAATTTGCTAGCCGGAGTCCGCACTGCCGCTGCCGCTCATTCTTCTTTTCCGGCGAGGTGAACGAGCCCCCGAGCCAGAGACCACGTCCAATCCCTTTCTCTTGTCCGTGCGCATGCCCATGACACCTGCTTCGTATTTTTCCTGCAGCAAATCTTCGCGTCCGTGCTCGACCAGATCTCGCCGGCCGCCCGCACCGCCCCGGCCACGTCGCCTCGTCGACACGGGAAGCCATCCTCGTCGCCGACCACCCATCGTGCTCCCCGCCCCACGATGCACGCTGCCGTCGCCTCACCAAGCCCGGAGGACCACCGGAGCACCGCCGCCGTCCACGCCCGAGCAGCCGGCCACCGCGACGCCATTTTCCGGCGAACTGCGCCGCGCTGGTATAGTCAACGCCTCCTCGTCCGTTCGATCTCCCGTCGACGGCCAGGATTAGATCTTTTTAAATCGAATCGGTACGGGCCAATCCAGTTGCGCCGCGTGGCTTCTGCGTCAGCGCATAGTCAGCACACGGTCAGCACCCAGTCAGCAATTCCTTTTTAAATCGGATTAGAAATTTCAGAAAATAGCCAGAACTTGTAAAATTCATATCTTTTTGGCCACAAGTCCAACTTTTACAAATTTTATACCAATATAAAGCCCTGGACGTGTAGAATGTTTTGGTTTGTTAGTTTTCAGTTTTGCCTTAGTTTAAATTATTCAAATGAGTGATTTGAGTAATTTTTTGCATATCTTTAATTCCATAACTCCAAAATTTGCAAATAAAATAGTTTTAGAAAGCTTAGAATATGTATAATATTATGCCTCTGTTATAAAATATTTTTGGACATTATTTTGATGATTTAAAAATCAGAGACTCAATTTGAGTATTTTTGGTATAGTTTAAATTCTATAAATCTTTTTCACTTGTTTCCTTTCGAAAAATATCACAAATCTTTGCCCCTTACTGGAGAGACCCCTCCCATATTTTGATAAATTATTTTGTTTAACAATAGTATTTAAATTGTGTTTATTCCCTTTTTGGAAATTGTGTTGTTTAGTTGTTTTATTAAAAAATGTTTTATTTGCATTTTGGCTTCATGCATATTTTATTAAAACCAGAAAAGTTAGTGTAATATTTTTAATCTTATTTTAATTGCATTTCATGCATAGCATATTTTATTGTAATGTTATTTGGTTTGTATGTTTATGTGTGGATTGTTTGATTTGTTAGACCTTTCGGAGAGATCCGGAATTTTATCAACTGTTGCTCCAACTCCTCCTACTGCTAAGGCAAGTGGCACATTCATAAATTTTCTAAGTATTTTGTCTATGCATGAGTAGAATATTTTTCTTAAGCATGTGTAGGACTTAGTTGAATTGCTATGCTAAAAGTGTTTAGAATAGCTCCTCTTTACTAGATGGTCTAGCATCCCATTTTAACTTAGTGGATTATTGAAGTGCAATGCAAAAGATGTTTTTATGAAAAGCTAAATTCTACTAAGTTAAAATGAAACACCTGGGTGGAGTTGGTTTTGATAAGAGGATGTTTGAGTTGAGTGTTGTCCCCAGGGGTTTTACCTGAGGGATATTCACTTGTGGATGGCCACCCAGGAACAAAGGGATCTGAAGAACTCCAAGTGAAGATTGCTTCCAGTGCAGCCATTGGTCATATGGGCTCTGTCTTGATCGAATAAGTTGCGTGGACTCACCCCGGCTTGACAGGTGGTGGTAGAGGATTATAGGTGGAGCGCGTCAGGCCAGTATGGGGTGGGAAAATGCTTTTGAAGGATCTCGTCTTAACCTTCTTCTTTTCCCCTATCACTATTGGAGTGTGGGGATAGTTTGGGTTGGTTAAGTCTAATGGTGAACGTGCACAACCTCTCGAGAGTGTCAAAACTAAGTATTTAGCCGTGTCCCCGGTTACGGACAATTCTGAGCAGCTGATCAAGGACGTCAACGGAGGATCCCAACATTCCAACTTCTTAAGTAAAATTTTGAAGGGTGAACAAGGGTTGATTAGAAGAAAAGTTTTCCAAAGAGTTAGGAAAAATTGGCTTTCTGCAAATTAGCATTTGAACTCCACCAACCTAAATATGCATATAGGTTATTAGAGTTGTTCCACTAAGTGTCCACAGAGTGTCACTTGCCAGTTCCATTTTTATATGGTTCTGACCCACCTTGTTGCAACATTTTTCCTGTTGCAGGTTGTTCCGACGATGAGTGAGGTTTCGTTTAAGGGTTTCGAGTCTACAACCAACATGTTTCGCCTGTGGCACATGAAGATGATGGAGACTCACTGCTACTTTTATTTCCGCTGCTTTACTCTTTCAAAGCTAGCTTCGTGCTATGCAATTTGTAATGGATATTTTCCTAAGTACTGGATCCACGTGTAATAATTGATACTTTGTTGTGATATTTCATCTTAGACTGTGTGTGCAAACGAATCGATCCAGGGATTTGCACTATACACAGGGACTTGCCAATTTTTAAGTGCAGGTCTGTGCCCCTAACTCCTTGTTTAAGTGTGATCAGGTTTATGCAATCATCTCCGTTGATATCGCATCGAGAAAAGGAAGAGAAGGAGTTGTCTTTGGGTTCGAGCATAGTACCGCCCCTTCGGGCGGTAGTACCGCTTGGTACTCTTTGCCAAAAGGCAGGCGGCAGTACCGCTCGCGGTACCGCCCAAAGGGGGTTCTGGCGACCATGTGCGGCAGTACCAGCGGTACTACGGGCGGTAGTACCACTGGCCCAGGTTGGTCAGCGCTGGTGGTTGACCAGCTCAGCGGCTGTACCGCTAGCGGTACCGCTGAAAGGAGGTTCGGAAGGCCATGTGCGGTACGCACTTCGGGCGGTAGTACCGCTCCTGAGGATTCGAGGCGCAGTCAGCGCGCGTTGGTTTGACCGTGGCGCAGAAGGCGCCAGCGGTAGTACCGCCCGGCGCAGCGGTACTACCGCTGGCTCGGGAAAAAGGTCTCAACGGCCAGATTTTTGTGAGGGCTATTTAATACCCTCCACCTACCTCCAGCTTGGTAGCTCGCCCAAACTTGAAGACACCATTATTGCAAGCTCAAGAATCACTAGATCTCCCAATCCCTCCACCCAAACTCGTTGATCTTTGGAGGATTGAAGGAGAAGGCCCGGATCTACATCTTCACCAAGCCGTTCTTCATTTTCCCCTCATTTACTTGAGGGCCCCTTGGCTAGGATTTCCATTAGGAAAACCTAGCTTCTTGTTGTACTCACATGTTGTCTTTGTGACAGATTTGTAGCTGTTTGATACGTCTCAATCGTATCTATAATTTTTGATGTTCCATGCTTGTTTTATACCAATTGCTACATGTTTTGCATCTACTTTATATCACTTTTATATATTTTTTGGACTAACCTATTAACAAGATGCCGAAGTGCCAGTTCCTGTTTTCTGCTGTTTTTGTATTCCAGAAAAGCTAGTCTGGAAATATTCTCGGAATTGGACGAAACTACACGGGAGTCCCTATTTTACCAGAACTCATCTGACGGACCAAAGAGGCGACGGAGAGGAGCCACGTGGGCCCCACACGTGGCCAGGGCGCGGGCCCCCTCTGCCGCGCCCTGGGGTGGTGTGGGCCCCACGGGCCTCTCAGCCGCCGCCCTTTCGCCTACTTATTCCCCCCGACGCGAAAACCCTAAGTACCTGAGCAAATATCCACGAAAAGTTCCAGAGACGCCGCCGTCGTCAACCCTAGCTCGGGAGGGTTCAGAACCTCTTCCCGGCACCCTGCCGGAGAGGGGAATCGTCACCGGAGGCTTCTACATCGCCATGCCTGCCTCCGGAGTGATGCGTGAGTAGTTCATCCTTGGACTACGGGTCCATAGCAGTAGCTAGATGGTTGTCTCTCCACTTTGTGCCATCATGTTTAGATCTTGTGAGCTGCCCTACATGATCAAGATCATATTATTGTAATGCTACATGTTGTGTTTGCTGGGATCCGATGAATATTGAATATTATGTCAAGTTGATTATCAATCTATCTTATATGTTATTTAAGATCTTGCATGCTTTCCGTTACTCGTAGATGCTTTGGCCAAGTAGATGCTTGTAACTCCAAGAGAGAGTATTTATGCTAGATAGTGGGTTCATGTCTCCGTTTAACCTGGGACAGTGACAGAAAGTTCTAAGGTTGTGGATGTGCTGTTGCCACTAGGGATAACCTAACGATGCTATGTCCACGGACATATGTGTTTGTTTACATTACGCACTTTACTTAATGCAATTATCCGTTGCTTGCAACTTAATACCAACGGGGGACTCGGATGACAACCCGGCGGTGGATTATTAGTCATAGATGCTGTTGGATAACGATCTATGTATTATGTCGTAATGCCCAATTAAATATCATAGTAGTCAACATGTCATGTATATGCATTGTCATGCGCTCACTATTCGTCAATTGCCCAGCTGTAATTTGTTCACCCAACATGTTAGTTATCTTTTATGGAGAGACACCACTAGTGAACTGTGGACCCCGGTCCATTCTTTTACACTGATTAAACAACCACAAACTGCAAACTGTTCCTTTTTCATTCTCTGCAATTTAATACTCATTTTCCACACCATACGTTTAATCCTTTGTTTTCAGCAAGCCAGTGAGATTGACAACCTCACTGTTTCGTTGGGGCAAAGTAGTTTGATTGTGTTGTGTGCAGATTCCACGTCAACAGTCCAGACTCCCTGCAACAGCTATTTTTCTGGCGCCGTTGACAACCTTCTGAAGAGTTGCTGCTCCTACTGGTTCGATAACCTTGGTTTCTTTCTGAGGGAAAACTTGCTGCTGACTACATCATACCTTCCTCTTGGGGTCTCCCAACGAACGTGTGTTTCACGTCATCAAGCTATTTTTCTGGCGCCGTTGCCGGGGAGTAGAAGTTCTTCAGGAAGCTGTCTGTCTCCCGTCAACACACTATTTTTCTGGCGCCGTTGCCGGGGAGACAGCAGTCTTCTGCAAGGGGAGTTTCACGCTTCCAATCTCTTTACTTTGTTTTTGTCTTGCTTAGTTTATTTTATTTTATCTTGTTTGCTTTCAATTATCAAAAACACAAAAAAATTAGTTACTTGCATTTAGTTTATTTTCAGTTTTGTTTTCTGTTAGTTATTATGTCTAGCTCTTTACTTGATATCAATGGTTACTTTCCTTGAAACTAGTCCTATGGCTGAAAACAACATGAGAGAGCTTTATGAAATTTATCTTGAGTTGGGACATGAAGTGTTCGAAGAGAAGATTAAAAAGCCTATGGAACTTTATTTGCATAACAATCATGATAGTAGCAATGTTATTAGCATACATTCTTTGAACACCATTATTGCTAATGCCATGGAAAGCTCTAAGCTTGGGGAAGTTGGTTTTGATAAAAATGATATTTTTAGTTCCCCAAGCTTGGAGGAGGAAGAATGCTATACTTTTGAATGTCATGATTCTATTGAAATATCTCCTTTTGATAAATTTGAAGTAAACAACCTCCTTGACTCAGTAAAAGAGGAAATTGCAGAAAGGAAAAATGTGCTCCCTAATATTATATATGATAATGCTCTTGATGATGGTCCTATATTGCCTAATGATATTAATTATACTATTATTGTCAAAAGTGGGTTTGATAACCCCACTATTTCTGAGCTTAATAAAAATTATGCGTTTATAGATCATGATAAGAATGTTTTATGTGATATCTATATTGTTGAGTCTATTCATGATGCTACTGAAAATTATTTTGAGAGAGGAAAATATGGTTATAGAAATCTTCATGTTATTAAATTTCCTCTCTTTGTCATGAAAGTTTTGAGCTTTCTCTTGTGTTGCTTTTATATGATGGTTTCTTTAAAACCTACTGGTTATTATGTGAGAGGGAGACACGGTTTCATATATCACAATAATATTAAGTCTCCTCTCTTTATGTTGAAAATTTTAAAGTTGCACTTGTTTTGTCTTCCTATGCTAGTCACTTTGTGCTTCATTTACTTGTTTTCTTACAAGGCTCCTATGCATAGGAAGAGTGTTAGATTTAAACATGTTTTATATATGCTCCTTGATGCTCTCTTTTATGTTTCAACTCTCATCTTTATGTGAGCATCATAAAAATCACTATGCCTAGCTAAAAGGCATTAAAGAAAGCGCTTTTGGGAGGCAACCCATTATCTTTTATTTTCAGTATTAGTCAAGGAGTTTGTTTACTTCTGTAGCAACTCCTTTGTATCTTTATTTTCTCGCATTGTTGTGCCAAGAGTAGCCTCTAATGATAAGATGATGCTTAATTTTGATTGCTGCGCAGAAACAGATTTTTGCTGTTCACTGTACGAAATTCCTAAAATCACCAGATTGTTAAAAAATCTGAAATTTTTTGTGCGTAATCTTTATGAATGTCTGAAACTTTCATTAGTTCAGAGTTTCTCGATCTGAGCGTCGTAAGTGCCTCGAAAAAATTCGTCTTTGCGGACTGTTCTGTTTTAGACAGATTATGCCTTTTTATTTTTCGCATTCTCTCTTTTACTAGTGTTGAGTGAAATTCTTTTTTGGGTGGAAGAGCTTCACATAACATCAGTGGCTGTAGCTAATGTTTAAAGTAACAAATCATATTGCGTCTTTACAGAACATGTGAATTTTTGATTATGCACTAACCCTCTAATGAGATCTACTTTGAGTTTGGTGTGACGGAAGTTTTCAAGGGTCAAGAGAGAAGGATGATATAATAGGATCAAGAAGAGTGAAGAGCTTAAGCTTGGGGAGGCTCCCATGGATCTCCCCAGCATATTTCAAGAAGACTCAAGCGTCTAAGCTTGGGGATGCCCAAGGCATCCCCTTCTTCATCGTCAAAATTATCAGGTCATCTCTAGTGAAACTATATTTTAATTCTTTCACATCATATGTGCTTTTCTTGGAGCGTCTGTGTGCTTTTTATTTTCAGTATTGCATTTTTATTTTCAATAAAGCTTGACTGGACCCTAGCATTCTTGATTGGGAGAGAGACACGCTCCGCTTTTTCATGAGAATACTCCTATTCTTCACTTATATTTGTTGAGTATTCATATCTAGCGCTGTTCAGCTTTTAGCTCTTGTTTTCATGTATCTCTTGTCAGAGCTATTAGCTTTCTTTTGTAGAAAGTACTCTCTTGCTTCACTTATATTTGTTTGGAGAGTTGATGAAATAAATTGATTGGTGTTTGGTTGGTTCAGAAAATGTTGCATGTGGTAATTGGTATAAGGAAAAACTTGCTTAATCTTGTAGATCACTAAAATGGATAACTTGATGCTTGTCAATTGTTTTGAGTTAACAAGTAGATCATGATTAAATTGTGCATCACATGAGTTAAGCCTATTAGTGAAGAACTACCGTAAAGCTTGTTGAAAATTTGGTTTGCATCGGTGGTACCTCTAAGGTCTAGATATTTTCTAATAACAGGGTTTGGTTAACAAGGAAGACGGTATGAAGTCTTATAACGTTTGCAATATGTTTGTCATATAAAACTTGGTGTACGGGTTGATATTCTTGTTTGCTTACATAACCTTGCTAGCCTAAACTCTGTACTGAGAGGGAATGCTTCTCGTGCATCCAAATCCTTGAGCCAAAATCCATGCCATTTGTGTCCACCATAACTACCTATATGTGGTATTTCCTTGCCACTCCAAGTAAATTTTTCATGTGCTACCTTTAAATTATTCAAAATGTTATTATTCCCTTTTTGTGTCAATGTTTACTAGCTCATGAGGAATTAGTGTGGTTATTCTTTATTCTATTTGTCGAGTGGACTTTTACACCTGGACTAGTGGCATATACATCCGCTTATCCAATAACTTGCAAAAAGAGCTGGCAACGGGGTGCCCAGTCCCAATTAATTACAACTTTAACCAATTAATTCTCTTCACACTTTTGCCCTGATTCATCAGTAAGCAATGACAAACAGTGAAATACCTGAATGTGTGTAAACCAAAGAGAAAGAGGGATGATCTGCCTTGCTGGTAGAAATAACGTCCTTCATGGGAGCCGCTCTTAAAAGTCCGTTCGACAGGTAGAATACTGTTCTCACCCGCTACCATTCGTTGACAATTAACAAACACCTCTCAAAAATAGATACTCCTCCATGGTATGTGATTGATGGAAGGCACCCGAGGATTCGGTTAGCCATGGCTTGTGTTAGCAAGGTTGGGAGGAGTATCAAATATTTTATGCAATCTCTATATGCTTTCAAAAACCTAAAAGCTCTAGCACATGATTTAATCCCTGCTTCCCTCTGCGAAGGGCCTTTCTTTTACTTTTATGTTGAGTCAGTTTTCCTATTCTTTCTGTCTTCCACAAGCAAACACTAGTGTCAACTTTGTTACAACATGCGTTATATGCAATGTATTGGACTTGTTATACTACTTTGTGTTGACAATATCCATGAGATAAATATGTTGAAAGTTGAAGCAAATGCTGAAACTAAATTCTTCCTTTGTGTTGATTAAATACCTTTTATTAGAAACTATTGCTTTATGAGTTAACACTTATGCAAAACTGTTTGATGCTTGTCTCGAAAGTACTATTCATGAAAACGTTTAGCTTGTGTGATTCATTGTTTACTCATTATCTATTTGATAGCAAATTATAGACCATTGACTTGGATCACTTCATTCATTTACATGTGCCTTGCAATATTATATGATCAAGATTATGATAGTAGCATGTCACCTCAAAAATTATTTGTTTTTATCGTTTACCTACTCGAGGACGAGTAGGAACTAAGCTTGGGGATGCTGATACGTCTCAAACGTATCTATAATTTTTGATGTTCCATGCTTGTTTTATACCAATTGCTACATGTTTTGCATCTACTTTATATCACTTTTATACATTTTTTGGGACTAACCTATTAACAAGATGCCGAAGTGCCAGTTCCTGTTTTCTGCTGTTTTTGTATTCCAGAAAAGCTAGTCTGGAAATATTCTCGGAATTGGACGAAACTACACGGGTCCCTATTTTCCAGAACCACTGACGGACCAAAGAGCGACGGAGAGGAGCCACGGGGCCCCACACGCCAGGGCGCGGGCCCCCTCTGCCGCGCCCTGGGGTGGTGTGGGCCCCTCGGGGTCTCCAGCCGCCGCCCTTTCGCCTACTTATTCCCCCCGACGCGAAAACCCTAAGTACCTGAGCAAATATCCACGAAAAGTTCCAGAGACGCCGCCGTCGTCAACCCTAGCTCGGGAGGGTTCAGAACCTCTTCCCGGCACCCTGCCGGAGAGGGGAATCGTCACCGGAGGCTTCTACATCGCCATGCCTGCCTCCGGAGTGATGCGTGAGTAGTTCATCCTTGGACTACGGGTCCATAGCAGTAGCTAGATGGTTGTCTCTCCACTTTGTGCCATCATGTTTAGATCTTGTGAGCTGCCCTACATGATCAAGATCATATTATTGTAATGCTACATGTTGTGTTTGCTGGGATCCGATGAATATTGAATATTATGTCAAGTTGATTATCAATCTATCTTATATGTTATTTAAGATCTTGCATGCTTTCCGTTACTCGTAGATGCTTTGGCCAAGTAGATGCTTGTAACTCCAAGAGAGAGTATTTATGCTAGATAGTGGGTTCATGTCTCCGTTTAACCTGGGACAGTGACAGAAAGTTCTAAGGTTGTGGATGTGCTGTTGCCACTAGGGATAACCTAACGATGCTATGTCCACGGACATATGTGTTTGTTTACATTACGCACTTTACTTAATGCAATTATCCGTTGCTTGCAACTTAATACCAACGGGGACTCGGATGACAACCCGGCGGTGGATTATTAGTCATAGATGCTGTTGGATAACGATCTATGTATTATGTCGTAATGCCCAATTAAATATCATAGTAGTCAACATGTCATGTATATGCATTGTCATGCGCTCACTATTCGTCAATTGCCCAGCTGTAATTTGTTCACCCAACATGTTAGTTATCTTTTATGGAGAGACACCACTAGTGAACTGTGGACCCCGGTCCATTCTTTTACACTGATTAAACAACCACAAACTGCAAACTGTTCCTTTTTCATTCTCTGCAATTTAATACTCATTTTCCACACCATACGTTTAATCCTTTGTTTTCAGCAAGCCAGTGAGATTGACAACCTCACTGTTTCGTTGGGGCAAAGTAGTTTGATTGTGTTGTGTGCAGATTCCACGTCAACAGTCCAGACTCCCTGCAACAGCTATTTTTCTGGCGCCGTTGACAACCTTCTGAAGAGTTGCTGCTCCTACTGGTTCGATAACCTTGGTTTCTTTCTGAGGGAAAACTTGCTGCTGACTACATCATACCTTCCTCTTGGGGTCTCCCAACGAACGTGTGTTTCACGTCATCACTGTTCGGGAGCCCCCAATCCGCTTGTGGGTTGTGCCCCGGATCGTTGTTGTAAGGGCTCCGGATTCCGCCTTGAAGGTTTCCGATAGTGGAAGGTGAACCAAACCTTTGTGTTGCGGTTTATCGGAGAAGAAGGTGCGTCCGCCTTTGTGGCGGTTGAGTTTTGACCTACGTGGTAGCTCACACCTCTCCAACGAGACGTACTCCCCTAAAAAGGAGGAACTCAGGATTACATCCGTGTCTCCGCGTGCTTTCACTTCGGTTACTTCTATCCTTGTTTACCGTCTTTACTTAGTGTACCTTGCTTAGTTGCTAGTTTGTCATATAGGTAAATTCACCATAGTTGCATATCTAGAGAATTTACCTTTTGTGTCAAGCCTAAATTTAAAAAGTACTAAAATTGAAGTAGCACCTTTCATAATGAGCAAACAACTGAATCATATAAGAAAAAACTTTTCATGAATAGTACTTTCGAGACAAGCATCAAAGAGTTTTGCATAAGAGTTAACTCGTAAAGCAATAGATTCTAAGTAAAAGGTATTTAACCAACACAAAGGAAGATTTAAGCTTCAGCAATTGCTTTCAACTTTCAACATATATATCTCATGGATATTTGTCAACACAAAGCAATATAATAAGTGCAATATACAAGCATATAAAAATTGTTGCACCAAAGTTGACACTAGTGTTTGCTTCTAAGATAGAAAGAAGTAGGAAAACTGACTCAACATAAAAGTAAAAGAAATGCCCTTCGCAGAGGGAAGCAGGGATTAAATCATGTGCTAGAGCTTTTTAAGTTTTTGAAATCATATAGAGAGTAAAAATAAGTTTTGAGAGGTGTTTGTTAATTGTCAACGAATCAGAAAATGGAAAGTACAATATGACCCCTGCCAACCAGACTTTTAAGAGCGGCTCCCATGAAGGACGTTATTTCTACCAGCAAGGCAGATCATCCCTCTTTCTCTTTTGTTTACACATGCAGATATTTCACTGTTTGTCATTGCTTGACTGATAAATCAGGGCAAAAATGTGAAGAGAATTAAGCGGTTAAAGTTGTAATTAATTGGGACTGGGCACCCCATTTGCCAGCTCTTTTTGCAAAATTAATGGATAAGCAGATGTATATGCCGCTAGTCCGGTGGTAAAGTCTGTTTGACAGTTGACATAAAACATCCACCCCGTCCTCATGAGCTTGGTAAACATTGACACAAAATAGGAGTAATAATTTTTGAATAGTTTAAAGGTAGCACATGAAAAATTTACTTGGAATGGCAAGGAAATACCACATATAGGTAGTTATGGTGGACACAGATGGCATGGATTTTGGCTCAAGGTTTTGGATGCACGAGAAGCATTCCCTCTCAGTACAGAGTTTAGGCTAGCAAGGTTATTTGAAGCAAACACAGGATATCAACCGACACAGCAAGACTTATATGAAAACATATTGCAAGCATTATAAGACTCTACACTGTCTTCCTTGTTAACCAAACCCTTTTACTAGAAAATATCTAGACCTTAGAGATACCAATCATGCAAACCAAATTTCAACGAGCTTTACGGTAGTTCTTCATTAATAGGTTTTAACTACATGATACAAAAGCTTAAACATGAACTACTTGATAACTCAAAACAATTGACAAGTATCATATTATCCAATACAGTGATCTACAGAATATGTAAGCTTTTCCATTATACCATCTACCACATGCAACATTTTCTGTTCCAACCAAACACCATTCAATTTATTTCAACATAAACTCTCCAAACAATTATAAGTGAAGCAAGAGAGTACTTTCTTTAAAAGAACTAACAACTCTGAATAAGAGATGCATGCAAAACAGGAGCTAAAAGCATAGCAATAGCGAGATAATAATACTCAACAAGTATAAGTGAAGAATAGGAGTATTCATATGAAAAAGCGGAGCGTGTCTCTCTCCCAATCAAGAATGCTAGGGTCCAATCAAGTTGACCATAAGAAAAATAAAATACTGAAAATAAAAGCACACAGACGCTCGAAGTAAAGCACATATGATGTGAAAGAATTAAAATATAGTTTCACTAGAGATGACCTGATAAGTTGCTGACGAAGAAGGGGATGCCTTGGCATCCCAAGCTTATACGCTTGAGTCTTCTTGAAATATGCTGGGGTGATCCATGGGAGCATCCCCAAGCTTAAGCTCTTCACTCTTCTTGATCACATTATATCATCCTTCTCTCTTGACCCTTGAAAACTTCCGCCACACCAAACTCAGAGTAATTCTCATTAGAGGGTTAGTGCACAATCAAAAACTCACATGTTCTATAAGGACACAAACATGACCGTTACTTTTAACATTAACTACTGCCACTGATGTTATGTGAAGCTCTTCACCCTAAAAAAGAATTCCACTCAACACTAGTAAAAGAGAGAATGCGAAAAATAAAAGACAGAATCTGTCTAAACAGAACAGTCCGTAAAGACGAATTTTTTCGAGGCACTTACTTTGCTCAGATCAAAAAACTTTAAACTAACGAAAGATGCGTACATATCTGAGGATACGCACAAAAATTTGCAGATTTAAATAGTTTTTCTGTGATTTTACAGAAGTAAAACGGTGAACAGCAGAAATCTATTCCTACGCAGAAATCCAAATCTAGCACCATCTTCCTATTAGAGGCAATACTTGGCACAACAATGCGATAAAATAAAGATACAAAGGAATTGTTACAGAAGTAAACAACTCCTTGACTAAAAAAGAAAATAAAATTGCAGAAATAAAATAATGGGTTGTCTCCCATAAGCACTTTTCTTTAACGCCTTTCAGCTAGGCGCAGAAAGTAAGAATCAAGTGTTTCCAAGTGAAGAAGCATCAAATCATCAAAAACTTCTTCAAAAACACAGCTTGTAACAATAGGCATTTTTGGTTTAGGTAATTCTTGGGAAGCAAATTTAAATAATTCATTATGTGATTCACCCTCAATTTAACTAAACGTTTTATCATTTTAAGCACATTAGGGGGTTTCGGTTGAGGCACTTTTCGAACATACATGAATTTTTGCTCTTTTCCCACAAAAGCTTTCTGCTTTTTAAACTTGATAGAGGAGAAAGTTGAACTTAGAGTATCCTCTAATTCACTAATCCTGAAGTTTTGATTATCATGGCCAGTGCTAGCTTCTAAAATAGCAATTCTTTCATTAATATCTCCCAGTGATTCATTAACTTTGCTAGAACTACCAAGCAAATCCGGCAAATTTTTCTCCATGGACTCCAATTTTTTTATAACATCTTCCAAAGTAGTCTCAATTTTAAGATCATTAATAGGTGGTATTCCTACCAAACTTTCAATTATATTGCGTGCTTCCAAAGCAGGAGCCCCCAGAAAGTTGCCTCCTGTCAGAGTATCTAGAACATACCGATACCAACTAGTGATACCAACATAAAAATTTCTAAGAAGGATCATGGTAGAATATTTTTTTAGCACATCTACGGTGAGCATCACTGATCCTATACCAAGCATCTTTTGAACTTTCTCCACCTTGTTGCTTAAAGGACCAAACTTCAATTTCAGGGGTACTCATTTTAGCTAAATTAAAACAAAACAGAAAGATAACAACTCGAAAATAAAAGTAACTAATTTTTTTGTGTTTTTGATAAATAAAGCAAACAAGACTAGATAAAAATAAACTAAGCAAGACAATAACAAAGTAAAGAGATTGGAAGCGTGAAACTCCCCTTGCAGAAATCCTCTTGCTCCCCGACAGCGGCGCCAGAAAAAGCTTGATTGATGACGTGGATCACACGTTCGTTGGGAGACCCCAAGAGGAAGGTATGAAGCAGTGTAGCAGCAGTTTCCCTCAGTATGAAACCAAGGTTTAATTGAACCAGTAGGAGCAAGAAATCACTTCTGAAGGTTGTCAGTGGTGCGCTGACGTGGAACCTGCACACAACACAATCAAACTACTTTGCCCCAACGAAACAGTGAGGTTGTCAATCTCACCGGCTTGCTGAAAACAAAGGATTAAACGTATGGTGTGGAAAACAGTAGTAAATGGCAGAGAATGAAAAGGAACAATGTTTGCAGTTGGTTGTATTATCAGTGTAAAAGAATGGACCGGGGTCCACAGTTCACTAGTGGTGTCTCTCCATAAAAGATAACTAACATGCTGGGTGAACAAATTACAGCTGGACAATTGACAAAATATTGAGCGCATGACAATGCATATATATGACATGATGATTACTATGATATTCATGTGGGCATTACGACAAAATACATAGACCGTTATCCAATAGCGTCTATGACTAATAATCCACCTTCAGGTTGTCATCCGAATTCCCCGTTGGTATTAAGTTGCAAGCAACGGATAATCGCATTAAGTAATGTGCGTAATGTAAACAAATGCATTAGACCTAACGGCGCACCCTTAAGCTAAGCATCGGTTATTTTATCCCTAGTGGCAACAGCACATCCACAATCTTAGAAGTTATTGTCACTCTCCCAGATTACCGGAGGCATGAACCCACTATCTAGCATAAATACTCACTCTTGGAGTTACAAGCATCTACTTAGCCAAAGCATCTACTAGTAACGGAAAGCATGCAAGATCATAAATAACATATAAGATAGATTGATAATCAACTTGACATAGTATTCAATATTCATCGGATCCCAGCAAACACAACATGTAGCATTACAATAAGATGATCTTGATCATGATAGGCAGCTCACAAGATCTAAACACGATAGCATAAAGTGGAGAGACAACCATCTAGCTACTGCTATGGACCCGTAGTCCAAGGATGAACTACTCACGCATCACTCCGGAGGCAGGCATGGTGATGTAGAGCCCTCCGGTGATGATTCCCCTCTCCGGCAGAGTGCCGGGAAGAGTTTCTGAACCCTCCCGAGCTAGGGTTGACGGCGGCGGCGTCTCTGGAACTTTTCGTGGATAATGGCTCGGGTATTTAGGGTTTTCGCGTCGGGGTGAATAAATAGGCGAAAGAGCGGCGGCTGGAGACGCCCGTGGGGCCCACACCACCCCACGGCGCAGCAGGGGGGCCCGCGCGGCCCCATGGTGTGGCTACCTCGTGGCTCCCCTCCGTCTCTCCTTTGGACTCCGTGTATGTGTTGGAAAAATAGGAGGTTCTGTCCAAGTTTCGTCCAATTCCGAGAATATTTCTAGACTAGCTTTTCTGGAATACAAAAACAGCAGAAAACAGGAACTGGCACCGTGGCATCTTGTTAATAGGTTAGTCCCAGAAAATGCATAAAAATGCTATGAAGTGTATATAAAACATGTAACAGTTGGTATAATATCAACATGGAACATCAGAAATTATAGATACGTTTGAGACATATCACCCCGCAGCCGTGCCTGGGCCGCCACCCGAAGGCAAGACGCGGTCCATGGCCGCCACGCCTTGGCTCACGCCACCGCCGCCGGAACGGGCACCAATCCGGCGCCACCGCTAGGGGGTGAGGTCGGGTAGGGAAGGGGACGAGGCGACGAGCGAGATGGATGAGAGATGGATGCGGTTCGCTGGTTGGCTTCGATGCGGTTGACTTCATATGAGGGTAATTTCGTCCGGCGTAAAAAAAATAACAGAACAGACTAACGGAACCAACGGCAGTGTCACAGAAGGAAAGAAAAATTGGGCAAAGGTCATATAGGGAAGAAAAAAAATTGAGTGTCAAATAAGGAAGACAATTTTAGTGGAGTGTCATACAGGGAATTCTCTCTTCTTTTAGGGTGTGTTTGGAAGCCTGTGTGGGCTGAGAGTTTCCCACCTCACCCAAGTTTTAGGTGTTTGGTAGCCTGTGTTTGTCCCCTCAGCCCAGCTCATACGAAATACCCCTCTCAGCCATGCCCGCTTGAGAAGCTCGAATCGAGCTTCTCTCCTCAGCCCGGCGAGCTTGTCCCGAAAATAATCCCACGCGTGGGCCCCACCACGTTCCGCTCGTCTGGCCCCTCCTCACCCCCGAGTCATTCGACTCTTCTTTCACCTGCCTCGCCTCCTCTCGCGCATCGCCAGCGTCGCCAAGACTCCAGTGCCGGCCCATGCCGCCGCCCTGCGCCACCAGGACACCAGCGCCGCTCCGCCCCGCCACCCAGCGTCGCTAGGACTCCAGCGCCGCCGTGCCCCGAGTGTGCACTGTCGACGACGGAGGCGTAGAAGTCGCCGACGTCCACGTCTAGCACGCGGAGCTCCCAGTGGCTGCCCCGGACCGCCGCCCAGATCCCAGCGCCGCCCGACCCGCCGGTGCCTCCTCGCGTCGCCACGGAGTAGCCCAAGCTCGGGGACAAGCACTTCCCGACGTTCCCATGCACCGAAGACGAGCACTTCCTGACGTTCTCGTGCGTAGACCACGATTTGGGAATTGCTGGGGACCTGATTGCTTTTTTATTTTTGTTCAAGGTCCTTTGTGTAAGAAGTAGGACCTATTCGTAATTTCAGTTCCTGTACCCTACTCTCAGCCTGGTTCGATACATAAAAGCCACCAAACATCATCTCATCCCAGCCTGTCTTAACACATACAACCGACCAAACGCAGAACAATATCTCAGCCCAACCCGGCCCAGTTCAGCATGTCCCTGCTGGGAAAGCTATGCCAGGTGATACAATGTGACACCCCTCCCTGGCACATATCACCAGAGAGGCAGTCGTCCCGTGCGCCATCCCAAGATAACTGGCCGCACGTCACAACAGTGTAACATAATGGACATCATTACACAATCAGGCACATCAGTGCTACAAATGGTTTACAAGGCCATCAAGGAATGACGAAATATCAATCCCAGTATGGCTCTGGACAGAGTTTTTAACTGGCAGCGGAAGACATATGAGAGGCTACGGCTTGGAGCGGCTCCACTCCACATGTTCTGGCTGGGCTATTGATCCTAGCACGCTCTTGCTTCAAATCCTTCCTAAGGTGGAAGATGAATCCTCGACAAAACCTGGCCACAATCACAAGGCCCGTGAGTACATTTGTATGCACTCAGCAAGAATCGCCACTTACTACAAACGTTCCAACAATCATGCAGCAAGATATACGTTGGATATAAAATCCTACAACATGGCAAGAGTCTACTCGAGATAGACCAATATGATAACATAAAGGTAGCATGGCATCACAAGCAAAACATGGCATAAGCAAACAATGGGGTATCACCAGTACAGAGTCCAAGCCAGGTGGGGTTGGATCGTATACTGGTAATCATACAAAGAAATTACCTGTGACGAGTCTAATCAAGTATACCAGTTGGTACCAAATAACACACACGGCACCTGTGATCACTGCTAGGCCCTCTGGCCTCTTCATTTCACTCTGGGCACGCACGGTTGATGTGGGCTCTGGCCTAACTATAGGCTTCCCAACGCATCGCACCGCCATCCCTATCACGGGTTACCATCAACATCTCAAGACAATATTTCCTGCAGCATCTTATTTGTTCATTTAGTGTAATCCGGTCGTTCATTAATTATTTCAAACAAATCTTAAGTTTAACCTCCGGACACGACGAGGACACACAGTGTGACCGACACTGAACTGTTGTTCCATATCCCAGGAACGGGGCTAGATATCCAGATTTACACTCTCGAGAGGTTGCAATACTTCACTCATCTAAGTGGATCATTAACAACCGGTACTTTAGGATCACGTCCATAAGACGGTCTGATACACTCACTCAACCGTTCACGCCATCAAGACACTCCCTATATAGCCACCGACATAACTATATGCCTTATGCAGAAGTGAATCCGGCACGTCCCCAACCCATGAGCGACGCCTAGCTCCGGAACCTTCGCAAGACTAGCCCCGACCAACTATGGTAACCGACTAGACTTGCCAAAATGGTGGCATCAAAGGAGGCTCAATAGGATTACGTAGGTCAAGGCCCGCCCATGTGAGCGACAGTGGTAGTGCTTTCGATGTTCAGATTAGTGGCACTATGGACTGACCCTATCGTTGTTTGGAGGGGTGTTTTATTTAATCAAGTTTCATCACCACAAGTCACAAAACAGAGGATTAGTCCAGCATAATAATCACGATATCAATATCATATACCATCAAACAACAAGGCATTAGCAACATACAGTAAGCACATAACAACAACATCACTTGAATAACCATAACACTTGCAGGTATAGGTATCAACGTAACAATAATAATATCCGGGTGACTGTGGCGGTAACCCCAGCCGGTGTCACTCGGGGTTAGTGTTCACGGAATAATAACACAGTGTTTCAAACGGATGACCGTGGCGGTATCCCCAGCCGGTGTCACCGTAAGAATGAACCGAAAAGCACTCATAAGAATGAGAGAGCATCCATTCCACTCGAGGGTTATCTCGACGTGGTGTCAGCAATCTCGGCAAAAGAACCAAATGGAAAGTCAGCTCCCAAGCGTCGCAGTCCGGGTGGTCTATGCCAACCATATTTGACGGAGGGACAAGGCAAATAACTCTTTTGGCAAATGCCCCCAACTCCGAGGATCATAAGACGACATTCGTCCGCTCCTCACCTCGGCGAAGAAGAAAGAAGCAAACAAAGCCCCGCAAGCGCGAGACGCACAGTTGTAATAATTCCCCCATTCCTTTGACTGAGGCGGTACCACCGGCCATTGTCTCGGGAATGTGAGTGATGCACAGATAAGCAGTTATGAAGTAGTGCAATAATTTAAATGCAATATGGCATACATACAACAATACAAGGTTCATATAAAATATGGACAACAAACAGACATGCAATAAAATAGCAGACAGGCCTAACAATAGAACAGGAGACAGACATAAACACCCGGCATGGTATTAAGCAGATAAACAAACAAGCATTGCAGGACGGCTCATAGCAAGGGGTTAGCTTGCCTGCGAAGATCGACACCGTTTGTCTCGGAGGGTCACGAACGTCACGGTTTCGGGTCTCGGTTCGCCGGTACCGCGGAATACCCTATACACGCATACAAGGGTGCTGAGTATACAAATGTTTTACAAAAAGGGTAAGACCAGTACCACTGGTCAGATCGTTACAAACTAGGAATTTACAAATTTGAATCACTCCGATTGGAGCTACGGTTCAAAAGTTATTAATGTGCGACGGATAGCTAACTGCTGCTCACCTCGAAAAAGAAAAACAGACTGCGCGGGAAAAAAAACACAGCTCGGGCCGCTTTTGCCGCTGACGGGACGTGCTGGGCCGAGGACGGCCTGCTGCGCCGCTGCCTGGGCTGGACTGGTCGCGCGTCCTCGCAAAGACGCTTCCTCTTCTGGAACCCGGAAAACAGCGGAATACGCTTTCCCCTTAGGCTGACAGGTGGGACCGGGTCAAGGATTTAAACGAATCCTTTTTCTTTTTCCCTCCACTGTTCTTCCTCCTCCGGTCGAGGACGCACGGGAGGAGCACGGCGGTCGCCGGTGCTGGGTGCTGTGCACACGGCAACGCCAGGAGACGGCGGGGTCGGGCTTGGTGAACCTCACCGCACCCGGGGAAGAGGTCCAGGGCACGGGGAAGGGCTGGGGGCGCGCCGTCCGTGAGCTCCAGAAGCTCGGCGGCTCGGCAATGGCGGCCGAGGATGAACTCGAGCACACCGCCCTCTGCTTGCTTATCTGGCTGCACTGGGAGATAGAGGGGAAGGGTGGGAGGCGCTCTGCGCGTTTAATCGAAGCACGGCCCAGGCTAGAGCTCGCTGCGGTCGAGGATTCGACGGCGGCGATTTCGGCCGGGATCGGAGCAGGGCTCCGCCGTGGTTTTATTAACTGGGCAGAGAGGTCCAGGAGAGGGAGAGGAAGGTGGTGTGTGGCGTGAGAGGGCTCGGGAGGCTCCTTATATAGCCCGAGGCGAGCTTGCCGGTCGACTGACCGCGCGGCGCTTGAATTCGCGCCGATGCACCTAGCCGCGGACAGGAGTAAATGGGGGAGGGATAAGGGCGAGGGCGAGATGATCTCTTGGAGCAGGAACGGCTCGGTACTCCGCACGTGGAACTCGAGTTCGAGCACAGCGTGAAGGAGGAAGCCGACGGACGGCCGGGCGGCGCCTAGCTCCGGCCAAGCTTTAATGGGAGAGGATAGGGGCGTCTCGGGTGCGAGCCAGGGGAGCAGGGAAGGGCTGGGTCGCGGCCGGGTTGGGCTGAAACGCGGGAACAGCAGGGGGAACCGGAGGAGCAGTGCGGCGGCGCTGCTGGACATGGCTAAGCCGGTGGTGACCACGCCAAATGGCATGCCAACATCGGCATCGAGATGGTCCTCTCGTCCCAGGGCTCTTGAAGAAAAACTAATCATGTCACCCTGTGCAAAAATGAATTTCCAACAACTTTCCAGAACAAAGTTTTTGCAAATTCTCAAGTTGGTGCGACTAACTTTTTTAAAAAACAGTACTGGTCTATTTTGAAATTTGTTACTTGGAGAGGCAAACGATTTTTGGTTTGATCAATACTTGGTCCAGAGGTGTAGGTTCTCCTAGTGCTTGCATCTAGGTGCTCACCTCCCACAACAAAAATCATTTGGCTTGCTTTTGAAAACAAATGGGTTTTAGGGCAGAAACTTGCTTAGGGAAAAAGTCCAATACTCTCTTCACAAGGTACCAAATATTTTTTCATAAATGGGTTACATACAGCTTAGGGATCATCCCCTAATTGTCTTAGAATTTTTGAAGACATAAAACTAGGGGTTCCTTTGGAAATTGCAAAAAGGCATGAAAAGGGCATTACAAAGGAAGTACCTCAAATATTGCTCAAATGAGGTTGGGGCAATGGAGTGAAATGTTCAGGAGGTGAAATCATGCACCTTCCCAAAATGGCATAATTTTTGGATGAGTGTAAGGTGTCTAGATAATTTCTGGATCAGAAATGGCCTTTTAGAGAATAATGTCCAACTTGGAAATATTGCATTGGAGTATGCAATATTTTTGCAGGGAATATCTTTATATGGATGTGGGAGTCCTCTGGTATTTTTAGTGGAATTTATCTAGCTATGAAAATGGACTTCCCTTTTGTAGGTGGAGGAAAAGGGTTTAAAAGGTTTAATAGCCGGGGCTAGGGTTTTCGGGAGAAAACTTAAGACACAAAATCCCCACGGGCATTGGAGAGGTTCATGGATCACCGGGAAATTTTTAGAGAGCAATTCCAAAGTCAAATTATCCCCAAAAGATTTGAAGAAACATTTAGGACAACAGAAAAAGTTTTTCAGGCGTCAGAAAACACCGCTAAAATCGGGTTCGAATTTTCGGGGTGTTACAGACCTTCCCCCCTTAAAAGAATCTCGTCCTCGAGATTAAGGAGGTTATACAAGATAATTCTTGAACGATCCATTTATACCCCATTTAAAACTTTTTCTGCAAAATATTAGAGTTTAACACTCAAGAGATTAACACTCCACAAGATTTTATTTAAAACAGTATGATATTTCTACCATACTCAATGCATTTAAAAGATGGCATGGCAGGGGCTCACTCAATCAATCAACATAGGATCTACCACCATGGTAAAAAATTAAACCTATGGTTTTGCTCAACTCAACACAAACATGGCAGGATCAACCAAAATCTACAACCAAACTATCAACCAACAACCAAAGATTTATCTAGGGCAAATAATTAGCTCAAGTTTGGGAACACAACAGTTTACGGTTTTATTTTAGAAAAGCTGTATATCCATTTTCATGTATACACAGGTTTTGAAAAATAACAGGGTTTCTTTCTAAAAGAGAATATATGTGCCACCAATAATTGGCTCACAGACACCGTGGGATAGGGTTATTCCGAAAATCATTTACAGTGGTATGGCATAATCATTTCAACCATACCGAATAAGCCAGCACAATCAAACAATCATTAAAATAACATAGCAAATTTTTCTCTACTTGTAGGCGACACACAAAACATCCAAGTGATGAACCATGTATAGCAACAAGCAGGTGATTTTCCCAACCTACACACAAGTCAGCAATAAGCAAGCGTGGTACCGTGGAGTACGGTATGAAATACTCCCACTTAATGGCTAACCTGTGCAACACACGCAAAAATACTTTTCTTACTCGAAATAATCCCAATCAAAATTTGTATTAATTTTACAAGCGTGTATACGCGTCTGGGTTCACATATACCACTCTTGTTTTTAGGTGATGTGTCATTTCTTTAAAAAAATTCAACTGAAAAAAAAGACATGATGTTCAGTCACACGTCAACCAAGTGGTTAACAAGGGAGTCAGAACACCAAGTTTTATTACGGCTGATTCGACATCAACCCAAAAATAGACAACAAACTTGCATTACCAGCGAACACAACACAAACGAACAGACAAACACCCAACCAAACGACAACAACCTCACCGCTTCTCACCTACCAACATACAAGTGCCACTCAGGCTAACTAAACATGGGTTCTACTCCGCTTGACGGCCTCTGGTAGTCGGTGGAGTGTGGCCGAGACGAAGAGTGGTATCCACATCTTCATCTCCCGCGGGGTGGGGAATCGCAGGCACGCCTTCGGGTACCGCATCCCGTGCTTCGATAAACTGGTGAGCTATAGTTGCTGCTTCTGCTGGGTTGGCCTGGAGACTGGGTCCTGGCGCATCGCCCGGAATAGGGAGCTTCTGACTCCGATCTTGTAGGAGGGAGGGGAGGTTCCTCAATTCCGTAAGCTGTAGGCTAACATTGATAAGGTTGCGCCTAGTGGTCACGAGTTCTTCCAACAGGGAATCGCAGAGCATCGACATTGCAACTCCGTAGGCAACGCTGCTAATAATGGCAGGGTCGGCTTCTTCGTAGTTGGAGGTTTGTTCAGCTCTGCACCAGGCAGGGGCCTGGCTGGGAAAAAGCGGAACGCTCGACTTTGTGCTATCGCCGGCTCTGAGTGCCGGAGACGAGCGAGGCCTTCCCAAGCTGCTTTCTGGATGGCTTGACTCAGAGTGGGCATGTTCCTGCCACAGATCACTTGGGGCTTCTTCGGGCCTGAAGGGTATGGACTGATGTGTACGTCTGCTCGAAAGTCACCCCCAGGAAATGGGACTGAACTTTTGAACACAACATAACGAGGGCGAACATGGCAACCGAGGAGATCACAGACTTTCCTAAGGACCATTGGAAAGCCGAGGTGTTCATCGGCCGTGGTTTCTAGGAGGAAGATGGGCCTCACCGGTGGTTCACTCGGGGCTTTGGAACTGGAGCAAGACATGAGAGCAAGATTTCTCAGTGGGGTTCTACTTCGACAGGGTTGGGCTGCCAAGGTTAGCAGGCGAGGGTGGGGAGAAATGGCAGCTAGGACTGGGGTCTTTTATAGGATGGGTTGTGTCGGCTCCTTCTTATGGAAGAAACCGGCGAGTGGGTCAGGTCCTACTGCACCTTACTGTGGACCGACACTTGCCATGCAAGTTAGGCGGAGAGGGGTTAAATCCATCGGGCTCACTGTCGGGCAAAAGTAAGGCTAGGCTTTCCATGCTAGGGTAGTCTACAGCCAGCCTGGTGCTCTGATACCACCTCTGTGACACCCCTCCCTGGCACATATCACCAGAGAGGCAGTCGTCCCGTGCGCCATCCCAAGATAACTGGCCGCACGTCACAACAGTGTAACATAATGGACATCATTACACAATCAGGCACATCAGTGCTACAAATGGTTTACAAGGCCATCAAGGAATGACGAAATATCAATCCCAGTATGGCTCTGGACAGAGTTTTTAACTGGCAGCGGAAGACATATGAGAGGCTATGGCTTGGAGCGGCTCCACTCCACAGGTTCTGGCTGGGCTACTGATCCTAGCACGCTCTTGCTTCAAATCCTTCCTAAGGTGGAAGATGAATCCTCGACAAAACCTGGCCACAATCACAAGGCCCGTGAGTACATTTGTATGCAGTCAGCAAGAATCGCCACTTACTACAAACGTTCCAACAATCATGCAGCAAGATATACGTTGGATATAAAATCCTACAACATGGCAAGAGTCTACTCGAGATAGACCAATATGATAACATAAAGGTAGCATGGCATCACAAGCAAAACATGGCATAAGCAAACAATGGGGTATCACCAGTACAGAGTCCAAGCCAGGTGGGGTTGGATCGTATACTGGTAATCATACAAAGAAATTACCTGTGACGAGTCTAATCAAGTATACCAGTTGGTACCAAATAACACACACGGCACCTGTGATCACTGCTAGGCCCTCTGGCCTCTTCATTTCACTCTGGGCACGCACGGTTGATGTGGGCTCTGGCCTAACTATAGGCTTCCCAACGCATCGCACCGCCATCCCTATCACGGGTTACCATCAACATCTCAAGACAATATTTCCTGCAGCATCTTATTTGTTCATTTAGTGTAATCCGGTCGTTCATTAATTATTTCAAACAAATCTTAAGTTTAACCTCCGGACACGACGAGGACACACAGTGTGACCGACACTGAACTGTTGTTCCATATCCCAGGAACGGGGCTAGATATCCAGATTTACACTCTCGAGAGGTTGCAATACTTCACTCATCTAAGTGGATCATTAACAACCGGTACTTTAGGATCACGTCCATAAGACGGTCTGATACACTCACTCAACCGTTCACGCCATCAAGACACTCCCTATATAGCCACCGACATAACTATATGCCTTATGCAGAAGTGAATCCGGCACGTCCCCAACCCATGAGCGACGCCTAGCTCCGGAACCTTCGCAAGACTAGCCCCGACCAACTATGGTAACCGACTAGACTTGCCAAAATGGTGGCATCAAAGGAGGCTCAATAGGATTACGTAGGTCAAGGCCCGCCCATGTGAGCGACAGTGGTAGTGCTTTCGATGTTCAGATTAGTGGCACTATGGACTGACCCTATCGTTGTTTGGAGGGGTGTTTTATTTAATCAAGTTTCATCACCACAAGTCACAAAACAGAGGATTAGTCCAGCATAATAATCACGATATCAATATCATATACCATCAAACAACAAGGCATTAGCAACATACAGTAAGCACATAACAACAACATCACTTGAATAACCATAACACTTGCAGGTATAGGTATCAACGTAACAATAATAATATCCGGGTGACTGTGGCGGTAACCCCAGCCGGTGTCACTCGGGGTTAGTGTTCACGGAATAATAACACAGTGTTTCAAACGGATGACCGTGGCGGTATCCCCAGCCGGTGTCACCGTAAGAATGAACCGAAAAGCACTCATAAGAATGAGAGAGCATCCATTCCACTCGAGGGTTATCTCGACGTGGTGTCAGCAATCTCGGCAAAAGAACCAAATGGAAAGTCAGCTCCCAAGCGTCGCAGTCCGGGTGGTCTATGCCAACCATATTTGACGGAGGGACAAGGCAAATAACTCTTTTGGCAAATGCCCCCAACTCCGAGGATCATAAGACGACATTCGTCCGCTCCTCACCTCGGCGAAGAAGAAAGAAGCAAACAAAGCCCCGCAAGCGCGAGACGCACAGTTGTAATAATTCCCCCATTCCTTTGACTGAGGCGGTACCACCGGCCATTGTCTCGGGAATGTGAGTGATGCACAGATAAGCAGTTATGAAGTAGTGCAATAATTTAAATGCAATATGGCATACATACAACAATACAAGGTTCATATAAAATATGGACAACAAACAGACATGCAATAAAATAGCAGACAGGCCTAACAATAGAACAGGAGACAGACATAAACACCCGGCATGGTATTAAGCAGATAAACAAACAAGCATTGCAGGATGGCTCATAGCAAGGGGTTAGCTTGCCTGCGAAGATCGACACCGTTTGTCTCGGAGGGTCACGAACGTCACGGTTTCGGGTCTCGGTTCGCCGGTACCGCGGAATACCCTATACACGCATACAAGGGTGCTGAGTATACAAATGTTTTACAAAAAGGGTAAGACCAGTACCACTGGTCAGATCGTTACAAACTAGGAATTTACAAATTTGAATCACTCCGATTGGAGCTACGGTTCAAAAGTTATTAACGTGCGACAGATAGCTAACTGCTGCTCACCTCGAAAAAGAAAAACAGACTGCGCGGGAAAAAAAACACAGCTCGGGCCGCTTTTGCCGCTGACGGGCCGTGCTGGGCCGAGGACGGCCTGCTGCGCCGCTGCCTGGGCTGGACTGGTCGCGCGTCCTCGCAAAGACGCTTCCTCTTCTGGAACCGGAAAACAGCGGAATACGCTTTCCCCTTAGGCTGACAGGTGGGACGGGTCAAGGATTTAAACGAATCCTTTTTCTTTTTCCCTCCACTGTTCTTCCTCATCCGGTCGAGGACGCACGGGAGGAGCACGGCGGTCGCCGGTGCTGGGTGCTGTGCACACGGCAACGCCGGGAGACGGCGGGGTCGGGCTTGGTGAACCTCACCGCACCCGGGGAAGAGGTCCAGGGCACGGGGAAGGGCTGGGGGCGCGCCGTCCGCGAGCTCCAGAAGCTCGGCGGCTCGGCAATGGCGGCCGAGGATGAACTCGAGCACACCGCCCTCTGCTTGCTTATCTGGCTGCACTGGGAGATAGAGGGGAAGGGTGGGAGGCGCTCTGCGCGTTTAATCGAAGCACGGCCCAGGCTAGAGCTCGCTGCGGTCGAGGATTCGACGGCGGCGATTTCGGCCGGGATCGAAGCAGGGCTCCGCCGTGGTTCTATTAACTGGGCAGAGAGGTCCAGGAGAGGGAGAGGAAGGTGGTGTGTGGCGTGAGAGGGCTCGGCAGGCTCCTTATATAGCCCGAGGCGAGCTTGCCGGTCGACCGACCGCGCGGCGCTTGAATGCGCGCCGGTGCACCTAGCCGCGGACAGGAGTAAATGGGGGAGGGATAAGGGCGAGGGCGAGATGATCTCTTGGAGCAGGAACGGCTCGGTACTCCGCACGTGGAACTCGAGTTCGAGCACAGCGTGAAGGAGGAAGCCGACGGACGGCCGGGCGGCGCCTAACTCCGGCCAAGCTTTAATGGGAGAGGATAGGGGCGTCTCGGGTGCGAGCCAGGGGAGCAGGGAAGGGCTGGGTCGCGGCCGGGTTGGGCTGAAACGCGGGAACAGCAGGGGGAACCGGAGGAGCAGTGCGGCGGCGCTGCTGGACATGGCTAAGCCGGTGGTGACCACGCCAAATGGCATGCCAACATCGGCATCGAGATGGTCCTCTCGTCCCAGGGCTCTAGAAGAAAAACTAATCATGTCACCCTGTGCAAAATTGAATTTCCAACAACTTTCCAGAACAAAGTTTTTGCAAATTCTCAAGTTGGTGCGACTAACTTTTTGAAAAAACAGTACTGGACTATTTTGAAATTTGCTACTTGGAGAGGCAAACGATTTTTGGTTTGATCAATACTTGGTCCAGAGGTGTAGGTTCTCCTAGTGCTTGCATCTAGGTGCTCACCTCCCACAACAAAAATCATTTGGCTTGCTTTTGAAAACTAATGGGTTTTAGGGCAGAAACTTGCTCAGGGAAAAAGTCCAATACTCTCTTCACAAGGTACCAAATATTTTTGCATAAATGGGTTACATACAGCTTAGGGATCATCCCCTAATTTTCTTAGAATTTTTTAAGACATAAAACTAGGGCTTCCTTTGGAAATTGCAAAAAGGCATGAAAAGGGCATTACAAAGGAAGTACCTCAAATATTGCTCAAATGAGGTTGGGGTAATGGAGTGAAATGTTCAGGAGGTGAAATCATGCACCTTCCCAAAATGGCATAATTTTTGGATGAGTGTAAGGTGTCTAGATAATTTCTGGATCAGAAATGGCCTTTTAGAGAATAATGTCCAACTTGGAAATATTGCATTGGAGTATGCAATATTTTTGCAGGGAATATCTTTATATGGATGTGGGAGTCCTCTGGTATTTTTAGTGGAATTTATCTAGCTATGAAAATGGACTTTCCTTTTGTAGGTGGAGGAAAAGGGTTTAAAAGGTTTAATAGCCGGGCTAGGGTTTTCGGGAGAAAACTTAAGCCACAAAATCCCCACGGGCATTGGAGAGGTTCATGGATCACCGGGAAATTTTTAGAGAGCAATTCCAAAGTCAAATTATCCCCAAAAGATTTGAAGAAACATTTAGGACAACAGAAAAAGTTTTTCAGGCGTCAGAAAACACCGCTAAAATCGGGTTCGAATTTTCGGGGTGTTACATACAACCTACCAAACACACCCTTATTTGACAATGGGGAATTACATCCAGCGCCCCGCTCCGGCAGCCCACCGACCTCTCTAGCCTCCTCCCCCGCCTCTCCACTCATCGCCTCCCGGGGCTTCCACCTATTTGTTTTTTACTCCCTCCATTACTAAATATAATATGTTTTAGTTCTTTCACATGTTGACTAGACGTATACTGTAATGAGTGAACATACACACTAAAATGTGTCTAGATACATGTAAATACATGTGAATCTGAAAAAAGGTCCAAACATTTTATATTTAGGAACAAAGTGAGTATTTAACAATAATTTAACTTCCATCAATTATATTTTAGATGAAGGGATCACTCCCCGGCTCCATTAACTGAAGCCCACATAGTCTATAGAGTTCAAAAGGAAAAACATAAAATAGTCCGGCTAAGAGCATCTCCAACTGGCTCCCCCAAATCGGCCCCAAATGCCCGGGCGGTCCGCCCGGACAGGGTTTGGGCTTAAAACCACCACCCAACGGTGCCCCCCAAACTTAGCCCAAACGTCCGGGCGGTCCGGCACACCCCAAACACAGCCCATATGTGGGGAGGGTTTGGGGAGGTCCGGACGCGCCCGTACAGGCCGCCACGTCGGACACGGCCCGCCGCAACCCTACCTATATGAACTCAATCCCCACCACGGATGAAACCCTAGCTCTCGATTTCCTCCGATCCCCTTTCCGTGTCACTCTTGAGCGCCCGTAGAGCTGCACGGATGGCCAACTCCGGCGGCAGCGGATCTGCGGAGATGTACTGGGATGCGTTCGCGGAGGAGGAGGAGCAGGTGGGCAGCTGCCCTGGCCCGGAGATGGAAGCCGCGCCGCCAGCACCTAAATCGGTGGTGGCGGCCGCGGCGGCGGCCGCAGCTAGCTACGGCGGTGCGTCCGCTTCCGGAGCCGGCTCGTCCGCACAAGTGGCGGCTACTCGACGGGTATGTTCTCAAAACCTGTTGGAAAAATAGGGACCTGGCCTTTTGTTTCGTGCAATTCCGAGAATATTTCCAGAAGTAACTTTCTGAAACCAAAAACAGCAGAAAACAGGGAACTGGCACTGTGGCATCTTGTTAATAGGTTAGTCCCAGAAAATGCATAAAAGTGATACGAAGTGTATATAAAACATGTAGCAAATGGTATAATATAAGCATGGAACAGCAGAAATTATGGATACGTTGGAGACGTATCAAGCATCCCCAAGCTTAGTTCTACTCGTCCTCGAGTAGGTAAAACGATAACAACAAATAATTTCTGAGGAGACATGCTTTCACACAATCTTGATCAATATATTGCAAGGCTCATGTCATGAATGAAGTGACTCAAAGCAATGATCTATAGTTTGCTAACAAATAGATAAAGAGTAAACAATGAATCATATAAGCAAAAACTTTTCATGAATAGTACTTTCAAGACAAGCATCAAAAAGTTTTGCATAAGAGGTAACTCATAAAGCAATAGATTCAAAGTAAAAGGCATTGAAGCAACACAAAGGATGATTAAGTTTCAGCATTTGCTTTCAACTTGTAACATGTATATCTCATGGATAGTTGTCAACATAAAGCAATATAACAAGTGCAATAAGTAAATATGTAAGAATCAATGCACACAAAGTTGACACAAGTGTTTGCTTCTAAGATAGAAAGGAGTAGGTAAACTGACTCAACATAAAGTAAAAGATAGGCCCTTCGCAGAGGGAAGCAGGGATTAAATCATGTGCTAGAGCTTTTTAAGTTTTCGAAAGCATATAGAGAGCACAAAATAAGTATTTGAGAGGTGTTTGTTGTTGTCAACGAATGGTAGTGGGCACTCTAACCCCCTTGTCAACCAGACTTTCAAGAGCGGCTCCCATGAAGGACGTTATCTCTACCAGCAAGGTAGATCATCCCTCTTCTCTTTTGTTTACACATGTATTTTAGTTTCTTTATAGATGACACTCCTCCCAACCTTTTGCTTACACAAGCCATGGCTAACCGAATCCTCGGGTGCCTTCCAACATTCACATACCATGGAGGAGTGTCTATTGCAAAATTAAGTTGCTTACTGATAAATCAGGGCAAAACATGTGAAGAGAATTATTAATGAAAGTTGTAATTAATTGGGGCTGGGCACCCCGTTGCCAGCTCTTTTTGCAAATTATTGGATAAGCGGATGTATATGCCACTAGTCCAGGTGAAAGTCTGTCAGAAGTAAATGACAAGATTGAAAGATAAAACACCACATACTTCCTCATGAGCTATAAAACATTGACACAAATAAGGAGTAATAAAGTTTTGAATAGTTTAAAGGTAGCACATGAAATATTTACTTGGAATGGCAGGAAATACCACATAGTAGGTAGGTATGGTGGACACAAATGGCATGGGTTTTGGCTCAAGTTTTGGATGCACGAGAAGCATTCCCTCTCAGTACAGAGTTTAGGCTAGCAAGGTTGTTTGAAGCAAACACAAGTATAAACCGGTACAGCAAGAATCACATAAAAACATATTGCAAGTATTATAAGACTCTACACTGTCTTCCTTGTTGCTCAAACATTTTACCAGAAAATATCTAGACCTTAGAGAGAACAAATATGCATCCCAAGTCTCAACAAGCTCTACGGTAGTTCTCCACTACTAGGCTTTAACTACATGATGCAAGAGCTTAAACATGATCTACTTGAGAGCTCAAAACAATTGCAAAGCATCAAATCAAAACAAGACAATGATCTACAAGAATGCATATGTCTTTTCCAATACCAACTACTACATGTAGCATTTTCTTTCTTCCAAACAAACACCAATCAATTTATTAAACATAAACTCTCCAAATGATAATATAATGCAGCAAGAGAGTATTTATAAACAAGTGCTAACAGCTCGAAGAGATGCATGAAAAACAGGAGCTAAAAGCACTGCAGTAGCTAGTTAAGAATACTCAACAAATATAAGTGAAGAACATGAGTATTCACATGAAAAAGCGGAGCGTGTCTCTCTCCCACACAAGGATTGCTAGGATCCGAATTTATTCAAACAAAAACAAAAATAAAAACACACAGACGCTCCAAGTAAAGCGCATAAGATGTGAAAGAATTAAAATATAGTTTCACTAGAGATGACCTGATAAGTTTGTTGATGAAGAAGGGGATGCCTTGGGCATCCCCAAGCTTAGACGCTTGAGTCTCTCTGAATATGGTTGGGATGAACCACGGGGGCATCCCCAAGCTTAGGCTTTTCACTCTTCTTGATCACATAATATCACCCTTCTCGCTTGATCCTTGAAAACTTCCTTCACACCAAACTCAAGACAGTTCTCATTAGAGGGTTAGTGCATAATCAAAAATTCTCATATTCTGTAATGATACAATCAATCCCAAAGCTTCTGGACATTAGCTACAGCCACCAATGCTTTGTGGAGCAAAGAAATCCACACAAACACAGTAAAAGAGCGAATGCAAAACAAAAGGCAGAATCTGTCAAAAACAGAACAGTCTGGAATGACGAATTTTTTCGAGGCACTTAAGTTGCTCAGATGGATCTGGCCTAAAATAATGAAAGTTGCGTACATATCTCAGGAATATGCGTGATTTTTCTCAGAATTTTTTGAATTTTCTACAGGGAGATAAGCTCAAATCCGTGACAGCTAAAAATCTGTCACTGCGCAGAAATCCAAATCTTGCATCAACTTTCAATATAGAACTTTACTTGGCACAACATTGCGATAAAATAAAGATACAAAGGAGTTGCTACAGAAGTAACAAAATCCTTGACTCAAAGAAAACAAAAATAACAGCAAATAAAAACGATGGGTTGTCTCCCATAAGCGCTTTTCTTTAACGCCTTTCAGCTAGGCGCAGAAAGTGAAAATCAAGTGTTGTCAAGTGGCAAATCATTCAAATCATCAAAAGCTTCTTCCAACACACAGCTTGTAACAATGGGTATCTTAGATGTTCCTGGAGGTGTTTCATTACCTTTAACCGTACTAAAAGTTTTATCAATTTTAAGCTCATAATGAGTCTTTGGTTTTGGCACTTTAGGAACATACATAAACTTTTGCTCTCTACCCACATAAACTTTCTCCTTTTTAGACTTAAGAGAAGTAAAGGTTGAACTTAAGGTTTCAATAGCTTCCTCTAACTCATCAATTCTATGATTTTGGGTGTCATGGATATTATTATCCTCAAGAACAGTGATTCTTTCATTGATGGTGGCTATTGATTCATTAGTCTTACCAATACAATCAAGAAAATTTGGAAAAAATTCTCCATAGAGTCTAACTTATTTATAACATCCTCCAAGGTGATCTCAATTTTAATATCTTTAGTGGGTGGTGTTCCTACCAAACTTTCAATAATATTACAGGCTTCTAAAGCAGGAGTACCCAAGAAATTTCCACCTGTAAGAGTGTCTAGAACATACCTATACCAACTAGAGATACCAACATAAAAGTTCCTAAGGAGGATAGTGGTAGAGTGTTTCTTAGTACATCTATGATGAGCATCACTAATTCTATACCAAGCATCTTTCAAATTTTCACCTCCTAGTTGCCTAAAAGAACGAACTTCAACTTCAGGAGCATTCATTTTGAAAAACAAAATCAAACTGAATTAAACAAGTAACTAATTTTTTTGTGTTTTTGATAAAGAGAGCAAACAAGACTAAATAAAAATAAACTAAGCAAGACAAATAACAAAGTAAAGAGATTGGGTGTGAGAGACTCCCCTTGCAGAAGCAATTCTGTTTTCCCCGGCAACGGCGCCAGAAAACGTGTTGGAAAAATAGGGACCTGGCCTTTTGTTTCGTGCAATTCCGAGAATATTTCCAGAAGTAACTTTCTGAAACCAAAAACAGCAGAAAACAGGGAACTGGCACTGTGGCATCTTGTTAATAGGTTAGTCCCAGAAAATGCATAAAAGTGATACGAGGTGTATATAAAACATGTAGCAAATGGTATAATATAAGCATGGAACAGCAGAAATTATGGATACGTTGGAGACGTATCAAAACCTTCCACCATTGTAGGATTTAGGAATCATTAGGATGCGGATTGTAGCAATTTAGGAATAATTAGAAATAAATGTTGAACCCGTAGGTCGTTCCGAGAGGGAATATGTACTCGGTTATGGATGATAAGATGCTTTGCAAAGCGTGGTTAGCCATCTCGCCGGATCCTGTGAACGGATGCTACAACCATGGTACATTTTGGGGCCGGATCTCCAAAATGTTCGATGCCAACTCCATCTATTACCGCAATGAGGCGTCCCTCCGCCATAGGTGGCAATACATCGTGAGCGAGATTAACAAGTTTGCCGAATGCTATGCCCAAATGGGTTCGGTAAGTTCCACTCAACATTGCACCATCCTACTTAACAATGTGGTATCCTACTTCCTTCATTTCGTTCATTACCAATTCAATCAATTTGCATAGATGGAAGATGCCATCCCACTGTACAATGTTCTTGGGAGAAGGCCGGCGAACACTGAGTGGAATCTCCTCCAATGTTGGGACATACTCAAGGAAAGTCCGTTCGTCGACTACACGCCGGAGGCGGAGAAGAGGGACAGGGTGCGACAAGCGGAGACCCAGGGCCGGACGGAACGCCGTGCTCGCCAAAGGGAACGGGAGGCAAGGGAGGCTACACTGGCACGGCGGGAAGCTGCGGCTACACTGGCACGGCAGGAAGCTGCGGCACTGGCTACCTAGGGCCGGAGGGCACGCCGAGCTCGAGCAAGGGCCCGTGCGGAGGAAGAAGCGGCAGCGGCAGCGGCGGAACGGGGCCCAAATCCGCACAATCTCTGATCACCTCCGGTCTCTCCAACGAATGTGCATCCGTGTGCGATGATGCTTGAACTCTGTCCGTTTAATTTGTGTGTTGAACTATGTCCGTGGATGTTCGAACTATGTTTTATTCGCATGATGTTTCACTAGCTATCCTTGTGATCTACGTTGCATGGCTTGCATGTTTTTGGGTGTGATGATTTGAACATTGTGGTCGTAGACCACCACTTTTGGGGGCTGTCCGGTGGGGCCGGATATGGGGGTTGTGACTAGAGATGCTCTAAGTACCCGAGACAACATCCACACCTGCGTAACACAAGATAGGTATTTGCCAAACTGGCACACCAAACATTTTACCATCAAAAGTGAAAGGGGTCGTGCATGCAGCAGGCCCATAGGCCGTGCAAGAAGAGCAACCGCCCAGGGGCCCAAGAAGAGAAGGGTGCTTGGCAACAAAGTATTTGGAATACTATGATTTATAGAAAATATTACAGTTTAAACATATTCTTAGATTTTTGGTTCTATAAATATTACAGTTGTGAAAACCATGGTATCATTTTAACTCTTGTTTTTCTGAAGTATTGGAAGAGGCGGTCCAAGTCCAACCCTCTTTTTTTTTTCTAAAACTAAGAAAAAGAAGGAAAAAATTGCTTTCCCAAGCACTAAAATAGTACGATATCGATATAACTTGGTTTTGAAAACAAAATAAATTCCAAATAGAGCCTAAGACACAAATAACTGTTAGATCAATAATGCACAATTTTGAATACATTTTTTCACAAAACAAAATGAAATGATGTCATATATACAGCCGAATCCATACACTTTGGAAGTATTTACATGTTTGGTTTCGTGCAATACATTTTTATTTCATAGAATGGCCTGAGACTTATAAACACAAGATGATTAAAAAACACATTGCATAAGAGCATATCAAATAAAATTTACATTTCATAATAGAATCCACACAATTTTATATTCATTGTTGATTAAGTGTTGTTTCAATATCAAGTATCAAGCATGCACACTTTGTTAAATTTTCACTTGCATATAACTTAACTACGAAAAAAGAAGTAAAGAACCATTTGTTCATTTTATACTATAAAGGTTTTCGTAAATATGCTTACTTAATCATGCACTAGAAACCACTATTGAGATATTTGTTACACCATATCCTTTGTACATCTTTACCATAAATATGTATAAAGTGTATAAATTATGAGCTGAAGAAAAAATAGCTCTATAACCGAGTATTATTATTAGATACAATTTAATATATTTCATTCATATTCTGTACAAACGAATAATACACCAACTAATATTTAATAAAATTGCAAGATACTCCCTCCGTCCACAAAAGGATGTCTCAACCTAGCCCAAATTTTTATGTATCTAGACATGATTTAGTGTGTAGATACATGTAAATTTGAGTTAGATTGAGCATCCTTTTGTGGATGGAGGTAGTATGTGGTTAAATTATGCTGAAAAATAAAAATTATATTTTTCATAATGGGACATGCTTAAAATAAGATCTTGTAAATAAGTTTAGTAAAAAAATTATTTATTTTACTGGTCTCAAAATTCCATTGGATCGGTCCTGCGTGCACGACATGATCTTTATTTGGACGTTCCTGAAGGTAAAACAGCATGCCACAATCTCCATGCTCGACACCAGCTACAGTGGCCATCCAGGAGGCCATCGTTGCTCCATTTCAGCTTGCCGAGGGCGCCGTCAACCCGGAGATCGTCATTGACATCTATTTCTAATTATTTGTAATGCATTTTCCAATTTCGCAGATAGAGATTAGCACGAGGCACCAAACATGTTTGAGATTGATCAATGTAAGCTTGTTAAAGACATATTTTTTATTTTTAAGAGATAGATCACTTACATCAATTCTATCGGCTCAATATTTTTCCCTGGAAAAAAAAGTGAGTGACCGTCTCAGCTTTGTCTCTCTTGTGTACCTACCGTGGAGTGAGGACCAAAATGGAGATATTTGTGCGATTATTCGCAGCATTGTTGACTCCAAGCAATAAAATTGTCACGGCACAAGATGAGGGACAACAGGGGAGAAAGACTTGAACCACCCGATTGTGCGCTTGGACGGTCCAGATTGGACCTTCATCGAATTCTTATCCACCCTGAGCCCACTCCTTCGATTCTCCGAGCCGCGCTCTCCCTTTGTCGCAACATCCATCTCCTCCATAGCGGAGGTAGGATCAGTGAGCTGCTTGACCGGCAGCTTGTGTGGCGAGTGATCACAGAAGCGACGCTGTACACGGAGTCGGCGGCGCAGCCCGGACCGCTAGGCTGCAGCGGCGGCGGCGGTGGCTCGTGCAAGCGAGTGCGTAGGCGGCGCAGCGCAAGCAGGCCATTCCTAGCGCAATTTCAAATCCCTCCGTCCAGATTCGACAATCAGTCGCAGCCAAATTAATAGGTTAGTCCTGCCATGGCGAGGCTCCCCGGCCTCCGTTGCTGGGACCTCGTCGCCCGCGGCTCGCTCCCTCCCCTCGGCCTTTCCCACCGCCCTCGCAGGTCGTCGCGCGTCCCAGCTATCCGCTACTCGTCTCTCCAAGGTACAGTGCCCGGCTTCTCCAATTCTTAGAGAAATGTATGGATTTTCCACTTGTGCACTTGTGCCTGTTCATTTACTTCAGTATTCCTAATAGAGTTACCTTTCTGCATAATGGATGCACATGCACTAGTTTAAATTCTACTGATTAAGCACAAAAATGGTTAGGCATTGGTCCGTTGGTGCTGACCCCGTGACTTGCTTGTTGGGACTGATAGCTGGTGACAGTCTTGGGGAGGAGGAGGTCATGCGCATGTTCCTTGAGGATAGGCAGACGAATGGGGACTTCATCTCCAAAGTAGCTGACATTGTTTTGAGGAGAAATGGCACAGGTCTTGATGTGCTAGAGGCTACCACGTACCAAGAAAATGCTGCAGCTCTTGGGCAACCTGAAGATGTAAGCTGTGCCAATCATACTGTCAACGTGTTTTAAACTCTTGTGGTATTGCCAGGCGTAACCGATAGAACATTGGAATGCAGTTCAGGGAAGATGTTACGAGTGAGGCAACTGAAGATTTGGTGTCCGCTGATGGCAGCCTAACTGCCAGAAGGAGGCGTTCTGCTATGGTCTGTCATGGTGGTGTTTCGGTATTACTATTCGTTATTTGACTTGCAACCATATTGTTGTAGAGGTAATTGACAGCTTGGAATGTTGTTGCAAATGATGACAGGACAGGAAGAAAGAAAGCGACAAGAGGAAGGAATTCAACCTTCTGAAATATGAAGCAGTAACTATATTTTCTGATGCATTTATTACAAAAAATAAATACATATCCATCTTCTCATCTTTGTCATTTCTCCCAGATTAAGGATGAGCTGTTGCTCCTGACCGCAGGAATTGGAGCTGCTTGTACTGTATATTGTGTCCTAGTCTTCTCTCTGGAGGTATTTAGATTTTAAACTTTATAGCTGACATCAAATTAGACACTTACATTTGTGCGAACCATAAACAATTAAATAGTTTCATGTGATCACACGTCACAATTAAGTAATCTCCTGTTTAACTGGAATTTCCAAAGCCAACCTGTTTTGACATGGAAATTATATCCAATCTACCACTAGGTAACTATAAGTGTTTTAGGTTTACATGTGTGTTGACATAATTGTGCAAAGTGCCCCATCTGAGCATCACACCGTTCATGGCTCATGTAATCTTTGAATAACCGACTTAATACAAAATGAGGGGCTGCATATGAAAAGTGCATTACCATTTTAATGTGAACATAGGACATTTATAATGGTCTCGACATTTCTTGGCCACCATCTAGGCAACTAGACAAGATAATAAGCCCTTTTAGGACATACTTTTAAAGAATCTATGATCTTTAATTCATATGGTCTGTCAGATAATGAACAGGAAATTGTTTAACTTTACCTAAATATTGATAGTTGATCACTAGATAAATTTGCTGAAAGGTTATGTGACTGAATCTTTAATTATCTGATTGAACAGGCTGGTATCAGTTATGCTTTTGGAGTTGCTTTCAGGTTAGCTCAACTACCTTCCTGTACAACTTAATAGGATGTTGCTACGTCTCCTGTCTAAAGATACTCAAACATACATTTTTAATGTGTGTTTCAATGCTGAAAGATATTTATAAATCTCACCACGTTCATTCTATCGAGCAGCTGGTTGTATCTTCAACTTCTGTACCGACGCGCAGATAACTTGTCAAAGGAAGATGTGCCAGAAGTTTTTCTGAGGAAGACAGTGAAGAAGTAGGTTTGGAAATGTCTTTGTCTATACTCAGAATTCTATCCCTCATGTTCTGACCGTTTGATTTATTATTATTGTATATATTCAAATGCTAGAATTGGCATTCGAAGCGAGGATTTGAAGAATACAGTAGAGAAGACATTGGGTGGCTCTATATTTGTTCTTTCATCCCCAAGGCTTATAATTCCTGCTGTGATTTTTGGACTATCAACCTTTTCTAGTCACTTTCACAACAGCATTTTTAATTTTGAGGTAAAAGTACAGCTCCTTGTTATTATCAACTGGTGGTGTGTTAGTATATGTCAGATTTATGTAGACCTATACCATTTTTGTTTTGCAAAAGGGATATCCTGAATGATTCTCTTTATGCAGCTTGTTCCAGGGATGTTTGGGTTCTTTGCGTACAAGGCTGCAGCTTTGGTACAAGTCTACAGAGATAATGATGATCTGAGATTGATACTCCCAGATGATGATCCTGACTACAGCTGAAATGTTATCAGTGAGAGATTTTGTTCACCTAATTTTTGATACATCAAAAAGCAAATGAATGTATAGCTTACGTTATAGTTACAAATGATTTCTCAATGATCTTCTGTGTCGACGGCAAAATGAAATGTGCAGAAATTTGTTTGTTCTGTCTAACTTCCTTTTGCAAGGATGGTAGAGTTGAAATACGAACCCTGCTGCTAGGCTAGCAGTTATCCTTCCATTTGACAGAATGATACAGCATTACAACTTACTGTCTGAGATACTCTTGCAATCACAGGCTCCTGGAAGCAATGCACCAGTTGGAAAAAAAGGGAGGACTGCAGCGTCAAACCACAGGATAGGAGTACAACGCATGTGCAGCAACCAGCTATTGTCATACACAGCAAGTTGGAGACTGCAGAGTTCTTAATACTAGCTAAATATTTTTGGCAAGTCAGTTACAACTTGTACCAGCTTAATGCCGGCCACTACTATTAACATGATCAGAAGCTGGCTGAGTTCCTCCGCCGGAGCTGGTTCGTTGGCTCCTGTTGCGGCACAGACACTACCGATTCAAATTCCTGAATGAAACACAAACCACACAGTTAGATGCGCCAGCCTCTGCAAAACTGAAGGTTCACAAATCACAAATATCCATTTCAACATTTACATTTGGGCTGTCACGGAAAGAGTATTTGTTTGACCGGCTCGCATTTTTTAAGAAATGCAAAGTAGGACATAAATCTCATCTTTCGGAGAAGTTGTCACTGCCAGAGTTATACATGCTGTCTTCAGATTTCATGACATGGGCATAGAAAGGAGCACAAGACAAGTACAGAAACTACAGAAAAATGAAAAATGTGCATTCCGAGGTAGATGTGCAATGGATAATAGTAAATTTTGCACATCAAAGCTAAAACAGATGGGCAGTGGTACTATTAATCAGCATGGAGCTAGGAGGAGCTATTATCTTATCTATAAGTAGTACTGTGATGCTGATTGGGAATGAAGCAACTGAGCTGGCAGACAATGAGATCAAATCTTCCCTAAGCCCTAATAATTTGGTCCATCCTATGGGTAAAAACACCTCAACTTTTACTTTTTTAGTCTTGCGAGTAGTGATGTTTGCCTAGTGTCCAATGAGCAGGGGATTAGGCATTGACTATTGTGCTAACGCAAGGTGAGATCTATAGGAATGATTGATCCTCCACCGTGTCATCCATTGATGATCAAGCAAATGCAGGATGTAAGCTCATCCATGAATCCGTGGTCCTTTTTTTTGTAAGAAAAAAACAGAACAATTCTAACCACACATTTCCAAAAAAAGTAGAGTACTTTTTATATGGTGAAAAGCAGTTTAACATAAGGCTAGGAGATAAGTTTTTGTAGAAGAAGGTGACATGGAAAGGGCATTTTATTGGGTAGAACTTTATGGTCCATCCATCATCTGACATCCTCTGTAACCACTCCAGACCAAAGCCAATGACGCATTGACAAGCTAAAGAAATACAAGGCTCGTCTGCAGCTGCAGAGGCAGACCCTATAGATACATCAGCACTAGAGGAGAAGTAAAAAAAATGTTGAGAAATGGATGGTTTTAGCTCCCAGTGATTTGATTGACCAGACGATCCAATAGAATCTCATTCCCCAGTAACTAGCACAGCCTATTACTCCACTAGTTCATCTTTATTTTTACTAGTTTGCATCTACTCAGTGGCAACTTTTAGGGAAGACGGCAAAAGAAATGTGTTCGTTTTGACGTTTACTATGTGCAGCATTAGCAGCTGAGTGTCATAGGGACCCCGCATGTACAGCGCTTGTGTGTTAGCTTTGTCCTACGTTAGTGATGTAAATGCGCTTAAGCAACATAAACTTGATAGCATTTGGCTCAGGAAACAAACAAAAAAAAACTTATTTAGACAGCATAATATCGGAAGGATCCGTTTTTCTTTTTTGAGCGAGTTTAGTTCTTGGTTTACCTTATGATTCCTGAGCCGGTCGTTCTCCTCCTCCAGGAACGAGATCTTGTTCTCGAGCTCGTTCGTGTAGGCCTGCATGCCAAATCCTCCAAGTGATGAGTGTCAAGGGGGGTTGAGGAGATTTGGGGTTGAGGAGGAGGAGGAGGACCCCACCTGCTTCCTGGCGCGCGACCTCGCCGCCGACTCCCGGTTCTTGATCATCCGCTTCTTCCGCCGCTCCACCGTCTTCTCCCCGGGGCCGCCCACGGCAGCACGCTTCCGCCCGGACATGGTGGCCACGTCGTGGTACAGCGCGTCCAGCACGGGCCCCGCGCCCACGCCCAGCGGTCGCGGCAGGGGGCGCCCGATGCTGTGGCGGTGCTGCCCGGGCACCGGCGGCGGGGGCGGGGGGTTGTACTGCTCTGCCCAGCCTCCGCCACCGCCGCCCCCCGCGCTACCGCCGGACATGGACAGGAAGTCCTCCAGCGTCATCTGGGCCGGCGGTGGGCGCGCACAGCTGGCGGCGGTGCCCTGGATGTCCCGCCACACCTCGTCCACCGTCCTCCTGGAGCCGGCCGCCGTGCGGAGGCCGTGCAGCTGGCCCTCGACGTCGCTCAGCGCGAGGCCGCACAGCGAGCCCTGCCGCGAGATGGTCCCACCGGCGGACGGCATTGCCTGGGCTCCCATTCACTCACTCACCAGCACTCACTAGCCGAGCGGCCGCCAAACACACACCTGCAAGGTACGAGCACTTGCATGGCCAACACGGAGCTAGGGGAGTGTCCACTCCACTTCACTTCCTCCTTCTTTCTCTTATAGGCGAGGCAAGGTAGAAGAAGAAGAAGAAGAAGAAGAAGAAGAAGAGGAGGAGGAAGCAGATGGAGGGGGCTCGGGAGGCAAGAATTTTAGGATTCCACAAAGGGGGTGGTGAGCTTGGGCCAATGGAGGCAGACAGGCGATGCCTCAAGGGAGTGATGGGAATAATCCAAAAGGCGTGAGGAGGCGACCAGCTCCCTCCTTGGCTTTTCAGCGATGGGTTCCTGGCTTTGCTTTCAATTCCATCGTCCTTTTGCCCGTCGAATTTTTCATTTGTGGTGGGTGCTGCACAGCTGCAGTCTCTCTGCAGGCGAGTGACATCGACTCAGTGAGTGCCACAGTGACCAGGTACCTCCACGGGCCCACCAAACAGTATTTCTCCAAAGTATTTTTGCACGAGTTTGGGCCTAGCAAATAGTAAACGATACGGCGAAGACGACCGTATTTCTCCAAAGTAATATATATTCCCGGGCAAAGATTCAGGGAAGAATTATATGCCAGTTATGTGAACCACAACGGCTACATTGGTTGACCTAGTAGGAAACACACACTCAAATGTTGATGTAGGGGCAACCGAAGGATAAGCTGTAAGGGCACCTCCAACGGGCTGGCGCAAACGGACCAGCCCAGTCCGAATCTGTCCGATCGGACATGGGAGGTGCTCCAACGGGCTGGCGCAAAACGCTTTGTGTCCGCGCGGATAGGCGATTTCGCCCCAAACGCGGCCCAATTTTGGGCCAGCTTTGGGGGAGACACAGACACGCGATGTGTCCTCCCATGTCCGCCCCTGGCCCACGTGCCAGCGACCGCGGCCGCCCCTGGTCCTTCTTAAATGGGGACACCTACTCGACGCGTTCCCCACCCGTCCCTATCCATCCCCACCTCGACGCTTCCACTCCAAGCCCAAGCCACCACCGACCGCCGCCGGCCGCCATGAAGCCAGCCAGGTGGTTCTTCAGCAAGCCCGGCCGCCACAATGCGGAGGCGCGCGGGAGCTGCGCCTCCGCCATCCGACGCGGCCCGCCGTGCCGCAGATCGACGGCAGGAGCTGAGGGCGGCTCGCAATGCCCGCCGCCGTGCCGCGCGAGCCCGCGTCTCCAAGGACGTCGCGGAGATGTACTGGGAGATCCGCGCGCCCCTGCCGTGGGGCGACGTCCATCTGCCAGATGGATGGCATCTCGGGCCGCAGCGCGTGCCCGTGCCTGCGGTGCCTCGCTCCGGCAGGGCGCGGACGGAGGAAATCCTCCGGCGGCGTAGCTTCCTGCCGCCGGAGTTCGTCAACGACCCAGCCTACCACATCGAATCGCCGCTGTGGGACCGCTGGTTCGAGGTGGAGCACGACGCGCGCCGCCGGCAGGCCTTCGCGGGCTACGCGCCGGAGGGGTACCAGGCCCCGCAGAAGGAGCCGGCCGTCGACGACGGCTCCTCCTCCGACTTCGATTGGAGCGACGACGACATGGAGGAGGTGGAGGCCCCGCCGCCGAACTGGGCAGCGATGCCGAACCCGGCGTACGGCGGCGCCCAGGACCCGCCAGCGTCCATGGAGGACGAGGAGGCCAACCTGCAAGCCGCCATCGACGCCTCCAACCTGGAGGAGCTGGGCCAGTGGCCTCACCTCGCGGAGGCGCTCGGGAATCGGCGGAGGCGGCGGTGGCGCCGACGGCGGCGGAGCAGGAGCGTGCGCAGCGGGAGGCGGAGGGGTGGGAGCTGTACGACAAGGCGGCCGCCTGGCATCGCATGGACGAGGCAGATGCGTACAACCGCCAGGAGGAGGAGGAGGCTACGGCGTACGGCCTCCGCCAGGTGCCGTGGTCGCCGTGGCAGCCCCGGAGGCAGTGGCAGCCTGCTCCGGCGTGGCCGCAAGAGCCCGAGGCGCCGCCTACACCTCCGCCTGCGCCTGCAGGCCCACCGGCGCACCTGTTCTCTGCGCCGCCGTACGTCATCCTCTCGGATGACGACGAGTAGATGTCCACGGCCACGGCGAATTTGTGTCACTGGCCCGTGGGGCCCTATTACTGAACCCTCCTAATATATGTAAATTATTCCTTTTTTTTCGCCTTATCCATTTTTTGCGCCACGCCGTTGGGGGCACCTCCACCCCAAAACGAAAACATGTCCACGGTCCGCCCCCAAACGGACCAAAAGGGACACATTGGGGTGTCCCTTTGTGCCAGCCCGTTGGAGGTGCCCTAAGGGCATCTCCACTCGTTGGTGCCCCCCAGGACGAAAAAGGAGACATCCTGGGGGCCAAAATTAGCGCCGCGGCGCAAAATCAGTTCCTGGGGGGGGGGGGGGGACATTTTCCCAGCCGCGCGCCCACCCCAACACGGGAAGATGAAGAAATTGGCGCCAACTCCGGCCACGGAGGCAAAGGCAGAGCCAAGCACTGCGCTGGCCTCCTTCCATGCACGCCGGCATCGGAAGCCACGCCGGCATCGGGTGGTTGCGGGGACGGAGCTGCCGGCGCGGCGGGGCTGGGTTTGGCCTTGGTCTTGGGCTTGGCGGCGTCGGCCATGGACCGAGGAAAGCGGCGAGCCGGCCGGCGTCGGCCATGGACTGAGCTTGGCGACGTCGGCCATGGACCGAGCTTGGCGGCGTCGTCCCCGCCATCTCCTACGCCGGCGGCATCCCATCTGGTCCACGGGCGCCGGCCAAGCGCGAGCTCCGCCCCGGAAGCGAGCGTGAGCCCCTGTCCCGGCCGTTCCCGGTCCGCCGCAGGCACCACGTCCACCTCCTCCGGGTCCAGCAGCTGCTTGCTGCTCGCGCGGGATCACACAAACGGCGCACCAATCAATCAATCAATCCGCGCCGTCACAGAAGAAAACGAATCGAGCTGCAGCCCATAACCGTGCTTCGCGAGCGCGCCCCGGCACCGGCCGCGAGCGCGAGCTTCGCCCCGACCGCGAGCCAGGCGGCGATGGCGCGTGGGCGGCGGCGGAGGGAGGAGCTGGGCGGTGGCGGCGTGCTGCCCGTGCTGCTCTCCCGTGCGTGGTGGGGAAAAGAGGGAGGAAAGAGAGAACCGTGCGTGCGTGGGGGAAGTGGATAGAGGAGAGAGAAACGTGGGGGAGAGAGGAGAGAGGAAAGTGGCGCGTGGCACGAATTAATTGGGCAATCGCGCCCCAGGCGCAACCCAGCGCCTTGGGTTTGGCCTGGGTGCGCCGGCGCTAAAACGGCGCTAAACGGCGCTATTTGAGGTCCTGGGGGCACGACTGGAAGCATTTCGGCGCTATTCGGCGCTATTTGACCCATAAAGTGGCCTGGGGAGCTCCTGGGGGGCACGGCTGGAGATGCCCTAAGGTCCTAGCTACTGAATCACACGAACTGCACATGAACAGAGGAAGGAGACTCGATCTCGATCTCGGGAATTGACAAGGAAATTGGGTTTATTGCTCCGGATCCTCCCCACCACCCCGGGCTAGTCTATTACGGCACTGTCGTCCATTACAATACAGATATTCGACAGCGAAGAAGCGAAGCTTCTGTCCGATTAAGTAGCAGGTGGCTACGCCACCCAGCTATCGCCAGTAAGCCACGTGGGGGCCCGACGCGATCTCTTGGGCCTCGTGCCTTGTCCAGATAGGCCGTCCGCCTTGTCCTCCACGTCACGTCACTGCCATGTAGGGCTGGGTCGTTGACAATCCCCCCGTCTTCGAAACCTGCTTGACCCCAAGCAGGCGCACTCGGAAACACCTCACGAAGCCTGTCGAGGTCCTCCCATGTCGCAGTGTCTTGATCAGCGCCGCTCCACTGCACCAAGACCTGCCGCACCTCACGCTGCCCCCGCCGTTGGACGCGTCACTGCAGAACGCGATCCGGAACACGGAAGAGGTCTTCAAGTTCCGGCAGCACGGTCGACGCCGGTGGTCGGGGACCAACGCATGGCTTGAGCTGTGAGCCGTGGAAGACGGGGTGGACGCGGCTCGACGGCGGCAGCTCCAGCTTGTAGGCCACGGCGCCGACGCGCGCCACCACGCGGAACAGACCGAAGAACTTGAATGCCAGCTTGTGGTTCGCTCGCCGCGCGACGGAAACCTGGATGCACGGCTGCAGCCGGAGGAACACCTCGTCGCCCACCTCGAAGGAATGCTCCGTGCGGTGCTTGTCTGCCTGAGCCTTCATGCGCTGCTGCATACGAAGGAGATGCTGTCGCACCGAGTCCAGCACCAGAGATCGCTCCTGTAGCCAGGACTCAACATCGACATTAGCAATCTTGTCTGACGCGGTGATGCCAAAGTACCTGGGCTGGCGGCCATAGAGCAGCTCGAACGGCGACTTCCCCGTCGAGGCGTGCCAATTGGTGTTGTACCAGAACTCACACAGGGACATCCATTTAGACCAGTGTTGCGGGTGCACGCTGATGAAACAGCGGAGGTAGCACTCGATGGACTGGTTCACGCGCTCAGTTTGTCCGTCCGTCTCGGGGTGGTTCGCCGTGCTGAGCTTCAGCTGTGTCCTCGTAGCGCGGAACACCGACTGCCAGAAGGTACTAGTGAAGACGGGGTCGCGATCCGACACCAGCGAGCCTGGCATGCCGTGGAGCTTGAAGATGTAGTCGACGAAGAGCTCCGTCACCTTGCTCGCCGTGTACGGGTGCCGCAGCAGAATGAAGTGCGCATATTCGTGAGCTTGTCGACGACGACGAGGATGCAACAGTATTGACGCGACGCAGGCAACCCTCGATGAAGTCCATCGTGGCCACCTCCCAGGGCGCCGACGGTATTGGCAGAGGCTGGAGCAAACCGGCCAGCGGCAAACGCTCCGGCTTAGCTTGCTGGCAGACATGGCAGGAGCGCACATACTCACGAATCATAGATTTCATCCCTGGCCAGCTGAACAGCGAAACCATACGCCAGTATGTCACAGGAAAACCAGAGTGTCCGCCTTGCGGGCTGTCATGGAACGCCGACACGATCTGCTTGCGAAGTTCACCATCATCGCCGACCCAAATCCTGTTGCGATGGCGCAAGATGCCACTCTCCAAGGTATACTCGGCCACAACTCCCGGAGAAACAGCTAGCTGCTGCATGAGGGACTGGGCACGGGCGTCATACTCGTAACTACGCTCCACGGACGCCAACCACGCCGGCTGCACGGTGGACAGTACGTACAACTCGGAACTCGCCGGCGGCTTGCGAGAAAGCGCATCAGCGGCGCCATTGTTCACGCCCTTCTTGTATTGGATCGAATACTGTAACCCCATGAGCTTCGTCAGCGCCTTGCGCTGCCAATCCGTGTGGAGGCGCTGGTCCGTCAGATTGGTGAGGCTCTTGTGATCCGTGCGGATCGTGAACTCCCGCAGTTGGAGGTACGGCCGCTATTGTTGCACGGCCAAAAGAATGGTCAGATACTCCTTCTCATAGACGGAGAGGCCACGGTTCTTCGGACCTAGAGCACGACTGACATACGCGACGGGGTGGCCTTTCTGCGACAGCACGGCGCTGATGCCCACATCGCACGCGTTTGTGTCAATGACGAATTGCTCCGCCAAATTAGGCAGGGCCAGCACCGAAGCAGAGATCAAAGCTTGCTTCAGGACCTGGAAAGCAGTTTCCGCGGCCGGCGTCCAGATGAATTGCGCGCCCTTCTTCAACAGAGCGGTGAGCGGCTGGCAGATGATTGCGTAATGCTCGATGAATTTGCGGTAGTAGCCGGTGATGCCCAAAATTCCCCTCAATTCCTTCAGATTGCACGGCGTTGGCCAATCCTTGATGGTCTGGATCCTGGATGGGTCAGTGGCGACGCCGCCGGCGGACACGACGTGTCCCAGATACGCCACCTGCTACTGCGTGAACGCGTACTTCGACATCTTCACATGCCATTTGTCCTTCTGCAGGATTGCGAGCACGGTAGCAAGGTGTTCCAGGTGCTCCTTGTACGTACGGCTATAGATGAGGATATCATCAAAGAAGACGAGCGCGAATTTGTGGAGAACCGGCTCGAGCGTGGCGTTCATGGCATGCTGGAACGTCGCAGGAGCTCCTGTCAGCCCGAACGCCATGACCTCGAATTCGTAGTGGCCGCTGTGCGTTTGGAACGCGGTCTTGTGTTCCTCACCCGGAGCAAGCCGAATCTGATGGTACCCCGCCTTCAAATCCAGCTTCAAAAAAAACTGCGCACCGGCGAGCTCGTCGAGCAACTCGTCGATGACAGGCAGTGGGTACTTCCCTTCACTGTCAGCGCATTGAGGGGCCGGTAATCGAACACCAGGCGCCAATTCACGATGTCCTTCTTGACAAGCAGCATTGGCACACCAAAGGCGCTGTTACTGTGAGTGATTACACCCTGTTCCAACAGCTCCTTAACCTGCCGCTCGATTTCGGTCTTGAGCTCCGGGGCCACGCGGTATGTACGAATCGACACTGGGCGCCGATGACTCCCAAGTGCAGGAGATCAATTGTAGTACCTTTCGAATAGAAAATGTTGTCGAACCCACGAGGAGCTGAAGGTATTGGTTATTAGAAATGATAAATAGACAATAAAAGATGCAAGTGTTTTTACTATTTTCGATTGTATAATTGCAAGACAGTAACAATGCAGCAGGTAAATGGTAACAAGTAAAAGTTCTCAAAGAGAGAGAAAGCCCAATCCTCTATGTGTAAGAGGACAAGCTCAAGTGACGTGTAACTTATATGTGGAAAACATTCCCGAGGGCTGCATGGATATTGCTAGGCATATAGATTTATTAAACAACACGTTGAATATCTTGTCTAGTTTTAATCTTCTTCGGACGGAGCTATTATTAGGTACAGCTAAATAAATAGACTAAACCCTTATGATGGATCATGTGGCCAATTAAATGACAGCACAAGAATTATTAAGATATAAAATCCCACCATAGCATTACGCTCTAGGTTCCCGATACTAATACACCGTAAAGTAACTTAATGATTCGGTCTCAGGCTTTCGTGTCCTCCCAAGTCTCCCTCACGCCATTACACTACGGTGTTCTCCTATGAGCCCATATAGGTGAAGTGTTGTGCAGTCGACGTTCGCACAACACCATCATAGAATCACACAAAATGATAAACACTAGACAAAATACCAACACATGTCATATATAAATCATTGCCAATTCATCCTACTAGTCGTCAACCCGTGCACCAGCATGGGCTAGGGATGAAATATAGAAGGAAAAAAGCTTTTGGGATGCCATTTGGAAAGATTATTAAAAATGTGCATGAAATATTGTTAAAAGTGTGTTGAAAACAATTGCTACTAATAAATTTAGCATTTTGTTTGTTTAGTTAGTTATTATGTACATTTCGAAAAAAGTTAGTTATTGTGTTGATTTTGTTGTATAGAACAATAGTTTTGTATGGTATAATAGTATTTGATCTATTAATGTTCACGAATCATAATAATCAATCATATATATAATATATTATGAAGAAAAATAAGTTATATGTTTTTTTATTGGAAACCATTTGGAATCTTGCCTCTAGCAGTTAAGCAATAAAAATATGGTAATTAAAAGAAGCTATAAACATAAATGAATCAATGCATACCAATCAGTACAAAATCCTACCTGCTTTATAAATGACCAACTATATAACAACAAACTGATGAACAAATAAATGTTGAAGACAAAATGGACCGCAAAAGAAAAAATCAAGTTGATTCCTAGATGTCAATAGCCTTTAACGTATCAATAAAAAATGAGCATGAAAAATAGTCATACGGGGGAGAAGAAGCCCAGTAGAGTGCTGCCATATCACAGTTGAAATAAACTGTCCTTGAAACATCCATTATGCGGTGATGCCCCACTCTACAATTTACAATGCCATAAGCAGAGCCTCGTAACAAAAATTAGTTAGTGAGGCAAGAAATGGTACCGAAGAGATACAATAGGACTCTCGGAAGAAGTCCGGTTCTGAACAAATATACATGAATAGTCATGAAAGCCATAAATACCATGCTAGTTAGGAGCAACATCAACATGTTAATAATCACTTAATTGTCCATCCCATAATCAAGCAAATCACCCAATATATCACTACGTAGTCTGTATGTCTCGGTGTTTAGTTAGTTTACAAACATGTTAATCACCGTCTTTAGACATGGTTGGAACATGAGCTAAACACTATATTGACCAAATTATGAATAAGAATTTTGTGTACAGCGTAAGATTGTTTTTGACCATCTAAGCGTCAAAACACAAATGTTTCTAATGAACATATATATTTAATTCTACATGTATAGGCTTTATGGGATCTACTCTGCTCTTAACGAAAAAAATTAACAACCAATTTCAAAGGCTCTCGAAATGAAAATAGTCTATCTTCTTATAATTTGTAAATTGTAAACTTGAAATATTACCGATCATGACAAACTATGTGCCGTACCATATTTCCGTACATGATTTAAAATGTGGCGAGAAAACAAAATGTGCTTGAGTATGTAAGCGTGAGCGCATAAATATTTCTAATATGAATCTTTAATTCTACATGTATAGGTTTTGTGGATCTACTCTGCTCTCAGCAAAAGCCTCATGTGAATTGGGAATACTTGACCTTCTTTATTTACAAATCGTATAATTAGTAAGATCATGACAAATTATATTTTTCGAGAAAACTATCACGGCAAATTATGTCTGTGCAGTTTAACATTTATTTTGCAATATTTTATTATCCAATTTGCGTACAGGGCATGGATTAGTACTTTTGTCTACTAATCAGTAAAAATGCTCTAACGCCTTAAGGAATAATGAATTATGTGTTACTTCGTGTTTTCAATCATGCATGATTATTTTTTCTCCAAAAAAATAAATCATGCATGATTATTTTCACGGGATTTAACTGATGGTGCAACTGTGTTTTATTACATATACAATTTGAGCTTGGTGTACTTTTTTACCTAGTCCGTGTTAGTCCAAGGCAAGCGGTAAAGAAATATGTCAGTACTAAGTTGGTTTATCTATACATAGTTTAAAACTCGAATAAGTTTCTTCCAAAAAAAAATGCGGATGCATGAATAGACTTGTCGTGGATGGACACGGTGTTTCGGGTCACGGTGCATATGCATCCTTTGTGTAAAACATTTTTAAAAACTTTTCAAAATTTCAAAAAATTAATAAACAAAAGTCCGGATATACATCGGCACATTTTGTGTTAGCACAAAAAGTTTCGCATGAAGAAAATACATTTTTTTATAGCATGTGCAAAAAAGACAAAAATTGTCTCGTACAAAGTTATTTTGTAGCGCCCGGATTTGTCTTTGTTTCACAGGTCACAAAAGATGTTTTTTCTTCTCGAATTTTTTATGCTAACATAAATGTCTTGAAATATATCCGAAATTTTTACTTTAAATTTTCTAACATTTTTAAATAGTTTTTTGATCAGTGGGTGCATCTGTACCCATGATACGATATGAATTTCCGTGAATATGTATCCTAATATACTTATAAGCTACTTTCCAACTGAGTAGATGTATAAGGAAAAAATGATTAAAATAGAAGAACCGCTGAATTAGGCCTACCTTGGAACTTGTGCATCGATAATAGCAGTTGGTTGGCAATTTGGAGAAATAGACCGTATGCATGACAAAAAACTGGATTAGATCTGACATGTGGCTGTAATAAAATATTGACTGTATTGAGAATGTCAGAAAACAAAGTTAATCTAGATCCGACATGCCATAGCACCTGATTTAAACATGGAAGTGCATGCTAGCACGATCGCGTTTTTTCTTCCGCTTGCATCACTGATCGATGCATAGCCCTGCAAATAGGCGACAAATATTGCAGGAACTTATTAACCTGTTTGTTTTAGCGGCGGCACAACGCAGAGCAATGGATCGAGCGGAGACCTTCCACACAACCCATAGGACGGCGAGCTAGGCAGTGAGGGATGCGTATGCTGACAGGCAAAGCAGCGACAGAGACCTATGAGGGCACGTCTGCAGGGAAACTTTGAGGGTCGTTTCCGATCGGATCGCTAATTAAATGGTCATAACTCATAACTATATCTTAAACTCGATCGGAAAATAACAGGAAGAGCAGTCTTTTTTTTTTGAGAACACAGTACAACACAGACGCTCACAATACGCACATACACTCACCCCTATGAACGCACGCACGCACACCTACCCCTATGAGCACCTCTGAAGGACTGAGCCGGCAGATCTTGAGGTTGACGAAGTCACCACAGGCGCCTCGCTGTTGACGGGCACGTCACCTACCACTGAAAGAATAGCGCCGGATAATCCTGGAATAAATCCAGATAATGCAAACGCCCATGCAAGTCTAGGACTTGAACCTGGGTGGCCTGGTTCCACCACAGGGAACCAACCATCAGAGCCAAGCTCCGTTTGCAACAGGAAGAGCAGTCGACATGCGGCAGGTGCGCGGAATCGAACTCGCGACCAATGAGGAGGCAAGGAGATATGCGATAGATGAGGCGTGGAGTCTCGCGGTTAATCCTACGGTTGAAGATTAATAATAGTTTAATCTAATGGATCAAGTTTGCTAAACTCCAGAATTAACGTGGAGCCTTCTACGGTGCCTCCAATTAGTAAATATAAGATGCCCTCAGGAACATACGGGAACTACTCACAACGTGCAAACATGGTGATGATCAGTGGCATAAATGGTACAACACAATCTGAAAATATAACTTCACCACCAAATAATGACAAGTACTCAATCACGACAATGAGGAGGCAAGGAGATATGCGATAGATGAGGCGTGGAGTCTCGCGGTTAATCCTACGGTTGAAGATTAATAATAGTTTAATCTAATGGATCAAGTTTGCTAACTCCAGAATTAACGTGGAGCCTTCTACGGTGCTCCAATTAGTAAATATAAGATGCCCTCAGGAACATACGGGAACTACTCACAACGTGCAAACATGGTGATGATCAGTGGCATAAATGGTACAACACAATCTGAAAATATACTTCACCACCAAATAATGACAAGTACTCAATCACGAACATGAATAGTAGCACAAGACAAGTATCTAGGGTATAGCAACTCTCAAACTACGAGGGGGACGGAGTGGATCACGGAGATGATGATGGAGATGGTGCTGGTCTTGGTGATGGTGATGATGTAGAGGCCTCCTCCCACACCAAGGAGGAGAGGTGATGACGATGACGATGATTTTTCCCCTTCTCCGGAGCTCCGGAGCAGCAGGATCTGATCCCCCTCGGAGGGAATCAGGAGTTTCGCCGCCGCCGCGACCTCGGATAGTCTCATAAAAATTAGGGCGTTACTTTTCGGGCGAGACGGAGACCTCGTTAAAAAGCCCCAGGCGAGGAAGTGCCCGAGGCTCCAGATGGTGGGCCCCACGCGGCCAAAGAATCTGGCCGCGTGGGCCCCCTCTTTTGGGCCTCGTGGCTCTCCTCCCTTCGATCTTCTTCCCACTGCTGTTCTCCCCGATGAAAAACCAGCTGTGCAATTTTGCTTTTTCCATTTGGGTCCCTGTAGCTCCTGAAACATTAAAAACAAGAAAAAGGAGGTTTTCTGCCTCCTGGAAATTAAATACCAAAAATAGGGACTTTGTATGAAAGTCCCATAAATCATCTAAAACATGTAAAAACAATGATATAATTATGCAAATAACATCCTAATATGGTGGTATAAATGATGATATAAAATGCACGTATCAACTCCCCCAAGCTTAAACCCTTACTTGTCCTCAAGTAAGTAAGGACATAGATCATTACATGCATCGATGGACTTATGATTGATAAATAAATACGAGCATTGTATCATCATCATATTCAATTGCAATGTAAGATTAATGAATTAAAACTCATACACATAAGGGCAGCATAAGTAGAAGCTCTAGCAATCACCCTTACACTTTGAAAGCAAATAACCATTGTATGTTGGACAATTGAATCACACTATTTTTAACATGCTTTTGCTCTTATGGATAGCATCATAATGTTTAATACTTTACTGAAGTTTAAAGACAAGATAAACTCTCATTGGATAATAAGTTAAAGAATACAAATGAAAAGACAGATATAAAATTATTTGCACCCTTGCTTCACTAGTAACTAGTGCAAACTTTAGTCATGGATGTTTCAATCAAGTTCTTATGCTCAAACAACCTTTATCTCACACTTTCCATGGCTAACCGAATCCTCGGGTGCCTTCCTTTCATACACTTTACAAGAGCATAAGTATTGACACATCCATGATCATTCATTTGCTCAAAAGATACTAGATTCTAACAAGAGTGTTTTCATATCCTTTTCATTAACTATTCCCAACTTTTTATGCTACAAGACTATATCTCAACCTTAAACTTATTAATTCTCAAGTCATAATGACTCACTCTTTTCTTATTTATATTGAGCTAGATTCTACAATTGTCCAACATACTCAAGTTAATTAAATTCAAGGCAAGATGTGACTGAAACCTCTAAAATAAACCACGCTCATTTGCATGAGTGTTACCCATAAATCTCCAAACAAGAGAATCATGGATGACACCGTCGCAACAGTGGAACATGGGGTTCCCCTAGTACTGCCAAAGTGGGTCCACCCCATGTGGGCCCAAGATGAAGATGGACAAGACCAAGACTCAAGTCAAGCTGGCGGGTTCACCGTCAAGACACGCATGGCCTACGTCGACTAAGGGCTCCGGTCCTGGGGACCTTCCGGGTCCCCGAATCAAGCAAGAAGGCCAGGAAGGACCCGAGAGCCCGAGTTCCCGGCAGGAGGCCAGGCTCCCTCTCGGGTACTTCCCCACGTCCCTGTGGATAAGCACTCCACCTCACCACGGAAGACTTGGGAAGCAAGGCGAAGGCAGCGCGGGCGGGAAGCACGTCCCGTGGTGGTGTCAGCTCCTGTCCACCCCAAGGCGGACGCTCCCACCTAACCCAAAGGAGACGCTAGGCTGAGGAGAGGCCACGTCTCCTCCTAAACTAGATGAGGAGGGTCCTTCACCCCGAAGGTCCCTCACGCCCCTCACGTGACCCTGTGGCAACCCCTTAGCCTATAAAAGGAGGACCAAGGCACGGAGGAGGGGGAGTCGAAGCAAGGACGAACACAAGCTAGAACCAGAGCAAGACTAGACTAGGGCTGCGAAGGTAGAGAGGAAGGTGATCTCCTCCGGGTCAGGATCTGTCCTTCTTCTACCTCCAGCCAAAACCCTTCCGGGTACCCATCCGGGAGGTTCCATTGTAAGCCACACTATGAAGAACCCATCAATCCAGACATGCAGGAGTAGGGCTTTTAGCCTCCGGGCGGCCTGAACCTGGGTAGCTCCTTGTGTCCCTTTGGTTGCATGCTTTGATCGTGGAGAGGAGAGCTTGATCTAGACTCCGCCCAAGAAGACGATTCTCAGCCTCCTTCGCGCCCCGTGCCGAACCTAAAAGGGGGTATCCTATACTCCCGGTGTCCGTGCAACGAGACACGACATCTGGCGCGCCAGGTAGGGGGCGCAAGCGCTGGTTTCATCTTCATCAAGTTCATCGGCAAGTTCTTCGTCAAGCATGCCTCCGAGGAAGAAGGGAGATCCTGCGGCGTCCAAGCCGGTCTCTCCCTCACGCACTCAAGCTTCAGCTGAACGTCGTGCTGCTGGCGCACGGCGGAGCGTCTCTCCGTCCCCGCCTCCCATGGAGAGGGTGGCGCCGGACGAAGTGGACGGTCGCGACAAGGACAACGGCCCTGGCGGAGCGGCGGCTCCAAAGGGCGCCACCATGCCTCCTCCTCGCTCGGGGAGAAGAGCGTCTGCAACGGCACCGGCAAGGAGCCCACCGCTGGAGGAGGGAACCACGGCGTTCGCCCCAGCGGGGATCCACGAGCATCCAAGAGCAAGACCTCCGCGCACTCGCCTTCGGACGTGCAAGCTCGCCATGATGCTCTAGTCGCTGCCAAGGCCCTGATGCAGTTCCCTCCAAGCAGCGGCGATCCCAAGGTCTACCAAGAATGGAGGACTCGCGTCGAGAGGCTCCTCGACTTCGCCGATGGTGGTCCGTGGGTCGAACCCACTCAAGCTCCCACCGTCGACAATCCCGGAGCAGCACAAGACAAGACACGTGATCCGCGAGGCCAGCCTCGTGGTGAACGTCAAGCCAAGACGGCGCCTCCTCGCACCGCGCCACCGATGGCTGATCGGCTAAACCGCGATCACGGCGAGGCCATCTCCATCGGGTCGTCTACCTCGCGCAACCCAGATCTTCGTGACGAGCTCAACAGCCGTCAGAACGAGGATATGCGCACCCGCATCGAGCGTCGCCGAGAACGTCACCGCCGGGAAGATCGGGGCATCGACCTCGCCGAAGGCTGCCTCGCCCTCGCTCCCGAGTTCCGCCACTTCAACTGGCCCAAGAAATTCAAGATCGACGTTCTCCGCTACGACGGCACCACGAACCCCCGGGACTTTCTGCAGATCTACTCTCTTGCTGCGATGGTTGCCGGGGCCGACGAGGTCATGATGGCCAACTGGTTCCCTTGGCCCTGAAGGGAGATGCCCAGACTTGGCTTCTCAACCTTCCCAAGTGCTCCATCCGTTCCTGGCGGGCACTGAAGGAGCAGTTTCTGGGGGCTTTCCAAGGCGGGTACGAGCGCCCGGGGGCTCCCAGTGATCTCCACGACTTCAAGCAGCTGCCGGGTGAAACTCTCCGCAAGTTCATCCAGCGCTTCACCCAGAAGATGAACACCATCCCGTGCATCAAGGAGGAGTTGGTGATCCAGTCCTTCCACGCCAACGTCCGCAACCCCAAGATGCGCGAGAAGCTGAGCATCCATCGCGTCGAGTCTGCTCGTAAGCTCTGGGAGCTTGCAGATCGGTGCGCTCGAGCTGAAGAAGGAGCCAAGTTCCCCGGGGAGGATGAACCCGAGGACAAGGTCGCTCCAGCCAAGAACAAGAAGCGGGACCCTGGACCCGACAAGCGGATCTTCGTCACCGAGCCTCTTCCGAAGAAGACCAAGCCCGCGCCGACTTCCGAGGAAGAAGGTGAAGGTGATCCCTGGTGCCACATCCATCCAGAAGGCAACCACTTGCTCAAGGACTGCCGCATGCTCAAGAACCTCGCCATCCGGGAGCAACGCCGAGCTGATGGGGTCAGTCAAGACGGTTGCTACAACTGCGGCACTGCCGGGCACATCGCTCGTGACTGTCCCACGGGTCGCCAAGGCGGAGGCGGCCGTGGATGGAACCGAGGCGGTGGCCGCGGGGGCCGTGGAGGAGGACGCGGCGGTCAAGGTGGTCGCGGGTACAACACTCCGGAGGCCCACGGCGGCAACGGGGAAGCTCCGGCTCCCCAAGGAGGCAACGGCGGCAAGTATCAAGAAGTCACGGAGTTGTCGGGTGCATCCACGGAGGGTCTTCTCTGCCTCCCTCCAACGGCGCCTGCAAGAGACTTGTCCGGGAGCTGAACGCGGTTGCTTCTGCTCCGTCCAAGCCCCTGGACTGGTCTAGTCAAGTCATCACCTTCGACCCAGAAGACCACCCTGCAAACACTGCCGGGGTCGGGACCCTGCCGCTGATCGTGTCGCCCGTCATCCACAACTACAAGGTCACCAAGATGCTGGTCGACGGAGGCTCCAGCCTCAACTTGCTGACGGCGAAGGTCCTGGCTATCCTTCAAATCCCCTGTCTCGCCTGCAAGACACCGGGTGTTCCAAGGCGTGAACGGAAGTGTTACTCGACCCCTCGGGAAGATCACCCTTCCGGTCACCTTCGGCGACTCCAAGAACTTCCGCACCGAGGAAATCGTCTTCGACATCGCCGACACTCCGCTACCGTACAACGGCATACTTGGCAGACCTGCTCTGGCCAAGTTCATGGCCGTCTCCCACTTCGCCTACAACATGCTGAAGATTCCGGCGCCGTGGGGTGATCAAGGTCAAGGCCGACATCGACGATGCTATCTACTGCGTTCACCAGCTGAACCAGACGGTGGCAACCACGGCGGATCCCTCAAGGTGTACAGGAGGATGATGATGGGGCTCTCCCCGGGGGCGAAGGGCACCCCGGGGGCTCCACATCTACTCCCCCAAGAAGGCGCCATTCCATGGCGATCCGCAGCTGACCAAGAAGGTGGCGCTAACCAGCGACGGAGTTCGCTCCATCACCATCGGCGCCCGCCTCACCGACAAATAGGAAAGCGCGCTCGTCGCCTTCCTTCGGGAAAACTCTGACGTCTTCGCGTGGGAGGCGTCAGGTTTACCCGGCGTTCCAAGGGAGGTGATCGAGCACAAACTGGCGGTCAATCCGGGGGCTCGCCCCGTGAAGCAGGTTCTCCGGAACCAAAGCAAGGAAAAGCTGGAATTCATCATCGCCGAGGTGGACAAGTTGATAGAAGCTGGTGTCATCCGGTCGGTTCCCCACCCAAGCTGGGTGGCCAACCCCGTGGTGGTACCGAAACCCATGACCTTCAAGTGGAGACTCTGCATCGACTTCACAGACCTGAATAAGGCCTGTCCCAAGGACCCTTTCCCCCTGCCGCGGATCGACATGATCGTGGATTCCACGGCCGGGTGCGAGCTGCTGTGTTTCTTGGACGCCTTCTCCGGGTACCACCAGATCATGATGTCACTCGAGGACCAAGAGAAGACGGCCTTCATCACTCCCAAGGGCTGCTACTGCTACACCCGGATGCCTTTTGGCCTCCGAACGCCGGCGCTACCTTCCAGCGCGCAATGCAAGCATGCCTTGGGTCACAGCTGGGCCGCAACGTTGAAGCGTACATCGACGACATCGTGGTCAAGACCCGGTACAAGGACTCCCTCATCCAAGACCTGCACGAGACCTTCGAGAACCTCCGCCGGGTCAACTTCAAGCTCAACCCCGACAAGTGCGTGTTCGGGGTCCCCTCCGGCAAGCTGCTGGGTTTCCTGGTCTCTCACCGAGGGATCGAGGCGAATCCGGACAAAATCAAGGCAATCGAGCGCATGGAGGCGCCCCGGCGGGTCAAGGACGTACAGCGCCTCAACGGGTGCATCACTGCACTCGGGCGCTTCATCTCAAGGAGCGGGCCTTACCGTTCTTCAGGCTGCTCAAGAAATCAGGCCCCGTGGAGTGGACCTCCGAGGCCGAGGAAGCCCTGCAGTCCCTTAAGCGCTACCTCGCCTCGCCACCAATCCTCGTGGCACCAGAAGAGAAGGAGCCCCTACTACTGTACATTGCTGCCACCAACCAGGTGATCAGCGCTGTGCTTGTGGTAGAGCGTGACGCTCCTCCGAAGAAGTCAAGCAAGATCAAGGGCAAGCGACCCGGGAACTCTCTCCGGGCAACCGTGCAAGAAAAGGCTGCCGGGTGACCAGGGGTCTCACGATCCTGACGTCACTGCAACCTCACCAGCGCGCGGAGCCCGTCGGGAATGGAGAATCTCCCTCCGACGAGACTTCGCCGGGGGCTACCTCGTCCCCACCCCAAGACATCGACGTGGAGGAAGCCGAGCCCTCTCAGGACTCGGCGACCCGCAAGGTGCAGCACCCGGTCTACTTCGTCAGCGCAGTGCTGCGCGACGCCCGGGAGCGGTACCCCATGATGCAGAAGCTGCTGCTGGCAATCCTCATTGCCTCCCGCAAGATGAGGCCGTACTTCCAAAGCCATCCCATCACGGTGGTGTCCAAGTACAACCTAAGAAGCCCCCTGGAGAACCCACTTGCCACTGGTCGCATATCATGGTGGGCCATGGAGCTTCAAGGTTTCGGTCTCAAGTTCGAGCACACGGACAACATCAAGAGTCAGGCGCTGGCGGATTTCACGGCCGAGTGGACCGAGACGGCGTTCGACGACCCGGAAGAGGAAACCTGCCTCCCCGGGAAGGAAGATCCTAGCGCCTGGACCATGCACTTCGACGGCTCCTACACCAAGGGGAAAGGAGGTGCTGGGGTTGTCCTAACCTCACCAACCGGGGACCGGCTGAAGTACGTCGTCCAGATGCACTACCAAGGGAACATCTCCAACAACACGGCGGAGTACGAGGGCCTGCTCGCAGGACTTCGTGCTGCCGTCGGCCTCGGCATCAACAAGATCGTCGTCAAGGGTGACTCTCAGTTAGTCATCAAACAAGTGAACAAGGAGTACGCGTGCCCTCAGATGGCACCATACGTTGAAGAGGTCTGGAAGCTGCAGCGGCGCTTCGACAACTTCCGGGCTGTGTACGTCCCACGGGGAGAAAACACGGCCGCGGATGAGCTATCGCAGGTGGCGTCCAAGCAAGAACCAGTGCCTCCCGGGATCTACATCGAGGTCCTCAGGCGACCTTCGATCCCACCCGAGAGGCTCGCGACAAGATCTGCGCCGGGGGCTGGCGACCCTTCTACCTCGACAACACGGGTAGCCAGCCCAGAAGCTCAAGACCCGGCAGCCCCTCCAGCGGAGGAAGCTATGCTTTCTTTCCGTCGGATGGTGCTACCGGTGGAAGGAACCCACCCACCCTGGGCCCGGGACATCGTCAAGTACATCATGGAGCACGCCCTCCCGGAGGACGATCACGACGCCGAGCGGGTGGCTCGTCAAGCCAAGCTCTACGTCATGATCGACGGCGAGCTCTACCGGCGACGGGACAACGGAGTCAAGCTCCGCTGCATCCCTCAAGAACAAGGCCAAGTACTGCTACGGGACATCCACGAGGCACATGTTCAAGTCATGTGGCATCAAGATCACTGGCGGGTAAAGTTTTTCGTCACGGGTTCTACTGGCCAACAGTCCTCAGTGATGCGGAGCAGCTAGTCAAGACCTGTGAAGCCTGCCAGTACTATGCGAAGAACATACATCAGCCGGCGCAAGCTCTGCAGCCAATTCCAATCTCCTGGCCGTTCGCGGTCTGGGGGCTGGACATCGTGGGAAAGATACCGAAGTCTGTCGGGGGCCATGAATACCTTTTCGTGGCCATCGACAAGTTCACAAAGTGGGTGGAAGTGATGCCAGTACCAAGACAGACAGCTCAAGCAGCCATCAAGTTCATTGAAGGGATCGTGTACCGCTTCGGAGTACCCAACAGAATCATAACGGACAATGGCTCTCAGTTCACAAGCCGATCCTTCCTCAACTTCTGTGAAGAGCTGGGAATCAAGGTGTGTTTTGCCTCGGTGTCCTACCCAAGGTGCAATGGGCAAGTGGAGCGAGCCAATGCGGAGGTCCTAAAGGGTTTGAAGACCAAGGCCTTTGACAAGTTAGAAGACAAGGGCAAGAACTGGATTGAGCATCTACCAAGTGTCTTGTGGTCCCTCAGAACCACACCAAGCAGAGCCACTCAAGAAACACCATTCTTCCTTGTCTATGGAGCAGAAGCCGTCTTGCCAACAGAGCTCAGGCATGGATCCCCCCGGGTACTTGCCTATGATGAAGACGCACAAGCTGAGAGGAGGATTGATGACATCAACTTCCTGGAAGAGGTGCGGTGCCGAGCTTCCTTACGATCTGCTCGATACCAGCAAGGGCTCCGCCGCTATCATGATCGCCATATCCGTTCACGGGTACTGGAACCCGGAGACCTGGTTCTCCGCAAGAAGCAGAAGCTTGATAACATGAACAAGCTGTCCTCCAAGTGGGAAGGACCTTATCGGGTGACGCATACCCTGAGACCCGGAGCTGTTTATCTGGAGGACGAGAAAGGCAGGCCGGAGGGCAACGCCTGGAACATCGAGAATCTCCGGAAATTCTACCCCTGAATACGAACATGAATCGCAGATAGTTCGAGTCAACTAAGCACGCCCAAGGGGCTAGTGTTCTGTATAAGGGTGTAAGAATCGTCGCCAAGGAATAAAAGATAAGTTTTTCAATTCCGTGAGCCTCTCTTGTTGTCGTGAAGTGTGTTATCCGTAACAACCCCCAAGCAGGGGGCTGACATGGTGCCGGTGGCTGACAGGTCGAGCGCGAGTAGCCTATCAGTAGGCGCTGCCACCTGATCGTGCCGTACTGCCGCGGTAAGAAGTGGAACGGGCAGTGCTGTGTTTTAAAGAACCTAAACACAGAAATGCACATTCAACTTTGCTTGCGGGTTGCTCCGGATGAAACACTTTCACGACATGTAAGGGAGGGTCCATTCTTTTCCTACTGAAAGTGTGTTATGTGTAGCGCCTCTCCCGGGACAGGAATGGATGCTGAAGAGCGGCTCAGGAGCTGGTACCCGGGAAGGACAGAGTAGATCAAGGCACGGCAAAAACCAGCTAAGTCTTTGCATGTGCATCTTGCATTCTAGGCATAATATCTCGCTCGGAGTCAATATACCACCAACCTGCGCATGCTTGACAGTTGATGAGAACCTTTGCGGGGGTAATGCGTCCTCCCCGGCGAACGGTCAGATTTCCCTTCTGGCCTAGTACCCGTGGCTGTGGAGTGGACTCCCGGAAGGCATAGTGCTCTTAGGGGTGCTGCTACCGGTGCAGGCGGTTAGAGTATGTGGCGCCCCGAACCGACTGCTATACAGTGATGCTGCGTCACCGGTTATACGATACAACCAGGCACAACTATCAATGCATAATAGAGAGATCAAGACTTGTGGAACAACTGGCACATCACAGACTCTACGACACAAATCATTATAGTTCAACTCTTATAATAGAGAAAGATAGCAAATGACAACCAGAGGTCACAGACCCAACATTACAACAAGCGGAAGCAAATTAAGTTGTTCTAAACAACAAGATCCAGATTATGGCCTAAGATGCCTACAAATAAACATCCAGCGCCAGCTGTTCCGGGATGTCCCAAGCTGCCACCTGGGAACCCCAGACTACTCGTCGACGTCCACAAAGAACCCACCTTCGAGGTCGGTGAAGTCCTCCTCTGAAACAAAACAGACGACGTTGAGTTCGACGAACTCGCAAGATTATATATAGAGCTTTAGCTCGATGAGGCTTTCAAAGTTTTATGGCTGTTTTGCATAAAGCTGATTTTATTTATGAAAACATAACTCAAAGGCATCGACTAATCAGAGTATTTTCAAAAAGGGGTAAGAAGTGACTCTTTTCCTTGATCACCTTTCTCATCATTAACCACCATCATCATTGTACCTGTTCTACAAAGGCACCTCCCCGAACCACCCTCGAGGAAGTCAACCTTGCATTCTTGAGTGGTACCTTTAGTACCCAGTTTTTAATCATTCCGTTCAAGTTATTCTATGATCTTACCTTCACTTCCCAAGTTCGTCCATAACCGCGGACACGGCTTTTCGAAAAGATTTACCCTGCAGGGGTGTACAATGTTTGCCACGCGTACCGTCCGGCCCATTGCCTGTACAATTAGCTCTCTTCCATGGAAAGCCGGCTGGGTTGGAGCGGTGTCGACTTCTCCCTCGTTAAGGACTAACCCAGAATCATCAGTGAGGACGGAGCAGCGGATCCAACACCCTGCCCCGTGGCCACTCATTTTCCTAACACCACCATCCTCATCCCAGTTCATACCACCATCATCACGCACGCGCAAATGGAAGCTCAAACTAGAGGACCCTGGCTAGCCCCGCCCGAGTTACTTAGTCTATGAGGGTTCCTGCACAGCGAATGCATAGGCCTCACGCATGGTTGCACGCTCAGTCTTGGTTCAAGAGGTAAAGAACTCGCACCTAGGCGGCGAGAACGAGACAAAACACCACAACCACAGTGGCCTCTCATCCCCACCTTTAAGCATTTTATTACCTGTCACCACAATTTCTCCACCATCATCTGAACAATTCATCACCTGTTTCCAACATGAACCATCCATCGTACAGCTAAGCATTTACTAAGCATGGCTAAGCATCAACATAGCATAATTAAGTATCTGAGGCCAACAATACAAACCTAAGGTTAATAGGAGGGAAACAGGTAATGGCATCGGGAACTTAATGCAACTATAGGATACTCTAATCCAATAAAATTGACATTTGGAACCGCATGCAATATTATAGTGGAGAAAATATTTGCGGAAACATAGGATAAGATATGCTCAGAGGGGGATTACGCTTGCCTTGCTCAACGTGCTGGTAGTACGGGACTTCGGGGTATTGCGGTGTAACCCCGGCTGCTTGATCTATCGAAGCATAGCAACGGAAGAGCCATCAATCACCACACAAACTTTAACAGATGCAATGCGCAAACAGATGATGACATGACATTTTAATTCCCCGGGAGGAGGATGATTCAACTATTCAAATTAAACAGAGTTCGGATGCGCAAGGGGGGCATCTCGAATATTCCGTGGATTTAAGCAATATAGCATATTTACTTGTTGATTAGGATAGTTGAAACCCTAGGGTTAACTTGCCGATGAAATGACATGATCAGGTGCAGAATGCAATGTTCAGGAGATTAACACATTCTTATAATCAAATATTCATGATATTGATTTTAATGGATAGCTCCCAATTTTCTGGACATTTTTGGTATAATACACGCATTTTTCTGAAGCACCGATAACAAGTTATTACATTTACAAATCCTCGTTTAAGTAATCCCGGGTTACCGGTTAATTCCAACACAGTACCATTTTTACTCGGATTAGAAGACAAAAAGAGTTAAACAAGAATTTTTTTTGTACTGGACCAATTCGGAAATTCCGATTGTTCCCAAATCGGAATATCCGATCGAACTGCCGACGAGAATTTTGGCTAAGGACTCGAGACATCCCGCACTGCCGAACTTCAGAAATTACGAATGATTTCGGTCTCGGATTATCCGACGGACGCTGCGGGGATGAATTCTGCTAAGGAACGGAAACAACTCGTACTGGTTGCATCCGGATTATCCGGTCAAAATTGACTCGGAACATCCGACGGGCGGCGAGAACGCAGACGGCGGCGAACTGGGGCTACGATCCAAGCGCGAGCGAGAGGAGGGCAGGGGAGGTTCGTGTGCTCACCCCTCGCGTGTTGGAGAAGACGTCGAGGTCGAGGACGGACCACGGCGGCGGAATTCGGGCGGCGGAGCTTCGGGAGGCAGCGGCGAAGTAGGGGACGGCGACCTCGATTTTGGGCTCCCCGGCTTGATTCCGGCGGCGAGGAAGGAGAAGGGAACCCGACGGAGCTTCTGAGCTGCTCGGACTAGCGCGGGGATGCGTGTAGCGGCGGCGATGCGTCGGCGACGGCCAGCTCGGTGGTGAGCTAGTGGGGAGAAGAAACGGGGGGAGAGGGAGCAGGTGAGCGGCAGTGGATAGGGAGAGCAGTGTGGACTCGTGGTCGTGGTGCTCTTCGCAGGGAAGAGGCAGCAGAGGGGGGCCCCCGGCGCGGCGTGCGGCAGAGCGCGGCACGGCATGGCGCCAGTGCCATGGCTACAGGGAAGTAGACGCAAAAAAAGCAAAAACCCCCTGGAAAATATTTCCCATCACGGATAGGTCCTTCTCCCCTTTTCTTTTTAAAACCTTTTAAAACCAGCACCTTCAGTGATTTAATTAGAGCACTTAAACACTTTCAAAAATTATGAAATAATTTGTGTAGCCTTTTCACATCATGTGGAAGCTTCACAAAATTTGGCGCCTCGAAATAAAATGTTTTGAACCACTTTTGTTTAGAAAGGTTGGATATGGCATTTTGCTAAATTCAAAAGTGTTGCTCCTTTAATATTTTGGAGCAAGTGCAAAATATCATTTTGGAACTCTTGAAACTTCCTTGACAAATATACGATGTCAAAGTATTTTGTTTTGCAAGTTTGAGTGCTTTCATTGATTGGAAAATTTGGGTAACACAAGTTAGGCATTTGGTTTTTTTAGGTGTGCCAAACCACAACAATTCCCTAGCCTCAACAACAATTCCCTAGCAACAATTCCCTAACCAAAGTTAAAGGTTCCAAGTGACACATATGGATGCATGGATGCTATGATGCAATGAACACAAAAGTGGAAAAAATTACACAGGTTTTTAGGTTCTCAACTTTGGGCTGTTACAATTCTACCCTCCTTACAGGAATCTCGTCCCGAGATTCTAGAGTAGGAAAGAGGGAAAGGTTACGACGGTCTTCAACGGTCTTCTCGGTGCAGATTGATTCAGCGCATCCTGAAGATCTTCATCGGCCTCACTTCGAGTTCATCATCCACGTACACCATAGGAAAGAAGGAAACCTCACCGGGAGGATGGGTCTTGGTAGAGATACAACGACCGAGTACCTCCTAGTAGAACTTAGGATTAGACTTCAAGCATCCCTTGAATCGACAGCCAGGAGACACATGCGTTCGAGGGGAGATTTGAGGAGGAGTTTCCGGTTGGTAGACAACTGTTTCTCAGATGATCAGAATATGAACTTTGCACAAGGCCTAGAATTTCTGAAGACGAAGGTTAAACAAGATTCCAACCGATGACGAGGCAACTTCTACCAAACAACTTTAGTAGAACTTTCCTCACGGAGGAGCATTTCGGATCTCAGGAGAAGGGTCGGGAAGATGGACCAGGAGAACATTAGAAACCCGTGAACGTTAGTATCGGAAAAACTTCTTGATACTCTAGACATCGGGTCAAGCTTCTTGAGGATCACCAACTATCGCTTCTGATTGAGAGTTAGATCTAGTTAGGTGTAGAGATACTTCAGACTCCACATGTATGAATGGGGAATCTTTGCAAAGCATACCAACGGGTTACAATTGCTAGGACCCCAAGAGCTAGACTAGAATGCCTAACTCCAGAGGAGGAACAAGATGGCGGAACTCGCGTATTAGCAACTTGTCAGAGGGCATCAGCACCTACTTGAATTACTTGCGACAATACACCATTGAGTCTCTGCTGGGGAAACACCAACGAAGACAAAAGAAGTTCTCAGACTTCCTCTCTTTCTGGAACAATTCAATCAGTGGCTTGGATGCATAGATGAAATTCTCAAGGGATGGAAGTAACAACATACCATTCCGAGAATATTCTACACATGCACGATCGAGTTGAGATGATTTCGGGGAACCAGACAATTCACTCAGATCCACGGCGACATCTTTCAGCAATTGCACGTGAACCAGGGAAAGTCACTTCTAACTCCAGAACACATACCTTGTGAAGACACAAAGTTAGTTCCAACAATTTTCCAATGCTAACGCCCAATATCCAATATAAATCTCCTCAAACATGGAGAAGATAAGAAGGTAGTTGAGGGGCTCAACCACAAATTTATCCAGATACTCCAAGACGGTAGACTCATATTTCACCAGAACGAGGCATACGTATTGGTCAGACTAACACATTCAGGTAGGTAGGTCTGAGTTTGATTTGACGATAGCCCAACTCAAATCAAAAGATTTAGAGGTTAGCATAACCAACGAGGAGATACTTCCTAGCTTCAACACGAACAGACTAGACATCCCATTGGAACTGAACTATATCAGATAGAGCTTTTATCTTCTAACTCTCCACGTTGTTTAAGCTCAACCGAATAATTCAGGACATCCAGCATGATTTTCTTGGAGAAGGAGTTGTTCAGAGAACCAGCTTACTCATAAGCTCAACATCACGGTCAGGTGACAACCTGGCGATACTTCTGGGAAGACCTCCAGAATATCACGATCCACCGCTATGTCTTGAGTTCGAGAGAGAAATCATGCCTTACAAGGCAAGACGATGTGGTGTTGGGAGCTTCGGCGCAAACCTAGCTCTTTGACCAAGGAAGTGCACCAGAGAAAACGAACTTGGGAACACAGCCAAATTCATTTTATTGATCGGCTAACCACTCATGCTAGAAGGACAATGGATCTCCCTGGATTTCAGCGCAGTAAGAACTGCTGAGAACATCCTATAGCCACTTCATTACTCACGTCTTATCCTTCTGGAGTAACAAGTCACTCGGGAATGGAGAGTAACAAAGTGTAGAGCATCACTTCATCAAGGGGATCATGATACTCAATACGATACCCTGATATCAAAGAGGGTGACACTCTAAGGTGGAGTAGAACAAAAGCTAAACAAGGCCCTCATTCTGAGGATTACAATACTTTGACCTGGTCCGAGAAGTGGACAAGGTACTGGAGTTTGTTTCTCCTAACAAGACGAAGTGGAAAGTCTTGACGGATCAAGAGAGCGACTTGCATCGGAACATACCAACGCACGATAAAACTTTATTGTCAACTGACAGGCAAAGGTTGGAAAGCAGATCAGAGTACGAAACATGCTCAGGAGAATCCTAAGATGTTGAAGATGCACCGGTTATTACTCAATTGTGATAACCATGCCCAAAAGGAGAGATGCAGCAGAGTCACGAACATAGTTGGGAGACTCGCTAGGGGAATCTTGGTCGTAACCCCTATGGTTCCAAGACAGAACCTAAAACAAGGCTAAGGGAAGAGCTAAAGTTACATAGCCATCCGAGGTGTGGGAAATTAAGGTTCAACCATTTACCACGCAGACCACATAAAGGACTTGGGTTAAAGGTCAGCTTCATGTACCGGGATTCACAATTAGCATGAGGATCACATGGGCAACAACCCACATAATTCAACACACCAGAACCAAAGTACAATCCGGGACCTTCGGTTCAAGACCTTGGGCTCCTCCATTCTCTCGGTTTTAACCGTGGTCTTGAAGAATTGGAGTTGCATCGGTCCGGCAAAAGGAGTTGGAGACTCTGGATCCGACAACCTGATACATAACTAGAGATGGATCCCAACCTTTAAGATCTCGTGGTTCCTACTCCGACGCCCATTTGTAACTCGTGAGCTGGAGTAACAGGTTAGCAAATTTAGGAACGGCCCACCCAACGTGTCACCTAATTTTGAAACACCAGATGAGATAACGAAACCCTTTTAAATCCAATAGAGGTAAGGTGACTCAGAGTTGGAGCGATACCGGGTAAGGAGTAAAAAGAATCCTAAGCAAGTTTTCACAACTCATTTTTAGTTTAAAAATATTTTCACAAACACTAGACTCAACGTCGACCAGTAGAAGGGTTTCCTACAGGCAGTCCTGCTCTGATACCAACTTGTGGCGCCCCGACCCGACTGCTATACAGTGATGCTGCGTCGCCGGTTATACGATACAACCAGGCAGAACTATCAATGCATAATAGAGAGATCAAGACTTGTGGAACAACTGGCACATCACAGACTCTACGACACAAATCATTATAGTTCAACTCTTATAATAGAGAAAGATAGCAAATGACAACCAGAGGTCACAGACCCAACATTACAACAAGCGGAAGCAAATTAAGTTGTTCTAAACAACAAGATCCAGATTATGGCCTAAGAGGCCTACAAATAAACATCCAGCGCCAGCTGTTCCGGGATGTCCCAAGCTGCCACCTGGGAACCCCAGACTACTCGTCGACGTCCACAAAGAACCCACCTTCGAGGTCGGTGAAGTCCTCCTCTGAAACAAAACAGACGACGTTGAGTTCGACGAACTCGCAAGATTATATATAGAGCTTTAGCTCGATGAGGCTTTCAAAGTTTTATGGCTGTTTTGCATAAAGCTGATTTTATTTATGAAAACATAACTCAAAGGCATCGACTAATCAGAGTATTTTCAAAAAGGGGTAAGAAGTGACTCTTTTCCTTGATCACCTTTCTCATCATTAACCACCATCATCATTGTACCTGTTCTACAAAGGCACCTCCCCGAACCACCCTCGAGGAAGTCAACCTTGCATTCTTGAGTGGTACCTTTAGTACCCAGTTTTTAATCATTCCGTTCAAGTTATTCTATGATCTTACCTTCACTTCCCAAGTTCGTCCATAACCGCGGACACGGCTTTTCGAAAAGATTTACCTGCAGGGGTGTACAATGTTTGCACGCGTACCATCCGGCCCATTGCCTGTACAATTAGCTCTCTTCCATGGAAAGCCGGCTGGGTGGGAGCGGTGCCGACTTCTCCCTCGTTAAGGACTAACCCAGGATCATCAGTGAGGACGGAGCAGCGGATCCAACACCCTGCCCCGTGGCCACTCATTTTTCTAACACCACCATCCTCATCCCAGTTCATACCACCATCATCACGCACACGCAAATGGAAGCTCAAACTAGAGGACCCTGGCTAGCCCCGCCCGAGTTATTTAGTCTATGAGGGTTCCTGCACTGCTAATGCATAGGCCTCACGCATGGTTGCACGCTCAGTCTTGGTTCAAGAGGTAAAGAACTCGCACCTAGCCGGCTAGAACGAGACAAAACACCACAACCACAGTGGCCTCTCATCCCCACCTTTAAGCATTTTATTACCTGTCACCACAATTTCTCCACCATCATCTGAACAATTCATCACCTGTTTCCAACATGAACCATCCATCGTACAGCTAAGCATTTACTAAGCATGGCTAAGCATCAACATAGCATAATTAAGTATCTGAGGCCAACAATACAAACCTAAGATTAATAGGAGGGAAACAGGTAATGGCATCGGGAACTTAATGCAACTATAGGATACTCTAATCCAATAAAATTGACATTTGGAACCGCATGCAATATTATAGTGGAGAAAATATTTGCGGAAACATAGGATAAGATATGCTCAGAGGGGGATTACGCTTGCCTTGCCCAACGTGCTAGTAGTACGGGTCTTCGGGGTATTGCGGTGTAACCCCGGCTGCTTGATCTATCGAAGCATAGCAATGGAAGAGCCATCAATCACCACACAAACTTTAACAGATGCAATGCGCAAACAGATGATGACATGACATTTTAATTCCCCGGGAGGAGGATGATTCAACTATTCAAATTAAACGGAGTTCGGATGCGCAAGGGGGGCATCTCGAATATTCCGTGGATTTAAGCAATATAGCATATTTACTTGTTGATTAGGATAGTTGAAACCCTAGGGTTAACTTGCCGATGAAATGACATGATCAGGTGCAGAATGCAATGTTCAGGAGATTAACACATTCTTATAATCAAATATTCATGATATTGATTTTAATGGATAGCTCCCAATTTTCTGGACATTTTTGGTATAATACACGCATTTTTCTGAAGCACCGATAACAAGTTATTACATTTACAAATCCTCGTTTAAGTAATCCTGGGTTACCGGTTAATTCCAACACAGTACCATTTTTACTCGGATTAGAAGACAAAAAGAGTTAAACATGATATTTTTTTGTACTGGACCAATTCGGAAATTCCGATTGTTCCGAAATCGGAATATCCGATCGAACTGCCGACGAGAATTTTGGCCAAGGACTTGAGACATCCCGCACTGCCGAACTTCGGAAATTCCGAATGATTTCGGTCTCGGATTATCCGACGGACGCTGCGGGGATGAAATTCTGCTAAGGAACGAAAACAACTCGTACTGGTTGCATCCGGATTATCCGGTCGAAATTGACTCGGAACATCCGACGCGCGGCGAGAACGCAGACGGCGGCGAACTCCGGCGAACTGGGGCTACGGTCCAAGCACGAGCGAGAGGAGGGCAGGGGAGGTTCGTGTGCTCACCCCTCGCGTGTTGGAGAAGACGTCGAGGTCGAGGACGAACCACGGCGGCGGAATTCGGGCGGCGGAGCTTCGGGAGGCAGCGGCGAAGTAGGGGACGGCGACCTCGATTTTGGGCTCCCCGGCTCGATTCCGGCGGCGAGGAAGGAGAAGGGAACCCGGCTGAGCTTCTGAGCTGCTCGGACTGGCGCGGGGATGCGTGTAGCGGCGGCGATGCGTCGGCGACGGCCAGCTCGGTGGTGAGCTAGTGGGTAGAAGAAACGGGGGGAGAGGGAGCAGGTGAGCGGCAGTGGATAGGGAGAGCAGCGTGGACTCGTGGTCGTGGTGCTCTTCGCAGGGAAGAGGCAGCAGAGGGGGGCCCCCGGCGCGGCGTGCGGAAGAGCGCGGCACGGCATGGCGCCAGTGCCATGGCTACAGGGAAGAAGACGCAAAAAAAGCAAAAAAACCCTGGAAAATATTTCCCATCACGGATAGGTCCTTCTCCCCTTTTCTTTTTAAAACCTTTTAAAACCAGCACCTTCAGTGATTTAATTAGAGCACTTAAATACTTTCAAAAATTATGAAATAATTTGTGTAGCCTTTTCACATCATGTGGAAGCTCCACAAAATTTGGCGCCTCGAAATAAAATGTTTTGAACCACTTTTGTTTAGAAAGGTTGGATATGGCATTTTGCTAAATTCAAAAGTGTTGCTCCTTTAATATTTTGGAACAAGTGCAAAATATCATTTTGGAACTCTTGAAACTTCCTTGACAAATATACGATGTCAAAGTATTTTGTTTTGCAAGTTTGAGTGCTTTCATTGATTGGAAAATTTGGGTAACACAAGTTAGGCATTTGGTTTTTTTAGGTGTGCCAAACCACAACAATTCCCTAGCCTCAACAACAATTCCCTAGCAACAATTCCCTAACCAAAGTTAAAGGTTCCAAGTGACACACATGGATGCATGGATGCTATGATGCAATGAACACAAAAGTGGAAAAAATTACACAGGTTTTTAGGTTCTCAACTTTGGGCTATTGCAGAGTACTTGTCACCTAAGAGATCTCCTCAGAAAACTTGACGGCGCATTAGTGCAAGGGGAGGTTTGGGAAATGACCCCGGGAGGTGAGCCCTAGGATTGCATTCATCTGAACTTACATTCTGAATTTACAATTCTGAATTACATTCAGTCGAAGCTTTTCCTGGATACATATCTAGCCTATGCTACTAAGGCCAGCTCAGGGCTCCTGGCTGTGCAGCTCTGCCTTCTGTTTTATTGCCTGCCGGGTGAACTCCGGACTCCCGGGGACGCCTGGGATGAAGGAGGGCATTCGCGCAGGATCTTCAGAGGTCCCACGGGCCGGGAACTTCCGGGCAAACCCCGGCACATGCTGGCTGCAGAGGAGGTGCACGTGGTCCACGAACTTATCCATGATGTCTTCCTCATCCTGTACGAAGGGAAGAAGTCGAGTCAAGGCGCAGGATCTTCCCAAGGGTCGTATTGCCATAACCGAGGCAGCCTTACCTTGAAGACATCGTCAAGGTCGCAGAGGAGGCGGATCAATCTTAGATTGCCTGCGGCCTCCTTCCACAGCTCCATCTTGATGGTGTCCTTCCGGGTCGCCAGCGCCACCGATGCCTCCATGGCTGCAGAGCCGGCGATGTTCCCCACCGCGGGGAAAACCAAGGAGACCCGAGGGAGAGGAACGACCTCGTCCTTTCTAGTGGCTCGGGCTCCAGCTTCGCTGGGTGCCTCCGCCGCTCCTCGGAAGACGGACTCCGCCGTCGACACATCGGACAAGGCCCTCTCTGCTTCGCCGGACATTGTTCTGCGGGGCGCGGGGAGGCAAAGGAAGAAGAGGAGCGGAGCAAGGCGAGAAGATGTGGCGAAGGGGTGGAGTCTGGATGGTCTTTTATAGGCCTCCCACGCTCCACCTACCCCTTGACGCTACGGCTGCTGCAGTAATGAGAGCGCGTTTTGCAAAAAACTCGTTCTCATTCACACGGACGCGACACGAAGACAAGGAGGAAAACAAGATCTTCTTCATTTACAAGGACTACAAGGGGACGATCTTTTTTACAACAAAAAGGTTGGCCCCCGTCGAGCAAGGAGCACCGCCGTACAATGGAAGACGCTACTTCCAGAAATACGTCGTCACGGCCGCCAAGGAGGAGGTCAACGAGATCTCCATGGCGCCCGTCCGAAGCTCCTCACCTTCAGGAAGACGAGCTCCCCTCGACCTTGATGTCAGATGAGTTTTCCTCATCTTCATCCTCGTCGTAGGAGCTCGAGTTGCCGCTGCTGCTCTCCATGCAGCACTCCACGCGTCCGCCATCGACACCGAAGATCTTCACGGAGAGCGTTGCATCTCCGTCGTACCGGAACACCAAGCACTGCCCCCTGGACAGGCGGCGGGCACGGGAGAACGACTTCCACCCTGGACTCAGAAGCATGGCGCCTTGGTGGTGCGCTCCGCCATGGCCCAGGAGGGGCCATTGGGGCAGCCTTCCACTTGCAGCCAGAAGCCGGAGGGTCCGATGTCCTCCGTCGCCATCGCGAAGGAATCCAGCAGGAGAAGCCGACTGCGAGGCCTGCGGTTCAGATCCACGACGAACTCGAACGGCGCGAAGCTGGTGTGAACCATGCTCCTAGGAGGGGGAGCAGCGGTGCCGCGGCCTCCACGGCCGCCGCGACCGCGAATCCCACGACCTCGCGGAACAGCTCAACCACGAGTGGAGGGGCCACTCTCCGCAGCAGCTGAAGAAGTACGAGGGCGTCCAACTCCTCTCCTCGCTCTCGCCATTGGCGCTGGCAGCTTGTGGGGAGGCCTGGAGTTGGACTGAGGAAGAAGATGAACGAAAAAGCCAGGGGTGCGCCTCGCTTTTATAGCCACGGCGGCGCCTCTGTCAAGCGTCTCCTCGGCTTTTCCGTTAGTGGGAGTCGAGGGGGCCCCCGCAGTTATTCCCCCGAGCGGAATAACTCCAAGACCTTCAAGGCCATCAATGAAGCAGAGCAAGGAAGACCAGGTGCCCGGGGACCCAGTTTACCTATCTTTAGGCCATGGCCCCGGCAGCTGGAGCAAGATCCGCCGGGACCATGCCCGGGGGCTACTGTCGCAACAGTGGAACATGGGGTTCCCCTAGTACTGCCAAAGTGGGTCCACCCCATGTGGGCCCAAGATGAAGATGGACAAGACCAAGGCTCAAGTCATGCTGGCGGGTTCACTGTGAAGACACGCATGGCCTACGTCGACTAAGGGCTCCGGTCCTGGGGACCTTCCGGGTCCCCGAATCAAGCAAGAAGGCCAGGATGGACCTGAGAGCCCGAGTTCCCGGCAGGAGGCCAGGCTCCCTCTCGGGTACTTCCCCACGTCCCTGTGGATAAGCACTCCACCTCACCACGGAAGACTTGGGAAGCAAGGCGAAGGCAGCGCGGGCGGGAAGCACGTCCCGTGGTGGTGTCAGCTCCTGTCCACCCCGAGGCGGACGCTCCCACCTAACCCAAAGGAGACGCTAGGCTGAGGAGAGGCCACGTCTCCTCCTAAACTAGATGAGGAGGGTCCTTCACCCCGAAGGTCCCTCACGCCCCTCACGTGACCCTGTGGCAACCCCTTAGCCTATAAAAGGAGGACCAAGGCACGGAGGAGGGGGAAGTCGAAGCAAGGACGAACACAAGCTAGAACCAGAGCAAGACTAGACTAGGGTTGCGAAGGTAGAGAGGAAGGTGATCTCCTCCGGGTCAGGATCTGTCCTTCTTCTACCTCCAGCCAAAACCCTTCCGGGTACCCTATCCGGGAGGTTCCATTGTAAGCCACACTATGAAGAACCCATCAATCCAGACATGCAGGAGTAGGGCTTTTAGCCTCCGGGCGGCCTGAACCTGGGTAGCTCCTTGTGTCCCTTTGGTTGCATGCTTTGATCGTGGAGAGGAGAGCTTGATCTAGACTCCGCCCAAGAAGACGATTCTCAGCCTCCTTCGCGCCCCGTGCCGAACCTAAAATGGGGGTATCCTATACTCCCGGTGTCCGTGCAATGAGACACGACAGACACCATACTTTAATATTCATTGATAAACCATAAGATAGGGATACATGATAATGCTCCATGAGCTCACACAAGCCTAAAAGAGATTGATAACTAAATGATAAAAGCAAAACACACCATGACTAGATAGATATGATAAACTAGTAAAGATAAAGACTAGGTGGAACTCCCCAAGCTTGACGTTCTGCCAGTGCTTTCTCTACTGTAGCCTCTTCTTTCTCATATTCTTCCTCCCATTCAGCCCACTTCCATGGGAAAGGCCTCCCATTGTAGAAGGAGTTAGCTGGATCGTTATACCTGAGGGTAGCAGCTGTTGCAATCTTCTTGAAGCGCTCTTCATACTCACAGTTTTGATTTTCCACATCCCACAGTAGAGCTTGATGCTTGTCCAACTCAGACGTGACATGTAGATACCTCTTCTCCAAATCCTCCAGCCCCTCCTTGTACTCTTCAACCTTCTTCTCCAGCTCCAGGTTCATGAAGTGATGAGCATCAAGCTGCGTTCAACAACAGTATTATACCTGAAGATCTTCTCTTACAGGTCCTCCAGCCTCTCCTCCACCGTGCCAATGATCTTGGAGCCTTCACCTCCTCTATGAGCATCGCGCCCTCCTTGAAGGACAAGGTCTTCATTGGTGCCATCACGGAGTTGAGGTAGCGGTTCACAACACCTCCCTTGGGGAAGCTCTCCCCCTCATGATCGGATCCGGAGCTAGACATGGCTAAAACCTGACAGACAGAAATAGCAAAAGCAAGGATCGCTCGAGAACGCTCGGTGCGAGATTAGATCAACGAAAAGGGGTATATATTGACGGTTTTTAGGTCAAGACGAAGCGTCGGAGTTGAAAACGAGACGGAACGGGACTCCGAGGGGCAAAAGGGGTGGGCCCACGCGGCCAAAGCATCTAACCGTGTGGGACCCCCTCTTTTCTCCCTCGGGTCTCCGTTCCTTCCAATTTTCTTGTCCCACACGTTAATTTCCATAAAAAATGACTTCCGTAAAATTTTACGCAATTCCGAGAAACTTCCCAGAGTAAAAGTTACCTTTTATTGATTTTGGATTTCTGAAACTGCAAACTTCTTTTCAATTACCTCCTCCGGTGTCTGTAAAATGAATTCCTCCACCTTTCCAATGAAGCTTTTTCCTGCAATATAATGTTTAAGGCGTTGTCCATTAACTACATGAGGTTTACCTTTCATATCACCATGAAGACGGATAGCTCCTGAACGGTATACTTCCTGTATCACTAATGGTCCCTGCCACTTTGAAGCTAACTTACCTGCAGAAAACTTGAAACGAGAGTTGCATAATAGCACTTGATCACCTACTTTGAATTCTTTCTTTTTAATTTTCTTGTCATGCCAAATCTTAACTTTTTCTTTAAACATCCTGGCACTTTCATAAGCTTCATTTCTCCATTCATCTACTAGATTTAAATCAAGAATTCTCTTCTCTCCAGCAGTTTTAAAATCAAAGTTCAATTGTTTAATAGCCCATCTAGTTTTATGTTCTAATTCAACAGGTAAATGACAAGTTTTTCCATAAACCATTTTATAAGGAGACATTCCCAAAGGATTTTAAAAGCAGTTCTATAAGCCCATAATGCGTCGTTAATTTTAAGTGGCCAATCAGACCTAGACTTATTCACTGTCTTTTCCAAAATGAGTTTAATTTCCCTATTACTTAGTTCAACTTGTCCACTAGTTTGGGGATGATAAGGTGATGCAATTCTATGGTTAACATCATATTTTGCGAAAGTTTTCCTAAAAATACCATGTAAGAAATGAGAACCACCATCAGTAATTAAAAACCTAGGAACACCAAACCTGGGGAAAATGATGTCCTGAAGCATCTTCATTGCCGTGGCATGATCTGCACTTTTGGTTGGAATTTCTTCCACCCACCTTGTAACATAATCCACTGCAACCAAAATATGAGTATGATTTGTCTTTGATTCGGGGAAAGGTCCCATAAAGTCAAAACCCCACACATCAAATGGTTCAAGTGGTAAGAAATAGTTCATAGGCATTTCATTTCTTCTACCAATATTTCCTACTCTTTGGCATTTATCACAAGATTTAACATATTCAGCACAATCCTTAAATAAAGTAGGCCAATAAAAACCAGACTGTAATACCCTTGCACCCGTACGATCTCCTGCATGATGTCCTCCATAGGGACTGTCATGACAATCTCTTATAATAGCCTGTTGTTCATACTCAGGTACACAACGTCTAATAATACCATCCACACTTTTCTTATAAAGGAAAGGATCATCCCAAAAATAATGTCTAAGATCATAAAAGAATTTTTTTCTTTGTTGAGTAGTGAAGTGTGGAGGTAAAACTTTACCAACAATAAAATTTGCATAATTGGCAAACCATGGAGATGCAACTTTAGCACTAGAAACATTAATATTTGCAAGTTGATCATTAGCAAACTATCATTAAAAGGAATAGGATCATCAGGTATATTTTCCATTCTAGAAAGATGACCAGCTACTTGATTATCTTCCCCTTTCTTATCAACAATGTGTAAATCAAATTCTTGCAATAGAAGTACCCACCTTATTAATCTAGGCTTAGCATCTTTCTTATGCATTAAGTATTTGTCGGGGGGCTACCCCGGGTAGGGTCATGGTGTGGTAAAAGCTATGCCCAAGTGTGGGCCAAGTTACAATAAAAGCCGACATGCCTGGGCTTCAGAGTGTGGTGCCGGTGCAAACCGACATAGCCTTACCGAGATAACCCGGGCCTGAAGGGACCGAGGTACCATGCTGGTGACAGCCGGCATATGTCGACCGAGACAAGGGATCCGAGATAAGGATCCGAGATAGCATAACCGACATATGTATGTCGGTAATTTGTATATTTTCTTATGTGCAGGGAAGGTTATTTGAGGAAGGAGAATCCGGCATATCCATGCCGGGTTAGCCTTATGTCGGACGGAAGTCAATGCTCCTGTCCCATCCCGTCTGGCACGGGAGCGCGGCGTGCGGTACGGCACACGTCTGAGATGACTGGGCTTACTCTGCTGAACAAGGAGCAGGGGAAGTACACGCTGACCTCGGGCGTACATTGGAGCAGAGACATGGGACATGACATGGGCAAGCCACGTCATGTCCATTGTGCAGAGACAATCATGACGTGCAAGCGTGCGCGTCTGCAGTGCCGGTACGGAGAAGTGACCGTTGCAAGTGGAGGGGTATTCCGGTAACTCGGTTTAGCCTATATATATGCCCTCACCCCCTCCTGCGTAAGGGACGATGCACTGAGACAACTTTCCACCCGTAGATTCATCTTCTTCCTTGTGTTTATCCCCATTGCTGGGATCATACAGCTCGAGGAGCAACTTTGTACGTGTGATACCTCGGTATAGAGAGAGACAGGCAGGAGTAGGGGCTTTACCTCCTCACGAGGGCCCTGAACCTGGGTAGATCTTGGTGTGCTTGTGTGTTCTTCGTGTGTGCTTCTTAGCGCGCTAGCCCTCTCCCGATCCACCAGCGTCCATCGGCCCCACACTTTAGCCATCCTATGGCATCTGCCGTGATACCACCACGACAGTTGGCGCCCACCGTGGGGCAGGCAGCGGCGCTGGCTGGTGTGACATTCCGGACGGGCTCCATCATCGACTCCGGCGAGCGCGTCGTTTGCGGGCTCGTCTGCAAGCTCGGCGCGCTGAACTTCATCAGCGACAACGCTGGATGCTTCGGCAGCAGGCCGTTCCCGACGAACGGCTGCCTCATCAGCTTCGGCACCTTCGTGACCTACGTCGCCACCGAGGTTGTCTGCAAGTACCCCGAGCAGGTGCTTGTGGCTGAGGATCCTCCTGCTATCTGTGCGGCTCGCGGCCGGCGTAGCGCTCGCCCCGGGAGCTGCGCAGAGGTCATGATGACCGGCACTGCGGCTGATGCCGGTAAAGGAGAACCCGGCAAAAGAGATGCCGGTAATCCTGCCCCCAAGGTCACCAGATCGGCGAAAGTGCCGCTGGAGAGGAGGGAAAACCTCCGAGACCAGGCCGGTACATCCATGTACCGGTTAAGGGCTCATCTCGAGGAGATAATAGAGAAACTGGCTGTGCCGGTAGCTGCCGGTACAGATGCTGCCCAATCAGAGGCAGAGTTGGAGGCACGGCGTCAGAGCTTGCTTCAGGAGGCTCTGGAGATGGCCGAGGTGAGGAGAGAATTCGGGATAACTGTCCGTGAGTATAACCAAGCACATGGTTTTACCCCGGTAGCTGCTCGCCCTAGTCGAGTAGAGGATGTGCGCAAGAGGGGTAAAAACCTCAATGCCGAGATTGCTAGAGATGGTAGATCTAGCTCCAGCAAAACTCCTAGTACCTTATCGGTCGAAAAACCGAAGTATAGTTCCCCTGCTAAGACTCTTAGAGCTGCCGAGGCAGCAAGAGCCGAGTTGTCTGGCTTATCCGGAGAAGCTCTCCGTAGGCAGCAAGACCGAGTTAATGAGTTGGTAGCTGTGGCTACCCGGCAGAATGAGGCCTATCGCAAGGCCAACACAGTTGCAGGGGGGTCCGATGTTGTTCACTCGGCTAGGGGAGCCAGTGGATCTAAGGGGCAAGCTTCATCACCGCATGTCGGTGGAGATCGTGACCGGAGTGTAAACTCCGGTAAGAGCAAACAGATACAGGTGTATGATCCGGCGTGTGCCGGAAAACAGGTAGTTGGGCGAGGTAGTGCCGGCCGGGGTAGAAGCAATCCCGGTCCGGGCGGTCCAGGTGCCGGGTAGTTAACTCGGCTGGCCGAGGTTATCCACCTCGGTATCCGACACAAAATCTCGCCCAGCAGCAGCAAAATGTCGGGCATGTCCAGCAGCCACAAGTTGTTGAACAGGTGGCTAACCGTTATGATGATGGTTACTCGGCTATGGAGAAAGCCGGGTATCCGAGATATGAAGGTGCACTGGGATCCGGTTGGGACTCGCCAGTTGTCACCAAATGATGCACGCTACAAGTTGGACAGGATTTATATGTCCGAGATGCTGGAAGAGCAAGGTCCACCTGGCCCGCATGTTTTGGACCTCGGATCATGAGGGAGCCACCGGTGCGGCACTTTCAGTTGAACCGAGGTGCAAACACATGATGACGGCAGTACTAAGCCGGAGGACTGGCTGACAGATTATGTGTCGGCAGTGCATATTGCGGGAGGAAACCGCCGATGGGCGGTGAGGTATATCCCGCAGATGTTGGAAGGGCCAGCCCGGATTTGGCTGAACAACCTGCGAGAGGGCAGCGTTGATTGCTGGCTGGACTTTGAAGAAGCATTTGTTAGCAACTTCTCCAGCACGTACAAGAGACCGAATCGTCCTCAGCAGCTTGCGATGTGCAAGCAGAGGGATAATGAAACTGACCGGGATTACTTAACCCGGTGGAGTACTATTCGCAATTCCTGTGAAGGAGTTGTAGAGGCACAGGCCATATCTTGGTTTGCCCAGGGGTGCCGACACGGCTCCATGCTCTGGCAGAAGTTGCAGAGGGAAATGCCGGCCACTCTGGCCGAGACAATCCGGATTGCGGATAGCTATGCACTGGGTGATCCGATGCAACCTTGCTGAACTCGGGGAGCCGAGTAGAAGATACCCGGTGAATAACAGACCCGGGCCAGTCAGGCAGAACGATCGCCAGGACTTCGGAAACAAGAGGAGAGAGCCGGATTACCGGTATGGCTCAAACCAGGTTGCAGCGTAAACCAAGACCAGCCAGATGCCGGTAATAGCCAGCGTCCGAAGTTCAATGGCCCAGCATGGGGCCAGAATCAAGAAGGGAAGAGGCCATGGGGTGACCAGAAGCCGTCCTTAACTTATGAGGCTATGTTGGATGGGCCTGCAGTTTCCACACCCAAGACATCCGCAGGCCTGCAAACCATACAACTCGGCAGTGCAGCTGGTATCAGCGCACAAGGGGGAAGGAGCCAGAGCCGGAGGAAATCAGGGGGGCACCTCAGAGAATTCCGCCGAGGCAAAACTTGCCGCTTACCGGAGCAAATGCTATCCCGGTGATTCCGCCAGTTCCGAGGCAAGCAGATCCGAAACCTGTGAATCAGGTGAATGTCGGAGGGAACAACAACACTGGTCCCAGCAGGCAGGGAGAGTATCCCCAGGGAGATTACAGAGAAGCTCATCAGAGCTATGTGATATTTGTGACCGAGCCAACTGACAAGAAGAGCTTGCATCGGCGTGCACTGGAGGTGAACGCAGTTATGCCGGCAGTGCCGAAGTATTTGCACTGGTCCGAGCAAGAATCACTTGGAGCAGAAGGGATCATCCCCGAGTTATGCCAACTCCGGGAGGTTATGCATTGGTGGTGGATCCGACATTCTTTGGACCCACCATCAATGTTCGGTTCACCCGAGTTCTCATTGATAATGGGAGTGCTATCAATATCATGTACCGAGACACCATGGTGAAGATGGGTATCTCGGCAAATATGCTGCAGCCGAGTTCTACACCTTTCATGGTATAGTGCCAGGTGTTTCATGTGCACCTATGGGCAAAATTTGGGTTGATGTGTTGTTTGGCACCAAGGACAACTGCCGAACTGAGAGCATCCAGTTTGAGGTAGTGGACCTCGAAAGTCCATACCATGCTTTACTCGGTAGGCCTGCATGTCCAAGTTCATGATATCCACCCATGTGGGTTACCTCAAGATGAAAATGCCGGGTCCTAATGGCATCATCACTATCTCGGGTGATTACAAGCGTGCACTGGAGTGTGCCTCGGCTGGATCGTGCTTAGCCGAGTCACTGATTATCGCTGCAGAGAAGAAGAAGATCCATGAAGTGGTGGCATTGGCTCAGTCCGCACAACTCGGCATGCCGGGTATGGCTAACCCGGAGCAGAATGCAACTTTCGAGGTGCCCAAAGAGACCAAGAAGATCAATGTTGACCCGGCATGTCCGGACCACAACGTCATCATTGGTACCGGGTTAACTGAGAAATAGGAAGGCGAGCTCAGTCACTTCCTCCGTGAGAACCGGGATATCTTTGCATGGTCAAATCAGGACCTGCCAGGTGTTCCGAGGGAGTTGGCTGAGCACTCTTTGTTCGTCAGACCGGATATGAAACCGGTGAAGCAACCTATGCGACGTCTCTCGGATGAGAGGAGAAAGGTGATAGGTGATGAACTGGCCAGATTACTTGCATCTGGTTTCATCATGGAGTGCTGCACCCGGACTGGTTGTCTAACCCGGTCCTGGTGGAAAAGAAAAAAGATGACCCGAATGTGGCCATTGTGTGGCGTATGTGTATTGATTACACAAACTTGAACAAGGCATGTCCTAAGGATCCATTCCCGCTGCCTCGGATTGATCAAGTGATCGATTCCACAGCCGGGTGTGAGCTGTTATCCTTTGTAGATGCTATTCTGGTTTTCACCAGATACCACTGAACCCTGCTGATCAAATGAAAACTGCTTTTATCACCCCGTATGGGGCTTATTGCTATCGTGTCATGACCTTTGGTTTGAGAAATGCTGGTGCCACTTACCAGAGATGTATGCAAAAATGCTTGCATGATCAAATAGGAAAAAATGTGCAGGTGTATGTCGATGACATTGTCATCAAGTCTAAGGAGAAATCACTCTGATTGATGATCTCCGAGAAACATTTGAGAATCTAAGGAAATTCCGGATAAAACTTAACCCGGACAAATGTACCTTCGGTGTGCCGGCAGGCAAATTACTCGGTTTCCTCGTGTCAGCCGAGGTATCGAGGTGAACCCGACAAAAATCCGTGCTATTGAAAGCATGAGGTTACCGACATGTCTCAAAGACGTGCAGAAATTCACTGGATGTTTGGCATCTTAAGTCGGTTTGTTAGCAGGTTGGGAGAAAAGGCATTGCCTTTGTATCAACTCATGAAGAAAACAACCCACTTCGTGTGGACCCCGCAAGCAGATGCGGCGTTCACCGAGTTAAAAAAGATGTTGGCAACTGCGCCGATACTGGCTCACCATTACCCAAAGAGCCGATGTTGCTCTACATTGCAGCCACAAACCGGGTTGTGAGTGTCGTATTGGTAGTGGAGCGAGAAGAAGATGGCAAAACTGTGCAGAGGCCAGTGTATTACCTAGCGAGGTGATCTCGTTATCCAAGCAGAACTATCCGCACTACCAGAAGATGACATATGGTGTCTATCTGGCTGCTAAGAAGTTGAAACATTACTTCCAAGAGCATTCAATCACTGTGGTGTGTGAGGCTCCTATCTCGGAGATCATTGGGTGTAAAGATGCAACTGGCCGAGTAGCCAAGTGGGCTATCGAGGTGTCCCCTTACACTCCTCACTATGAAAGAAGAGATGCCATTAAATCTCAGGCACTGCCGGATTTCTGGTGGATTGGGCTGAAATGCAATATGAGCCACCACGGCCTGACCCCAATTACTGGAGAATGCACTTTGATGGTTCAAGGACAAAAATTGGTTTAGGTGCCGGGGTAGTCCTTACCTCGCCAAGCAGATCAACTGAGATATGTGTTGCAGATTCATTTTGCGGCATCTAACAATGTGGCCGAGTATGAGGCACTTGTTCATGGGCTAAATGTGGCCAAAGAAATTGGTATTCGCCGGATAGAATGTTTCGGAGACTCGGATTTGGTGGTGCAGCAAGTCTCGGGAAATTGGGATGCTTTAGACGCCAACATGGCGTTGTATCGGTTTCATGTCCAGAAGATCTCGGGGTTCTTTGAAGGTTGCGAGCTCACGCATATACCTCGGGCTGAAAATGACGCCGCCGATGTACTGTCCAAGCTAGGTTCATCCCGGGATCCAATTCCACCCGGCATAGCCTTGGAGCATCTGAGGAAGCCATCAATCAAACCATCGCCGAGTCCGAGTCAATTTTTATCCCGGCAAAACCGGAGTCTGGTGCTGTTCCCATGGACGTCGATGTCGGATGCATTTGGGAGAACCCGGGGACTGCTTGGCAGAACCCGGGGACTGGTTACTCTATCTCGGAAGAAGTAATGTCGGTTGATCTCATGGAGGTGGATGATCCGGTCTTTCCTGTGCGTCCTGTGCCGGAGTGGGCACAACCAATAATGGCATTATGATGGACGGGAGTTTGCCAAGTAATGAAGTTGAAGCTAGGCAAGTGCAAAGAAGATCCAAGGCATACACCATCATCAACCAGGAGTTATACAAGAGAAGTGTGACCGAGGTACTGCAGCGCTGTGTCGAGCCGCAGGAAGGGCAGGAGATCTCTGGAGATTCATCAGGGAGAATGTGGTCATCATGCTTCATCAAGAGCCTTGGTGGCTAAGGTATTCCGGCATGGGTTTTATTGGCCCAGTGCTTTGAACCAGGCAGAAGATATCGTCGAAAGTGTGAGGGATGTCAGAGGTTTGCTAAAAAGATCCACCTGCCAGCCTCGGCACTCAAGACAATTCCAATCACTTGGCCCTTTGCAGTTTGGTGCTGGATATGGTGGGAGAGTTCAGGCCAGCCCGAGGTAACATGACTCATATGCTGGTGATGGTGGACAAGTTCACCAAGTGGATCGAGGTAAAGCCAATCCGGAAGTGTGATGGTCACACAGCTGTGACCTTTTTGAAGGACATCATTTTGAGATATGGTTACCCCCATAGCATTATCTCGGATAATGGCACAAACTTTGCTGTGGGAGAGTTTGCTCGGTTCTGTGCGGATAAGAGAATTCGGTTGGACATAGCCTCGGTGGCACACCCTGAGGCAAATGGGCAAGTGGAAAGAGCAAATGCATTGGTGTTAGCCGGTATCAAAGCCCGGTTGATTGAACCACTGTTGCGAACTCCGGGATGTTGGATAGAGGAGATACCAGCAGTGCTGTGGGGTCTAAGGACCACACCAAATCGATCAACTGGCTATACGCCATTTTTTCTGGTCTATGGAGCAGAAGCGGTCTGCCGACCGACATGGAATATGACTCGCCGAGAGTGGCGCTGTACACTGAAACCGAGGCAAAAGAAGCTCGGGAAAATGATGTTGATTTGCTCGAAGAAGCACGAGAACTGACCTTATCTCGGTCAGCTATATATCAGCAAAATCTCCGACGCTATCATAGCCGGAAGATCAGCCCTCGGGTTTCCGAGAGGGAGATTTGGTGTTGAGGCTAGTGCAACGCAAAGCAGGCCGACACAAGTTGTCACCTCCATGGGAGGGACCATTCATTGTGAGCAAGGCTCTGCACAATGATTCATACTATCTTATAGATGCGCAGGCACCGAGGAAAAATGTGATGGACAAATCCGGAGAGGAGACCAAAAGACCCTGGAATGTAGCTCTACTCCGTCCCTTTTACTCATAAGGGCGCAGTGTATGTATCTCGGTTTTTTTTGAATAAAATGCCGGCACTCCGAAAAGAAACTCGGGGACTGCCTTTGTCCATATGCTTGTGTTTTATCTCGGTTTTTTCTGTGTTGTTCATATGTCGGATGATTTTGAGACCTCGTTTCAAAGTTCAAGTAATGTATGCTATTTTGTTGTGATCTTGTGACTCGACTGACGAACGCCGAAATGGCAGTCAAGAGCAGAGGTTATGGTATATGGTAAACATGAAAATGGACTCGGGGACTCGGTCCTAAAAAGATCCGACATATGTCGTTTACTAACCCGGTTTTTTCGTTCCTTTTCCTTGTGTCGGATGACTCTAAACCTTACCTCAAAATTTACAAGTATTGTATGCTATAATGATTGATCTTGTGACTCGACTGTCGAACGCCTAAATGGTAGACAAGAGCAAAGATTACTAAGTATAGTAAACAAGAAAGTAAACTCGGGGACTTGGTGCAAAGTGATCCGGCATTAAGCTGTCTTGTTGAAACTAATATGATAAAGTAGCACGGATAAAAGTAGCACTGCGAGATACTTAAAAGTATATTTACATCTGCACCCGGCATTCCGGGGATTTAATGGTTCAATGTTTGATAAGCTTAGGCAGCTGCCTCGGAGGAGCTCGGAGCAGTTGGAGCGGTGCGAGGCTCGGGAGCAGTCTCGGCGGCAGAAGAAGCTTCAGTTGTTGGAGCAACCTCGGGGTTGGAGTGGCTGCCGAGGCACCAGCAGTGTCGGATACCGGCTTCTCAGAAGTCTCGGTTACCGGCTTCTCTGAAGTGTCGGTCGTCGACTTGGCAGTGTCGGTCGCGCCGGCTTGGCAATGTCGGCTGCTCCGGCAGCAGAAGTCTCGGTTGCTCCGGCAGCAGAAGTCTCGGTCGCTCCGGCAGTGGCAGCGTCGGGAGCTTCGGCCTCGATCTCCTCATCATGTCATCTTCCGTCTTCACCCTCTTCATCATCCTGGTCATCTTCTTCGTCATCCGAGTAGGCGGGACCCGGAATGAAGTGTCGGGTGGGAGCATAGCTGGCCATGAATTTGGCTGCATCTTTGCGGCTCTCTATCAATGTCGGATCGGAGGTCCATTTGGAGCCTTGGCGCAGGGAGCGCACGGCGTTGAGGTTGATGGACTCATACCAGGAGAGCACAAAGGTCAGTGCTTGATCAGCTCCGGCACGAGCTGCTGAGGATCTCCACTCTCGGACCCTGGCCTCGGCCCCCGACAGACACTTGGACAATTCTTCAATGTAGCCGGAGTCTGGGATCCTGGCCATAAGGCTCGGTAAACTTTGATACCAGCATCAAGAAGATCCAGGCCAATGGCCTTCAGAGGAGAGATGCGAGCATTCAGAGCAGTCAGTAATCTTCAATATCCCATTCCTCCGGGATTGGGCCAGCCTCGGCTCTCTTTGCTCGTGCCTTGCGAACAGTGTTGAGTGCAGCAGCCTTGGAGTGGGCGAAGTGATCTGAAGATAGAAAAGCTATCACCAAATTGAGTTATATACCGGCATATCTTAATGTCGGTACAAGCAATGAAAACAAAAGAAAGGATAAAGAAACTTACTGTCCATCTCCTTGTTCAGCCGGGTGAGCTCGCGGAGCCAGATGTCGGATTTTGCCTTGAGGGCATCCAGTTCTCCTTGAGCCGAGGTAGCGCGAACCTCGGTCGCCTCGAGCGTTTCCTTGTGCTTTTGAGCAGCTTCCTCCTTTTGCATCAGGGCCTGCTCAATGCCGGTTTTCTCGCCCTGGACCCGGGCAAGTTCCTCCTGGAGCCGAGACACTTCTGTCGTTCCTTCTGGAGGGCAGTAGCATGCGCGATTTCCTTGTTCTTCAGCGTCTCCTGAAGTTGCTTGTGGGACCTCTTGAGCTTGTTGTGGTCCAGAAGCAACTTCCGAAACACTGTGGTCCGAGCGTTGGTGCAATCCTGAAAAGCGCAAAGAGTTAGTATGATTAGTTGAAGATTCATGCCGAGTGTGACACCCCTCCCTGGCACATATCACCAGAGAGGCAGTCGTCCCGTGCGCCATCCCAAGATAACTGCCGCACGTCACAACAGTGTAACATAATGGAAATCATTACACAATCAGGCACATCAGTGCTACAAATGGTTTACAAGGCCATCAAGGAATGACGAAACATCAATCCCAGCATGGCACGATACAGAGTTTTAACTGGCGGCGGAAGACATATGAGAGGCTACGGCTTGGAGCGGCTCCACTCCACAGGTTCTGGCTGGGCTACTGATCCTAGCACGCTCTTGCTTCAAATCCTTACTAAGGTGGAAGATGAATCCTCGACAAAACCTGGCCACAATCACAAGGCCCGTGAGTACATTAATATGCACTCAGCAAGAATCGCCACTCACCACAAACAATCCAACAATCATGCAACAAGATATACATTGGAAATAAAATCCTACAACATGACAAGAGTCTACTCAAGATAGACCAATATGATAACATAAAGGTAGCATGGCATCACAAGCAAAACATGGCGTAAGCCAACAACAAGAGTATCACCAGTACAGAGTCCAAGCCAGGTGGGGTTGGATCGTGCACCGGCAATCAAACAAAGAGATTACCTGTGACGACTAGACGAGTGTACTAGTTGGTACCAAATCTTATAATTACTCCTGTCAACACAATCAGGCTTCCAAGCCTCTAGCCAACTCTGGCTATCTCCCGGGGCATGCACGGTTGATGTTGGCTCTGGCCTAACTATAGGCTTCCAACGCATCACACCGCCATCCCATTCACCTCACAAGTAACATTCCCTGCATCATCTTATTGTTCCTTTAGTGAAATCAGGTTGTTCATCTTTCTTTCAAACAAATCTTAAGTTTAACCTCCTGACACGACACGGACACACAGTGTGACCGACACTGAACTGTTGTTCCATAACCTTGGAACGAGGCTAGACATCCAGATTTGACACTCTCGAGAGGTTGCAGATACCACCCACCTAAGTGCACCACACTCAGCCGGTACTTTAGGATATCATCCTTAAGGCGAACTCAGCAAGATACACTCACCTGACCGTTCACGCTACCAAGACACTCCCTGTATAGCCACCGACATAACTCTATGCCTTATGCAGAAGTGAATCCGGCACGTCCCCAACTCATGAGCGACGCCTAGCTCTGGAACCTTCGCAAGACTAGCCCCGACCAACTATGGTACCGACTAGACTTGCCAAAATGGTAGCGTCAAAGGAGGCTCAACAGGTTACGTAGGTCAAGGCCCGCCCATGTGAGTGACGGTGGCAGTGCGTTCGATGTTCAGATTAGTGGCACCATGGACTGACCCTATCGTTGTTTGGAGGGGTGTTTCATTTAATCATGTTTCATCACAACAAGCTCAAAAATCGAGGATTAGTCCAACACAATACTCACAATATCATCATCATATATCGTCAATCAACAAGATAATAGCAGCATGATATTTCAAGCAATAGTTTGTATTGACCGGGTGACTAAGGCGCCATCACAGATCAATACAAAAGTTAGCACATGTGGTTAACGGAGTCTGTTACGCATCCATTCCTCCACGCGCAAGTCTTTGGCGGCGTTACCGTCCGACCGTTGACCAGGAAGTGGGGATTTGGGCATATAGTCTCCAAAATATGCCGGCGGATGCCACCATAGGGAGAGCAAGCCTCACCGGGTAAAAGCATCCGTCGGAAAGCACACAATAAAGCCAAATGGTTCTCAAGCTCCATGAGGAGGAGAGAACAAGAAGCATTAAGACAAATGCCTCCAACTTCGAGGATCACGGGCCAACATTCGTCCGCACCTAGCCTCGGCGTTGAAGAAGTGGGAGAACCAAATAAAGGCAAATGCTCCATATGGCAAATCTCGGCAGGTCGAAACCAACCAAGATTTGACAAAGGAAAACTCCAAACAATCATAGGGACGCAGTTTTTAGAGTTAGCACCGCGATTAGTACTGGTCGGGTGACTAGAGCGCCTCCACAGATCAAATACCAAGACGGTTGTTAAGTTAGTGGGTTCGACAAAGCCACGCAAGTGCGAGGCGCACAATTAATTCACACGTCATTCTAATGCATACATATGACAGGCATAATGATGAACAAAATAACGATATGTAACATAGCATCCAAAGGTACACACATGGCATGGTAATATACATCCAATCAACAAACAACATTGCAGGGCTGGTCATAGCAAGCAGTTAGCTTGCCTGAAGGCGGGGATCCATTTGGCTTGGAGGGGTCGGGGTGGTTCCGCGGCGTCGGGGTTGATCGCCGCTTTCCACGGACTCCGGAAAGCATCCAGACAAGGGCACCCATAGAACTATCTTGGAACAAGGTGGGCTCTATACCACTGGAAAGGTTTTGTCGAGATAAGAATTTAGGAGTTTGAATCGTCGCAAACGGAGTTGCGGTTCAGAAGATATCGACGAGCGAGAGATAGATAAATGTCACCCACCAGAAAAAAAAACCGAAGTGGGCTGAATCTTGCTGGGCTGGGCTGGGTGAAACAGTGCGGCTGGCTTGGGCCACTAGTGGGCTGGGCTCCCTTTTTTTTCTTTCTTCTTTTCCTTTCCTTCTTCTCCTTTTCTTTTTCCCTCCCTGGTTCTTCTTCCTCTTCCCGTCGAAGATCGACAGGGGCACGGGCGCACGCTCGCCGGAGCTGTGGCCGTGGGGAGAGGCTGGAGGCTGGGGATCGACGGCGGAGAGATCACCGCGCCCAGGGGAGGAGGTGGGTGGCAGGGGGAGGCAGGGGAAGAGGCTACCACGGCGAGGGCCGTGTTCGCGGAGCTGCGGCGCTACGGGGATGCACTCCTCGATTTCTCGGGCTGTGGCGAGGCTGGGGAAGTGAGGAGGTTAGGAGGGGGAGGCGTGCATCGAAGGGGGCTCGGGGGTTGGCTTTTATAGCCGGGGAGGCAGGGCCAGGGGACGGGCTGTGGTGGTCGCAATTGCGACTCTTCGGAGCTCGGGTGGCCACCGGAGGAGAGGGGGAGGATAAGGGCGCCGCGCTGGAGGAACAGAGGGGGCACGAGGGTTACTGGAGTGGGCGGTGCATCGTCTAGCTCCTGGAGGCGTACTGTCGATGCGGCGCGGCGTGTAGCGGTTGTCGGCGGCGAGGTGTCGTGCTGGGGAAGGGGGAGCTCGAGCAAGGGTGTGGGGACCCCGGACTAGCTGTCCGAAATACCCGATTATGCTTAACACAACGATCCCGTGATCAGTCTGTCGTTGCACATAATCTGAATTGGATACCAAAGTTTACATCCATTACAGTACCGAATAAAAGTCTTACATAAATGGTCATTTAGACCAAGTTCTTACATAGGTGCCTTCATGGGCCAAACCAAATATATCAGCGGAAGCTACGGCGTAGTAGACATCATATTCTAACGATGACAACCCGACAGGCAGCTGACTTGTGGAGATCCTTAGTTGGCGTAGAAGTCGCCATATTCCTGCTCGGCGTAGTGCTCCTCCTCGTAGTCTGGCTAAGACAATAGCCAGGGACGAAACCAATATGAGTACATTTGAATGTACTCGCAAACTACCCCAACATGAGTATGCACTCTTATTTGTTCTAAAACATCTCTATATCTTTATTGAAAAAGGTAAGAAGAGTTTTATAACCATCTTTTGAAAGAAGTCACCATCTCATTTTGTTTCTCAAAAACTCCTCCTTTTCATGACCATGGCTCACCATAGTCCATTTATTCCCACAACTCCTACCACTTCGTTTGGTATAGCTGTGTAACCCCATCACCATTTCAATTTCTTTTAACTTAAAAGCTTTTCCAAAAACTTGCACATGGTCAAAGTAGGGTCTCCCAGCTGTCCATATCCGAGGACTCGGCTATTCGAATAGTTTTAACCCTCTGCAGAGGTAGCACGCTTTTATCCCACATCCATTCGGCAGCTCATCGTGTCCGCCACGTCTCGCCATACAGGTGTATGCGAAGTAAGCCGCCGACCATAGCCTGTCCTTTGCTCATGCTAGTATAGGATCCTACCGCTACGAAATTATCATCCTTTCCATCAACACCCAGTCCAGATTCCCCGTCGGGAAACCTAAGTGTGAGGACTCGTAGTTCTGCCCGGCGAGCGAACCCTTCAATCCCCCATCCTCAAATGCCAGGACCCAGGTCAGGGGGTAGGTCGCCATGACCATCCCCTCATGGAACGAGGTCATCCTCGTTGTTGAGGAGTCCCATACTAATATGAGCAAATTATATGACTACGCCCTTTTCCCATATGTGGTGGAGTGGTCGCACAGGGTATCGGATGGTTGACGTAAGTACAAGGACACACTGTGCATTTTTCATAAACATCACCACTTTTCCACTTTCCAATACAACACCGACATCTCGGCATTCCATAAACTCACAAGACATTTCAAAGGAGTTTTGAATAAACAACATTGTTTTCCCATCCTAAAGTTTTATATAAACTACTACATAGGGTGGCAAAATAATATCCATATACTTTTGAAATGAGTTTTATAAATCTTGCTTTGAGAGTAAAACATGTTATGAAAGTAGATGCATATGTTGGTAGTGCAAGCTCAGAGAATAGCTTGCCTTGCTTGGCAAAGTGATCTTGCTCTTGTTCTTCAACTTCAGCAAACTCTCCTTCCTCGATATATCCGACAACGTTCTCGTCTAATTAATAATCAAACAATGCAACCAATCACTAAGCTATACAAGCAATCATCTCAACACAACAACCATAAACATCACCATTAGCTACTGCACACCCAAACCACACAATTTGGTTTTCAAATAAATTGAATTAAACATTATTTAATTAAGTCCAAATTATGGCAGAAACTAGTTATTCATGTTTAATTCCACAACTTGAGTTCTGTTGGTCACAAAAATACAAACTAAATTTCTATAGAAAGCTACTGATGTGTAGAAGACAACCCAATTTGAATTGGATCATTTGGAGTTACCAAACTCCCTACACATTGGATTGAATCCAGTAGCTTAATAATCAAGTTTTAGCTACCATTTAAATTATTGCTCCAAAAATTAAACCCTTTTAGGGGTAACTAAACATGGCTATATGTGAGCTAACAAAATTGGTCCTAACTCATTTGGGTCAACCAATAAACATATTTGTTTGTTTTAGTCCAGAAGGGTTTATCTTAAAGTCAACAATTTATGTTGCTTAATTAAATCTACCAAAATTAGGAAGCTAACACTAGGCAGTACTAAGCTAACAAAATTGGTTTGGAATTATTTGGACACACAGAGCATCAGAAACAAACAAGTTTAGAATTTAAACCTTCTGCAGCATTTTCAATAACACTTTTTATCTATTTAATTAAATGACATGAGACCAATTGTGTTGGTTAAACAATTTCATAAGCTTTCCAGAACAATTTAGTTTGATTTATTTGGATTTCTAAATCTTGAGATATTGATTTTTGAAGTTGATGCCAGTACTGAATTTCCAGAGAAACTAAAATTAGAAATCCTAAATGTTCTGGATAATGTTCAGAATTCTGACATGCGGGGCCTACACGTCAGCGACACAGGAGAAATATCTCGCGCGCTGGAAATGTTTAAATATCTGACGGGTGGGACCTACATGGCAGTGGCTCAAATTAACGAAGCGGTACGCGATCGTTGATCATAGATCGAACGGCTCACGGAGGCCGCGTTCATCGACGACCTAATCAGAGCGTCGCCGGAGCTCCGGCGACGGCGAGGGTGGCCAGTGGGGGTACCTGGAGGGTCTAGAGACGGCGGAGAGGACGGCGTTCGACGGCGGAGGTCGTGGGGATGCTGGGGAGGCGAGTGGAGCTTGATGGGGAAGTTCCTGGCGGCGGCGATGATCTCCTTCTTCTCCGCGGCCGTGCTCCAACTCCGGCGAGATCCTCCGGGGGCTCCTGGGCACGATACAGAGGGAAAACGTCGCGGGTGAGTGCGGTGGTAATGGAGAGGCAGGTGAGGTCCAGAGAAGAGCAAGGGAGGGGCAGCACGGCGTGGCCGTGTCGTCGCCTACCTCGGGTGCGGCGGGCGCAGAGAGGAACTACGGGCAGCAGCCTCGCTGCGGAGTACCCGCCCTTCTGGCGGTGTACGGGAGAGAGTGGAGGAGAGAGAAGCGGTGAGATTGAGGGAGGGCTCGGGGTGGCTTTATAGGTTCGACGACGGCGCACGGGCTCGCCGTGGACACGGTGCAGGAGAGGGTGTCCAGGCGCAATAGCTTGCCGTAGCTCGCGGTAGGGGGCGGCTGCAGCGTTCGAGGTGCAGGGACTAGCTCGACGGCGTGGCGACGCGCTGTGCGTGAGCGAGAAACGGGACGGCCCGGAGATCGTTTGGACGGCGGGTGCGTGCACTGGCACGGCCGTCTCGGGCGGGCGCGGCGACTGCGTGGCGCGAAGCGATGATGGGGGTCCTCCCCGGGGATGGCTACGGTGTTGGAGAGCGCAGAGACACCAGGGAGAGGGGGGACACGGTCTGGGGCGACTGAGGTGGCGACAACGCCGTTGCCACGGCGACGGCCATGGCGCACGGCGCCCGCGGCTGTCCCCTGGTCCATCTCCTCTTCCCGTGCCTCCTTTCTTCGATTTCCTGGACGCGGCGAGGTCAGTGAGGGGAGAGGGAGTGGATGCAAGCATCAATTCGAAGAACAAACCTCGAATTCGATCGAATTGCATCGGTTTCAAATCAAACCGAAGATGAACACAGTGGTGTCCACCACGTGTTCGACGAAATGTCTCACTGAAATTTAAATTCGAATTTTTAAATTTTGATTTCATACTTTGCTTCATAACTATATATGGGTAATTGTGGTGCTGTGTTGCATTCCATGTGACAAGTGCAACATAGCACACTTTGTGATTTGAATTTAATAAAGATAGAAAATAGAATTTAATTAATGGTTTTTAAATTAAATTTTTGAGAGGGAAAAGTTATAGGAATAAAAATGGGAGAGTTTATATAACTTCTCCTCTCAATTTTATTTGAAACCATTTTAATTTCTCCCCTTGGAGAATTTGTGGGACACAAATGTCACTTTTATTTTTCTTGCTTTAATTGCTATTTCAATTCTTTTCTTTTCTTCTTGTTTTTATTTAGAGCAAACAACATACCACTAGCAAGAATTAAACCACACAAGCAACAAGGATTAATTACCACAAGCAACAATTTGCAAACAACACATAATAATTAACAAAAGTTTTTGTTGGCTCCATTTTTGGAATATAATACTGATTAATATTTTGGGATGTTACAATCCTTCCCCCCTTAGAATAAATCTCGTCCCGAGATTTGCTAGGCCTGGGTACTAAAGAGGTCTGGAAATTCGCTTCGAAGATAATCTTCGCGTTCCCAAGTTGCTTCTTCTTCAGAGTGGTTAGTCCACTGGACTTTGTAAAACTTGATCGCACGTCTTCGGGTAACACGAACATCTTCTTCGAGAATTTTGAGGGTCTCTCACGATAGGTCAGGTCTTGGTTCAGGTCGATGGAGAGGTGGTCGATGTTTTTGAAAACATCAGGCTGGTCAGGAACTTCAAGACACTTCCGGAGCAAGGAAATGTGGAAGACATCATGGTAATCTCCTAACTCTGGGGTAACTCCAGCTGATAGGATACTTCTCCTCGACGAGCAAGGACCTTGAAGGGTCCAATATACCTTGGCGCTAACTTTCCTTTGACATGGAAACGCTGCATTCCTTTAAGGGGTGTCACTCGGAGATAAACATATCTCCGATACTGAAAGTGAGGTCACGGCGCTTGGTGTCAGCATAACTCTTCTGACGGGATTGGGCAGTTTTGAGGCGTTCACGAATAAGCTGAACTTGCTCTTCAGCTTCACGGAGGGTATCTGGTCCAAACAATTTGCCTTCTCCGGTATCGGACCAATTCAGGGGTGTACGACACTTCTTGCCGTAAAGGGCTTCAAAAGGGGCCATTTGCAGACTGGACTGATAACTGTTGTTGTACGAGAATTCTGCAAACGGAAGGCAATCTTCCCACTTGGAACCATAGGATAGAACACATGCGCGAAGCATGTCCTCCAATATCTGGTTCACTCGCTCAGTTTGGCCATCGGTCTGGGGATGATAAGCTGTGCTAAATGCTAGCTTGGTTCCGAGGGCTTCATGAAGGGATTTCCAGAACCTTGAGGTGAATTGCGTGCCTCTATCAGATACAATCTTCTTAGGCACACCATGCAGGCTCACTATTCTGGAAATATACAAGTCGGCCAACTGATGTCCCCGATAGGTGGTGTTGACAGGGATGAAATGGGCAACCTTGGTCAGTCGATCAACGATGACCCAGATTGAATCATGGCCTCGGTTGGATTTGGAAGTCCGGTAATAAAATCCATTCCAATCTCATCCCACTTCCACTCGGGAATTTTCAAAGGTTGAAGCAATCCAGCGGGTCGCTGATGTTCAGCCTTAACTCGCTGGCAGATGTCACACTTGGCTACGAATGAACCAATCTCTCGCTTCATTCCATGCCACCAAAATCTTCCTCGAAGGTCTTGGTACATTTTGGTTCCGCCGGGGTGGATTGAGTAAGGGGTCTCATGGGCCTCCTTCAGGATTAACTCCTTAAGTTCCGTGACATTGGGCACACAGATACGGTCATTGAATTTCAGCACTCCCTCAGCATCTTCGGTAAAACCGGGTGCTTTGCCGAGGGAAATCTTCTTCCTAATTCCCTCTATGCTTTCATGACCTTTTTGGGCTTCTTTGATTTGATCCATCAGGGTTGGGGTTAACTCTAAATTGGCGAGATAACCATGGCTAACAAGCTCTAGTCCAAAATCTTGGAACTCTTTGAACAAGGCTGGCTGTTCGGCTTGGATCAGGGCATTCAGGGTGCAAGGTTTGCGACTAAGGGCATCGGCAACACATTAGCCTTTCCAGGGTGATAATGGATTCCAATATCATAATCCTTGATTAATTCCATCCATCTCCTCTGTCGCAGGTTCAGATCTTTCTGGGTGAAAATATATTCAAGCTTTTGTGATCTGTATAGACCTCGCAGCGATGTCCCGCAAGATAGGGACGCCACTTCTTAAGAGCAAAGACTACAGCAGCTAACTCCAAGTCATGGGTTGGGTAATTTCTTCATGCGGTCGCAACTGCCGGGACAGATACGACACAACTTTGCCTTCTTGCATCAGAACGCAACCAAGTCCGAGGCGTGATGCATCGCAATACACGTCGAAACTCTGGGTGACGTCTGGCATGATCAGGATTGGGGCTGAGGTTAGTCTCTTCTTCAGTTCTTGGAAACTATCCTCACACTTCTGAGTCCATTCAAATTTCTTGTCCTTCTTCAACAGTTGGGTCAGAGGTTTGGCTATACTGGAAAATCCTTCGACGAACTTGCGGTAATAACCGGCAAGTCCGAGAAAGCTTCGGATTTCAAAAACATTGGTTGGGGATAACCAGTCAAGAATGGCTTGTATCTTCTCAGGGTCAACAGAAATTCCTCCAGCGGATACAATATGCCCAAGAAATGCCACTTCACTGAGCCAAAACTCACACTTGCTAAGTTTGGCATACAGCTGGTGCTCTTGGAGGGTTCCAAAACTAGACGCAGGTGTTCAGCATGCTCCTCTTCGGTCTTGGAATAAATAAGGATGTCATCAAGGAAAACTACCACGAACTTGTCGAGGTACTCCATGAAAATCTTGTTCATGAGATTCATGAAATAGGCTGGGGCATTGGTCAGGCCAAAGGACATGACGGTGTATTCAAACAAACCGTAACGGGTGGTGAAGGCGGTCTTGGGAATATCTGTCTCTCGGATCTTCAACTGATGGTAACCTGTCCGAAGATCGATCTTTGAAAAGACTCGGGCTCCGTTCATTTGATCGAACAGATCCTCGATCTTGGGAAGAGGGTACTTGTTTTTAATGGTCACGTCATTCAGCTTGCGATAATCCACACACAGGCGTGTGGTACCGTCTCTCTTGTCCACAAAAATAATGGGTGATCCCCATGGTGAAGCGCTTGGGCGGACAAGACCTTTGCTTAATATCAGCCAACTGCTTCTTCAACTCCACCAGTTCTTCCGGATTCATCCGATAAGGCTTTTGGGATATGGGGGATGTCCTGGGATAAGCTCAATTATGAACTCAATATCCCTGTCTGGCGGCATACCAGGCAATTCTTCTGGGAAAACATCCTTGAACAGATGAACAACACGGATCTCATCTAGGGCGGGTCGAGCTATGCTCTCATGGCATCCGGGTCTGGTCTGGCTGGTCTCAGATGCATACTCCACTTCAACTCCATCATCAGAAGTGAGAGAAACAGCTCTTCGGGCACAGTCAATACGACCGTGGTACTTGGCTAACCAATCCATTCCAAGAATAACATCTATGCCTTGGTTTCCTAAGATAATTAGGTCGGCTGCAAACCTTCCTCCTCCAATTTCTATGGGGGTTTCGGAACACATCTGGTTGGTTTTGGCTAACAGTCCTGGGGTTTGTACCAACATTGGTTTGGGTAAAAGACTCCCGACTAAACCTCCCTTAGAAACAAACTCTTTGGTAATAAACGAATGGGTAGCACCAGAATCAAACAGAACAGTTGCAGGTACTGAGTTGACAAGAAACGTACCCAGCACAACATCTGGCGCTTCTTCAGCCTCTTCAGCATTGATGTGGTGCAGACGGCCTCTGACAACAGCAACATTCCCGCGGGGTGCGGCATTCTTGCCATTACCATTTCCATTGCGGCCTGACCATTGTTCGGTGCAGGTGCATTGGGGCGCTGGACATTCTCTTAGGATTGGGGCATTCCTGGAGTAGTGACCTTTGTTGCCACATTCAAAGCAGACAACATTGGCATTGGGGTTGAAGTTGTTGAAGTTTCCTCTGGGACGGTTATTGTCATTGGGGCGGTTGAAGTTGTTCGGGCGGTTAGGGAAATTGGGGCGTGGAACTTGGGGTGGACGATAGGCAGGCCTGGGGTTCTGCTGAAAGATACGAGGTTTCTGGCTGCTCGAACCTTCCTGAGCATTCATCCTCCTCTTGCGACCTTCATACATAGACTTGCGCTTGGTCTCCAGTTGGATGGCTTTGTCCACAAGTGACTCCAAATCACGGAAGTCATGGATAACCAGAGCACACTGCAGTTCATCATGAAGTCCACTCATGAAACGCTCCATCTTCTTCTCTTCTTTGTCGGTGTCATCAGGGCATACCGAGATAAGTCGGTAAACTCCTCAAGATAACCGACCACATCTCTACTTCCCTGCCTCAGCTTACGGAACTCATCCTTCTTCCTCTCAATGAGTCCATAGGGAATGTGCTTCTTGCGGAACTTCTCCTGGAACTCAGCCCAGTTGATAACATGACCAGCTGGCTGGAGAGTCTTGGTAGTCCCCACCAAGCTCTTGCAGGTCCAGCGAGATAGTGGGTTGCATACATCACTTTCTCATTCTCTCCCACAGCAGCAACTTCCAGATTGTTGCGATGGTGCGAAGCCAATCATCGGCTTCTAGTGGGTGAAGTCCCTTGGAGTAGGTGGGTGGGTTGGTCTTCTGAAAATCACCCAAGGTAGATCGCTGGTTTCCATCGCCATTGCCGTTACCACCATTGTTGTTGTTGTTGTTGTTATAAGCGGCTGCGAGTTGTTGTAAGGCAGCGAGATGAGCTTGGCGCTCTTGCCGGGCATTTTCACGCTCCTCCATGATAAGCGCGAGAAGTTGGGTGGGGGTTGGGTCCGGTGGTGGTGGTGCTGATCCTGATCCTTCCGCATTGCTGCGACGGGGTGGCATCCTGAAGCACACCGGGTATAAGAGACAAGGCAAGAAAAGTTCGACTAAGGGAAAAGATGATCTCTCAAGTGGTTGATTAATCCTAAGATTTATATGAAAATAGTTCACACAGATTTAAACAAGACAAACATACTTATATTTCACAAACAACACATCAAAGAGTTCACATCAACATCAAGCTTACAACCTCAAGCTTACAACATCACCTTACATCTAGGATACATAACATCTGGTTTCCAAAAGAACCACTACTACTACTCGACTAGCTATAGGGGGTCAACCTAATCCTGCGGTAGTGATCAAGTCACTCGCCTACTGAGGTGGAACCTCCAGCTCTAACACGTCAGCATCTGACTGGTAGGCTGGCTCCTCGGGATCCTCCTCCTCGTCCTCGAGAACTGGCTCGAGTGGCTCCTCCTCCTCGTCAACTAACTCCTCCTCATCATCCTCCTCCTCACAGTCCATCTCCTCCACGAAGTCATCATCGTCACTGAGGAAACGACCATGCTAACTAAGGTTTCCTAAAGTCAGGATGGCTCTGATACCAAGTCTGTGGGGACCCCGGACTAGCTGTCCGAAATACCCGATTATGCTTAACACAACGATCCCGTGATCAGTCTGTCGTTGCACATAATCTGAATTGGATACCAAAGTTTACATCCATTACAGTACCGAATAAAAGTCTTACATAAATGGTCATTTAGACCAAGTTCTTACATAGGTGCCTTCATGGGCCAAACCAAATATATCAGCGGAAGCTACGGCGTAGTAGACATCATATTCTAACGATGACAACCCGACAGGCAGCTGACTTGTGGAGATCCTTAGTTGGCGTAGAAGTCGCCATATTCCTGCTCGGCGTAGTGCTCCTCCTCGTAGTCTGGCTAAGACAATAGCCAGGGACGAAACCAATATGAGTACATTTGAATGTACTCGCAAACTACCCCAACATGAGTATGCACTCTTATTTGTTCTAAAACATCTCTATATCTTTATTGAAAAAGGTAAGAAGAGTTTTATAACCATCTTTTGAAAGAAGTCACCATCTCATTTTGTTTCTCAAAAACTCCTCCTTTTCATGACCATGGCTCACCATAGTCCATTTATTCCCACAACTCCTACCACTTCGTTTGGTATAGCTGTGTAACCCCATCACCATTTCAATTTCTTTTAAACTTAAAAGCTTTTCCAAAAACTTGCACATGGTCAAAGTAGGGTCTCCCAGCTGTCCATATCCGAGGACTCGGCTATTCGAATAGTTTTAACCCTCTGCAGAGGTAGCACGCTTTTATCCCACATCCATTCGGCAGCTCATCGTGTCCGCCACGTCTCGCCATACAGGTGTATGCGAAGTAAGCCGCCGACCATAGCCTGTCCTTTGCTCATGCTAGTATAGGATACTACCGCTACGAAATTATCATCCTTTCCATCAACACCCAGTCCAGATTCCCCGTCGGGAAACCTAAGTGTGAGGACTCGTAGTTCTGCCCGGCGAGCGAACCCTTCAATCCCCCATCCTCAAATGCCAGGACCCAGGTCAGGGGGTAGGTCGCCATGACCATCCCCTCATGGAACGAGGTCATCCTCGTTGTTGAGGAGTCCCATACTAATATGAGCAAATTATATGACTACGCCCTTTTCCCATATGTGGTGGAGGTGGTCGCACAGGGTATCGGATGGTTGACGTAAGTACAAGGACACACTGTGCATTTTTCATAAACATCACCACTTTTCCACTTTTCCAATACAACACCGACATCTCGGCATTCCATAAACTCACAAGACATTTCAAAGGAGTTTTGAATAAACAACATTGTTTTCCCATCCTAAAGTTTTATATAAACTACTACATAGGGTGGCAAAATAATATCCATATACTTTTGAAATGAGTTTTATAAATCTTGCTTTGAGAGTAAAACATGTTATGAAAGTAGATGCATATGTTGGTAGTGCAAGCTCAGAGAATAGCTTGCCTTGCTTGGCAAAGTGATCTTGCTCTTGTTCTTCAACTTCAGCAAACTCTCCTTCCTCGATATATCCGACAACGTTCTCGTCTAATTAATAATCAAACAATGCAACCAATCACTAAGCTATACAAGCAATCATCTCAACACAACAACCATAAACATCACCATTAGCTACTGCACACCCAAACCACACAATTTGGTTTTCAAATAAATTGAATTAAACATTATTTAATTAAGTCCAAATTATGGCAGAAACTAGTTATTCATGTTTAATTCCACAACTTGAGTTCTGTTGGTCACAAAAATACAAACTAAATTTCTATAGAAAGCTACTGATGTGTAGAAGACAACCCAATTTGAATTGGATCATTTGGAGTTACCAAACTCCCTACACATTGGATTGAATCCAGTAGCTTAATAATCAAGTTTTAGCTACCATTTAAATTATATTGCTCCAAAAATTAAACCCTTTTAGGGGTAACTAAACACGGCTATATGTGAGCTAACAAAATTGGTCCTAACTCATTTGGGTCAACCAATAAACATATTTGTTTGTTTTAGTCCAGAAGGGTTTATCTTAAAGTCAACAATTTATGTTGCTTAATTAAATCTACCAAAATTAGTGAAGCTAACACTAGGCAGTTCTAAGCTAACAAAATTGGTTTGGAATTATTTGGACACACAGAGCATCAGAAACAAACAAGTTTAGAATTTAAACCTTCTGCAGCATTTTCAATAACACTTTTTATCTATTTAATTAAATGACATGAGACCAATTGTGTTGGTTAAACAATTTCATAAGCTTTCCAGAACAATTTAGTTTGATTTATTTGGATTTCTAAATCTTGAGATATTGATTTTTGAAGTTGATGCCAGTACTGAATTTCCAGAGAAACTAAAATTAGAAATCCTAAATGTTCTGGATAATGTTCAGAATTCTGACATGCGGGGCCTACACGTCAGCGACACAGGAGAAATATCTCGCGCGCTGGAAATGTTTAAATATCTGACGGGTGGGACCTACATGGCAGTGGCTCAAATTAACGAAGCGGTACGCGATCGTTGATCATAGATCGAACGGCTCACGGAGGCCGCGTTCATCGACGACCTAATCAGAGCGTCGCCGGAGCTCCGGCGACGGCGAGGGTGGCCAGTGGGGGTACCTGGAGGGTCTAGAGACGGCGGAGAGGACGGCGTTCGACGGCGGAGGTCGCGGGGATGCTGGGGAGGCGAGTGGAGCTTGATGGGGAAGTTCCTGGCGGCGGCGATGATCTCCTTCTTCTCCGCGGCCGTGCTCCAACTCCGGCGAGATCCTCCGGGGCTCCTGGGCACGATACAGAGGTGAAAACGTCGCGGGTGAGTGCGGTGGTAATGGAGAGGCAGGTGAGGTCCAGAGAAGAGCAAGGGAGGGGGCAGCACGGCGTGGCCGTGTCGTCGCCTACCTCGGGTGCGGCGGGGCGCAGAGAGGAACTACGGGCAGCAGCCTCGCTGCGGAGTACCCGCCCTTCTGGCGGTGTACGGGAGAGAGTGGAGGGAGAGAGAAGCGGTGAGATTGAGGGAGGGCTCGGGGTGGCTTTATAGGTTCGACGACGGCGCACGGGCTCGCCGTGGACACGGTGCAGGAGAGGGTGTCCAGGCGCAATAGCTTGCCGTAGCTCGCGGTAGGGGGCGGCTGCAGCGTTCGAGGTGCAGGGACTAGCTCGACGGCGTGGCGACGCGCTGTGCGTGAGCGAGAAACGGGACGGCCCGGAGATCGTTTGGACGGCGGGTGCGTGCACTGGCACGGCCGTCTCGGGCGGGCGCGGCGACTGCGTGGCGCGAAGCGATGATGGGGGTCCTCCCCGGGGATGGCTACGGTGTTGGGAGAGCGCAGAGACACCAGGGAGAGGGGGGACACGGTCTGGGCGACTGAGGTGGCGACAACGCCATTGCCACGGCGACGGCCATGGCGCACGGCGCCCGCGGCTGTCCCCTGGTCCATCTCCTCTTCCCGTGCCTCCTTTCTTCGATTTCCTGGACGCGGCGAGGTCAGTGAGGGGAGAGGGAGTGGATGCAAGCATCAATTCGAAGAACAAACCTCGAATTCGATCGAATTGCATCGGTTTCAAATCAACCGAAGATGAACACAGTGGTGTCCACCACGTGTTCGACGAAATGTCTCACTGAAATTTAAATTCGAATTTTTAAATTTTGATTTCATACTTTGCTTCATAACTATATATGGGTAATTGTGGTGCTGGGTTGCATTCCATGTGACAAGTGCAACATAGCACACTTTGTGAGTTGAATTTAATAAAGATAGAAAATAGAATTTAATTAATGGTTTTTAAATTAAATTTTTGAGAGGGAAAAGTTATAGGAATAAAAATGGGAGAGTTTATATAACTTCTCCTCTCAATTTTATTTGAAACCATTTTAATTTCTCCCCTTGGAGAATTTGTGGGACACAAATGTCACTTTTATTTTTCTTGCTTTAATTACTATTTCAATTCTTTTCTTTTCTTCTTGTTTTTATTTAGAGCAAACAACATACCACTAGCAAGAATTAAACCACACAAGCAACAAGGATTAATTACCACAAGCAACAATTTGCAAACAACACATAATAATTAACAAAAGTTTTTGTTGGTTCCCATTTTTGGAATATAATACTGATTAATATTTTTGGGATGTTACAAAGGGAAGGGGGGCCTGGCCGCGGCTGGCTCGCTGGAGCCACGGGGCAGCAAGGGGAGAGGGGGCTCGGGTACGGCGATGCATCACGAGAGACGGCGAGGCAGGGGCAAGGGGGAGAAGACAAGGGCATGCCGCCATGCCAGTCCTGGCGTTCCAGAGCGCGCCACAGGCGGCATCGGCGCGTTCCCGACAAATGGGTGATCCAAACGCAAAACTACGCACACTACTGACTCACAACAACAAGACCAACACCAAGCAACAAGAAACAATCAATGAATTGCATCTTTGCAGAATAGAATTTTTAGAAAACCAAAACTGCAGAAGGTGTTCGATGAAATGTTAGGGGCCTTGCCATCTCAGAAAATTTCCCAAAAATTAGGCATGGGTTGTTGGGGTCAGGGGAGAGTGTCCAAGGAGTTTGAGGTCATTTGGATGAAGGGAAATTGGTTTTCCATAAGATGTCCAAAAATGGCCAAAATGGCATGGTTTGGTAAAAGTGGTGCTCCATGCTTCATCTTGGGGTGATCTCCTGGATTTGTGTGTCTAAGGACCATGTGGTCAACATGCTCAAGTATCATGGTCATTGGAATTTTCTAGGTCTAGGTTTGTTTGAAAAACTTGAAATGGCATTAATTTGGGCTTACAAAGGAGGTGGTCTAAATATTGCTCAAATGGGTTTGGCTCCAAAAGATGAAAAGCAGGAAATGCCAAAATATGCATACCCTGAATTTATCAGAATTATTGGAGGTGCCTAGCTTGGTTAAAACATTTCTGGTTCAGAAGTGGCAGTTTTGAAATTATGGCCTAGCTTGGAAATATTGCATTGAGTATGCAATATTTTTGCATGGATGGTCTTTATATGGACATGGGGTCCTCTGGTATTTTTGGTGGAATTTTTAGAGCTATGGAAATGGGCTTTCCTTTCGTAGGTGGAGAAAATGGTTTAAAGGTTTCGATAATTAGGGCTAGGGTTTTGAGTGGTTCGTGGATCACCGGGAAATTTTGAGAGAGCAATTCCCAAGTCACTTCATCCTCAAAATATTTTAAGAAACATTTAGGAAAAGAGAAAAAGTTTTTCAGGTGTCAGAAAACACCACTAAAATTAGGTTTAAATTTTCGGGGTGTTACAGACCTTCCTGTGGGGACCCCGGACTAGCTGTCCGAAATACCCGATTATGCTTAACACAACGATCCCGTGATCAGTCTGTCGTTGCACATAATCCGAATTGGATACCAAAGTTTACATCCATTACAATACCGAATAAAAAGTCTTACATAAATGGTCATTTAGACCAAGTCTTACATAGGTGCCTCCATGGGCCAAACCAAAATATCAGCGGAAGCTACTGCGTAGTAGACATCAAATCCTAACGAAGACGACCCGACAGGCAGCTGACTTGTGGAGATCCTTAGTTTGCGTAGAAGTCACCATACTCCTGCTCGGCGTAGTGCTCCTCTCATAGCCTGGCTAGGACAATAGCCAGGGACGAAACCGATATGAGTACATTTGAATGTACTCGCAAACTACCCCAACATGAGTATGCACTAGTTTTCTTTAAAACATCTCTATATCTTTATTGAAAAAGGTAAGAAGATTTTTATAACTATCTTTAGAGAAATCACCATTGTAATTGTTTCCTCCAAAACTCCTCCTTTTTCCAGACCATAGCTCACCATGGTCCATTTATTCCCCAACTCATACCACTCCATTTGGTATAGTTGTGTAACACCATCACCATTTCCATTTCTTTTAAACTTAAAAGCTTTTCCAAAAACTTGCACAAGATCTTAGGACAGCCTCCCAATTGTCCATATCCGAGGACTCGGCTATTCGAATAGTTTTGACCCTCTGCAGAGGTAGCACGCTTTTATCCCACATCCATCCGGTAACTCATCGTGTCAGCCACGTCCCGCCATACAAGGTGTATGCAAAGTTGAGCCACCGACCCTCCTCTCCTTTGCTCATGCTAGTATAGGATCCTACCCATATGATAGTTCCCACCAACACTCAGTCCGGTCCCCGTCGGCAACCCTAAGTGTGAGGACTCATATGTTTTTCCCGGCGACCACATTGATGAAGTCTTCAATCCTCCTCCTTATCTTTCCATAGAGTTTGAGCGAGGACCCAGGTCAGGGGAGTTCTCCAAACCATCCCCTCATGCATAACGGAGTCATCTCCGTCGATGAGGTATCCCATACTAATAAGAGCAAATTATATGACTAAGCCCCGTTCCCATATGGGGGTAAATGTGGTCGCACGATTAAGATTGGTTGTCATAGTACTAGGACACTGTGCATTTTTCATAAACATTCCCATTTTCCATTTCTTCACTTCAACACCGACATCTCGGTATTCCATAACCACACAAGTATTTCAAAAGGAGTTTTGAGTAAACAACATTTATTTTCCCATCCTATAATTTTATATCAAGTATCTTACTTCTACATAGGTGGCAAAATAGTTTTCATGTACTTGTAAAAAGGTTTTAAAATCATTGATACTTTTGAATAACTCATGTGACAAAATAGATGTATGTAAATGCAAGCTCAGTGAAGTAGCTTGCCTTGCTCGGCAAAGTTCTCAGGTTCTTGTGCTTGCTGATCAAGGTATTCCCCCTCCTCGTAGACTTCGGCAATGTTCTCGTCTAAACGTCAAACAAGCAATGCAAACAATTACTACTACTCAAGCAAGCATCACAACATATCAATCATAAACATCACAAATAGCTACTGCACACATCAAACCATACAATTTGGTTTCAAAATAATTGAATGAAACATCATTTATTTATGTTCAAAACTATGGCAGAAACTTGTGGAACATGTTTAATTGCACAACTTGAGTTCTGTTGGACACAAAAATACAAACTAAATTTCTTTAGAAAGCTACTGATGTGTAGAAGACAACACAATTTGATTTGGATCCATTGGAATTACCAAACTCCCTACACAATTGTTTGAATCCAGTAACTTAATAATCAAGTTTTAGCTACCAATTAAGTTTTGTTGATCCTAAAATTATATCCTTTTAGGGTAACTAAACATGACCTAAAAAAATTGGTCCTAACATTTGGGTTAACCATTAAACATATTTAAATGTTAGAGTGCAGAAGGGTGTTCAAACTTCACTTCATACTAAACAATTACTAATGCACAATAATTCTACCAAAATTAGGGAAGCTAATACATGGCAGTACTAAGCTAACAAAATTGGTTTGGTTATTTGGACTAGCAGAGTATCAGAAACAAACAAGTTTAGAATTTAAACCTTCTGTAGTATTTTTAATAATACTTTTTATCTATTTAATTAAATGACATGAGACCACTTGTGTTGGTTAAACAATTTCATAAGCTTTCCAGAACAATTGAGTTTGATTTATTTGGATTCCTAAATCTCGAGATATCGAATTTCTAAAATGGGTCCAGTACTGAATTCACAGAGAAAACTAAATTCGAAAATCTAACTGCTCTGGATAATGTTGAAAAGTATGACAGGTGGGGCCCTTCTGTCAGTGACTCAGTGCACGCGGGAAAATTAATAAAACGCTGACGGGTGGGGCCAGCCCGTCAGCCTAACACCTAACGAAGAGGTAAGTCACCGTTGGATCTAGATCCAACGGTCCAGATTTAAAGACATCGGCGGCGACCTTATTCTGGCGCGCCGCCGCGCCGGCGGCACGGTGGTGGATGGATCCTCACCTAGGGGGCTCGGGAAGACGCGGGGAAGGTGCTGGAGAACGGCGGAGGCTCGAGGAAGGCGGCGGTGCGAGTTGTACTTGCTGGGGAGGCTCCAGTCGACGGCGGCGAGGTCTCGAACTTCCACGGCCACGGGCACGAACTCCGGCGAAGCTTCTACGGCGCGCCTGTGCACGAAACAACGGAGAAAAGGGCTCGGGTGAGTGCGGTGATGATGGAGAGCAAGGTGGAGGGGTCAGAGAGGGAATGGGGCAGCAGCACGGCACGGCCGTGTCGTCGTCCACCTTCGGATGCGGCGGAGCGTCGAGGAAGCTCACGGGCAGCTGGAGCTTCGAGGGAGTGGCTCCGCCCTCCTGGCGGTGCACTGAGGAGTGGAGAGGGGTGGAGGCAGTGGTGCGGGTGTGGAGAGTTCGGGCGCGAGGTGGGGTATTTAACGGCGAGCACGGGTCCATGGTGGTCCGGGCGCAGGAGAGCTCCAGGGGCGACGTGCTCTCGCCGTAGGGGCGGTGGAGGTGCGGCTACGATGTGGGAGTGGCAGGGAGCAAGGTCGAGTGCGTGTCGATGAGCGGAGCGAGCTCGCGAGTGGGACGGCCAGGGAACGCTCGGGCGGTGCGCGGCGCGCACTGCACACGGCGTCACTCCGGCGGGGGCGGGTTCCTGCGGGCTGCGGTGTGGCCAGAGAGGGGCAGCGAGGTGAGGGAGAGAGGGGGGGCACGAGCTGAGCAACGCGGCGTCGCCACGCCACGGCCACTTGCGCGACATGGCGCGTGCTCGCCGGAGCGTGTCCCCTCCGAAGCTTCTCCTCGACGCCAACCTCCCCTCTTCGATTTCTTGAGCGCGGCGAGGTCGGTGAAGCCAGAGGGATCGAGTGCAGGCATCAATTCGACGAATAACACACGAATTCGATCAATTTGATTTCGGGTTTGGATGAATTGGGGAAGAACACAGTGCATGGGTGCAAGGTGTTCGATGAAATGATTGAACCAAATTTGAATTTGAATTTCTGAAATTTATTTTCATAATTTGTTTCACATATTCAAATGTAGGTTTGTGGTGCTGTGGTGCAATTTAATTGACAAGTTTTGCACCACACACTTTGTGATTTAAAAGATAAAGAAAGGTTTTTGGAATTTTAAATTTAGAATTTTGAAAATATATTTGGAGAGGGAAAAGTATAGGAATAAAATTGAGAGTGATTAAACATCACTCCTCTGAATTTTATTTTGAAAGGAATTAATTTCTCACTTGGAGAATTTTGTGTGACACTTGTCACACTATTTTTATTGCTTTGCTTTTTATTTTATTTCTTTTCTTTTCTTCATGTTTTTATTTAGAGCAAGCAACACACAATTAGCAAGAAATAAATAACACAAGCAACAATAAGATCAACACATAATTTAGCAAAAGTTTTTGTTGGCTCTCATTTTTGGAATAATAATACTTATTTAATTTTTGGGATGTTACAATCCTTCCCCCTTAAAATAAATCTCGTCCCGAGATTTGCTAAGCCTGGGTATTAAAGAGGTCTGGGAATTCGCTTCTAAGAAAATCTTCGCGTTCCCAAGTTGCTTCTTCTTCAGAGTGGTTAGTCCACTGGACTTTGTAGAACTTGATCGCACGTCTTCGGGTAAGACGAACATCCTCTTCGAGAATCTTGAGGGGTCTCTCGCGATAAGTCAGGTCTTGGTTCAGGTCGATGGAGAGGTGGTCGATGTTTTTGAAAACATCCGGCTGGTCAGGAACTTCTAGACACTTCCGGAGCAAGGAAATGTGGAAGACATCATGATAATCTCCTAACTCTTGGGGCAATTCCAGCTGATAGGACACTTCTCCTCGACGAGCAATAATCTTGAAAGGTCCAATATCTTGGCGCTAATTTTCCCTTGACATGGAAACGTTGCATTCCTTTAAGGGGCGTTACTCGGAGATAAACATAATCTCCGATGTTGAAGTGAGGTCACGGCGCTTGGTGTCAGCGTAACTCTTCTGACGGGATTGGGCAGTTTTGAGGCGCTCACGAATAAGCTGAACTTGCTCTTCAGCTTCACGGAGGGTATCTGGTCCAAACAATTTGCCTTCTCCGGTATCGGACCAATTCAGGGGTGTACGACACTTCTTGCCGTAAAGGGCTTCAAAAGGGGCCATTTGCAGACTGGACTGATAACTATTGTTGTACGAGAACTCTGCAAACGGAAGACAATCTTCCCACTTGGAACCATAGGATAGAACACATGCGCGAAGCATGTCCTCCAATATCTGGTTCACTCGCTCAGTTTGGCCATCGGTCTGGGGATGATAAGCTGTGCTAAATGCTAACTTGGTTCCGAGGGCTTCATGAAGGGATTTCCAGAATCTTGAGGTGAATTGCGTGCCTCTATCAGATACAATCTTCTTAGGCACACCATGCAGGCTTACTATTCTGGAAATATACAGTCTGCTAACTGGCTCCATGTGTGGTCTTGACAGGTATAAAATGAGCAACCTTGGTCAATCGATCAACGATGACCCAGATTGAATCATGGCCTCGGTTGGATCTTGGAAGTCCGGTAATAAAATCCATTCCAATCTCATCCCACTTCCACTCGGGAATTTTCAAAGGTTGAAGCAATCCAGCGGGCGCTGATGTTCAGCCTTGACTCGCTGACAGATATCACACTTGGCTACGAAAGAACCAATCTCTCGCTTCATTCCATGCCACCAAAATCTTTCTCGAAGGTCTTGGTACATTTTGGTTCCGCCGGGGTGGATTGAATAAGGGGTCTCATGGGCCCTTCAGGATTAACTCCTTAAGTTCCGTGACATTGGGCACACAGATACGGTCATTGAATTTCAGCACTCCTTCAGCATCTTCGGTAAAACCGGGTGCTTTGCCGAGGGAAATCTTCTTCCTAATTCCTTCAATGCTTTCATGACCTTTTGGGCTTCTTTGATTTGATCCATCAGGGTTGGGGTAACTCTAAATTGGCGAGATAACCATGGCTAACAAGTTCTAGTCCAAAATCTTCGAACTCTTTGAACAAGGCTGGCTGTTCGGCTTGGATCAGGCATTCAGGGTGCAGGGTTTGCGACTAAGGGCATCGGCAACTACATTAGCCTTTCCAGGGTGATAATGGATTCCAATATCATAATCCTTGATTAATTCCATCCATCTCCTCTGTCGCAGGTTCAATCTTCTGGGTGAAAATATACTTCAAGCTTTTGTGATCTGTATAGACCTCGCAGCGATGTCCCGCAAGATAGGGACGCCACTTTTTAGAGCAAGAACAACAGCAGCTAACTCCAGGTCATGGGTTGGGTAATTCTCTTCATGCGGTCGCAACTGCCGGGACAGGTACGACACAACTTTGCCTTCTTGCATCAGAACGCAACCAAGTCCGAGGCGTGATGCATCGCAATACACGTCGAAACTCTGGGTGACGTCTGGCATAATCAATTGGGGTGAGGTTAGTCTCTTCTTCAATTCTTGGAAACTATCTTCACTTCTGAGTCCATTCAAATTTCTTGTCCTTCTTCAACAGTTGGGTCATGGGTTGGCTATACTGGAAAATCCTTCAACGAACTTGCGGTAATAACCGCGAGTCCGAGAAAGCTTCGGATTTCAGTCACACTGGTTGGGGATAACCAGTCAACAATGGCTTGGATCTTCTCGGGTCAACAAAATTCCTCCGCAGATACAACATGTCCGAGAAATGCCACTTCACTGAGCCAAAACTCACACTTGCTAAGCTTGGCATACAGCTGGTGCTCTCGGAGGGTCTCCAAAACTAGACGCAGGTGTTCAGCATGCTCTTCTTCGGTCTTGGAATAAATAAGGATGTCATCAAGGAAAACTACCACGAACTTGTCGAGGTACTCCATGAAAATCTTGTTCATGAGATTCATGAAATAGGCTGGGGCATTGGTCAGACCAAAGGACATCACGGTGTATTCAAACAAACCGTAACGGTGGTGAAGGCGGTCTTGGGAATGTCTGTCTCTCGATCTTCAACTGATGGTAACCTGTCCGAAGATCGATCTTGAAAAGACTCGGGCTCCGTTCATTGATCGAACAGATCCTCGATCTTGGGAAGAGGGTACTTGTTTTTAATGGTCACGTCATTTAGCTGCGATAATCCACACACAGTCGTGTGGTACCGTCTCTCTTGTCCACAAAAATAATGGGTGATCCCCAGGTGAAGCGCTTGGACGAACAAGACCTTTGCTGAGCATATCAGCCAACTGCTTCTTCAATTCAACTAGTTCTTCCGGATTCATCCGATAAGGCTTTGGGATATGGGGGTTCCTGGGATAAGCTCAATTATGAACTCAATTCCCGGTCTGGCGGCATACCAGGCAATTCTCAGGGAAAACATCGAACAGGTGAACAACACGGATCTCATCTAGGGGGTCGAGCTATGCTCTCATGGCAGCCTGGTTGGGAGTGGTTGGTTTCAGACACATACTCCACTTCTACTTCTTTGTCGGTGGTGACGGATACAGCTCTTCTGGCACAGTCTATTCGACCATGGTACTTGGCTAGCCAATTCATACCAGTATACATCTATGCCTGGGTTCCTAGAATAATTAGGTCGGCTGCAAATTTTTCGCCTGAAATCTCTATGGCAGTATTTGGACAAAATCTCTTGGTTTCTATGGTGGAGCCAGGATTTGTATACTCAGGTTTTATTAGGAAGCCTTCTACTAATCCTCCCTTAGCGACAAACTCCTCGGTAACAAAAATGTTGCACCAGAATCAAACAGAACAGTTGCAGGTACTGAGTTGACAAGGAACGTACCCAGCACAACATCTGGCGCATCCTGAGCTTCTTCAGCATTGATGTGGTGCAGACGACCCTTGACAACAGCAGCATTTCCGCGGGGTGCGGCATTCTTGCCATTACCATTTCCATTGCGGCCTTGACCATTGTTCGGTGCATTGGGGCGCTGAACATTCCTCTTAGGATTGGGGCATTCTCTGGAGTAGTGACCTTTGTTGCCACATTCAAAGCAGACAACATTGGCATTGGGGTTGAAGTTGTTGAAGTTTCCTCTGGGACGGTTATTGTCATTGGGGCGGTTGAAGTTGTTTGGGCGGTTAGGGAATTGGGGCGTGGGCTTGGGTGGTCGATAGGCAGGTGGGTTTTGCTGAAAGATACGAGGTTCTGCTGCTCGAACCTTCCTGAGCATTCATCCTCCTCTTGCGACCTTCAACATAGACTTGCGCTTGGTCTCCAGCTGGATGGCTTTGTCCACAAGTGACTCCAGATCACGAAGTCATGGATAACCAAGCACACTGCAGTTCATCATGAAGTCCACTCATGAAACGCTCCATCTTCTCTCTCTTGTCGGTGTCATCAGGAGCATACCGAGATAAGTCGGTAAACTCATCAAGATAACCGACCACATCTCTACTTCCCTGCCTCAGCTTGCGGAATTCATCCTTCTTCCTATCAATGAGTCCGCCGAAGTGCTTCTTGCGGAACTTCTCCTGGAACTCAGCCCAGTTGATAGACAGCTGCTGGAGAGCTTGGTAGTTTCCCACCAAGCTCTGCAGGTCCAGCGAGATAGTGGGTTGCATACAGCACTTTCATTTTCCCACAGCAGCAACTTCCAGATTGTTGTCGATGGTGCGAAGCCAATCATCGGCTCCAGTGGGTGAAGTCCCTTGGAGATAGGTGGGTGGGTTGGTTTTCTGGAAATCGCCTAAGGTGGATCGCTGGTTTCATTGCCATTGCCATTACCACCATTGTTGTTGTTGTTGTTGTTGTTGTTGTTGTTGTTGTATAAGCGGCTGCGAGTTGTTGCAGGGCAGTGAGATGAGCCTGGCGCTCCTGCCGGGCATTTTCACGTTCCTCCATGATAAGCGCGAGAAGTTGGGGGGGTTGGGTCCGGTGGTGGTGGTGCTGATCCTCCTCCGCATGTGCGCGACGGCGGCATCCTGAAGCACACCGGGTATAAGAGGCAAGGCAAAAAGTTCGACTAAGGGAAAAGACGATTTCGCAAGTGGTTGATTAATTTAAGGATTATATGAAAATATTTCACAGATCAAGACAAACATACTTATATTTCACAAACATCACATCAAGGAGTTCACAACAACTCAAGCTTACAACATCAAGCTTACAACATCACCTTACATCTAAGATACATAGCATCTGGTTTCCAAAAGAACCACTACTTCGACTCGACTAGCGATAGGGGTCAACCTAATCCTGCGGTAGTGATCAAGTCACTCGCCTACTGAGGTGGAACCTCCAGCTCTAACACGTCAGCATCTGACTGGTAGGGGCTCCTCGGGATCCTCCTCCTCGTCCTCGAGAACTGCCTCGAGTGGCTCCTCCTCCTCGTCAACTAACTCCTCCTCATCATCCTCCTCCTCACAGTCCATCTCCTCCAAAGTCATCATCGTCACTGAGGAAAGCGTTGTTCTCCTTGCGGAGATCCTCGCCCTCCTCCTCCATCTCGTCAGTATGGTGCTCTAGATCCTCGATCAGCTGGTCCTGCTCCGCCACCTTTGCGGAGCTTCACGATGGTCCTCCTCAGCTGGGCCCTCTTCCGAGAAGAGCGACCTTCTCCTCCAGCAGCTTCTCCTCATTCTCGCGAAGCTCAACGAGCGACTCGCGGTCAAAGCGAAGCTGAATCCTAGTGCGCATCAGATCATCCTGGTGTGCTGAAGTAAGAGCTCCATGTCCATGATGTAGCTCCCAAACATCGGGTGGCAAGGGGAAGGAGTAGGGTGTCGCAGTTGCGCCTCCCGTAGAACCGGAAACGGGAATCTACCAACTCCGCCTTGTGCTCCTCACAAAGTCGGGCTAGCATCCTCTGTGTGCAGTACAGAGACCGTCAACCCAGGTGGCCTCCTTGGTGGTGAAGACGAGCGTCCTGGAACTGGGAGACTTGATGTTCCTGCGAACTGACGACTTGATGAGCCAGCTCAGCCTTCCGACACCGTGAACGTCAATCTGAGCTCCCTCAAACTCTGGAGCGGGGCGACCTAACAGCTTGCTCAACTCGAACAAGTCCTCTCAACGTCAGCTTGCTATCCTTCTCAAGCTGAACGAACTCGGTCCAATGGAGTGCCATCTACAATTTTTAAGCAAATTTTAAGTTAGTGAGCTGACGAGTGTACAAAATTTTAAATGTATGAGGCAACAAGTGAGTCAAATTTTAAGTTTAATGAGAAGTGTGCAAAATTTTAAGGATACAAGGAAATGTATATTTAATGAGAGTAAAATTTTGCATAAGTAAGAGGATTGGAGATAAGCAGTTTTCGAAAATACTTCACTCCTTTCTTTTAGAAATTAATCTTTTGTAACATTTTGCTAACGACCATGCTAACTAAGGTTTCCTAAAGTCAGGATGGCTCTGATACCAAGTCTGTGGGGACCCCGGACTAGCTGTCCGAAATACCCGATTATGCTTAACACAACGATCCCGTGATCAGTCTGTCGTTGCACATAATCCGAATTGGATACCAAAGTTTACATCCATTACAATACCGAAAAAAAGTCTTACATAAATGG